>JAGIQG010000005.1:98896726-100098612 GCA_024679065.1 Sphyrna mokarran
AGGATTCCTGCAGAGAGTAATTCATCTTCTGACTGTTCACCATCTATAAGGAAGAAGTCAGAAGTGTGATTGAATATTTTCCCCTGTCTGGATGAGTGCAATCCATCAACACTCAGAAGTTCGACATATCCAAGACACAGCTAACTGCCTGATTGGTACCCCTCCTACAAGTTTTCACTTCCTTCACCATGCATGACCAGTGGTAGTAGTGTGTTCCATGTACAAGATGTACTGCAGGAATTTACCAAAGCTCCTTAGGTAGCACCTCCTAAACCCATAAACTTCACTATTTAGCGGCACAATGTCAGCAGATATATGGGAACACCACCAATGGGGTGTTCCCCTCCAAGTCATCACCATCCTGACTGAGTCAAAATTTTGGAACTTCACGATTTGTGCTGTAGGTGTGCCCATGCCACAAGGACTGTTGAGTTCAAGGAGGCAGTTCATCACCACTTTCTCAAGGGCAATGAAGGATGGGCAATAAATGCTGGCCTAGTCAGCAATGTCCACATCCCATAAAAGAATGCAAAACAGAACTCTCTCAATGTTATTTGCAACTCTCCTGTCTCCTAATTAATTAAGGTGCAATGTGTCATTTCCAATTCAGTCCCCTTTGTTCTGAAAATGTTCCTAGGTATTCATAAAAAATACATTCTGATCGAATGCTTTTATTTAAAAAAAGCTTATTGCAATGTAGAATATCACATACATATCGCAGTCTAATGAGAAAAGCAGGTCAGAAATAAGATTCAGCTACTTTACAATAAGGTGTGTGCAACAGTCATCTCACCATTTGGGAATATCTGCATTCTGATCCTTCAAACTTTCAGAAAAGCTTATACGTTTGGGGCAGCACAGTGGCATAGTGCCTCAAAGTGCCAAGGACCCAGGTTTGCTTCGTTGTTTGGGTGACTGTGGCATTTGCATGTCCTCCCTGTGTCTATATGGGCTTTCCTCTGGATGCTCTGGTTTTCTCCCACAGACTGAAAGATGTGCTGGTTAGGTGCATTTGTCATGCTAAATTCTCCCTCAGTGTACCAGCACAGGCACCGGAGTGTGGCAACTAGGGGATTTTCACAGTAACTTCATTTCACTGTTAATGTAAGCCTAGTTATGACACTAATAAATAAACTTAAAACTTCAAAGCATTTGCCAAATCATTATTAACAGTTTAACGTGATCTATAATACATGATTGAGAGGTAGGCTGGGAGAATAAACAGTTAAGTATTGTGCAAGGCAGTTGGATAGTGGGCTTTGAACTAAAAACAGCAAATCTATGTTTTATACTTATCCATTTGTATTTTGCAACCTTGCTGATCTTCTAACTCACAGCATTCATTTTTTTTTCCCTTTGAAGAAGCTGAACGTGCTGAATATCCCACAAGGGGTGTGCACTCTATAGCAAATATGACACAGTTGGCCTATAATTCAGGTGGCTGGGGAGAGAGTGATAAAACAGTGTCTGAAATTAAGTGACATCAATGAAACACAGTTTGCAAAGCTGTTAACGATTCCATCCACATTGCTGGGCTGACTTCTTTGTAAGAAATCTCACAACACCAGGTTAATGTCCAACAGATTCACTTGGTAACACAAGCCAATAGCTTTCGGAGCACTGTCCCTTCATCAGGCGAGTGGTAGTTCTATTCACAAACAGGACATATAAAGACACAAACTCAATTTACAAAATAATGATTGAAATGCGAGAACTTGCATGGAATGGAATGGGACTCACAATCCAATCATTATTTTGTAAATTGAGTTTGTGTCTTTATTTGCCCTGTTTTTGAATAAAACTCTCACTCACCTGATGAAGGGGCAGTGCTCTGAAAGCTAGTGGCTTGTGCTACCAAATAAACCTGTTGGACTTTAACCTGGTATTGTGAGACTACTTACTGTGTTTACCCCAGTCCAACGCCGGCATCTCCAATCCTGACTTCTTTGCTCGGGGACTTGCATGGTTTAATGTGTATATATGTGTTGCATGTGCTAAATGCTGCTGCTTTGATAGCTATTGTGTGTGTAGTTTACAGACTTACACATGCGATTTGTAAGACTGCATAGCACTTAAATAGCTTTTTTCTGCTGTTTCTACTATTTCTCTTTCTAAATCTACTATTTACCAATGGCTATGCTGTATGTTGTGAGGAAGTGGCCATAAGGGATTTCCAATTTTTATCAACTTTGTTTGGACTACTCAAGATTGATAGACTACATCAGCCAATGATAAGAAAGCTCTGGAAGATCTATACAGTCAACAGAAATGGTAAAGTATGAGGGTTGACACATTCAAAGTGAAAGCTGTACTCAGCATGGGTCATAAATTATAAAGGTGAAACAGGTATGTGCAATATTTGTCCATTCACACAGCATTATAGAATATGGCTTGATAAATATTTCCAGATTAAGACTGAGCACCAAAGAATAGGTTTGACAAGAATCAACAGGTTAGTAGTTCAAAAGCACAGATATAAGCTAATTGGCAAAAAGAACCAGAGATGATACAGAAAACCTTGCACAATAAATTGTGTGTGTTAGTCTTTCAATGATAGAATGCTTGTCATAATTGTCAGTATACTCAAAATTTGGGGTTTGATGTCTCCCAGGCTTCTGTTTAGCTTACATCATTCTCCATCGACTTTCACAATCTTATCCCCCGGCTTTGTTGTGGGTTATGAATCACCTGATTGCAATACTATCTGGATTGGTGAGAGCAAGTGATGAAGTCCTTGATGGAATGGTCCAATTTCTGCTGGCAATGCCAGATGTTCAATGTTCTGGTATTGCTTATCTCTGTCCTGATGTAGCTTTATTTCCTTCTTTTTTGATTTCTATGATAAAAAACTGCATCAGAATTGCAGTTTTACAGCTGTGCATTTTTTCTTTTCTGTCAGGCTCATGTCATGTGTCAGACAAAACAAATTATTTCTGACCATTTTTTTGTGCACTGATCAGCATAAATCATCAGTGTGTGTAAGTCCTCCCCATTTGTATCCCTGCAGCATTAGATCATAGAATCCCTACAGCACAGAAAAAGGTGATTCAAGCCTGCACTGACAACAATCCCACCCAGGCCCTATCCCTGTAATCCCATATAGTTACTCTGATAGCTCCCCTGACACCAAAGGGCAATTTAGCATGACCAATCAACCTAACCCGCACATCTTTGGACTGTGGGAGGAAATCGGAGCGCATGGACTAAATCCATGCAGACACGGGGAGAATGTGCAAACTCCACATGGTCACCCAAAGGCTGGAATTGAACATGGCTCCTTAGCGCTGTGGGCAGTAGTACTAACCACTGTGCCACCATGCTGCCCTTTGCTGGAGTTCCTAGTATTTGCTTGGTGTTCACCACTTGTTATTTATCTTAATAAGGAAGTGCTTTTTGGGAATTGTATATAATTTTTCCTTGCATGGCAAAAGCAATATTGTCAATGACAGAATGTTGAATTTGATAACTATTTGAAAATTCCGTTCACTTGCGTTATGGAATTCTCAAAGTCACAAGGTGTAAAAGAGCATGTATGCATGGCCTTGCTACAGATCATTCAGCAGAGTCAGATCCTTAGCTTTGTGAATGCACTTTTAAGAAAAATATTGATTTGTTGTGACAAATGAATGTGAAATGCATTAATGGCAACGCTGAACTTTGCCAGCCTTGTAAGATCATTAAACCTAATTCTCCTGAGGGTTAGGGGATCCCTGTTCATACTGTTGCTGCTTCCTTGCACATGTTCATGGTTACTGTATTGACCGATCTTTTGCCACTCCACCTCCAATGTCTAATCCCTCTCATATTTAGTTTAAGTCAGAATCAAATCAACATAAAAGTCTGAAATGTTCCAGACTTTCTTTTGAGTTTTTTTCATACTATATTTTTAAATGTTTTTCTGCATGTCCTGCTTTAAGAGCAATGCAGTTTTAAGATTGGATTCGTGCTTTTTCAGCCCCATTCTGATGCTACAAACCTTCTGAGGTAATTATTGACATGATATGTGCTTCATACAAGACACGTACAACCCAGGAATTTTTACATTTTCTGACTATGAAATTTAGGACAGGGTCAATTTTGAACTGATTACAGTATGGGAGACTCATGGTCTTAAGGCAGGATATGAAATTGCAAGGCCTGTGATTTCAATATTTCTTCGCTTTTATAAATATTCTCATCTCAAACTCTTGGAGCTTGAACTGTGCTGTAATCTTTTCTTCTTTATTCCGTATGGGATGTGTTTCGCTAACAAGGCCAGCATTATTGCCCATCCATAATTGCCCTTGAGAAGGTGATGGTGAGCTGCCCTCTTGAACTATTGCAGTCCATGAAGTGCAGGGAGGAAGTTTCAGGCTTTTGACTCAGTGACAGTGAAGAAATGGCAATATATTTCCAAGTCAGGATGGTGGATGGCTTAGAATGGAGCTTGAAGTTGGTGGCATCCTGACAGCTTTACACGGAAGAGCATTTGCCTCAAAGGTAATTTGAAATAAAATGTTAATTTATTGGATTCAGTCAGAAACAGTTTAATGTAGGCATTACAATATCTGACTACTGTTTGCTCAATCAAAAGTTAAGACAAGGATAATGTATTAAATATAATATATTTTGATGTTAAAAAGACTTCCAATAAAGTATAATAAATTCTGTAGCTTCATGTGTTAAAGTAGAAATATGTAGAGTCAGGGATCAAGCAGCAGAATGGACAGCAAGCTGACTACAAATACAGAAATCAGATTGTAAGCTTCAGTTATTAACCTAGGAAGTGGTGTTCCAGAAGATTCAGTGCTGGGACTGTTCACAATTTATAAAAAAGATTTGTATCCTGTAATCAGAAGTGCAATTACAAAATTTGGGGACCATATCTAATTAGCAGATTTGGTCAATACTAAGGAAGATGACAAGTTACAAGGTAACATTAATAAGCAAGTAGTTGGCAAGTTAATTCCAATAGAGATATGTGTGAGATGGTGCATTTGGTAAGAAAATTAAAGCGACCCCATACTCTTTGAAAAATTGAAGTTTCTAACAGCACTCCACACTTTAAACATTTAGGATGGAACCTTCCCAAAAATGCGCAGAGTGTTGGCTCAGACAAGGAAACTAGTGTGAAGCTCGGCAGATTTCACAGCCAGCTTTTTTCGCGGTGTTGAGCAACACTCTGTGCATTTTCAAAAGGGAAGCGAGGTTGACACCATCAGATGGAGGGGTGTGGTTAAAGATTTCAACAAAGCCAGAAATCCCAAAATTGGGACACCTTTTTAAAGGTGCACAGACTCTCACTTTAATGAAAGGACCCCACTACTCCCTCCCACTCAACTCCTGATCTCCACTCCCGATGCCCCTCCACCTCTGCCACCAGCATCACAACACCAACATCAGGGTACCTTCATCACCCCTCGCATGCATCAGGGCTCTCCCCATCTCTTTTCTCACCCTCTCATCAGGGGTAGCCCCCGCCCCCTCAACCCACCTATCCCCTTCGCCCCTCCAGCCCCCTTGTCTGGCAGTATCTATTGAGAGAAAAAAACAGGGTCAATGTTTTGAGTTGACTATGACACATGTTCTGAAAAGTAGTGCTTCATATTTTCATAATGATGTGCAATGGCATGGTGGTATTGTCACTGCACTAATAATTTAGAGACTAAGGACAAGACCTGGGGATCCAAGTCAAAGTCCCAACATGGTGGATGGCAAAATTTTGAATTAAAAGTCTAATGTTGACTATGAAATGATGTAAGAACCCATCTGGTTCGTTGATATCCTTTAGCGAACAAAATCTGCTGTCCTTATCTGTGTGTGACTCCAGATCAACAGTTATGTAGTTGACTTTCAAATGCCCTTTTAAATGAATAGTAGTTAGGGATGGGCAATAAAAGCTGCCCCAGCCAGTGACGCCCACATCCCATAAAATAAATTTTTAAAATATTATCTCAAAACGTAAACTTTGTTTTTCTCTCCAGATACTGTCATTTGGCTGAGTTGTGTCAGCATTTCCTGTTTTTATTTTAACTGAATTTTAACAGGGTGTACAGGATTTGCTGCTTTAGCTGGGAATTCATTCCATATATATGTGCAACTCTGTAAGAAGTAAAAATATTCCATTCAATTCATATTTTGCGAGGGATGTTTTGGATTTTATTCTGCTGGCCTTTAAATCTGCTATATAGTAAATAGCTCATCTACATTAACCATTCTATTCAGTATTTTCATTTGAGGGATTGTATCTCCATAGAATCATAGAATTTCTGCAGCGCAGGAGGAGGCTAAAAAGAACATCTTACCCAAGCCCGTCCCCTTACCCTATCCCTTCAACATTGTGCATTTACCATAGCCAATCCACCTAACCTACACATCTTTGGAGATGTGAGCAAGCCGGAATACGCAGGAGAAATCCACACAAATATAGGGAGAATTCTGCACAGTCACCCAAAGCTGGAATTGAACCTGGGTTCCTGGCACTGTGAGGCAGCAGCGCAAGCCACTGTGCCACAGCAGCGCAGACCACTGTGTTACAGCAGTGCTGACCACTGCGTTACAGCATGCTGACCACCGTGCCACTCCTTTCCTTTATTTTTTTGAATTAAAAATTGAGTTCTGTGATTATCTCTAGACTAGGAATTATAGAAAATAAGTTTTCCTATGCTATATGCAGCAAAATCTTACTTTCATAGTCAATTTTGTGGCATATAATGTGTAAATCTTTCTCTTTATAATTCCACCAGTGCTTATTTCATATTGCACATATTTTTACATTTGCCCAGGCTTTTTAGTTTTCGTATTTTACAGTTATACAGACACCCAAATTAAAAACTTTCTTCACTTGTGTATTCTTCATTCCCTATTAAAAAATGAATTTGGCTTTCAGTGAATGTGTAAAAAGAAACATCATGGCAGTAATTATGATTTTTAAGGCGTCGTTGTTCCATGCTGGCATTCACTCTCATTTTTAAAAAAACAATAGTGATTAAAACTTATTTATGTTTGAGATATCTAACATAGCAGTGATAATGGTCACTATAGGAGTGACTGCATTTAATATAATCCAGGTATCGTGCAAAAAACAATTCCTCAGCTGTACTTCACTGCTTATCTACGTGCTTAGAAATTAGTGCCTCATACAGAGGCATTAGTGTCTGTTGATCTTTGAATATATTAGGTGTGTAATTTTTACCAAGGCTGCATTTTTAGCTTGTGAAACTGAGGTGTATTACTGAATTGTAAAATGTGTCTCTCAATTTCATGTCTGTGGATGAAATTACTTTGAAATGAAGCTTCTTGAATGTTAGTGTATGAGTAATCACCCTACTTGTATGGAATTTGTAGAAACATACATAGAAAATAGAAGCAGGAGTAGGCCATTCAGCCCTTTAAGCCTGTTCCTTCTTCATTACGATCATGGCTGATCATCAAATTCAATACCTCATCCCATCTTCCTCCCAAATCCCTTGATTTCTTTAAGGGAATTCCTTTGTTTTTTTAACATATTATTTGAAGAGATTCATTTCTAGATGAATGCATTAAAATGTTGGTCTTGCTTGTGTGCTTTATCAGCTAGAATGCTTGTGTGGTTTATTAGCAGGAATGCTATCATATGTACAGTCAGAGTGAAGTACTGCAAAAACATGATTTAACTTCAGATTATTTTTACATGGAGGCCTTCTCTAATGCTGATTGAGTCAATTGCTTAGAGGAACACCATTTTTCTCCCTCTCTTGTAGGGAAATACTTGAGATCTTCCAATATGATATGGCTGGGCATTAAGAAATAAACCTATGTTCTTCCCCTTTATGGGGGAACTTTCAAGAGTGAGTAGGTTTGAGAGTCAGTTTGATTTGAAACTGATTTGAATTCTGCATTAAACTGTGCTGTGTTAGAATATTTATAAGAAATTGCCATTTTACGTGTTGATCAGGCGAGAAGACCTTTTTTTAAACTGGGTTGTCATCTTTAATTGTGGGTCCACGGGCTTCCGATAACTTAACAGTGAAAGTAAGGCACAGTGACAACTAAGGGGACCAAAGTAAAGATAAATTAACATTCCCCCAAGTGCTCAGATATCACTGCTGTTTTCTTGCCCAGTTGTTTGAAAGGATTTTGCTCACAGTACTTGTCCTGAAAGTTACTTCCACTAAAATTTCTACTTCTTCAGCGATGGTTCTCACTGCTTGGGAGGTTTGTGCATCTGAGTTCCACTTTGTATTTGTGATTATCAGGCTGGAGTGGACCATGGATAACAACTAAGGTAAGCAAGAAGATCAGCAACATACGCAGCAGGAGGAGCAGCAATAACAGCAGCAGCCATTTTCTCATCCATCTTCTACTCCACTGGAGAAAAGGAGTGAATCGATTTGCAGCTCACAGGAGGTAACACTCACAAGGTACAAAATATCAAATACAAAAGAAGAGAGAGATTGCTGAGGCTCTATGAGACTCTGGTTAGACCACATTTGGGATATTGTGAGCAATTTTGGGCCCTGTACCCAAGAAAGGATGTGCTGACCTTGGAGAAGGCCAAAGGAGGTTCATAAAAATGAAAGCTTTGATGTATGAGGAAGGTTTAAGAACTCTGGGTCTGTACTTGATGAGGTTTAGAAGGATGAAGCAAGTGACTACTGCTTCCGGGGCAACAGAGATTTTACAGTTGGCCATTGCCATGTTTGCCAGGGCAGATAATTATATGCACCTTACACCAACAATGGCAGTCAGACCGAGTGGGCACTTCCAGTTTGCATTTCTGGCTGGCACCCCACAGCTGTAGGGCATCATCGATTGCTCATCATGGCAACCAAGGTCACCGCAGATCACCCAGATATGTTTGTGAACTGGAAAGGCTCCTCCTCTGTTTGAGTATAACAATGTGCACATCCCATAAAATAGTTAAAAAATAAATCTTGCAGGGTTGTGGGATTGAAAGAGATTATGATGTGAGGGAGGGACAAAAGCCATGGAAGGACATAATTGGAGGGCAAGACTCATGTTTACCATTGACTCAAATGAGGTTGTTGTGATTTATATTTGTATAGATTTGAGTAACTGAACTTTCTGGGAGATGATCTAATATTAGGAGGTGTTCTCAGGGACCTGGCTTCAATTCTGACCTGGATACTTTCTGGGTGGAGTTTGCACGTTCTCCCTGTGTGGGTTTCCGCTGGCTGCTCCAGTTTCCTCCCATAGTCCATAGCTGTGCAGTTTAGATTGATTGGCTATGCTAAGTTGCCCCTTATTTACAGGGGGACTAGCAGCGTAAATGTGGAGGTTAAGGGGATAGGGCCTTGGTGAGATTGTTATTGGTGGAGACTTGATGGGCCGATTGGCCTCCTTCTACGTTGTAAGATTCTATGATTAGTCATGAAATGAAATTTGGCTTATGCCATCGAAACAGTGGTTTCTTTCTCTCTTCCTCTTTAACTGTTTTTTTGCTCTTCTATTGTCTGCCTCTCTTAATCTTACTTTGCTTGATCTCTCTTTGTTTCACTTTCAACACTTGAGTTGACATTGAATTAAATATTTTAATTTACACTTTCTAGTTCAGACTCAGCAGGGGGTGATTCTCCCAGCCAACTGCACTGCTGTTGTGGCACCACGGGCCAGAAGATATCAGCATAGGCCACTTTGGCCTTCACATGTCTCTGGGGCAAAGCTTTTTGGAGTAATCAGCTCCATGCTCGAAATGGGCACAGTGCCGTTGACAATATTTAAATTTATAATCGGCTTCCTGGCACTGTCTAAGGGAGAAACTGGTAATGCCTGAAGGGCACCTTGGCACTGCCAACCTGGCATAGGGCACAGCTAAAGGGCCTATTGGGGCAGGCGCTTGGTAGGATTAGGGGTCCCACTGCCACTCTGCATTTGGGAGGGAAGAGATGAGCAGGGCTGGTCATCAGATGGTGCGATGGGAGGATTATGTGGGCCTACCGGGGTGCTGGGGCAAGGGGAGGAGGAGTCCAGGTGATCGGGTCTGGCCAGGGATCTGGGAGATTGGGGGCTAGTCTGGGACAGCAAAAGTTGTGGGGGGGGGGGGGGGGGGAGACATCTGGACTAGCCCAGAGAGGTTGGGGGTGCCAGTGATCGGAGGTCAGGGGATCAGAAGGGAAGCGATGGAGAGGGTCACGGAGCTGGACAGCAATCGAGTTGGCCAGCAATCTGGAGGCCAGCAATGAGGGGCTACACTGCATGCGGCAATCTCTGCGCTGACGGATCGGCCCATCAATAGTGACCCACTCGGCGCTATGCTGCAGGCCTCTCCAGCGGGAATAGTCTCCACCCACTGATTTTCAGACAGAATTCCGCTAGGGCACTCTGCAGTACTCAAAGTATCAGAGATTCAATCTAAAATCACACTAAAAAAAAACAGCAGGAATTACTCCCGTTTTCACATGAATTGGGGCTTAAAATTATTTTGGGAGAATCCTGGCCTGCAAGTTTCAGGAAGGATTCTTCAATCCGATTAGTTAAGGAGAAACAAGTTTTCTGGCCTTGTATGTCCCAGATTCCCTGTAGAGGGTTCTGCTTTATTTTGGATTTCTAATCACTGCAAGTTCCTGTGCAAAAGCTCCAGCATTCTATGGGCAGTTGAAAGGTAATGGCTGAAAATATGTGCATTAAATTGTTGCAACCAAAGATGCAACAGCATACAAAGAAATGAGAGAAAGAGAGAGCAAGAAGTGAAAAGTTAGAAAAATGCTTTTCTTTTTCCATTTCCAACTGTTGTAAAAATTTGAAAAAATGAGATACCACACTTGTTAACACAATTTTTTTCACCAGAGAATTTGCTTGGTAATAATTAAGACATCATTTTTTAAGGAACTGGAATGGTGAAGCCATAACTTTTTCTAGTCTAAGGATCTGGCACATAGAGAGTCAACATGAACACGTAACTGAGCCCATTTCTGTCCGTATAGTAATATAATAGAACCTATGACTCACATATAGGGGTCAGTGTAGTGTTGGACAGAGCCATGAGTAGAAGCAAGCATAAAGACAATTTCTAGCCTGGGCCTTTATTGTATCTTTGTATATATTTTTAAGGAGTTAATAAATACAGTTGAACTACCGAAGACTACAAACATCTAAATAATAAGACTCACCAAAACGCACCCAACACCTCACAACAGACATGGGGTGGGATTCTGCCAAAAAGATTTGAAGTACCAAATTTGCGTAAAAACTAGAGTAAGTTCTATACTCTATACATCATAGACAACCATAGTGTGAATCATGCTAATAATCAGAGGGCAGAACCTATTCCCACTGGAGAGGCTGGCAGCATAGTGCTGAGTGGGCTACTGCATGTGTGCCGATCTGTCAGCGCCAAGGTTGGTGCATGTGCAGTTGCCTGCACTGTCGGCCTCCTGATCGCTGGCTAGCCCACGTCACTGGCCTTGCAATGACCTCCACCGCCCAATTACTGGTGTCCCAGACCTCTCTGGGCCAGCCCCAATGTCTCCCCACTCCCCGCACCCCCACCCAGATGACCAGCCTTGACCACCTCATTGATCTCCCTCTGCCAACAATCCCAAGTGCACTGGGACGCCCTCACTGATCTCCCCCTGCCAGAGGCCCTGTCCCCTCTGTCCCACCCCATTGGCACTTCCTGATGCCCAGTGGGTAGTACTAAAATACCCCTGGACATTGCCACTTTGCCCTTGGAGAGTGCCAGTGGGTCAGGCTGGCCCTGCCAAGCTGGCAATGCCCAGGGGACACCATCCCTTACATCTGACTTCCTGGGGGCCTCCATAGCCCCCCTTCACTCCAGTGAGGATTGGGCTGCCAGCTACCACCCCCACCCCCCCACCCCCCCACAGTAGTGGGGAGCCCCTTGTATGTTAGAGCAGCTCTTTGTACTGCTAGAGCATTGCAGCAGGCTAGGAGAATCGCCCCCATAGTTATTGGAATATTTATCATGTACTAGAGTAACTCCGCACCTTTCCATGTGTTTCAATGCCAGATCTCTCAGCAAGATGCAGCTGTACCATCATACAAAACATTGTGCAATAAGCTTAACAGTCTGTGGTTTTTATTCACAGTTATAAGTTAATTCTCTCATTGTACAATATAACAGCATTGCTCTATAGATACTGCTGTACAGTTGCCTCTCTCAGATTTCAATGCAGCATCATCACTTGTTCAGCTTTCATCTTATTGAACTACGTGACTGGATTTCTTAAAGATCAAGGCATTGATTGTGTGCATATAGCCTTACTATCACCTGCACGTAAGAGTGGGACATTAATGAACTGAAAGGGCAATGCTTCTATTAATATGCAGCCAGTCTGCACCTAGCTGCATAGAATCAGGTAGGTCAATACCTACTTCCCTAGCAGCAGTCATGATGTCTTCATTTTGAGGCAATCCATCATTCACTCTTTATTTGACCTACAAAAAAGTACTCTGTTGACTTTTAAGAGACCAGGATATCTCTCTAGTATGGTTCATAACACATCTACAGCAACTCTGCAGAGCTGATGCAACATGTAAACCAAAGCCATTCTGAAGCATTTTGGCGTGAAGCAAAGGCTTTAACATTTTGACAGTTCAATGATATTCTACATTGCAGTCTGTCTAAAATATCAAATGTAATAATTTACTGTATGTTCATACTTGTACATCCTTTGAGTAGGATATGGACAGTGGAAAGCAGGATAATTTCTCCCTTTTCTCATTGCTCAACTGAGTGAAACAAGATGTCATTTTGTGGAGTGTTTTAACTCCTTGAGTACTGTGACTTTTAATAAGAGACACAAAATAGGCTTTCTGGTAAGCTTAAAATAAAAGGGTAAATGTTTATTTTTCACCACATCTGAAACTAAGTGACAAATACTCATTCCTCATTGAAGCATGCGTACACGCCTGCACACGTGCACGCACATACAGACATACACATGTGCATGAATATACATACGCACACATACACACACACACACAGAAACACACAGACACAAACACACACACATACACGAAAAGATGATTACTAAAGATGTAACATGCACTGAGGTTACTTAGAGTCCGAAAGTCAATATTAATCTCCTTCTCCAAGAAGATTGTTGAAAGTGTTGCAGGCTAGAATTTTTTTAAGTTCACTGAGGAGAAAAATGAAGTTCGGAGGTTTCTAGTGATGAATTCACAATGGTACTCCAAGTAATAAAGTAAGTGCAGATTTCTGGCCCCTGTAGTCAAGAACAATGATCTTTCAGGTAGAGAAGGAAGTGCTGAACTTCTTTCCTTCTGGTGGATTTTTGAGGAAGGGTCCTTTTTTGTTTTGGATGAGGCAGCTTCCTTCTAGTTTTCAGATCCCAGACAATAGCTGTCTGGGCTGTTCTTAGAATAAATAAGATATTTGGTATTTTAAGCCAATTTGTCATATGGCAATAGTATCAACATTTTCCGTTGTGCACAGAAATGGTTGCTGGCTAAGCAGTTTGCCACCCGATGGACAATGTTTGAGAGAATTTTCATCTTCTTGTGATGAAATAGTTTCTTTGCATCCTTCTTTGCTAAATTTCAAGTTTGTAGACATCAAATCTGGGGCCCATCTGAGTATCTGTAAATATCCAGATAGCAGTAACTGTAAATTCCGCATGTGGACTTACATCCCATTGTCTCTTCAATGGAAGATACTCCAAAAAGGACATTTACATTTTAATGACTTTCCAGCAGTATGTTCAGACATGGGTTAATCCTTGTCTATATAGAAATTGCAAAAAGAGATACCGGACCCTCTGGAGTACATTTTGTCAAGGTAAGCGTCCAAATTCCATGCTGCCTTTTAAGAGTAAAGTGTCTAGCTTCCTTTAAAGTTTATGTTGTGACTATGACAGATGGTGCCATTGCTCATGAGCCCTCGGATTTAGTTTAGTCGGCACCCTTCCTGGCAACAGGAGTTGTTCACAGTTATCTTTTACAGATTATACCTCTTAGTAATTATCTCAGAGAACTTTTTGTAAAATGTCCTCTTGCCATCTTTTCCATGCCTTGCAAACAAAACTTGTAATTGATCTAGAGTTGAAATTCCTGACAGGATGTAGGTTGTGATTGATCTACATTGCTATAACAAGCCGATTAATTGGCAGCCATACTCTGTATGCATATGGAAAAGGGGAATGGTGGGAAAATGAAACTGAAGCCCAAGATTGCCAGAAGCAGGCATGTGATGCAATTTTTAAATTTAAATAATTGGCCAGCAGGAGAGCTTGGTATTCAGTTAGAGAAACAGAGTGCCTCGAGGAAACCAGAGCTGCTTGTGCAGCACCACAAAGTCTGACAGCAGCCTTGGTAGGGGCTGCTACTGCCTTGATGATGAGAGAGGCAGTTCCTTAGAAAGCCAGGAGCAGAGAAGAAAAAGGCCATTGAAATGAGTCTAAGGTACGGTGTTGGATCTGGTGCCTATTAGCCCATCCTACTTCCATTTTGAACAAATAAAAGTAGAAGTTCAAATATCGCTGCAATGAATTCGATATGGACATTAACGTTTCAGTTTCACTTAAATTGTGCTGTCGACCAGACATATCCTTAAACAAGCTGTATAAGGATCTTACTGTCCCACAAATTGTCAGCAAGCAGGTTGCCAATTTCTTCTTCTACACAAACCCTTGAAAATTTGAAACTGTCAGAATCTTAATACTACTTCCAGGACCATGATTTTCAAATTGCTCTTTCATGAACTCCCAATGTTATGACCATTTGGAGGTTCTACCCTTGCATCTGTGTTTTATCCAATGCATTCTCTTCAAACTACAGTTCTCCTGTAAAGTGGACTGGTTTCCAGCTTTTTTTTTGTTAAACCTCTCATAGTCTTGCCATCTTGCTTCGCCTGGGTGCCACATCTTTGGCACCCTTCTGAGGGAGGGATTGGTAACAAGATGAAGCCACGTTAACACAGATGCCCAGATGAACTATTTTGGTAGTGCTTGGCAATGAAGGAATAGGCCTGAATTTCTAGTTTGGTTCAAGACCCAGCTCGGGTAGATCTCTGCTCAAAGTACTGAAACATACGTCTCTCCTGGATTCTGCCCCTGTCTTTTAGCTTTTGCTATTTACTGGTGGTGGGTTATTGGATAGAGAGGCACCAAAAGGAGTTCCTGGTAATTCCATTCTTAACGTACTTAAGGCCTTAGTTAATTTCATGATCGCTATCTGGTTCAAATTCAACTGAACTCTCTGAAAAGAGACTAATCTTGCTAGAAGTAAGAAAATAATTTCCCTCTTGGAAAGGATTGCTAGTTATCCTTAATAGATCCATGGTATAAATCTTTCCTTGTGTAGAGAGGGAGTGGGGGTTGCTTATTGCGACAAGGACGGTATGAAACCTGGTGTGGTGAGCTGTGGATGCAGTAGGTGAGGGACAAGTGGGTATCAGTGGCTTTGTCTGCTGAATAAAGGCGGGACAAGGAAATGAGGTTTGCTGCGTTCTTTTAAGGATTTAGTACAGTATGATATGCAGGTTAGGTTCATTAGTTTAAAAAAGAGATTTTTCATTAGAAATGTTGTTAATTGCACCTTTACCGGGGAACTTCACAAATTACAACAAACCAGGTATTTTTATAAAACAGAAAACAGTGACAATCTTACAAGCACAAAGATAGCATGATATTATAAAACTTACAACATCTTAGACATCTTAAATTGGTGAACAAGAATAATATATAGAAAGAAATTCCATTTATGTGGATGGATGTACTAAAGCTCTTTATAGTCAATTAAGCACTTTTACAGTGCAGTCACAGTTGTAATGTGGGAAACATGACAACCAATTTGCATACTGCAAGCCCAACAAGCAGAAACCAGATAATAACCAAATTATCTGTTGCTCTTTTGTAATCTTGATTGAGGAATTAATATTGGCATGAACCTTGAGAGAACTTTCCTTCTCCTTTTCAATCTGAGGGGATCTTTTACATCTTACCTTTGATGGTGCTGTGCTTGTCAATATTGATGTAAAGCATCAGCTTGTACTGAAGTGGTTGGACTGGGTCTTGAGTATCTCAGCAGTATTAGTTCTACTGTACCAGGGTGGACACAAAAGACACTCATTTTCCACTGGTTTTGTTACACGCAAAGAATTACAACAAGATTTCAGAACATCTTAAGGGTAAATGTAATGTAACCTCTTTAAAAATGAAAGGAAATGCTGACGTCTGAGAATTTTTATCCAGCAAAAAAAATCTTTGGTGATCAGAAGTCATCAACTTTTGTACTTTCCCTTCCAATGTTTGGAATTCATCAAACATTTCACTATATTTTGACTCGATGAATTGATGCTGAACACAATGTGCAAAATCTTTTTTCTTAAATAATGGAATTTCTTGTCCAGGCACATTTCTTTCATACCTTCAGCCGCCCATATTACTGAGCCTTTTAGAGAAGAAATTACTGCATTCAGTGTGTCCCTGTGGATGTCAAGGTCACCATCTTTTGGAACTGAAGTCCAACTCACTCAAACTCACACGAATCCCTCCAACCAACTGTCCAACTTCAACCTGGGCCATTATTTTCCTCACAGTTATGATGTAGCTGAGAGCCAAAACTTTCCAAACTCTACTCAATAGGTGGATGATCTCTGAAATGCCAGTTTGCTTCAGTGGGATTTAAAAGAGAAGTTGGCTTGCATTGTCAATGTTTCTTATACTGTTGTCTCATCCAACACTAAAAACAACTGATAATCAGTTCAAACCAATTCTTGGATGTAGTAACCACATAACCCCATCAGACTGAGGTACAAACCCCAGGGTCGAAGGTGATGAGTCTCATGAAAGTGGGATTTCATGCCTAGCATGCTCTTAGATCAGAGACTGGCAATAAATTAAATTGCAATGCAGTAAAATTTTCTGCATTGGAAATATAGAGGAACATGTCATTAATAACCTGTGCCAATAAGCTCAAACGCAATACAAAAAGTAGTTTCCCATATGTCACTAACCTTCCAAGAATAGTGCTTTGGAATGTCTTAAAGTCATTCTTTGCTTTCTTTCCTTCTTTCCATTGCTTAATATCAGAAATGTGGATTCAAAGGACTGGATTTTCCCCATCCCATGATGGTTGGAATGAAGGCAGAGGACCTGGGATGAGGGAGGAGGGGTGGAAACCCGGTTAGGATGGCTCCTCGGTGCGGGAGCTTTTCCTAGACGGGCTGGGGATTGGATTGGCCAACTATCATCATTAGGACTCCAATTAGAGGTGACCTTGTGATCTGCCCAGTTGCTGGTGGAGTGCTCTTCTGCTTTGTATCTGAGCCACTAACTTAGTGGAAGCGGCCTTAAGAACATAAGAAAAAGGAGCAGGAGTAGGCCACCTAGCCCTTTGAGCCTGCCCCACCATTCAATAAGATCATGGCTGATCTGAAGTGGATCAGTTCCCCTTACCCATCTGCTCCCCATAATCCTTAATTCCCTTATTGATCAGAAATCTATCACCTGTGACTTAAACATATTCAACGAGGTAGCCTCCACCATTTCAATGGGCAGAGAATTCCAGAGACTCACCACCCTCAGAGAGAAGTTCCTTCTCAACTCTGTTCTAAACTGTGCACACCTCCCTCCTTATTTTGAGGCGGTGCCCTCTCATTCTGATTTCCTTTCTAAGTGGAAAGAATCTCTCTACCTCTACTCTATCTAGCCCCTTCATTATCTTATATGTCTCTATAAGATCCTGCCAGTCTGGAGGCCATCATAATCAGAAGCCCCATGCCCAGTATTGAGGCTCCAAACACGAAAGGCTGGAATTGTGGCCAATCCCAATCCAGCAGAAGAGTTTTGCCTCCATCCCAATGAACCAAGCAGCTTACTTCCCTTTCATTCTGTTCTGTTGTGTGGCACAGCACGGCCCCAACCTGCCTGAGTAGCACCCGGTTCTTCTGATTAGGTTGCCGAAATTCCAGAGCTGCTGGTCCTCTGTGCCTATCATCAAGAGCCTGCCTTAATCAGATGACGAGTGAGAAAGTGACCATTTAGAAGGAGGCGCTTCCTGGAATATTGTGGTGTCGGGCATGCTACTGCAAGCACAGACTTGGGACCCCCATTTGATCCCAGAGCTTGTTGAAAAATCCAGCCCAATGTGCTTACATGTGGAAGTGAGTGCATAAGTTTCCAGTGGGAGAATCAAAATTTGATACAACAGCTGTGTTCAGGTTCTTGTTGTCTTCAACATGTCGATGCAACGTTTTACAACTCCCTACCTTAATTTTGATATGTAGCCAAAGAGAAGATTTGTCTCCTCGTATCAGTGATAAATGCTATCTTCTTATTTTCTTTGCAGTTTCTGGCTCCTAACTATGACAGTATTTTTATAAATGAGTATGCAGCCCCTCAATTTAACAGAAATCATTAGGACACTTGCACAGGTACCTTTTCTTGTGTTGGGATGGCAAAGTATTCGGATCCCCAAGGTAAGTGGCTTTTCAAATACCAGATTCTGCCTGCAAGCTCCCTCACTCAGCCCCAATTTCAAAGCTTCCTCCCTCCAAATCCTAATCTTTGTCTTTTTTTCTCCAGCTCTGCAGTCCAGTCTGGCCAAAGACATGTAGCTTTACAAAGGTGCCCATTGAAGTTTCTTTCTCACTGGTGGTCCTAGAATCTGTTATAATCCAACCCTGGAGACTTGATTGCTATTTGGTTTCTTCTTATTGGGGCTCACTTGTGGCCTAGATGATTTCTATGGGAATATGTACTACTAGTACATGCACTGCTAGTATATCCAACAAATTTCCCATAGGAGCTAGGCTACTTCAGTGGAAAAGCCTGTGTAAAGAAAGTGAAGATGGAGGCTGGGGAGGAGATGAAAATGAAAACCTAGGACTCCTCCATCAGAATTTATTGCAGCAAGTATTGAGTGATGGAAACTAGATGGAGATGGGTTTATCACTGCAATTACACTCAAGTGCTGCCCCACGAAAACACTGCATATTTGAATTAATATTGTTGCACATTAATGGAAACAAAGTTTAAAAAAATGCAACAATTACAATTTCATTATAATAGTTAGCAGCATTATACATTGCAGAGACTAAAGATGTGCAGGTTAGGTGGATTGGCCATGCTAAATTGTCCTTTAGTGTCAGAAGGACTAGCTAGGATAAATGCAAAGGATTATTGGCACAGCAAGAAGTCTTACAATGCCAGCTAAAGTTCAACAAGTTTATTTGGAATTATGAGCTTTGGGTACATTGCTCCTTCATCAGGTGAGTGGAGAGGTTGGGTTCACAAACATGGCACATATATAGACAAAGACACAATTGCAAGATAATGCTTGGAATGTGAGTCTTTTTAAGCAATCACGTCTTTACAGGTACAGACAGTGAGAGTGGACAGAGGGATAATCATAGGTTAAAGAGGTGTGAATTGTCTCAAGCCAGGACAGTTAATGGGATTTTGCAAGCCCGGGCCAAATGGTGGGGGTTACATGTAGTGTGACATAAACCCAAGATGCCAGTTGAGGCCATCCTCATGTGTGCGGAACTTGGCTACCAATTTCTCCTCGGTGACAACACAGAATTGCCAGGAAACTGGCACAAACATACATGACGCTCATAGCGTGGTTATACACAATCTGGCAATTGAGGGAGTGGAATCCCTTGCTATAAGTTTATGCACTTATGCATAACTTATATGCTTTGTGAGCTATAGATGGGGAGATGTTGCATAAATCATAATCCAGTCCGAAATGCAGGCATTGAAATACAGAGCAATTGTGACTGTCAGGGCCACAGGCAATGGGTGACCTCCCAATTTATGTAATACCAACTCTTGCATCACTTGGCAGCGGTGGTCCACCATCTTGTAGCACAGGTGCTGTCTTTTCTGGCACTGGATCTCTGGCATTTCGAGCTAGTGCCTCTAGCAGTGAGAGTCTCAGTGGGCTACGTGTCCCTCGCCCCCTCGGAAGAGTAAGGACTGAGGGCAGTTGACTGTGTTTAATTGACCTGCGTTGTAATCTCACAAGAAATGAGATGCTGCCACTCATCATGTCCTGAATAGGGTGACTAATATGCACTGCTACCCTCCTGCCTTGCATTAGCGGCAACATGTGTGACACCTCTCTGTCACAAAGAAGCGGGTGTAAGCCTTGGTGTTCAATACTTGGGATCTTGTTTCCCGACTCTCATGGGATGGGTAGCATTGTGGCACTGTGGTTAGCACTGCTGCCTCACAGTGCTGGGGACTTGGGTTTAGTTCCCATTTTGCATCGTTGTGTGTGACGGTTTTTTCTGGGTGCTCCCGTTTCCTCTCACAGTGCAAAGATGTGCAGGTTAGGGGGATTGGCCATGCTAAATTGGCCATTGCCCTTACTATGAGGGGGTAAATGCATGGGGCTATGGGAATAGAGGCTGTGTGGGATTGTGGTTGTACAGATTTGATGGGCCAAATAGCCTTGTTCTGTAATGTAGGATTCTATAATTTTGCATCCATTTTGCTGTTGTTGCTGATGGCTAACGTGGGTTCAAACCTCTGCCCAACATTTCAATTTTTATTTTCCATTGACTGGGAACACTTTGCCAAGATTTTTTAGTTTCAAACCAGCCACAAGTGACAGTGAGAGGAGGGAAGCTATCTCCAAAAGCAATTTGAACCATCGTTCTGTGAACTTCAGTGGAATTAGCTGCTGATTCACTGAGAGATGACAAATTTCACCCCCACTATGTTGACTTGCCATGGGTCAAGGCTTGAAAGAACGTCTTTTGAAATTACAGTGACTTGGAACAATGAACAGACCACATCAAAATCGGAACAATTTTGTGGACATTTTAGCACGCAATATTTGAAGCAGTGCAAGGGGAGTCTGAATGAAGGCCCACTGAGACTTCACAGCTAGCATCCGAGTAAGCAGCTTTCTGATTAAAGAGGAGAGCAATTTTCATGCTGGAAACCTTTTGGAAACTATGCTGATAGGAACAGGGCCACAGTTCATTCTCCTATTGTTCATTTCAAAGGATACCAGAATTCGAACTGTGAGTTTTTCACTTACATTTTACCTAATCCCTGATAAAGACTTTATAACAACTTGACCATGACACTGGGAGTACATTTACTTCAGCAACCCCATTGCTAGAATTGCACTGTATTTTTCTTATCATTTTAACTCAGTATTCAATGCTGAATATGTCCTGCTATAATGCAGTGGGCCTGGTTAAACCATTTGAGCTGTTTAAGGCGACCGTTATCATTTAAGTGGTTCATGTTTTATCAAGCTTGATTGTAAATAGTAACATAACATGTTGACACAACATTTTCATTTTTGTAGAAATGTGATAAGGATGGGAGGAGAGTCAGAAGATGGTTCTACTTCTGAAATTAATGGGATAACGGAGCCCCTACTGTTCATTGCCACTGCACTGCTGCTGCAGAGATTCAGTCTGCCACAATAGACTCCATCGACTGCAGTCAGAATAATTGAAAAGAATTCTTGAGAACACCATGGATGTGGAGGATAAAAAATGATTTTCTTTCTTTCTTGGGCAGGGTTCCAAAATTAGTCGTGGTCAATTTGAATTTGTCTGCTTTTTTGGATTACACGTGATCAAAGTGATGCAATTAGTCAATGCTCAGACACGCCAGCCAGACATTGATTTTAAATAATAAATTTCTGTCTCTTTTGGTTAAAGTAGATACTTGTCAATATTATTGTAAACAGGTTTGGGAGTAAGAACATAACAAATTAAGGAATAAGAGTAGGTGGAGGCTCTCAGTGTCTGGTATAAAACCTTGGAAATAATTTTGCACAGAAGGGGACCATTCAGCCCATCTTGTCCATGCCAGCCCAAAGACACTCTGATGCCCTTTCTGACCACAGGATCGCTACAGTGCAGAAGGAGGCCATTCAGCCCATTCAAGTTTCCACTAATTCTCCGATACAGCATCCTACCAGGCTCTATGCCTGTAACCCCACATATTTATTGATTGATTTATTATTGTCACATGTATTGGGATTCACTGAAGAATATTGTTTCTTGCGAGCTGTATGGACAAATTATACCATTCATACAGTACCTAGGGGAGAAGGAAAGGATAGAGTGCAGTAATCAGCAGGGTGAAGAGAAAGATCAGTTTAAGATGTGATAGAACCATGTAAAAACCTCACGGCAGCAGAGAAAAAGTTATTCTTGAGCTGGTTAGTTCGTGTTCTGAGACTTTTGTATCTTTTTTCCAATGGAAGAAGGTAAAAGAGGTGCATGGGGTCCATGATTATGCTGGCTGCTTTCCTGAAGCAATGGGAAGTGTAGATGAAGTCAATGAATGGGGGCTGGTTTGCTACATTCACAACTCTGTAGTCTCTGGCGGTCTTGGTCAGAACAAGAGCTATACCAAGCTTTGATGCATCTGGAAAGGATGCTTTCAATGGTGCATCTACAAATATTGGCAAGAGTTGTACTAGACAAGCTGAATTTTCTTAAGTCTCATGAAAAAATAGAGCGTTGATGGGCTTTCTTAACTGCGGGGCGCGGAGGGACCAGGACATATTCTTGGTGATCTGAATACTTAGAAACTTGAAGCTCCTGGCCATCCACTTTATCATCCACTATGTTTCCTGGTCGATAACTATCTCCCTTCGTTTTACTGACATTAAACAAGAGATTATTGTCATTGCACAATTTCATGAGATTCACTATCTATTTCCTATACTCCTTTGCATCATTGTTTGAGACCTGACCCACGACAATGTTGTCTTCAGCAAATTTAAAAAGGAGTTAGAGCAGAATTTGGCTACACAGTCATAAGTGTGTAAGATTTATAGTAAAGGGCTGAGGACACAGCTTAGTGGGGCACTGGTATTGAGGAGGAGTCATTACTTACCTTATTGCTTGCGTTATGAAGTCTAGAATCCGGTCAAGAGGGAGGAATCAAGCCCTAGGCCATGGAATTTGGAGATGAATTTTGTTGGGATAATGGTGCTGAAGGCTGAGCTGTAATTAATAAAAGGAGTCTGACATAAGTGCCCTTGTTGTCCAAGTGTTCCAGAGTTGAATGTATGGTCAGGGAGATGGCATCTGCTGTGGATCCGCCTAACCCCACAACTCGTGTCGCTAAGGGGCAATTTAGCATGACCAGTTCACCTAACCTGCACATCTTTGGACTGTGGGAGGAAACTGGAGTACCCAGAGGAAACCTGGGCAGACACAAGGAGAATGTGCAAATTCCACACAGATAGTGACCCAAGGCTGGAATCAAACTCGGGTACCTACTGCTGTGAGGCAGAAATGCTAACCATTGTGCCATCCTCGACATAATCCATACTCTTGTGGTTCACTGCAGATCAAGATACTTTTTAAATGAGTTTAAGGTCTCTGTCTCCACCGCTGATTCAAGCAATGAATTCTAGACACCCAACACACTTTGTGTATAAATTTTTTTCCTCCTGTCCCCTCCAATCCTTCTACTGACTCCTGACTTTTGAATTCTCTGCCAAGGGAAACAGTTTCCTCTTGTCTCTACCCCGTCACACCACCACTCAGCTTTCTCTGTTCCAAGGAAAATAACTCCCACCTGCAATTCTCCAGTGTTGGCAATGTTCTAGTAAATCCTCTCTGCACCGTCTCCAGAGCAGTTATGTCCTTGCTATAACATGGTGACCAGAACTGCACACAATTCTGCAGTTGTGGCCTCACCAGTATCTTATATAGTTTCATCATTATAACACTACTTTTGCATTCTATACCTCTGGCAATGAAGGAAAGCATTTCGTGTGCCTTCTTAATAACCTTGTCTACTTAAACTATTGTCTTAAGGGATGTGTGCACTTGCACCTACTTCTCTCAATATATTCCTGTTTTATTATGCATTTCCTTTTACTGTTTGATCTCCCTAACTACATTACTTCACACTTACCAGGGTAGAATTCCACCTGTCACTTGCCTGCCTACTCCATCAATCCATTTAACTATATCCATCAAATGGATATAATTTAGGAACTTGCAGCTATCCTCTACATGGCTAATGTCTGTAAATTTTCCAATCATACACCCCAACATGTACAAGCTCAAATTGTTAACATATAAATTAAACAGAATGGGGGGGTTCCAAAACTAAGTTCCGTGGAACACCACTTGCAAAGGCGGCTATCAACCAATACCTTTTATTTCCTGTTATAAATCAACTTTAAATCCAATTTGCCATATTACCCTGCATCCCATACACTTTTAATTTTTTGACCAGTCTGCCATGTAGGACCTTGTCAAATGCCTTAATAAAATCCATGTTGACAACATTTACTACAGTACCCTCATTGATTCTCCGGGTCTCTTCCTCAAAGAATTCAGCCAAATTTGTATGGTATGACCTTGCCTTAACAAAGCATGCTGACTATCCCTGACCAGCCCATGTCTTTCTAAGCGACAGTTTATCAGATCTCTCAGGATTGATTCTAACAATTTTCCCATCACTGAAGTATGACTAACTGGCCTATGTTTGGCACTTCCTTTGTACCCTTTTTAAACAATTCCTTCAGTCCCCGGCACCTCATATGTGTCTGGTGAAGATTGGAAAATATTCCTCAGAGCATCTGCTATTTCCTCCCTGATGTCTTTTAACATCTTAGAGAATCTCTCCGGCCTGGTGACTTTTCCACTTGCAAGGATTCTAACTCCTCTTACACTACCTCTCTTGTTATGATTATTCTATCCAATAATACACATTGCTCCTCTTGGATTACTGTATCCACATCATCTCTTACCTTTGTGAATATAGAAATGAAAAATCCATTTAAGTCTTTTTCCATATCACTTGTATCTTCACACAAATTCCCTTCTTTATCTCTGATTGGTCCCACTTTTCCCTTAACTATCCTTTTGCTCTTTAATGTCTTGATAAAGCATTTTTGAGTTTTCATTAGCAATCTTGCTTGCTAATATTTTTTCATGCTTCCTCTTGGATTTCTTTTTTTTAACTTGATCCCTGTGTTTTCTATATTTCTCTAGACTATCTGTAGTTTTGAGTCTATTGTGCTTTCATTTTCTGTTTAATCTTCTCCTGTATTTTTCTAGAGAACCATGGGAATGTAGATTTGGCAGTACCATTCTTATTTTTGGAGAGGATGTGTCTGCTTTGGACTCAAAAGGTCTCCCTTATTTGTGCTTCCCACTGACTAATCTTTTAGCAGTTTGGTCCAATCCACCTCAGACAGCCAGGTCACTTCTCACTTTTATAAAGTTTAAAACTTTTATTCCTAATTTATCTCTGTCCTTTTGCATAATAACCTAACTTTAACCAAATTGTGATCACTATCCTTGATATGTTTGCCCACTGTCACTTCACCCACTTGCCTGCCTTCATTTCTCAAGACTAAATCCAGAATTGCATCTCTTGTTGGACTTGTCACACATTGGGCGGAATTCTCCAAGAAACATTTTAGGTGTCGGGTTCACGGGAAAACTGGAGTAATTCATGTAGTTTTTTTCAGTGGAAGTTTAGAGAAGAATCACCTACACTTTGTGCACTGCAGAGGCCACCAGCATCAACATATTAAATTTCAGGGAGTGGGACCTATCCCCACTGGAGAGGCTGAAATCAGTGTGCTGAGTGGACTACTGTGCACGTGCCAATCTGTTAGTGCCAAGATCAGCACACGTGTAGTGGCCCTGCATGGTTGGCCTCTCGATTCCTGGTCAGCTTGATCACTGGCCAGCCCCGCGACCTCTACAATGTTGGCTCTCCTCCCCCTTCACAGCCCAATTGCTGGCCCCTCCATGACCATTCCTGGGCCCAGTCCTAACTCCCCTCCCAGCCTGCAGTGATCCCCAACCTCTGCTGCACTGATTCCAAGCTCTGATAGTAATTCTCCCTGCAATGCTGACCCACACCCCATCCTCAGCTGACCTCCCCCCAACCCATCCCGATTGCTGGCCTCCCTGCTCTCCGCACTGATCCCTATGCAGAGTGGCATCGGGACTCTCCATCAGGTCCCATCCCCTAAGCCTCACCCCCATATGTCCCACTCCCTTGGCAAAGCCCTATGTCTTTTTCTTTGTCTGATGGTCACCCACTCTCTTTCTGCATGTACAATCCTCATCTGTGCTGTGATCACCCCCTTGCTCTGCCATTCAATTAAATCATATTTATTGGTGGCCTTAACTTCACTTCACTGTCTGCCCCTCGTAACACTTGACTTACTTGTAGATCAAAAATTCATTTAATTCAGCCTTGAATATACTCAGTAACCTGTGTTCAGTACTGTCTGGAATAGAAAATTACAAAAATTAATTATTCTCTGAGAGAAGAAATTTCTTCTCAGCTGTTGTTAAAAGGGAGATTACTCATTTTGGAATGAGTAACTCTAGATTCCCTCATGAGTAAAATTCTCTCAGCATCTACCCAGTCGAACCTTTTCACAAACCTTTGTTTCAATTAGGTCACTTCTTATTCTACTAAACTCCGTTCAGTATTGGTTCTAACCTGCTCAATCTTTCCTCATAAGAAAGCTTCTTCATTCCAAGAATCAATCTAATAAATCTTCTCTGAACTTCTTCCAATGCAAGTATGTCCTTGTTTTACTAAAGAGGCCAAAACAGAACACAGTACTCTAGGGGCAGAACTTTGCATTGTCCTCCTGGCTTTGTGGAGAGGGGATGGCCCCCAAAATCCCTCAGATGTCATTCCTACTGATTTCTGACCTGCCTTAACCTCTGTAATTTTATGGTCCCACCAGCCTTCCCACAACTATTGCCTTAAGTGGGCCAATTAATGAAACCTCAATTTTCAGGGTGAGCCTGAAGGGTATAGTTGGGTTGAAAACAAGAAGTAATTGGTTACACCATCTGCAGCTTGTACATCATAACACATTACAGGGTGAGGGTAAGATGGGATTTGAGAAGGTGGATTAGACAGGAACATTTGGTCATCCTCTATGGTTGTATCCTTGTCTCTGGCTACAGTCTCAGTAAAAGCCACTCCAGTTATTTCCTACCCCTCTCCTCCATGGAGGTGGGCACATGTAATTGTGCTTGTTCCCAAACAGTTAATTGTTGCTGCCTATTATAGGTCACCTTGTCCTGCGAGAGAGAGAAAAATGTGTCAGTGATTCTGGCACAAGGTATTTGGGAGATTTATTCACAACAGTTGAACAGTTGATAGTGCGTGCAAACTATGGGATGTGGCTTTCAACAGTAATAGGTTTTTGGTGATCAGGTGAGTCTATGAATGGGACATAAGATTTATTGTTGTTGGAAGTTTTTGGCGGCTCGCTGAGTGAATCGTGTGTAACTAGTCATATACTTGACAGGATGTGGCATTTGAAGATACATTCATTGATTGGATCATTCTTGTGAACGTATTTATAATAACTCCAGGAGCTGGCTATGAACAAATAGTGCTGTTATTGCCCAACATGAAAATAAACAGTAACCATAAGCCTGTGGTAAACACAACATGCCCAACCAAACTTTTTTGCCAGAACATGTCCCAACCAAGACTAAAATGTTAATGGACCAGTAATGACTTCAATCGGATCACTGAGACTATTGGAGTATGAATTCCCTGATTAAGGATTGGCAAGGGCAGCACAGAGATTAGCACTGCTGCCTCACAGCACTATGGACTTGGGTTTGATTCCAGGCTTGGGTCACTGTCTGTGTGGACTCTGCACGTTCTCTCTGTGTCTGCGTGTGTTTCCTCCGAATGCTCCAGTTTCCTCCTACAGTCCAACGATGTGCAGGGTAGGTGAATACACCATGCTAAATTCTCCCTCCATGTACCCTTGAATGTGGTGACTAGGGGATTTTCATGGCAAGTTCATTCATTCAGAAATGTCTCTGATTAATTGATGGGCCAATCAGGGAGTCTTTGTCTTGTACTTAATCAGGAGTGTCAGTTTCTCTGCTATCCCTGGAGGTAGACCGCTAGCACTCTGTGTACTGCTGTTAGAGTTTGTAAATAAAGGGATTTTAGTGAAGGGACTTCTGCCTCTGAAGATTTATTACAGGACCCCCTCAGGGTTTTGATTTATATAGGGCTCGGTATATGTGCTCCACCTGATTGCAATTACCAGTTCCCGGGGAGCTTGTATTCAATGAGCTCAACTGGGAGGTCATACAGATCATACTGCATCACATTATTAAACTTCTTTCGGGACAGCATCTGGATTCTTAAGCTGGAACTGCTGGCATTGACCTCAACGATCTGCTCCCAGTGTTTTTTCAGGGGAATCTCCTCATCCCCTGAGCAAAAATGATCTGTCTCTTCCTGTACATTTTCTGCACTAAGGCTTTCTGTGTGACACCAAATAATCTTGGAGTACACTTAGTGGCCTGTTGTATTATTGCAATGGGTGTTTGCTAATCTTCAAACTTTCTATAACCAGTCCCTGCCCTGGTAAGTCAGATTGTATCCCTCTTTTAAGAAGAGATGCTAGCCTCCACTGGAGGTAAACCCCCTAATGGTTCTTCTCCTACAGGAAACACAGAAGAACACAAAATGCTCACAAGATATTTCCATCCTAAGATTTGCACTTTTCTTTATTCATTCATGGGACATGGGCATCATTGGGCCTGCGTTTATTGCCCTTTCACAATTACCCTTTTCAGAGGGCAGTTGAGAGTCAATTATATTGCTGTGGCTCTGGATTCACATATAGGTCAGACCAGGTAAGAACAGAAGATTTCCTTCCTTAAAGGAGATTAGTGAACCAGAAGGGTTTTCCAACAATCAACAAAAGTTTCATGGTCATCAGTAGATTCTTAATTCCAGATACTTTTTATTGAATTCAAATTCTATCATTTGTCAGGGGGGATTCAAACCCAGAACATTAGTTGAGTTTCTGGATAAGTAGTCTAACGATAATACCACTCGGCCATCACCTCCCCTGTAGATCCAGGAAATGTGACTCTTAGAAAGGCTTCCAGGTGCAGAGTAGGGAATGTAGATCATAATGATGACAGAAGCCTCTACAGTGACTCATCATTAAAAGGTGAACTGTTTAAATTATTTTTATCTCGGACAAAAGTCTGAGTTAAAAATCTTCTGTTTAAAATAATCTGAAAATTGTTTTCATCTGAACATAAGATTGCCCAAAACTCTGCCATTCTTTTCATTCATTTCCTTTAAATTAACCTTGTGTAAAGATTTCTGGTATGCACAACTTCATAAACAATAGGTGTTTATTCTAACTGTTCTATGATTGTTTTGTAAGCAATAAACAATGGTAAATCATTGATTTAACAAATTTAATCCTATTCATTAAAATCTAAAGTTTTGTCTGAAATTTCTACTGGAAGTTTTTCTTAATAGTTTGTGTGAGTTATCCAAAAAAACACTTCCTCCTTTTAACTATGAAGTGTAATGTTATAACACTACAGCGTTAAAGAAAGAGCTTGTAATTCTTTATATATTCTCAGGACTTTGTGAATAATGCATTACTTTTGAAGTAAATTCGCAAGCTTTCGACACTATGGCCTTCGTCAGGCAAATGCAGTGTTCTGGTCTGCAATAGCACTCATACCAACACAGACAGTCACTATTGCAGACCAGAACACTGCATTTGCCTGACGAAGGCCATAGTGTCGAAAGCTCGCAAATTTACTATCAAATAAATTGGTTGGATTTAAAATTGGTGTTGTGAAACTTTACTGAGTTTACCCCAGTCCAACACTGGCACCTCTACATCATTACTTTTGAAGGGCAGTCGCTGTTATTATATGATAACACAAGTAACCACTTAACACACAGGAAGATTCCACAAAAGTAAATGAATGAACAATGAGAAAATCTGTTTTTGTTTGTAGTTGTGGCTGATGGAGAAATGTTAGCCAGGATGTGAGGAATACTGACATGCTTCTTCAGATAGTAGTGTGAGAATTCCAACTTGGCAGTCAATCAGGAGCCCCAGTTTAACATCTTGCCTAAAAGACAGTGCCTTAGACAATGCAGTACAGACTGAATGAGCAGCCATAGATTACTGGCCCAGACTTTGATGGACTTGAACACACAACTTTCTGACTCAATACATATAAAGGGATGCGTATTACAATAGAGATAAGCTAATACAGTGTAATTTAGCATAATGCAGGACATTGTAAATAGTAGACAATACATATCAGTTGGCTTACTTTGATGGACTAATCTTGTTCATTTTCTAGCACATTTTATTTGATGGGACTATCTGCCTTGGTTGTGGCATTGCCTTGAGGTAAAGCATCTATCCCTGTTACAACCATGTCATGCCTGAACACGCTGTTATTTATTTTGTTCTTGCACAGGATGTGAAAACTATTGGCAACGCCGACACTTTTTGGCCATCTCCTTGAGAAGGTGGTAGTAAGATAGTGAAATTTCTTTTTAAACTACTATAATCCAAATAGTGCTGTTAAGAAGGGGGTTCCAGGATTTTGACCCAGTGAAAATGAAGGAATGTTGATGTAATTCTAAGTCAGAATGGTGAGTGGTTTTGAGAGCACCTTGCAGGTGGGCTGTTCCCATGCATCACCTTCCCTTGTCCTAGGTGGCAGAGATCACAGATTTGGAAGATGGTGTTGCAGGAGTTTGGCAAGTTCCTGCAATGCATCTTCTGGATGGAACATGCTACTGCCACTGTGGATCAGTAATAGAGTGAACGTTTAAGATGGTAGATAAGAGGCTGCTTGGTCCTGGATGACCTCAAAATGTTTTGAGTGTTGTTGGAGCTGCATTCATCCAGGCAAGTTGAGAGTAATTTATTATACTCCTGACTTGTGCCATGTGGATGGACTTTGGGAGTCAGGAGGAGAGTTCTCAGTTTCTGACGTGCTCTTATAGCCACAATATTTATATGACTCGTTTAGTTAGGTTTCTGATCAAAGACGAGACTAAGGAAACTGATTATGGGAGATTCAATAACAGTGATGCCACTGAATGTACAATTAAAAACCAGCAAATCCAAGGCACTGGCATTCCGCTTTTGACATCTCTTGCCCATTCCTGATTTTAATCCCTTCACAATTGGTGGGCATGCCCTATACTCTGCAATTGCCTACCAAAATTATTTTGCCTCTCTACCTCACTCTTTTCCTTCAAGACATTCCCTTAAATCCTCCTCTTTTTCACAAACATTTAAGTTATCCACCTTAATACGTAGCTCAGTGTCAGATGTTGCTGAGAAGTTCATCTGTGAAACACCTTGGGATGTTTCACAATTTTAAAGGCGCTATATCAATGCAAATTGTTGCAAATGCAAGTTGCTTAGGAATAACAGCATGACCCTTTTAATCAATACAGCAAAGTTAATCTTTCGTGGTAGATTTGCATCTATTTCTTTGTGCTCAGTGATTTCAGAATGAATATCACCAGCCTTTAACGATGAACAGTGGTAGGTTATGGTTGATTGATAATCTTGACTTGCAATGCAACTGAACCAACTAATGTGTTTTTTGTGTTAATAACAATATTGGAAACTCTGATTATCTGCGAGGGAAGAATATGTGAGTTTATCAGTTTTAAGGTTCAATTTTAAAAGGACCTAAATGTAGGCTTTCACAAAGAATAAAGCCAACAGCAGGAACTGATCATATGCATATGAAATTATGCACATATTATGGACATTTTAAGTCAACAATGCAAAAAGGATCTGACTACCTCCTCCACCCCAATTTTATAGTATAACACAAATAAATCACTGATAATTGAAGACATAATTTGCTATTGGACTGGAAATGAATACCAAATAGGGAAAATTGTGATATTAGTATGTAGAGGAAGATTTCATTACTCTGCATTAAGGTGAACTAATGTCGAGGCTGCAACAATGGCACCACTCAGGAAATCATTGTCTCCCTCTGTTCCTTTGCTGCCTTTTGTTCTTTTTTAAAGGAGTAGCACATCTAATTCTGAAGTTGCACTAATTTGTCATGTTCTGATGTTAGCAAATAAAGTTCAACATTGATTACAATCTAGTGCAAATTGGTACCACACTTGTACATATTTGTTGACAAAATTTGGTGTATAAAGAAAAGGAAGGTTTGCAATTCATGTCCATCAGACATGAAATACATTTTTCTAATGCGGCATCTCTGTTGCAATATGGGCAACATGATGGTAATATGCATGTGGAAAGCTCCCACAAACAGTAATGTTATAATAATCAGAATAATCTATTCTTGTGATTTTATTTTTAAAGACAAATATTGACCAAGGCAATGGGGATAAATCCAGTGCTTTTTTATGAAATATTGTTACGGGATCTTTTGAGCATCTGAGCAGTTGGAGAGGGACCTTACTTTAACATCTCATCTGAAAGACAGATCCTCTAATAGAGCAACACTCCCTCTGTACTGCACCAGAGTGTCAGCGGACACAGCACTGCAATAGAGTGTTCTGAAGTGGAACTTGAATGTAGAATCTTGTGACTCAGAGGTGAGAGTGCTACAATTGGAGCAAGGCTGGTGCATAATCTTCTGCACTTCCAACTCATAGTTCACTCAATTGATGAAGGAGCAGTTTTCCGATAACTCTTAATTCCAAATAAACCTGCTGAATTTTAACCTGGTGTTGTGGGGCTTCTTATGTGTTCAGCCTGAAACCTGTCTTACAGCTCAACGTTGGTCAGTGAGGTTAAATATAACTATTAAGATTGTTCATTCTATAACAAATACGCACAAAACTCTGTAGCTTGGTGACTTGGTGACATCGAAGCCGAGTTTAAAAGAAGTTTTAGAGAACTCACAGAGTAAACTGTGAGCAAAGTCTTAGACTGCCTAACTATCAGTGTGCACAGTTTGCATGATTCAATGTCCAATGTTGCTTTCAATGTTTGACCTGCTTTAACTTGGAAAATTGCAGACTCAAATCTTCTACGGAGAAGTTGGTTTATTTTGATTTCTCCATTGTTCACTTCTTCTTTTGTTCAATTGCTTGAAAACAAAGTCTAGTATAGGACAGAGACTGAGTTGTCTTGTTTGAAGGGGTCATATTTTAATGAGTTGATCAAACTATCTTGCCGGGCTTGGACTGCTGTTTCAGTGTCTGATTTACATTGAGTACCTGATGCGGTAATTCACTGATGGTACAGCTTGCAAGGTAGCATTAAAACACGTGAATAATCAGGGATTTGAGTGTTGAACTAGAGGTAAATATAAATTTTAAAACTTGAAACAAGCTTGAGCTCAGAGGGTATATTAGATATGCAAAATAGGCACTGCATTGAAGCAGAAAGATCATGTTGATTTTTTAAATGTTTAAAATGATTAGGAATAACACAGAGTCAGAAGATAGAACACTATAGTTCTTGAACTGTTTGGACCATGTAAATAGCAGATATTATGAAGGAAATGATGCTTCAGAATGTACAGGTTTTTCTTGAGTTTGACATGATTAATATCAAGAAGCAAAGAGGTAATTTTATGGAAGCTTTCCTCTGGAGATTAATAGATGGCAGTAAGTCTGAGATACAAATAGACTGGAAGGGTGGCTTGATATGCTGAGAAATCTTTACACATTCAGTGTTTATACATTCTTAAGGGAGAAGTTCTCTTGCAACACTCATTCCTCAATGGAATCTCTGTTTCCAGAGTGAGTTCGTTCACAGGTCACCACTGATTGAAGCAGAGATCAGGGCTGGCAAATCATGAGGCAATGTGCAATTGTGATTGCTGGACTCAGTCTTGTTGCTAGTGTTTGGACATTCCCTGAATTGAAAGGGAATAACATTGAGGGCTGGGAGAGATGTAACCATAGGCCATTATCTAACTCGACTCTTCCTGAAACCTCTCATACAGTTCTACATTGCCCTGGTGACTGAGGACTACAGTGTCTCCCAATCCACCCTCTTCCCTGGGTCTCCATGTGACCCTTTCCCTTTTAAATTTGATTTGATTTATTAAGAACATAAGAAATAGGAGCAGCAGTAGGCCATCTAGCTTGCCCCGCCATTCAATAAGATCATGGCTGATCTGAAGAGGATCAGTTCCACTTTCCCGCTTTCTCCCCATAACCCTTAACTCCCTTGTCTATCAGAAACCTATCCACCCATGACTTAAATATATTCAGCGAGGTAGCCTGCACCACTCCAACAGGCAAAGAATTCCAAAGATTCACTACCCTTTGAGTGAAGAAATTCCTCCTCAACTCTAATCGAAACCAGCCCCCCCTCACCTATTTTGAGGCTGTGCCCTCTAGTCCTGCTATCCTTTCTAAGCAGCAAGAATCTCTCTACCTCCACCCTATCCATCCCCTTCATTATCTTATACATCTCTATAAGATCCCCTCTCAGCCTTCTAAACTCCAATGAGTACAAACCTAGTTTACTCAATCTCTCCTAAAAGGCTAACCCCCTCATCTCTGGTATCAGCCTAGTGAACCTTCTCTGCACTCCCATCAAGGGCAATATATCCTTCCGCAAATGCGGCGACCAAAACTGCACGCACTACTCCAACTGCAGCCTCATCAGCACCATGTACAGTTGCAACAAGACTTCTCTACTTTTATATTCTATCCCCCTAGCCATAAAGGCCAATATTCCATTTGCCTTCTCGCTCACCTGCTGTACCTGCAGACTGGTTTTTTGTGATCTGTGCACAAGGACCCCCAGGTCCCTCTGCACCGTCGCATGCTGCAGCTTTTCGCCTTTTAAATAATAATCCTTCCTACTATTATTTCTACCAAAGTGGATAAGCTCACACTTGCTAACATTATACTCCTTCTGCCAGGTCCTCGCCCACTCACTCAATCTATCCAGATCCCTCTGCAGACTTTCCACACCCTCCACGCAATTTGCTTTTTCACTCATTTTTGTGTCATCAGCAAATTTCGTTACCCTGCACTCAGCCCCTTCCTCCAGATCATCTATGTAAATGGTAAACAGTTGAGGCCCCAGCACCGATCCCTGGGGCACTTCACTAGTCACCAGCTGCCAACCAGAATAGCACCCATTGATTCCTACTCTCTGCTTCCTATTAGACAACCAATCCTCTATCCACGCTAATACCTTACCCCAATTCCTTGCACCCTAACCTTTTGCAGCAACCTTTTGTGTGGCACCTTATCAAATGCCTTCTGGAAATCTAAAAACACTGCATCCACCTGTTCCCCTCAGTCTACCGCACTAGTTCCATCCTCATAGAAATCCAATAAATTCGTCAAACATGATTTCCCCTCAACGACATGTATTATTGTGACATGTATTTGTATACAGTAAAAAGTATTGTTTCTTGAACATTATAAAGACAAAACATACCGTTCATAGAGAATGAAAGGACAGGATGCAGAATGTAGTGTTACAGTCATAACTAGGTTGTAGAGAAAAATCAGCTTAATATAAGGTAATCCATTCAAAAGTCTGATGGCAGCACAGAAGAAGCTGTTCTTGATTCGGTTGGTATGTATCCTCAGACTTCTGTATCTTTTTCTTGACTGAAGAAGATGGGAGAGAGTATGTACGGGGTATGTGGGTTCCTTGGTTATGCTAACTGCTTTTCTGAGACAATGAGAAGTGTAGACAGCGTCAATGGGTTGGAAGCTAGTTTGAGTGTTGGACTGGGCTTTGGTTATGACCCTTTGTAGTTCCTTGCAGTCTTGGTCAGAGCAGGAGCCATATCAAGCTGTGATACAACAGAAAGATTGCTTTCTATGGTGCTTCTGTAAAAGTTGGTGAGAGTTGTAGCGGACATGCCAAATTTCCTTAGTCTTCTGAGAAAGTAGAGGCATGGTGAGCTTTCTTAAATATAGTGCCAGCATGGGGGGACCAGGACAGAGTTATTGGTGATCTTGACACCTAAAAACCTGAAATTCATGATTATTTCTACTTCATTTCCATTGATGTAGACAGGGCATGTTCTCCATTATGCCTCCCAAAGTCAATGACTATCTCCTTCATTTTACTGATGTTTAGGGAATGATTATTGCCATTACACCACTTCAACAGATTCTCTGGGGTTATGGTGGCAGCCAGTAGGAGCTCTACATACCTACAGTCACCAGCCTAGGCGCAAAACTACGCAGTGTTTGAATGTGGTTGCCTGCATAAAGGACTGCAGCACAGCAATGTCCTTCTGGATAATGTAGGCAAAGAGGGGAGGAGAACAACCCTACAGCAGTATGGCAATGATTGAGACAAGACTGGTGCTGCTTTGTGGCAGGTCACCTTGAAGTCATGAGTGAATTGACATTTGATCTTTGCACACCACTTCTTTACCAACAAGTTGCAGGTTGGCATTATTTCCCACTGGTGTGACACAAGATTGCAAGTTGCCATGAGATTCTGGTGAGCTTCTGTTTCAATGAGCATTCATGACTTGGTAATGAATGCTAGTGGTGTTCATGCCACCATACAGTGGGTTAACAAACCCCTCGCCCATCAACTGCATTGCAAACTATTTTTATGCTGGCGGGTTTCCAATTTTTCACCTGCTGCTGGATTCCCTGCTTTTATTCACCACAAAATCCAGTGAGTAGGATGAGAAAATTTTGCATGTATATCAAGCCTTTGGTTGGTATCGGAGTGTGGAAGAGACTGGGAAGTGATGGCAGTCTCTGTTCCTCCTGAATCCATATTCAGGTGAATAATGTATTTTCATTATCTTTTTCATGGCAGCACTTCAATGGTCTCTTTTAAAGACTGCTGGTTATTTGCTCTATGAATAAACTGCCAGCGACATGCATGCTACAGTCAGTGGTGATCGTTTTCTTAAAGGGGCCTGAAACGAGCATCACCCCTTTAATTTGCATGTGGACTGCATGCATTTAGTCCATAGCACATAGAATACCAAAAAGGTTTGGGCATTTCTTTGTCTTCCCAAATGACTATCTGAATAAAACCAGCCAGGCATCAGGCTGCTTGTTCCTGATTCCTGACTAATGACTGCAAATGGAAAGTGCTTAAATGTGAGCATTGGCTGAGAATAGAATCAATTGTGCTTTCGTGCTTCTTTAGTCAAATAACATGGCAACATTCATTGTCTAGACTGATGCATGTAAGGCTAGCTACACTTGGGGAGCCTATAGAATCATATTCCAGCACTTGCAGCACATTCAGGAAAGGAGGGGAGAAAGAAACGTGAATTTCATCTTGTCCACAGTGATGAGCTCTTAGAACCTGATTTTAGAAATATCAGGCTGGAACTTCCCATCCTTGGGCGAGAGGGGGAGAGAGAGAGAGAGAGAGAGAGGGGACAAAGCAAGCTTGCATGGCTAAGAAAGATTGGGAAAAAATAGAGAAACGTTAGGAGACAGAGAAGCAATTTTGGCTTATTTTATTTCCACTAATGCATGCTTAGATTTTACTTTTTGTTTAAGATGTATATTGGTTGAAATTTGTGAGCAAAACAGAATAAGTTGCTGAAGCCTTATCTATTTCTTTTATTAAACGGGATAATGGCATCTACTCTTCATGCACCATTAAAATCTTTGTTGTTCTCCATTAGCTCACAACATCCCCAGTCCAAGCAGCTGTTAGTGTGAGAAGTTCAGTTTTAATATTCACCAACAGTACCATTCGCTGTACATCGTATTAACTGTGGGGCTGAAATCCTGGATCAACACAGCACTGTGAGCCGGAGCAGTATTTGGGTAATACTGCAAAGCATAAGAAGTAATGGATTTCTGCTGGTTTATTAATGCAAAGAATAGGCGAACTTAATCTTTGAACCTAATTTCCCTCCCTCCTTGAGCCTCTGCAGCTCTGACCTTCATTCGGCACTCTGAGAACCTATCCCTTTAATCAAGCATTTGGGCACTTGTCCCTGACTGCTCCATTATTTCTGTGTGTATAAGTCAGGGGTGTTTATCAGATGAAAACCTGGAAAAGGAATTTACTGCTCGATGGCTTCTAATACCATTTTGAAACCAGTTTTAATTTAAACAGCCAGAGCTCTGACCCAAAATAGGGGAGGAGTTTCAATGAAGCATTTCAATTTGGATGCAAAGACTGTTGCAATTCTCATCCTATGCTGTGTGTTTTAATTGTTCCTCTGAGCTGTGGACTCTCAGTGTGTTCTTGGTTACTGGTATGAGTTACAGATATTCCTTAAGACTGCAGTCATATTGTGGTACTTGTTTCTCATTTGTCTATTAATACTACTTCTAAATAGATTTAGAGTTAGAAGTTTTGCTCCTGAGCACTGTTCCAGCTTCTCTCTCTCTCTCTCTCTAGTATAAGTCTAGCACGACTGACTGATGTCAGTGATTTATCATCAACTACACTATATATAAACATATCCATTCTTTTAACTCTTACACTATGCCTCCCCTCCAAATGTGCTATCTACTTCTTAATAGCAATATGAAACAAATTGTCAGAGTTCTCTAGCCATTCATGCCCTGTCACCGCTGTCAGCGAGGGCAGAGAATTTGGCGTTCAGCCAAATCTCCGTTCACTGCAGCAGGATGGGAGAATACCAGCTGTGAGCGAGGTTGGAGAATACGGTCCTTTGACTTTAACTTTTTACATCACACTCTGTAACTCACTTTTGACTGCCACACCCTCTATCCAACTGCTCTTTCCCTCCCTAAGTAACAGTCTTGAGGGTTTCCCTTTCCCAGAATATATTTTGCTCTTAGAGAAGAAAGCTCAGAAACATGCAGGCTTTGGCCAGAATTCTCCGGTCTCATAACCCTGACACTGGAAATGGAGAATTTGGTGCTCAGCCAAATCTTCATCCATTGCAGCGGAATGGAACATCCCAGCCACGAAATCGAACCCAGGTCCCTGGAGCTGTGAAGCAGCAGTACTAATCACTGTGCTACCATGCCACCCTATATTCATTCATACATATGTTCACTCTATATTGTAATAGTACAGTAGCAGGCTGTTTGGTCCATGAGTCTGTACTGAACACAATCTCTACTCAGGTCCTGTTACCGTAACCCCACACATTTAGACTGTTAATCCCCCTTACATTAGGGTCAATTTAGCATGGATAACCAACCTAAGCCGCACATCTTTGAATTGTGGGAGGAAATCAGAGAACCTGTCTTGTTGTGGTTCTGTTGATGGCACCAATATTATTTTATTGATGTTTCCACTGCTGCCACCATGTTTTGGATGGTCCCTCTGATCTGTGGACTTTGCACAGTAAGAAGTCTCATAACACTAGGTTAAAGTCCAACAAGTCTATATGGTAGCAGAAACCACAAGATTTCCGAGCACTGCCCCTTCATCAAATGAGTGGACTTTGGACACGGTTCTTAGTTATAGACCTAACTGCCCTTAGACAGACTGCCTCAATTTCCAAATATAACACTTTTTATCAACACCACATCCAAATAGGTTTCAGAGCAGGCATATTGTTCCTAAGAACGATGTGTTCCAACCTCTCTCTGTCTCTCTCTGAGAGAAAATCTTATACAAGATGGATTTGTCAGTGATAGATCATCATCTACTTTATACATGAATATATACATTCTTACAGGACACCAGAGAACATTCTCTATGTGCTCAATCTAATGAATGGAGTATTTATCAGTGATCCTTAAAGAGACTGCTCGAGGCTGCTCTGGGCAATTTGAAGATAAGGTTTAAAACTGTTGTTGAGAACATGGGAAATGCAATTCTGCAATCTTCACTTCATAAAGGAACTGCCAGATTTGCACCATCTAATCTTCCCTCCGCAATCCTTTGGATTGGTAAACAGTCTGCCAGTGCCCGTGTTGTATTGGCAGCTTGCTGATGTTATTTGAGTGAGGTCCAAGCATGAAAGTGTTGGACAGGTGGTGCAATTGCCAGAAATTCATTCAAAATGAAAATTTCTTCCATTATCTGCTGTTCACATTCTTGTGCCAAGCTTGGTTTGCAAGTTTTGAATGTTGAAACCTCGAGAGCACTGTGCAGTTGCTTTACTTCACTTGTGACTAACAGCTACTTTTCAATTCTGAGACTTTCGATATTCTGGGATGTGACAGAAACAATTTTGAAATTTCAGAAACAGTGATTCACTTGGTAGCATGCTGCTTTTGAAGATAAACTCATGGACCATGACAATTTCTATCAGGTCATTAAACTTCTTTCTGCATTGGGATTTCACAAGTATATCCTGGCTGACAATGGCTTTGTCTGCATTTTTATTCCCATTGCCTCCTGAGAATTTGCCTGGAGGGCATCTTCAGGATGCAGGACAACATCTTTGTTTCACGTCTTCCACAAAGACCGCCTGTGCAAAGTCTGAAAACCTTTGTGCATGCTGTTTATCATACTGCTGGATCTCCTTCTTTTGATGATATTTGTGCCACCTTTAGCAAACAGAATGATTCTTTCTTTCTTCAAGGGGCACAACCTGGTTTCAGGTAGTTTGAAGTCCCCCAGCTAACGCATCCAGTGGATGAGCAATGTAGGCAGTACTGGCTGCATATAATAATCATGGAAGTCAATTGATAGCATGAATTTGACTGAATCACAGTGAATGAGTACAAAATAATGACAATTTGTAATTGCTGCACCCATTTCAAGTCTTATTTAATTTAACCACTTAGTGTTTTTGATCCAAAGAATGAAAGATAAGTCAAGCAGAGAAGTAAGGGAAAGCATGACAAAGAAGAGGATCATGATTACAGAATATACTATTTGGTTTACAACCTAGCTCCATGCAGTTTTGGTGCCTTAAGTATCAAGAGCCACGTACATTCATGAGACAGAAGATGCTTAAGAAAGAAGTGATACAAATCCAGCAAGACTTACTGAATGAAATAGTCAGAGATGGCAAACAGTTCAATATGTCATTCCACCAAGAGTTAAGCTCCAGGAGAGGAAGTAACATCTATGCTACCATGATGCTGTATCCATCTTGTCCTAAACTTCACGGTTAAGTTACTCCAATCAGGTTTCTGCCCTGCCACGTGTACACATATACCTACTTATATCTCATCAACACCTCTCTCAAACTCTGCACTCTCTCTAAACTATCAGCACGCTTGCCCAATTTCCAGTGAACAACAGTTTCTCTTGACTAAATATTTGGAATACGGAATCATGATTACCACCACAAATGCTGTTCCCTAGTCATCCCTCTCCCTCTTCCAGGCAGCCAGCAGAGGCTGATCCAGACTGTTAGCAACATTAGTGAAATAATAAATCTCAAGTTGAGTTGTTGACTACATATCTACAGCACTACTAAAACTGCCAATATCCACCTCCATTAATCACTCAATCCCACCCCACCACTGCCTGAAATACTGATTCATGCATTTACACTCTCAGACTATTGCACCACCTTCTTTGCTGACCTCTAACATCTCACCATTAACATTATTCAAAGTGCCCAAGTGCTAATTCATATCAAAATCTTGTTCAGCCAACACCCATGGGAAAGAATTCACTTTAGTTCCCAGTTAAGCAATATCTTGATTCTAAAATTTTCACCCTTGTTTTCAAATCTTTTCACATCTTGACTCTCAGCTCTGCAATGTGATTCAGTCCCATAAGCTTCTGATATTTCTGCGCATCCCTAATTCTGGCCTCTTAAGTATTCCCAATTTTAACCATGCCATTGTTGGTGGCTATCCTTTCCAGCTACCAAAGACCTAAATTCTGGAATTCTGTCTGTAAGCCTTTCTAACTTTCTATCCTGTTTTTCTTCAATAATCTCTTTCTGAAGTCTACATCTTTGATGAAGCTTTTGATCCTTTGCCCTAATGTCTCTTAATATGATTCAGTATCAAATTATGTTTATTACATTCCTGTGAAGTTCTTTTGGGTCATGACCCTGAAAGGCTCTATACAAGTTATATTTTTCCTAGCTCTGTTCTGAGTTTATCTCCATTAACATGGTGGTAGTATAATACAACACAATGGCGGTATCGTTTGTGTGAAAATAGCACTTCATTTCCACAAGGATTACTGATACTGTCCTTGACAAATGCATCTGTGACAGGTAGAATGATGAGCATGAGGACAAGTAAATTTTTCTTTTCATTTCCTCATCACCTGTCACAGGTCTAGTTTGATAGATTTGTTTTTAGTACATTTCTTAATCAATAGTGGTATTACCATCACCAAGGCAAAATTGGTGATGGGCATTGATGTCCCTCATCTTGAATACATTCTGTGCCCTTGTTACAATCAGTGCTCCTTCCAAGTGACATTCTACATCAAGGAGTACTGATTCATCATCTGAAGGAGGTGGCAACCAGCAGGAGTTATCTTCCTCTATGTTTGACCTATTGCCATATTGGCTAGGACCCTGTGACAATCCATATGCTCTTCTTTGAGTCATGTTACGTCTTCTTTTACTCCCACTTATGAGGTCAGATGACATCTCAGTTTAATATCTTATAAAGTTGACAGTTCTGACAGTCCAATATTCAGTGCTGTACTGAAGTTTAAGGTTAGATGATGTGCTTAAGTTTCTGGAGTGAAGTCACACCTTGTGATGCAAAGGCAAGGATGCTATCGCTAAACCATTGCTGACACCCTGTACGCAACCACTGGGCTACTACAGACCCTTGCATAATCATGCACTAGATATACCAAATGGCAGAAATTTAGGTATCTTTTTGATGCAAGGCATGTAAACAGTGGTTAAGATGTGTCCTGTTGGTGCACGTAGAATGTAAAGTACATGTACAATAACAGTTGTGAGCCTTAGATGGGGAGACAGGGATGCTTAATGTCTTTTCCACTCCCTCAGTGTGCAGCTAGTGGGTGACCCCAGACAGTTCATTATGTAAGTTAATTACCAATGTCTTGACTGTAGTCACAATTCATTCATTTTGCTGCAACCCACTGCACAAATTGTACTTAAACCCTTTTGGAAAACCAAAGGGTGGTCAAATGTTGATGAGAGTTTGAACACTCATGACGTGGCTCAATACTCCATTCTGAAACCCAAAGACATGCTCACAACAGGCATTAAATAAAAGCCATACTGCCACAAGAAACATTTATTGAACACACCATTGGTGCCATTAAACAATGCGTAAGCTGCCTGGACTGTTCTGGAGGAGCAGAGTGCAGTGCTCAGTTGAGCAGGTTTCAAGATTTGTGATGAAAGCTGCACAACCTTTTCACAATGAGGAAACAGGCTTGCCACCAACGATCAGATGAGAGACTGAGGAGAAGGAGTACAATGAGGTAAAGGTGGAGGAGGAAGAAGAGGGAGGGAGGTTGCAATATAAATAATGCCTCCTTGCTTCTTCTCTACATAATCAAATAATTGGGCATAATTAGTGTTAGTTAGAATGCAGCCACTTTCCACTTCTTTCATCCCAATTTCTAAAACCTCCCAAGATTTGCTTGGAGTCTTTAAAGGAGTATTAAAGCAATAGTGTAATATATACTATTCATTGTTATTAATCAAACAATTTTATAAGTTTCCTTTGTAAATTAGCTTTGCTATTACATATGTGATGCAGGAAATCAATACAAGTCCGAAATAAAACTTGAATATTTTTTTGATTGTTACTGTCATGGAAGTTATCAGCTATTTAAACCTATTTTTGTTTATATTAATTTAATACTTGACTGAGCTTCTTTCATGTAGGTGAGATATTAGAGCTGTTATCAGTCTCAATTACACTTATACTCAGAGATATGTGCAGTTTAGTAATGAGAATTTTCAGACTTCATAAAAATTTGCCATCTAAAATAATTTATTTTATTGTCCACACATTGCAGTGATCTGTGATACACAGGGGAAGTTTTCAGAATATTCAGCTCTGAAGGTCACTCTTGTGTTACATTAAGGCAATTGATCTTCCAATTTTCATTCCCTGTAGCATTTACAAACCATCTGCATTCAAGGTTTCTTCATCAGTGGCTGCTGAATTCACACTGCCCCTATCACCATTACAAAGAGAGATTCCACGTATAGTACAATATTTTCCTGGGGCTGTGATTTTAGAGGCAATACAGTAAAATCTTCATCATCCGAATTTATGGGTATTGGATGGTGCTGGTTAATCAAAAATCAAAAATATCCATTTACCAATGCAATACTTGTAGCTTGAACTTTCAAAGTATGATAATAATATGCAAGTCCTCAAAGAACTGTACACTTCTTAACTTCTAAACCTCAATGGTACACGATACAAGTACTCAAGAGAACTATTCCTTATTATCTCTTACAACTGCCCATGAAGGTGAAGAACACGTAGGAGTTTGGGCCTTAGCACAAGCTCTTGATGGTTTATTGAATAAAGCCTTGACGTTAGTAGCACAGTGGTTAGCACTGCTGACTCACAGCTCTAGAGATCCAGATTTATTTTCAGCCTTGAGTGACTGTTTGTGTGGAGTTTGCACCTTCTTCCTGTGTCTGTGTGGGTTTGCCTTGAGTGCCCCAGTTTTCTTTCACAATCCAAAGATATGTGAATTAATGGATTGGCCATGCTAAATTAATCTTTAGCATCCCAAGGTTAAGATTAGGTAAAGGGGATTAGCAGGGTAAATGAGCATTATGGGGATAGGGTGGGGTGGGGGGGGGAGTGTGGGGGGGGGGAGAGACTGGTAATATAGTCTGTCAGAGAATTGGTCAGACTTATGGGCTGAATGGCCTCTTCTATACTGGAGGGATTCTATGGTCAGCTTGCCAATTTGCCTTCTGCCTTTTATGCATGGAAGTAGAGTTAAAAAAGTGTAAACGCAGAACTTGTTGCACGGAGTAACAAGTTTGCCTTTTAGCAAATCTAATCAATGTATCAAAAGCTGAAGCAATCCTAGTCTAACTTATTTTCTCCTCGAAGCTGAAATATTCTCCATAATTTCTAATAGTATGTGTCACTTCCTTGTCAGCTTCAACCCGCACATCCGTCTCACTTTTGTGAAGTTTGCTGATTTGATGTGTTCCTGTCAAGGTAGAATTTGGCAAACATCACCATTATAAGTCAGTTTTGATTACATTATAAACTTGGTCAAGGTATAGATTATGTTCGGCAATTGATTTGTGAAGAGATGCACAATTTTTCAGTAGTTTGATGCTCAGGTGATTTTTGTACATCAGATTCATCTCAACTTCTAATGGCACAAGGAAGTTTAAAACACAAAATCCATCTAATGGAAGATGCATGTGGTTCATTTCCTCATGAAATTCTTTTGCATTTTCAATGAGTGTTGAGCTGAGATAGTAACACCCTGTGAGCATTTCAATGAAAGCTATTCATATACAGCACCATCTAGCTGATTTAGCTTGGGTGCACATTCAGTATGGTGTCCTTATTTGATTTGGCACCAGCAAATATCTTCAGCAATTGTTCTTTTTAATCCCTATTATCGTATATCATTGGTAATCCTACATTGTGTTTTCACTGAAACTTTCCAACGCTCATTCTTTCCGAACAGATGTCAATTTACTGATGTTGATTCTTTTGCACTTAATGCACTTTGGCAGGAACAATAAATGTGTAGAGTATAGGGCTAATGGTAGGGCTCTTAATAGTGTTGAGAAACAGAAGGATCTTGGTGTATGTGTCAATAGATCCCTGAAAGTAGGCAGTCAAGTGGATAAAGTTGTTAAGAAGGCTTATGGAGTCTTAGCTTTTATTGGTAGGGGGATTGAATTTAGGAGCCGCAGCATCATGTTGCAGCTGTACAAAACTCTAGTGCGGCCGCACTTGGAGTATTGTGTGCAGTTCTGGTCGCCACATTATAAGAAAGATGTGGAGGCATTGGAGAGGGTACAGAGGAGGTTTACCAGGATGTTGCCTGGTATGGAGGGCAGGTCCTATGAAGAGAGGTTGAAGGATTTGAGGTTGTTTTCGTTAGAAAGGAGGCGGCTAAGGGGGATCTTATTGAAGCATATAAGATAATTAGAGGTTTGGATAGGGTGGACAGTGATAGCCTTTTTCCTAGGATGGAGAAGCTAGCACGAGGGGACACAACTTTAAATTAAGGGGTATGAGTTATAGGACGGATATCAGAGGTAGGTTCTTTACTCAAAGAGTGATTAGGGAGTGGAATGCCCTGCCTGCAGCTGTTGTAGATGCGCCAAGTTTGGTGGCGTTTAAGAGGTTAGTTGATAAGTATATGGAAGAGAAGGGAATGGTTTAGTTAGGAGGGGCATTGCTTTTTATTTTGGTCGGCACAACATCGAAGGCCGAAGGGCCTGTTCTGTGCTGTATTGTTCTATGTTCTATGTTCTATGTTCTATGTTTTGCTTGCACTTTCACCTTGACTTTTCCCTGGTTTATTGAATAAAATAATTGACTTGATTTATTTTTGTCACATGTGTTGCAGTACAGTGAAAAGTATTGTTTCTTGTGTGTTATATAGACAAAGCATACCATTATAGAGAAGGCAAAGAGAGGATGCAGAATTCAGTGTTACAATCCAGCTAGGGTTTGGTGAAAGATTAATTTAATATGAGGTATGCCCATTCAAAAGTCTGATGGCACCAGAAAAAATTGTAAGAACTGTAGATATTGGTGACAGCCTTAGTGGATGGGCCAAATTTCCTTAGCCTCCTGAGAAATTGGAGGTGTTGGTAGGCTTTCTTAACTATAGCATTGGAATGGAGCAAATAAACTTTGAAGCTTTCGACCATTTCCACTTCATCCATGTTAATGTAGTCAGGAGCATTTCCTCCACCACACTTCCTGAAGTTGATAACAATCTCCTTCATTTTGCTGACATTGGATGAGAGATTATTGTTATCGCACCAGTTCACCAGATTCTCTATCTCGTTCCTGTATTCCATCTCATCATTGTTTGAGATCCAACCCACTATAGTGGTGTCATCAGCAAACTTGAAAGTCGAGTTGGAAGAGAATTTGGCCATACAGTCAGAGATGTATAAGGAGTACAGTAAGGAGCCATGGACACATTATTGTGGGCACCAGTGTTGAGAATGATCGTGAGAAGATGCTGTTGCCTATCTTTATTGACTGCGGTCTGTGGCTTACAAAGTCTAGGATCCAGTCAATGAGAGAACAACTGAGCCTTGGGCCACAGAGATTGAAGATGAGTTTTATTGGAGTATAGTATTGAAGGCTGAGCTATAGTCAATAAGTTGAAATCTGATATAAGTGACCTTATTATCCAGGTGTTCCAGGATAGAGTATAGTGCCAAGGAGATGGCATCGGCTGTGGACATGGTGTGGTGATGGGCAAACTGTAGTGGATGTAGGCAATCTGGGATGCTGGAATTGATTTATGCCGTTGAAGCACTTCATAATGACATCATGGGTAATAATTATTAAGGCACGCTGCTTGTTCTTTTTTGGTGCAGGGATAGTGGTTGTTTTCTTGAAGTAGGTGGGGACCTCAGATCAGTATAACGAAAGGTTAAAGATGTCTGCAAATACCCCCACCAGCCTTTCCATGCAGGACCTCAGTGTTTATCCAGGTATCCCCATCTGGGAGAGTCGTTTTCCATGGGTTGACTTTCAAGGAGGCTGTTCTGGCATCTGCGATGGTGACCTTGGATACTCCACGCTTTGGAGGTGTGTTCTTATTGACCTCTTGCTCAAAATGGGCATAGAATGTGTTGAGGTCATCGAGGAAGTTTGCATTGGTACCAGTGATTCTACAAGCCTTCATCTTGTAGCCTGTTATGTCTTGCAAACCTTGCCATGGACAGTACTGGAATCTGTGTGGCTAGACTCGAGCTTGGTCCAGTACTGTTTCTTGGCATCTTTGAATGTTCTCCATAGATCGTATCTGGATTTCTTGTGTAGGACAGGGCTGTCTGAGGATTGCAGGATGCGGTTTATAATGCAATGACAAAAGTAAAAATGATAATAATGGCTACAAATAGAATGGACTATCACTGCACTTATGTCTAGCTGAACCTAGATCACCTGGGAAATTTTCAGGTTCCAGATAACTTCATAATTGCTTCTGGTCAGTAAAATGATGATTCATTCTAGGGGAGCATTAGTAATTCTGGTTAATAGCGATTTCCGAATAGTAGACTGCTCGATAACACAAGTTTATCGTAGTTTGCTTTAGGACCAAGTTCACTAGCTTTGATTGTAAGAATAGTTGTGTATGACAGATTCATATGTGTTGAATAAAAAGATTTGGTTTGGATTGCAGCATGTCACTTAACTGAAACAGTGCATGATGCAAATTCTACACAGAATGGGTTGAAAAGTTGAAGGAATATTCTATGGTTGAATTAGTGAAGCACGTTTTAACCCACCTTACTTAGCAGGAGAGCTATTAAAATTGGTTCCCGTTGTATGGCTGAGTCACTATTTTAAGTCCTGACTTCATTTAGGTGGCTAAGGCATGAGATCGCTCATTGATGCATGCAAGCTTGTTGAAGGCTGTACCAGACCTAGAAGGTATAAAAGTCAAGAGTCAGTTTCCTGGACATGGCTTGAGAGCTCTGCATCAGGAGGCTGTCATCATGTCCAAGGCATTAAAGAATGGACTCAAAAGCCTTGAAGGTATCAAAGGATGAACCAGTTGGTGTCCAAGATCCAGCTTTGTGGATAAATGTTGGCTTTTAGAATTTTTTATGCTTCACAATTTTAAAATTTGTTCTTGATCCTTGGTATGCAAACAGAACAGTTCTCAGTCTGCTCAGCATTGCTCCCTATCCCCTGCAAGCACCCATTATAGAAAAAGGAGAAATAGCCACTCAGTGGCTGACATATTCCAAAGAAAACTTTGCGATAATATTTGACTGTCTGAGTAACTTCTCTCATGAATGCTGCACTTCTGTGAATAAGTCATATTATTTACGTAAGGGAGCATAGTTGTGGTGAACAAGACATAACATTATCGACTGGTTGTACTGCTCACTAATTTTGCAGTAGTAAATGTTCATGGTCCTTGTCTTCTGAGGGGCTGGGTGAGAAACAAAGCAGCCACTGCGCAAGGACATTTGCAGCTAAATTGCAGTAAAGGGAATGGCATACAGGAGACAGTAACAGTCAGCTGTGGCCTGAGGTTTGGTTACATCTTTCTGCTTCTATCAGTTGATCATTAAAACATACAACAGAGAAGGAAGCCAATCATCCCATTCTGTCAATGCTGGTTCTTTAGAAGAACTATCCAATTAGTTCCATTCCTTTGATCATTATACAAAACCCTGCAAATGTTTTTCAGGTATATATTCAGTTTTCTTTACCAAGTTATCTTAAATATATACTTTGGTTCCTAATTCTCCTGGGAGTGGCAACCATTTCTCTGTCTATTCTAGCAAAATCCTTCCTAATTTTGAACATGTCTGCAAAACTTTAGTAAACCTTCTGTGTTCCAAGAAGAACAACCGTAGCTTTTCCAATCTCTCTAGATAACTGAAGTTCCTTATTCTGGTACCATTCTAGGAATTATCTTCTGCCTCCTCTCTAAAGCTTTGATATCCATCTTAAAATGTTGTGTCCAGAATTGAACACAATATTCCAGCTGAGGCCTAACCACCATTTTATAACTACTTAGCAAAACTTGCTTTCTTGATTTTTAACAGCTTTGTCAACTTGCCTGCCATCTTCAAAGTTACACGCACTGCAATCACCCCCTCACCACAGATTTCTGTGTTCCTGCATTCCCTGTAATTTGGGTCATTTACCTTACATTGCTGTTCCCCATTCTTCCTACCAAATTGTAGCAATATAAAGTAAATATAAAGAAACTCACTTCGCTTGGCACGTAGCTGCTCTTTTTACCAGTCTGTCTATATTCCCCCGAAATCTGTCACCTACCCTATATTGTCAAGTGCATTTTCAAATTCAAGTCATCTGTGCACTTTAAATTATAACCTGTATACCCAGATCCAGATCCTTAAAGTAGATTAAAAATAGCAGCATTCCTAATACTGATCCCTGGGGAATAACACTTCAGCTCACCCCTAGCCTGAGAAGCAACACTGTCGGTGGGGATGGAAGTAATGTGAAAGTGAAATTTAAAGGGATGAGCATTATTAAAGGCAACAATCTCAATGAGATGACAAAAATTCAGAAAAGCTTCAAAAAGCACTTCAACTCATTAGCAACCATAGCCAGGCATATGCAGTGATGACAAAAAATGAAAAATGCAAATGCATCTGTAGCCATAAGGCTGCAGGCAAGTGTCAGTTTGAGCACTTGATCACGTTTGCTGGTTGCGGTGGCTGAGACAATGCTACGTGAGGTTGTTGTAAATTCATAGCATCATCCAACATTACTGAGAAGGGGATGGAGATGTATACTGAATTTTACCCACCTGATGGTCCTAAGATCCTGCCCAAAGCCTGCAGAGATTGCTGTTCTGTGAGCTTCGCCCGCCCTGGAATCAGGGTGGGCATGCGGGTAAAATTCCGGCAACAGTTTCAATCAATATAGCCACAAGTTCTGACAGCCATATGGTACATGTTACCACCAGGTGTCCTTACAGCATATGGCACAAGTCAGAAAATGCCTTTTGCTGAATTTGATCCAGTAAAGAAAGAAACTCTTAAATTTAAATAGTGCCTTTCAATGCTTCAGGACTTTACAACACTTTACAGCCAATTAAGTATTTTTGAACTATCGTCATTGTTGTAATATAGGAAGTGAGGGCCAATTTGTAAACAGCAAGGTCTGACAATGGGTGCAGGGATTGTGGTACCAGTTAACTTGCATCTGTTCACCGCATTGCAGGCAGCTGTTAAATTTGTACTGCCAGCTCTTTAGGATGGTTTCTGCAAGCACTGTTCATGGCTTGCATACATCAACAGCGGCCCTGTTATCATGTGTGGAATCCGATCAGTGATAAAATGACAGAGCCCCAGAGCCCAATTTCTCCTACCAAGGAGAAACTGCTGGAAAATCTCAGCAGGTCCGGCAGCATCTGTAAGGAGAGAAAAGAGCTGATGTTTTGAGTCTAGGTGACCCTTTGTCCAATTCCTCCTCCTTGATTCGGTGACGTTGGGTGAGGGAGAAACATTGAGCAAGATACTTGTCAAATTTTCTTATTCTTGTTTCAAATATTGTGATGGATCCTTTTCCATCGATCAGAGAGAGCAGACAAGCCTCAGTGGAACTTCTGAAAGACAGCATCTCTGACAGTACAGCAATCCTTCAATATTGCACTGGAGTGGCAGCCTAGATTAGACACTCTGGTTTCTGCGTTGAGATATGAACCCATAAACTTTTTGATTCACAGTCAACTGAGCCATTACTGACACTGACTTGAAATATGTTCTTGCCCCTGTATCAGAACTGATCACTGAACTTAATTTGCTATTGTACCATGACTGCACCTGATATGTTAATGATATGTGTGTTAACAGTGGTCAAGACGTGTGTGTACCTTTTAAAAAATATTTTATATCTTTGCCTGGGTGGGTTTTTTTGAACAATGTTTAAATCAAGAAAGCCTGTCAGGCTGAGTTCTATGTGATCAGCAAGTTAAATGACTGAGTGCTTACATTCTTAAACATTATTTTAAAATTCTGTTCTGATCAATCAAGGAAAGAGAGGGCAGTGCTGGCACAAGTCCTCACATGGCTGTAACCCTAAAAGACCCATCCAACCATCTCCCCAGCTGCTCATCTAGGAAGAATCCAGCAGTGCGTTTTTAATGTCTTCATGTGAGCTTGAAACTTATCACCAATTTCATCACACATTTACTTCTTGTAGAATGTAGGCGATAGGGAAATTTGCTCTTATCTAGCGAAATGCGCACTTCATATTCTCAGTAGGCAGACCAAGCTTTCAAAGTTTTTAAATCAGCCTTTATTTATGCTGTAGTTTAAATCAGCCTTTATTCATGCTATATCAACTTATAATTCTGAATCCTTCATTTACACCAGGTAAATAGTTTAAAGGAGATGGGAGAGGCAATTTTTTTTTACACGGAATGCACAGCTTGAGGATGTGGTAAAAGCAGATGCAATAGCAATGTTTAAGGGGCATCTCAATTGGTACATGCATAGGTGGAGAACAGAGGGATATGGACCACATAGAGACAAAAAGTCTTTAGTTTAGTGTCAGTGCAGGCTTGATGCACTGAAGTGCTTGACCCTGTGCTGTACTGTTCTTTGTTCTTTGAATATGGTTTACTTGTTGTAGTTGTTATATGTTTGTCTAATTGTAATGATTAATTACTAACAAAATACACCTACATGGTTACAGCATCTAACTATCCACACTAGCTTTTATGGTTTGTAATTATCAGAGTTCTCACCCTCTGACTCTTAGTCAGCTTCTTTGTGTTGCCCATCTGCAAGTATAGGAAATGCATTCAAACATCTTTGCAGCAGCTTCCCAGAGAACTGTTAATTTATAGGGGAACTCTTTGCATTCAATGATTTTAGCCCCTTCATATAGTATCCTCCATCTTTCCTTTGACAATGCCAAAGCCCATTTAATTTAACACCTTTTTTCATAATCAACACCAAAATAGTTGACAATAAATATTGGTTTGTGTAAGTTATTCAGCAATTTTATCAAACAGTCTTAATTTTTTGAGTAAGCATAAAACACATTTTTCAAAGTGTTTAAGAATTTTTTTTCCAGAATTAGTTTAATTATTAATAAGCATGATTCCTTACAGAAATTAAAGCCAGAATTTTTTACTATCATGTGCTACTGGAAGCAAGAATGGAGAATTTGGAGCTTAGCCAAATCTCCATTCACAGCAACAGGACCAAAGAGTCTCAGCCATGGGGAAGGTCAGAAGATTGCTCTGAAAGGTTTGCTTAGCATCTTTGCAGCTATGAAAGATGGCATACAGCAAACAGATACATTTCAGATTTCAGTCTTCATTTGGCACAGGCGATTATATTTCTCTTACCACTGAGCTATCTGTGCAGTTGTATTATTTTGCTTTGTCCTTATTCCAAAGAAAGGACAAAATTTGAAAAATTGCTGGTTCATTTTTAGGATGTCACATCCATGTGAGAATGAGACATGAATATCTTTTTAATACTTCAGTGAGCTCATATCCGTTTTGGCTATCCCAATCAGAGAAATCCTCTAATGTTCCAGCTTTCCTACTTTTGGTGCTGAGTTCACAGAATCATGGTATTGGCCATGGACTTCATTATTTAATGTGTGTACCTTTGTAACTTTGAATAGACTTCTCCATATACCGCATATGTTGTTATGCGTTAAATGTACTTTTAATTTTAGAGCTTGGCTAATGGAACACCTCTGCAGCAAATCAAGTTTTTCCTTAGGGATTTGAATTTTATAGTCCATGAAGAACATTCTCAATGCATTTTCCTCAGATTTATTTTCATAAGGCATTAACAGACTTGATTAGCCAATATAAGGAAATTGATCTATATCTCGGAATTTTTCAGTGCCTTCCCAATCAATTAGCTCTTTCACGATGAAAATCGCAGTTTTGCCTGAAAATTCTTGTAAAAAAAATCATGCATTGGTACTATAAATAGTAATAAAACATAACAGGGCATGGAATAAGTAAGGGTTTTCAGTAAAATAAGCTCAAACTTTCAGCAACAGTACAGGTATATGGAGGTGTACAGTGTTTCAGAAGTGAAAATACCTTGATCAACATTGATGATCTGGATATTGGTTTAAAGTTCATCTGAAGACTCAAAGATGCACTTCTAGATTCTTCCTGGGTGAGCAGCTGCAAAGGTGGCTGAAATGAGATTTTTGGTTTTGCGGCCAGGTAAGGACTTAAGCCAGAATTGCCCTTTCTTTCCCATTCCTCGACTAATCCTAATGTGTTTTTTGAAAAAAACAAGAATGAATGAAACTGCTTACATGCTGATTGCAAGAACACAGTCTGGCTTTCTTAATTTTAAACACAAGAAGAGTCAGCTTTATTGTGCAAAAAAAAATTACATCCAGTTGAAGACATAACATATTCTTGAAGAGGTACATATGTATCTCTACCATCACATCGCAACACACACACATGCACACAAAATTATAAAGCTGACGTAGCCAAATTAAGATTCAATATTTTGAGACAATGGCACATCTGAAGTCCACAATGGGAAATTGCCTGAAGCCATTTGTCCTGGCAAATACATGTTCAGAAATTTCTAAACTTGGCCTACTTCCAGGTACACTACACACATTTTAAAGTTTTTGCTTGACAAAGGTCCCTTTAAAAAAATTTAATATACATCCGACCAAAATTATAAAGCTGACATAGCCAAATTAAGATTCAATATTTAAAGGCAAAAATAAGCACCAGAATGTTATGCTCATTCAAGCCGATAGGATTTCTTCCATCCTGCTGCAGTGAACAGAGATTTGACTGGCATCAAATTCTCCAACCTCGTTGCAATGGGAGCATGGCATGAACAGCTGATAAGATCGTGTCCTTAGAGTTTACTGCTTGGCTTCTTTATTGTTGTTCATGGTTCTAAAAATCCTTTAACAGTTGTATTGAAATTCCAGTAGAGTTGTGGCTGATGTGAACTGTAACTTCTGGAGACAGCCTGTTTTATATTATAACCTGCCTTTTTCAGAAGTGAATGCTCTGGCACCGGTGGCTCCTTCTGATTGAAATTCTCTATCTCTGTGCTGAATTCCAAAATGTGATGGAGGTGGGATCTTGAACTTGGGAACAGCAGGGAAAGACAGGGAGGTCACTAGTCCATTCTGCAGACTTCTTCTCCAGTTTCAGGAACCCTCAGACAAATTTATAATCACAGGTTTTCACAGGGTGGTTTGAGTCGTGTGATAACTGCTATTGCTACACAATGGAGAGTGTTCCATGTTACCAGAATGAGCTTTGATTTCCCATTGTCAAGGCTATCAAGATACCATTGAACAGATAGGGGCATTAGAACTCTCCTTGCAAAATAGCTTTGTTGATCCTCCATTCTTCTTGGTAGTTGCTACTGTCAGAAAATCTGGTGGCCCATTGGTGTTATGTTTTATAGAGAGTTGAGACAATGGCACGTCTGAAGTCCACAACAGAAAATTGCCTGAAGCCATTTGTCCTGGCAAATACATGTTCAGAAATTTCTAAACTTGGCCTACTTCTAGGTCACATGACCACTACACACATTTTAAAGTTTTTGCTTGACAAAGGTCCCTTTAAAAAAATGTAATATACATCTGACCAGCTGATGAAATGAAATATTAATATTTCATATGCACACGTCACATCATGATATTGGTGAGAAATGAGCAGAATGAATTTTGCATTGCAGTATTTAGCTGTGTGAAATTCTGGTTCATTTGGGACCCGATATCCCCCAGGCACACACAGCAGCAGAGCTTCTATCATGGTGTCAAAACTGATGTTTACAATGTTAAGGAATTATACTTAAGCTTATATTTAATTATCTTTAATTATATTTAACCCCCTAAGCGAATTTAAGTCTACTTAACTCTGGAAGGTACAATTTCAAAGAAGCAAAACTCAATGGAATTTCTTGTTGACTACTGATAATAATACAACAAAATTCCAACATATAAACCTAATATGACAATTGGCATTGTATAAGTTGCACCCACTGTATTTCCATAGATGACATTTGGATTATAACAGGACAAAAGGCATTGACTCTAGATTTATTTCTATTTAGAGCATTCAATTGATTCTTTGCAGTTATTTATCTGGCTGTAATTTTGAGTTAGTTGACAGGATTAGCTGCGTTTACTATATGTTTCTTCCAGATATCTATTAGTTTATGGAAGAGTTTAATATTTTTGTCTCAGTTTGCTTATTAGTTTTGAATTCTTGTCACCAGTTTTGTAATCATCTTTTCAATTTAAGTATCTATCTATATATTGCTGCTTGATGATATCATAAACATGTTGCTACCTCCCAAAATGTGTCGACAATACCCATTTTGGGGTGGGTGAATGTTGTGGACATAGGGATTGTAATACATTTATTAGTGCACCATTGTTTGGAATACAGTGTTGCTTGCTAATTATAATGATTTCTTTCTGCGATCAGCATTCCCTCATTGCTGGTCACTTTGTGTCCAAATCCGCAGTGCAGGGATTAGTAATAATATTCGTCACATTCACTTCTTAAAATTATCCTACACTTCGTAACAGGGAGCTATACTGTGGCTGGAGCAGTTGCTGGGACTTGCTCCACAAATGAATTTGATCTGAGAAAGAATCAAGAATGGCTGATTATGTGAAAGAACTGCCACCCCAGGCTTTTAGTCACTGCACAGGAAAAGGTGGAATGGGGGCCAGGTGTCTTGTATCCTTAGGGATATGTGAGGCCTTCCAGGTACATGATGAGTTTGTAGTGGGAACAGATCATTCCAAGGTTATTATCAGGAATAAATCCACAAGTACCTGGGTATAGTTTTGGAAGAAATTTAACAGTCTTGCAGAAATAGAGTAGGTCAATAAATGCATCTTCAAACGCCTAATCCTACTAACTACATCACCAACTTCAAGCACTGTTCAATGCACCACATGTCCATCACTCACTACCAACAAACTCTATTGATCCACACTCATACCTAACACTTATATTTCTACCATACCCTCTCATACTTAGTATTGTTAGGAGCATCAGGGCCCTACCACACAACTTTCATACTCTGCCAGCTATTCAACCATGACAGCAGATTGCAATACACTCACTGACATACTTCCCCTTCTCTTGTGGGAGGAGATGATCTAGGATTAAAGAGGACAGGAACTAACCAGATGTGGAAGAAGTATGCCTGTATGTTCTACCTTCATGGATGAGATGATGCTGGTCAATATAGAAAAGGCTATTTCTGAGGAAGAGAATTGCAGAAAGATGATGAAACGTTTGACACGTGAGCAGCAGCCAAGGAAGAAGGAAGATAGTGCAGGTGTCGGTGTAGTGTGAGGCAAGATCACACGCTTGTTGCTGCATAGGATTCGGATGATGACGTTAGACCAGGCAACATTAGAAAACTGATAGGTGTAAAGACCAAATGCTTGTGCACTTGTCAAGCATATCAAGGAATAGGGAGGATTCTGACACGAATTTGGCACAAAGGTTTATGCAAAGCATGGTGTTCATCCTTTTCAGCATGGAATGCATGATCAATGTGTATAGAGCTAATCAGGATGCAATGACTGACAGTCAATACCTCAGTTTCTGATACGACATAAGCCGCATCCACCAGTTTGGAATGGAAACTCAGACTGCTGTCATGTAATCTTAAATGCCTGCCGTGGAAAACAATTGTTACTGAACCTTATTTCCCACACTCCCCATATTGCCATGTTGTCATACTGCATGGCTAACATCAAGTCAAAGATAAGTTAGAATTACCTTCAGCAAAATATCAACAAGACCAAAAATCATTCCTTTCTCTTTGAACCAGAGCGTACTCACCAATCCTTATTTTCAATCAACCTTTCCAGCTGCTTGCCCAGACTGAATCTGACAAGGTGCATCTTTGATGTCAGATGAGCTTGAAATCCCATTTCAGTTTATCATTAAGGCTGTCCATTTCTATCTCTGCAACATCTCCCATTTTCATCCTTAACCCAGCTGCTGCTAAGAACCCTTAGCTATGCCTTGGTGACCTGTGTCCTTTTCAATAAGTATTTGAACTCTTCCCTATAAAACTCCAGCTCAGCCAGAACTTTGCTGTGCTGATCCTGTGCCAAAGAAAATCTGAGCTTTCGATCATTCCAGTCCTCACTTATCCACACCACCCCCGGTGCAGTGATTTCACACACTTGCCCTCGTCTACAATTTCATATGTGGTGTCAAGCTATTAAACTCCTGCAATTAATTCTAGTTCCATGATTTGCTTTTTTTTTACCGCTTTGAATATGAATTGCTGTGCTTGACCTATCTCCTGCTCCATCTGCAGTGGCAGACTTTTACAGAATAGTCAAAGAAACAGTTAACAGCAGCCATGGGATGGTGTAGCTGAGGTCAAAGACAGAAAGAATTGAAGAATAATAGAGGAGCTATTATGATACAGCATTTATAGCATTGGTTAACAAATAATGAGAAGGAGATCGAGGAACAAATTTGCAGGCAAATTACAGAAAGGTGAAAGAATTGCAGAGTTGTGATAATGGAGGACTTTGATTATCCTAATATAGGCTGCAATGTAATGGTGTAATGGGCAGAGGGGGTGGAATTCCCAAAGTGTACACTAAGGAACTTGCTCGGTCAATTTGTTTCCAGCTCACCAGTGCTGGATGTAGTTCTGCAGAATGAAGTGGAGCAAGCGAAACTTGTTTTAATGTGAAAGCATTTGGGGAACAGTGATTATAATATCATCAAGTTAAGAATAGTTACAAAGAAAGAAAGCTATAATCAATCAACCACACAAATACTTGATATAAGGAGAGATAACTTCATTGAGTTTCAAAGGGATTTAGCCTAGGTGGATTGGAATTAAAGATTGGTAGAAATTGAACAATGGGAAGCCTTCAAAGATGGTGGAGTTCAACAAAAAAGTGGACACATTTTTGTGAGGCAGAAAGGAAAAGCTCTCAGGATGACTAAAGATTTTGGAGTTAAATTGAAATAAAAAACAAAGACAGTTAAGATATTTCAAATAAAAGGGAAATATTATGGATGCTGGAAATCTAAAATAAAAACAGAAAATGCTGGATAAACTCAGAAGGTCTGGCAGCATTTCAAAGTTAATATTTCAGATCTAAATGATCCTTCTCTCTCCACAAACACTGCCAGATCTATTGAGTTTATCCAGCATTTTCTGTTTTTATCTCTAGTTATGATAATTGAAAGGTTCATAGTATAGTTGAAAACCAAGCCGAATATCTCCACCAGAAATGTTTGATGCAATTTCACATTCAAATGTACTCAAATGACTCAAAAATAGGCAGTAATTATTTGATATCATTTAAAATCAAAAGGTGAAATTTGGAATGCATTTCCATCTTTTGAAATCAAATGCAATTAAAAATGATATCAAGAAATCAAGGACAAATATCAGGCCTCTTCCCACACTTAATGCTTTCCACCGCTCTTCAGCCTCCACTGACTCATTCATGTTCTTCCTTACGCCCTCAGCTCCCGCTCACTCACACATACCCTCCCTCACAGCCCTCAACCACTCACTCATGCTCATTCTTTGCACTTAACCCTAAACATTCATCACTGCCTCCTTTTTCACCCTCCCCCACCACTGGGATTCCTCCACCTTGCTCAGATGTGAGACAGCTGAACTGAGACTTGTCTAGGAGCTAAATATACAAGTTGGATTTGCCTATGAATGATAATGAGAGAGGCCGTCTGTAAGCGGAACATTACTGATGTTTTCCCCTGACTATATGAGCAAATGCAACATGCATGTAGTTTATTTGATATATCACAATGGGAGTGTCATTTTGAGTGTACAGCACTCACAATGAAATCTGGTTTCAATTCATAAGCTAGATATCAAGATCTTTAAGCATCAACAATGACTGCCAACCTTTCAAGATTGGCCTGGAGTCTTCAAGAATTGAAAATTAATCTCCAGGATATTCCTGTGTGCAACTTCAGAGAAAACAGGACATGAAATAAGATTTCATTTTTTTTCTCTCTTTGAACATTCATGATATAAATAAGTATATGGAAAATGAGGGCAAATGGATGCTGACAGTCAAGTATCATGCAATTAGGTAATTAATCATTTTATTTTCCAATTGGCTTAGGAAGGATGTGCATTACAAGAATGGATGCATTGGTCTCTGAGTAGCTTAAGTGTAGAGACAAATCAAGTTAATAAATTTCCAGGAATATAATTGCAGTTAAACCTGAATTATAATAGCCAGCATCATCATTCAAAGATCTTCGTCACATCAGACGCATAGCTTGAAAAAGTGGCAAAGCTAAACTCATTGCTGGGAAGGATCCATGATAGAGGAAGAGGCAATAGCCTAGTGGTATTATCGCTGTGCTATTAATCCAGAAATTCAGCTAATGTTCTGGGGTTGGGGTTCAAATCCCGCCATGACAGATGATGGAATTTGAATTCAGTGAAGAATACCTGGAATTAAGAATCTACTAATAACCATGAAACCATTGTTGGTTGTCAGGAAAACTCATCTGGTTCACTAATGTCCTTTAGGGAAGGAAATCTGCCGTCCTTATCTGATCTGGCCTATATGTGACCCCAGAGCCACAGTGATATGGTTAACTCTCAACTGCCCTCTAAACAAGGGAAATAATTGCTGGCCAGCCAGCAATGCCCTTGACCCATAAATGAATAAAAAGAAAGAAAGCAAAAATTGCAGTGGGCTAGTTCCTATCATGGGAAGGGGGATTCAATGTGATCCAGTTTCATCAAATAAGGTGGCAGCAGACCACCATTCAAAATGATGATACTGAAGAAAACAGCATGAGAATTGTGCAGAAATTAACTTAAAAGAATCTGAAAGGCTTCTAAGGTGCAATTGCAGGGACAGCGGGAGAGAATTTAAACTGCTTGTAGCAAATGGAAAATCAATAAATGTTGATTCAAACTTCCTCACATCACAGACAACAGAAGATAAATTATGTGCTGACAGTCGGGGAAAAAGTCAGAAGGAAACCTAATATCTATCGGAGTGCAGATGTCTTCAAGAGATTCTGTTCAACGTGGTGCACTCCCCACCCCCTCCCTCAGGAAGGTTGCAATTCAAAGGGAGAATGTAAGAGTATGCATATTTGTACAAGAAGCATTAGAAGCATTCACCTAATGAATTTCATTATCAAAGAGAAAATGAAAAGTGTTTTGGCTGTGAAAACCAAGTATTCATTGACATTATTTAATCAATGTGATGCTGGTATTATCAATGCTAACCACGTACTATGATCCATCTCAAGAGCATTTGATTCTAACACTAACTGGAGTATTTTAATCCTTTGGAACTCATTGCTAAGGCACCATTTGACACACTGTGAGTTTGACCCATCAAGGGCACATTGATGTGGTGGAGAGCATTCAGAGAAGTGTGGTGGGATAATTCTAGGTTTCAATTAGGAAATCTTACAGAATTTTACTTATTTCGTTGGAGGAAAAGGGAAAAAAGAACATGACCCAGGTCTTTAAAATTCTTCAATATGGGAAGTGCGGAAGTTACTTGTATAGAATTAATATCTCAAAGTACACTGCAAAGGGGCAGATCAGACACAAGAATAAGGAAAAGACTTGAGAGGTCCTAAAGCCAAGGTTGAAAAGATAAGTTTTGAGAAGGCTTCTGAATTTGGTGCACAATCTGGCATAGTAAAAATATTTAGGAAGTTTACAGAGGCATGTTAATTCATAGAATCACAGACTGATACAGCACAGAGGAAGGCTATTTGATTCATTGTACTTGTGCCAAATCTTTGCAAGAATTATTCCATAATTTCCCTTCTACTGCTGTTTACTTATAGCCCTGCAAACGCTTTTTTCCCTTCAAGTATATATCTCTTCCAAATGTTACTACTGAATTTGTTCCACCCCCATCCTTTCAGACAGTACATTCCAAACAACAACTCATGTTAGGAAAAAAATGTCCTTGGTTTTTTCGTAAACACCTTCAAGCTTTGTCCACTCATTATTGACCATTCTGCCATTGGAAAAGGTTACTTTTTATTTATTCTGTAAAAATATTCAAGATTTTTGTTCACTTCTATCAAATGTCATCTTAACCTTCTCTGGTCTCAGGAGAACAACACAACCTTCTCCAGTCTCTTTGCATATATGAAGTCACTCATCCTCAGTGTTATTCTAGTAAATCTTTTCTAGACCCTTGACTTTCTTGACATTCTTTTTTATGTGTATTGTCCAGAATTGAATACAACACTCCAGCTGAGGCCTACTAGTATTTTATAAAGGTTCAGCATAATCTCCTTGCTTTTCTGCTCTCTTTCTCTATTAACAAACAAAGATCTTGAGTCTTTTTGTTTTTTGCAGCTTCTCAATTTGTCCTGACACTTTCAAAAGAATTGTGTACGTACATCTCTAGATCTCTCAATTCCTGTATCCCCTTTAGAATTATACCATATAATTCCAATTGCCTCTTCTTATTCTTCCAACAACAATATATCCCGCCGTACTTCAACATCTTAAATTTATCTGACAAGTCTCTGCCCATTTCACTAACCTATGTCCTCTTGAAATCTGTTCCTGTTTTCTCATTGTATACTACATTTATGCATTTTGTATCAACTGCAAACTTGTAACTAATTCCCTGCATACACAAGTTCAATTCGTTCATTAACTCATCAAAAAGAAAATGGCCATAAAAAGGAGAGATGGTGATATGATCTTAAGATCACTGGATTAGTGATCTAGAAGCCCAGGCTAATGCTCTAGGGATGCAAGTTCAAATCCCACCACCACATCTGATGGAATTTGAATTCAATTAATAAAATCTGCAATTGAAAATTATTGTCAGTAACGGAGGCCATGAAACTATCATTGATTCATCATAAAAACTCATCTGGCTTCAAATATCCCTTTAGGGAAGGAATTCTGCCATCCTAACTCAGCCTAAGCTATGTGTAACACAGGCTCACACCATGTGTCCTGTGAAATGCCCTATGGAATGTCCTATGAAACAGAGAAATAAAAATGATGCAGGAATTGTGGGGAGGAAGAGGGGTGGTGGGTGATAGGAATAGTCGAGCTAGTGTTTGCAATCTGTCAATCCCCTGGAACCATCTCCATATCTAAAGAGAATTAAAAAATTGGTGTCAAAGTCTCCATAATGTAACGTATCTACACCAAGTGATTTTTTTTATCATGTCTGCTGATTGGTGATTGTCTGCACTCAAAATTTCCCAACTTTTTAGGCTGGGGATTTGGAATGTGGGCTGACTACGTCTGTGGGATTCTGTTAAATCAATTGCAAATATTTAGTTTCGTCTACAAGGAAATAGTGAAGGAATATGACTCACAAATTTTCCAAGTTATTTGGAATATTTCTTTACAAAAACTCATAATGCACAAAAAACAAAGGACAAAGAACAAAACAGCACGGGAAACAGGCCCTTTGGCCCAACAAGCCCGCGCTGCCACCCCGATGTTCCCACCTCTACCCATGATCCCTGTCTATGTTATAGATCTATGGATTAAAAACCAAAATTTCAGACAATTTAGGGAGAATTTGTTTTGCCAATTAGCCTAAGAGCACATCCTTGGGATGTGGGAGGAAACCGGAGCACCCGGAGAAAACCCACGCAAGCACAGGGAGAATGCACAAACTCTCACAGACACAGGCCCAAATCCATGTATCTGCACAGCGTAGCGATAGTCACTGAGCTGTCGTGTTGCCCATGAAATGATCCAGGTCAAGTGTACACTAACGATGTGAAGCACCAGGATACTCTCGAAAAAAAAATCCAAGAGCAACCCTCTCACGACCCATCGCATGTATGCCCCTTGTTAGACAACAAGGTGGACCAAAGCACCTGTAGGATAAAAACAAGTACATCAATATCATCATCTATTTACACACTTCCCAGGGACTCCCAAGGCTCATGATCCCTATTTTAAATCAGTTTTCTATACCCCTCCATTCCCATTCTGTTCATGTGCCCATCTAAGTATTTCTTAAATAACTCCAGAGTGCCTGCCTCCACCACTTTACTTGGCAGCGCATTCCATACCCCCACCACTCTCTGTGTGAAAAAACTCCCTCTATCATCCAAATTACCCCCTCACCCTAAGCCCGTGATCCCTCGTGCTATTTGAGTCCATCCTAGGAAAAAGCTTAACCCTGTTTACTCTATCTATACCCCTCATAATCTTGTACATCTCTATTAGGTCTCCTCTAAGTCTATGTCTAATCTTTGAGCGCTGGGCAAGAACTGCCAATAGTTGAAGTTTGCAAACAGTTGCAGAATTATGGTGAAAACTAATTATAGACTTGTGCTTTAAATTGAGGCAACTGTAGCAGTAGTCAGTGGATTTTTGACATGCAGCAAAAAAAGCCATGGGTGAGATTTAACAGCCTCTTTCGAGCGAGATCAGAAATTCCCCCATGAGGTCAGTGGTCATTTCTGTTTTTCGCTCTTCAACCACTTCAATTCTGTGGCAGGCGGTGTGGTAGAATAATGGTGTACATTCATACAAATCCATGTACTACATTTACATTCCTTCAACTACATAATCCCTTAGAAGAACAAGGGGTGATTCTCCCAACTCGCAAAATCTGCATTGGAAGACTCAAGCAGAGACTGTTTCCCAGGCTTCTTACTGGGCACCATGGCTTCCGCAAGTTTCTGGGTACTGGATTTTCAGTGGTGTTATCTCTGCACCAGAAATCGGTGTGGAATTGCATAAATTATTTAAATGCGCATTTCAATACAATTTGATTATTAGCGGGCCCACAACTGAAATCTCTGGGCTCACTAAAACCTCTTTCTGCAGCCCCCCCCTCAGTGGGTGGAGTGAAAGGGGTCAATTGATGCCTCCAGGAGATTGGGCACAAGGGGAGATGCCCTGGGCATTGCCAGCCTGGTCCCCTGGCACTGCCCAACCAGCAAAGTGGCAATGACCATGGGGCACCTGGCTGCTGCCCCCTAGACATCTAGCAGTGCCGGGGGGCAGGGCCGATTGATAAAGAGTCTAATGGTGGTGTGGCCTCGAGGGGATATCAGTGGGGGTGGGGTGCACTTGGGCTAGGTGACAGAGGGAAGGAGGCCAGCAACTGGGGCTGGCCATCAGAATGGGACGCGGTAGGAATATGGAGAGTGTTGTCGGGGGGGAGAGGGATGGTATTAAAGTTGGCCCAAACCTGTCTGGGCGGCTAGCAGTTGGGCCGTGGGGGCAGGTGTTGGAGGGGCAGTAATGGAGGAGTCTCGGGGCTGGCCAATGATCAGGAGGCTGGCAGACAAGGGCTACTGCACATGTGCCCATCTCGGTGTTGACAGATCAGCGCATGTGCAGTGGCCCACTCAGAGCTATGCTACCATCTCTCCAGCAGGAAAAGGCATCGCCCACTGATTTTTCATGTGATTGATACTAGTGCACTCTGCAGTGCACGATTGTCGGAGATACATTTTGAAAATTCTGCTGGAAAAACCAATGGGATTTACTCCAGTTATTATGAAAATCTGCGAAATTTTTTGGGAGAATTGCCCCCACAACTATTCTATTTAAATACATAATCCATTATAAAAACCAAGTATTGGAATTCATAGCCCCTTTTTGAAGCATCTTTGAATGATTGGAGCTGTCAATCAAACTGTGAAATGGCAGGTATCCTAATGTGACAACAGAAGATTGTGAATATTTTTTGTACTTTGTTATTTTGTTTTTATTTTATTATTGTCACAGTGAAAAGTATTGTTTCCTGTGCACTATAGAGACAAAGCATACCATTCATAGAGTACATGGGTGAGAAGGAAAGGAGAGGGTGCAGAATGTAGTGTTATAGTCATAGGGGCACAGTGGTTAGCACTGCTGTCTCACAATACCAAAGACCTGGGTTTGATTCCCAGCTTGGGTGACTGTGCAGAATTTGCATGTTCTTCCCATTTTTGCATGGGTTTACTCTGAGTGCTGCAGTTTCCTCCCACAGTTCGAAAGGTGTGCTGGTTAGGTGGATTGGCATGCCAAATTCTTCCTCTGTGTACCTGAACAGGCTTGGGAGTGTGGCGACTAGGGGATTTTCACAGTAACTTCATTGTAGTGCCAATGTAAGCCTAATTATTTCACTAATAATTTTTTTTAAAAAGCTAGGATACAGAGAAAGATCAACTTAATATAATGTAGATCCATTCAAAAGTCTGATGCCATCAGGGAAGGAGCTGTTCAGTGGGTACAAGATCTCAGACTTTTGTATCTTTTTCTTGACGGAAGAAGGTGCGCGGGGTCTGTGATTATGTGGCTGCTTTTCCGAGCCAGCAAGAAGTCAATGGATGAGAGTTTGGTTTGCATGACGGATTGGGCTATATTCTGAACTTTGTAATTTCTTACAGTTTTGATCAGAGCAGGAGCCATACCAAGCTGTGATACATCCGGAAAGGATGCTTCCTACGGCGCATCTGTAAAAACTGTTGAGAGTGGACATGTCAAATTTCCTTCGCTTCCTAAGAAAGTAAAGGCATTGGTGGACTTTCTTAATGATAGCATTGGCATGGAGGAACCAGGACTGGTTGTCAGTCATGCAGTACTCATCCAGTGAGATAGCTCACAGATCTACATCAACAGAGAGAGTGAACTAGCATAGCTTAAAAACATTTTTCAAAAATTTAAAGAGAAAGAGTTAAAAGTGCCTTGGTAACCTGAGAGTTCATTCTAATACACAATTCCAATTCCAATGAGTTCACAGTTAATAAGTTAATTCACTTTTTACATATCTGTGTTTAACAATGCCAATTGCCAATACTGATTTATTTTGAGTATTTAATATAAAAATAATTATTCAATAGTCTGAGATGACAAATGATAAAAGTCCATTCCTGAGCAAATGATACTTAAACTTACTTTCACAAAGCTGACAAGGGCATTTGATCTCTTCCAAAGTGTCAAAGCACCACATTCAAAGGAGAACCCCCTAACTCTCCGAAAAAGTATCCCACCTCTCCAAGTGATTCCGCAAAGCTCAGACTTGTTCCTTGTTCATCCTGCAAAAAGAATCCTCCAGCAGCAAGAAAAACAACTTCACAATGTAAATCCAAAGCAAAGGTTTAATAAAGTTCCTTTGTTACACAACCACTTGTGCTACGCCTTGTGCCACAAATGTCTCCTCAATCCTCATCTACTTCATACTTCTGTGGTGTGGAGCTGTTAGCTGACCATCACAGCATGTTGCCATTGGTTACATTGTAACACTTCTATCAGTTCTAACCAATTCATGTTTCACACACAACTGGATCACCCAAATTACACATGCGGAGGCAGCTGCTGATTTACAGGCAAATTACACATGTGGAGGCAGTATCCTCTGAACAACATGACCCTACCCCCTCCCCACTGTCCCTGCAAAAATAGTAGCTGTCATGTTCATGGGCACGACTTCAGATTTTCAGCTTCTCCTGCCATTTTCAGACCAGCGGAAAGATTCTGCTCTTGTGAAAATTCAGGCCAATATAAAACTTGGGAAATAAACGCTCTCGACAAATGCTCACAACAATCATAATTCAAGCCCTGTCCATGTTCTTTCACCTCCTTGTGTAAAACAATTCATTTAAAACAGCCACAGTGGCCATATCAATTTAAGATCCAGAAATGACTGTCCAATGTAGTTGGATATTAACTGCCATTAACCAATACTGGTGCTGACTTTTGAGAATGCTGTGTCGAGTGATCCTGTGGCTTCAGTGCTCAGCCAAGCACTGGCTTAAATTGAAAGGTTATTAAAGTGGTATATAGCCCTATCAGCAGGTGACCCTTTTACACTTTTTATTTCATGAAAGGCATAATCGGATTATCTGCTGCGAGAGCAGTTGCAATAACGTTTTATTTTTACTCACTGCAGCAGGTGGGAGGTTAGTGCAATTGAGGGTATCATAGCTCCAGAACTCTAATGTAAACTAGTAACCTAGTGGCCACACCTTCAATTCGCAGCATGGCAAGCTATGAAATTGAATACCGTAATTTAAAGGCCAGCACCAGAAAAGTGCTCAGAAAAGCTATTGGTTTGTGGTGAAAGCCCAAGCCAAAATCATTAATTTCCTTTTCTTTTAGAAGGAGAACATGCTCCGCCTGTCTGCTCTAACTTTCATGTTACTCTGGTCCCTCACCCTCATTGACTCTGAATGTCCTCATTGCAACTAAATGTTGGAAGTAATTACTGCCTTGTCAATGCTTTTCCCATCACAAGAAAAGTTAAATCTTGTTGCTCAGCACTTGCAGGTAACCCAACTGTATCTTTGAGTGCCAATTTCTCAGGAGTGGACTTTTGGCAATCATCTCAAGTATTTAAGAATTAATTGTAGATTGCATGCTCAAAATAAATCAACATAGGTAAATATTACACATAACATCAATAATTTTTTGTCATGAGACATTGGCATTGATGGCTGGCCAACATTTATTGCCCATCTTTATTTTCCCTTCATAAGCTGATAGAATGACAAGTGATTGACTACGACTCTCAGATCCAGTACTTATGAGACATCTTTGAAGTATTCCTTGAAAACGTAAAGTTCAAACTAAAGTCTTTGCAGATCTGTGTGGGAACAGATCAGAGTGCCAAACTCATCAAATTGCCAATATAAGGTTTTACCCACTTTGAGGGATTTCGTCAAATGTCATATAGATTTTAAGTTCAGACCCAAAGGGAACATCAGTCACAAATGTAAGTCTGCATATTGGTGCAATCAATGGCTTTATCATTCCACTATTGTTCAATAAATAGATAACAATAATCCAACTTCAAAGGAGACACCCAAAACAAAGGGCTGATCATGCCTTTGTTTTCTTCCAGGATACTTGACTCTCCCCCCCCTCCCCCCTTTTATCTGTCCTCTTTTAAACCTTAACAACTAGCAAACAAAGCCTCTCAGTAAGTATCCATCCTCTCCTGAAGGCAAAAGCAACATTCTAGTGCTCCCACAATCTCTCAAGGTCCAGTTGGGCATCTGTACTCTTCAGTCTCATACTTTGCCCCCAGAAAAGTATATCACCCTAGTTAGCAATCTAAACAGTTTTGTTAACAATTCTGTCTTTTATCCTTTGCTATCAATACCTCTAACATAGTTTTGCTTTTTGAGTGGTCTTAGATTTCTATTTTGTTTTCTTAAACTTGGTAGCAAAAAAGTCCATACTCTTTCATTATTGATTTGTTTGATTTCAGAATTATTTGAATATGTCAAATTGATAGCATGTTATTAAAGTTGCTGCACAAGTTCTGTAAAACAGGAATAACTATCAAGAACTGCTTCAGCCTTCCTTATATAATTATCTGTCCATTACAGTTGTTAGCATTCAGAATTATCTCAGCGCACCGTTGCCAGCCATAATCCACTTCACCCTTAAAAAGAGTGAGGTGCAAACTATATTGGCCCTTGCTGACCATCGAAATGAGCAGGCACTAAAGATGGCCCGTGTCTGCAATGCAGGACTACTGTTAATGAGGATTCATAATCCCTGCAATTCCTTTCAGGAATTATCCAACTTAATGCCCACTGTAACCAATGGCATGGATTTAAGGGGATTGACAAAGAAGCAGAGTTACACGAGGACATTTTTTTTAGAGAGCCAGTTGTGACCTGGAGTAGACTGCCTAAGAGAATAGTAGAAGCAGATTCAATAATAACTTTCAAAGGAAACTTGGATAAAGCATTTGGGGGAAAAATTTACGGGGAAGTGGGTCTATCTGTATATGAAAGGGCCATTTGGCCCCTCAAGCTGCTCTTCTATTTGATCAGATTAAGGCTGATCTGCTTGTGGCCTCAATTCTACTTTTCTGTGCAACTCAATACCTTTAACTCAATCAAGAATCTATCTAACTCAGTCTTAAAAATATTTTAATGACCTAGTCCTTGCTGCTTTCGAATTCCAAATTAGCGACCCTCAGAGAGGAAACATTTCTCCTCATGGATGGACTCCAAGATGGCACTGAACAAGGTGACTTTTTGCAAGCTATGTCCAACATATCTTCTAATTCCATCTTTTACTCTCAATCCAAGCTTCTAAAACTTCATTTCAGCTGTTTTACTATGATTGTAACACTACATTCTGCAGTCTCTTGTTTCCTTCTCTATGAATGGTTAACTTGTCTGTATAGCATGTAAAAAACAATATTTTTCATTGTATGATAATACACGTGACAATAATAAATCAAATCATCTTCAACTTAAATGGGAGACCCCATATTTTAAACTGTCCCTACTTTTGGTCTCTCACAATGGGAAACATCCTCTCAGCATGCACCCTGTCAATTCCCACAGGATCATATGTGTTTTAATAAGGTCATCTCTCATTTTTTAAACTCCAGTGGATACAGGCTCAACCTGTTCAATATTTTGTCATAAGTTGTCGTTTCATCCAAAGAATCAGTCAAGTAAATAGAAAACACCAGCATAAACATGATGGGTTGATTGGTCTCTTTCTATATTGCATCTTTCTGTAGTTTCCATTAGGTTTCCTGTGAAAGCTGCATCTGCTTTTCATTCTTAAATTGCTAACTCGCATATTAAGAAGACACAGTTTGTTTGCGATTTCCCCACGAGGGAAAATACTTATTTTTTATCTATCCTATTGATCTCTTTATAGTTTTGAAGAAATTGATTACATCTCCTTCAACTTTTTAAACTCAAGGGAATACAAACCACATATATGCAATGTGTCATATTACTTTAAGCTTTAATGATTTTACTATTATCTGATGAAACTGTGTGATAGTATCGTACCATGCAATCCCTTGCCAGTGCCAGTGTATATTTTTTGGGGGTGTAGACTGGTATGTTCCAGCCATTCACACTGATGGAATCTTCTGATTCTGGCTAACACCCACACCACCCCCCATCATGGGATTCCCGGTGGCAAGGGGTACATTCAATGGGAAGCCCCATTGACAACTATGGATCCGAATAATCCTGCTGATAGAAAATCCTGACCATAGTGTCCAAAACACTGTGCTATGCCCCAGATAGGGCCCGACTAAAGCTTTGTGCAAGTGGAGAATCCTTGTCCTATAAGATTGTCAAAATCTGTAAATATAAAGGCCAACATCCATTAGACTTTTTCATTTCTTTTTGTTCACATAAGCTAAAGTTATTTGTGTGCTTAAACACCTAATTTCCTGCTTCTCCACAGATCCAAATTTCCAACAATGAAGCAAGTACTCGAATTTGTCTCAGGTGGCTCAAAGTGGATAAAGTCACACTTCTCCACATTGATCACAATCTACTTGTGTCCATTCACTTAGTCTGTTTGTGTCTCTTTGTAACTTCCTAGCCTTATGTGCACAACTTACAGGGGCGGTGGGGGGACGTGGCGTGAAATTGATCTAAACCTTTAGTGAAAAATAGGCTGTTATCAATTTGGCAGCTTGTTTTACGCTGTTAATTTTCTGTTCCATTGAAGCAAAGGAAAATAAATTCAGATGTAATGTAAAATGGGCTGTTAGTTCACTATAATCCTGTTTTGTGGTACGGTATGGGCCAATTTTGTGTGCCCTATGCCTCCTAACTTTGTTTCATTTGCAATCTCAGATATACTATATTCCATTTCTTTATACAAGTCATAAATAACAAAGAACAAAGAACAAAATAGCATGGGAAACAGACCCTTCGGCTGAACGAGCCCACGCCGCCACCTCGATGTTCCCACTTCTACCCATGATCCCTGTCATCCCTATCTATGTTTATAGATTTATGCATTAGAACCAAATTTGAGACAATTTAGGGAGAATTTGTTCTGCCAATTAGCCTAAGAGCACATCTTTGGGTTGTGGGAGGAAATTGGAGCACCCAGAGAAAACCCACACAAGCATGGGGAGAATGTGCAAACTCCCACAGACACAGACCCAAATCCATGTATCTGCACAGCACAGCAATAGTCACTGAGCTGTCATGTTGCCCATCAAATGGTCCAGATCAAGCGTACACTAACGACGTGAAGCACTAGGCTATCTCGAAAAATCCAAGAGCAACCCTCTCACGACCCATCGCGTGTATGCCCCTTGTTAGACAAGGCGGACCGGAGTACCTGTAGGATAAAACAAATACATCAATATCATCGACAATTTACACACTTCCCAGGGAACTCCCAAGGCTCATGATCCCTATTTTAAATCAGTTTTCTATATCCCTCCATTCCCATTCTGTTCATGTATCCATTTTGCCTATTGTGTCTATGTCTTTATTTTATAGACTTAGATAAATCTGTCTTACGGTATTGGCTGGCTTCAGACTCATTCTTTCTTCAACATGATGAATATTGGATTTAACACGTGCCTCAACCCACTATTTAGAGAATCTTCCCGTTAACCCTGCTCTCTCCCAACTAGCTCCTAATCTAAGTCACAAGGCTATGTTGAATTTATGCCAATATGTGATGAAGATGCACCTATTAGTGGCATGGAGAGTTGTTTTTACTAGAATGTTATGTTTCAATTCATTTGCATACACATTGAAGGAGTCATTGACATAAATCTGACATAAAATGGGAGCAATGAACTGGTGAGCACAGAATGAAGCTGTGGAAAAGTCAATTCTGCTTGCAATACTGCAGTAGCAGGTAGTACCAAAAGTGATTAGCTTACAGTTCATTGTCAAGCGCTTGACTGGATGTCCCATGAGATTCTTGAACCACTTTGTGAGGCTGTCTGTGAAGGTAGACAGAGAAAGGCACAGAGGGATAAAAAAAGAGTACGTAACTTCAATTAAGTAGATCTGTGTGATGAAGTAGGGCTCAGGTGATATAGACTCTGGGCTTTGGTGGAAGGATGCCTTCCTAAAATGTTTGGCCCATATACGTGGAAGCAAATGCCACTAGCACAAATGACCAACTTTGTGACCCCAGGACGGCAGACTAGTACTGCCCTGAGCTCAATCTCCTGATCAAGGTAACACAACTACAATGTTCAGTTTTGGGGTGTTACGTCATTCATGTTCTCTGAAAGTAGTAACTTTACAACTAATCCTTTACAATGAATTCTAGTTACCAGAGGGGTCACTTTTCTTACAGTCTGACAACTACCCATCTCCCTTAACAACAACCTGGTGAACTGAGTTGAAGCAATATGAGAATATGAACCTTTTTTAAGACAACGTCTTTGAAAATGCAGCTTTTAAGGAATCAAGTGGGGTAGGATCTGGTGGACAGCTTAGCTGTGAGGGAAGGATTTTGATTTGTTTTGTTATAAATTTTACAACTTGTATTCCTTGAAAGCAATCAATTGTCATCATGCCCCATCTGATGCTAATGGTGTTCTTTCTTCAACTCTCGTATTAAAACAAGGCTTTACTCCCGGCCACAATTTATAAAGTGTATCTGCACCTCTATGGAGAACAGCTATGAACAGATTGGGCTCAAAACTAAGCCTCCAAGTAGTAAAATAACTGACCAGCATTCATTTTTTAAGCTCACATAAGATTCTTCAATTTGGCAAATACCCAAGAATTATTAACAATTCAACAGTATCCCAGTAAGATTCTGCAGCTCTGGGTAAGGAAAAGGTAGAATGATAGAATCCTACAGTGCAGAAGGAGGCCATTTAGCCCATCGAGTCTGCACTGACCACAATCCCACCCAGACCTCATCCTCATGATCCCATGCATCTACGCCAGTTAGACCATCTGACACATGAGGGCAATTTAGCATAGCCAACCCGTGCATCTTTGGACTGTGGGAGGAAACTGGAGCACCCTGACAAAACCCAAAAGACATGGGGAGAATATGCAAACTCCACACAGATAGTGACCCATACCGGGAATTGAACCCAGGTCCCTGGCACTGTAAGGCAGCAGTGTCAATTGCTGTGCCACTGTGGAGTTGTGTAAGGTGGTCGCTATTGATCATTGTTTATCTTTAAACATGCGAGAAAGGGCAATGAAAAGAGTTGTTCATTGCTTTCCAAATTCCACACTCCAACAAACTTCTATTAAGCTTCAGGTAAGGTGGGGTCAACAGTATATAAAAAAATGATCTCATAGTCACACTGGGAGACTGCATTAAAAGTAGCAGCCTTCTTGATGAGAAACTCAGTAAGGAAGCATTTCTTTTCTCTACACAAATCCAATCTAGTCAGCATAATCCAGAAAATATACATCATTAAGTGACCATCTTGTGCAATCCTTTCCACAATATATTATCATTTATATCATTCTGTAAAATAAGCCAAGTTTCATTATAATTAAAATGAGTTCTATAAGCTGATCAATATCAAATACAACTCATACTGATCATATATAAATGTTACGTGGTTTAGAATCAAAATCAACAGATTGACACATTGTATAATGATTAGTGTAGTGAAAAAGAACAAATACTTCTCTCTGTTCATTTATGAGTGTTGACATTTTGGGAAAACTAGCACAGTGGTACTGTTGCCTCACAGCTCCAGGTGCCCGGGTTTAATTCCAGCCTTGAGTGACTGTGTGGAGTTTGCACATTGTCTCTGTGTCTGCGTGGGTTTCCTCCAGGTGCTTTGGTTTCTTCCCACACTCCAAAAATGTGTAGGATAGGTGCATTGGCCATGCTAAATTATTCTTTAGTGTCCAAAGATGTGTAGATTAGGTTGATTGGCCATGCTAAATTGGCCCTTAGTGTCAAAGTAAATTCTTAGGGTAAATGTGTGTGTTTGCAGGGATATGACCTGGGTGAGGTTCTTATTGATGCAGGCTCGATGGGCTGAATGGCCTTCTTCTGTACTATAAGGATTTTATGATATTGCTTATGTCTTATTGCCTTTGAGAAGGTAACTACGTTGTTGACCTGCTGCAGTCTGTGTGAAGGTACTCCTAATATGCTGTTATGTAGGAAGTTCCATGATTTTGATACAACAAAGTTATAACAATGGTGATGCGTCTGCTGCCCTTGTCTTTTTAGATAGTAGAATGGGTTTGAATAGCTATCAAAGAAACCTTGGTGAGTTGTCTTCTTACATCGTGTAATTGTTATACATTGCAGCCACGAATGGTGCTGAGGGGGTGTTGAATGCTTAATTTGGATCTCGTGTCTTTCTACCCACCGTTTGTTCTTTGTATTGTGGGTTTTGAGCTGTGCATCTGCTTTCAAATACCTGTAGGACAGCTACTTTTGTTTTGAGGTGTAGTGCATTTTCCATGCTGCAGAACATTTGTACTTGTGCATGATAATGTCTTGTATCTCTTGGCCATTTTTCATCAAATTATTCACAGTGTTTCCTGATTGAGAGGCCAAGTATCTCTATAGGTGATTGTATTTTTTATATACTGTTGACCCCACTTTACCTGAAGCTTAATAGAAGTTTGTTGGAGTGTGGAATTTGGAAAGCAATGAACAACTTTTTTCATTGGTTATAATGGACTTTAGGGCTGACTCTGCACAATTGGCACATTGTAGCTCCTGATGGCTTGTGGTTAAGTGGTTGGCAGCAAGGTGGTGACTGAGAATATCTGCCTTGTTTGGATCCGTGAAGCCTTTGCTATTTATTTTTCGGAGGCATTATTCCTGGTTCTTCTGCTCTTTGGGGCCAGACTGATAGAGACGATGGATAGAATAAATTGCTGATCAGTCCAGCAGTATCAGTCATGATTCAAGTGATGTGGACACGTCTGTGATGCATCGCTTCAACAATGATGGAGCCAAGGATAGTGGGTGATGCCATGATGTCTTGTGCTTGTCTCACTGACAGAACAGGATGCTGGTTATGATAAGGTCATGTTACAGACATTTTACCAGGATGTGGAGTGCATTAAAATTAGTTTTCTCGATCCTTCCTTGCCAACTACACCATTTCCGACTCTGTCAGTAGAATATCTGAGGAAAGTCACTGATACCCAAGTTCCTATATGGTGTAGACAGTTGGGCAACCTAAAGCAGCCATCTCTGAGCAATGGAAAAATATTACCAGTAGATCTTCAGCAGATCTCCAAATCCAGTGGCAATGAAGCTAGTCCAACAGCATTGATTGTTCCCAAGCCAACATACTCAGCGTTCAAGTGTTATTCACTCAACACCAGTTACTTTAGAATTCAAAAGATTAAAAACTTTCAGAGAAGAAATTCCTCCTAATTGCCATCTTAAATGGGAATCTTCTTATTTTGAAACTGTGGCCTCTAGTTCTAGATTCCCACCATGAAGGGAAACATTCTCTCAGGATCTACTCTCTCAAATCCCTTCAGAATCTCATGTGCTTCAATAAGATTCTCTTTCGTCCTTCTAATTTCCAGTGAATATAAGACCAACCTGCTCAACAGTTCCTCATCCCAGGAATCAATCGAGTGAACTTCCTCTGAAGTGCCTTCAATGGAAGTATCTCACTCCTTCAATAAGAAAACCAAAACCGTATGCAGTATTCATTGTACAGTCTTATCAATGCCCTCTTGAACTGTAGCAAGACGTACCTACTATTATACTCTATCCCTCTTGCAATATAGGCTATCGTTCTATCTGTCTCCCTGGTTACTTGCTTTAGCTGCATTCTAATCTTTTATGAAACATGGACAAGGACACCTATATTCTCTATGGTAATCTGTTTTTCTATTCTTCACACAAAAGTGGACAATCTTACATTTTCCCACATTTTACTTTATCTGCCAATTTTTGCTCACTCACTTAATCAATCTATATTCATTTACAGATTCAAATGAAGTTCTTCTCACAACTTGCATTCCTAGTTATCTTTGTATTGTCAGCAAATCTGGCTACAATACAGTTGGACCCTTCATCCAAGGCATCAAAATAAATTTTATATTGTTGAAATCCCAGCACTGATCCCTTTGGCACTCCGCTAGATACAAGTTGCCAACCTGAAAATGACCCATTTCACCCAAATCTGTTCCTGTTAGTTAACCAATGTTAACATTTTACCTCCAATACTATGAGTTCTTATCTGTTGGAATAACCTTTTATGTAGCACTTTATTAAATACCTTTCAGAAATCCAAGTACACTATATCTACTGGTTTGCCTTTATCCACCCTGCTTGTTCGATGCTCAAAGAATTCTATTAGATTCGTTAAACCCATTTTCCTTTCCACTAAACTAGGTTCACTCTGCTTCATTGTATTTTCATTTTCAAAATGAACTGCTACTACCTCCTTAAATAATGAATTCTAGACACATAAATATTAAAAGAGAAGTCAGCATAGGGTGAGAGTCACTAAATGACTCAGATGATAAACTCACAAATAATGGCAGAATAATGGCTGAAATACGAAATAATTACTTTGCCAGAAGATTTACTAGGGAGAGTAACACAGTAGGCTAGATATTAGAAAAAGAGATCACAAAAGATATGAAGACACTTATCATAGATTGCAGGAGATGATTGATAAACTAATCAAATATGAGAGAATGACAGCCCTAATTTTTGCATTTGTGCACATTTTAAGATTTTAGGGAAGAGATAACAGAAGCACAGTAAAATCTGCATGTATGTATATATAAAACTTCATTAAAAAAAAGACTGTTCGAGAGGCTGAAGTGATTCATGTGTTTAAAAAATGAAGTGGAAACAAGTCCAGGAAATTCTAGATGGATTAGCACAAGGTTGGTGATAGGACAGATAATCGATATTTTCTCAAAAATGTAGGGCAGAATTTTCTGGCCGTTCATGCTGGCGGGACTTTCTGGTCCCACCACAGTGAATGGAGAATTGGCTAAGCGCCAAATTCTCCATCATCGCTCGAGGTGAATGGCTAGAATGAACATACAATTAAAAAAAAAAGTCAGCACTGATTCAAAAATGGGAGGTCATGGTTGACTGGCCTTAAGTTGTTTGAAGAAATAACAGAGAAAAAAAGATAAGAGTAGTGCAATAGGGGTAATATATTTGGATTTTCAAAAAACTTTTGACAAAGTACCATCATGACTGAGGCTAGAATATGAGAAGTCAGAAATGTAGCAATCTGGATCATAAAATGGAAAAAGAGTATATGAGTTAAACATAGTTATTCAGATTGACAAAAGATGGGAAGTAGTTCACCTCGATCAGTACTGGGACAACTCATCTTCACCATTCACACAAATTATTTGGATACAGGAGCCAAATGTTAGTTTTCAAAATTTGTACTTGACACCTAAATTGAATGGTCTAGTTAATAGAGAGGCTGATTATGACAAAATACATGAATTCATTAATAAATTTGCAGATTGGATGTGTAATTGACAAACTACCTTCATTTTAGGAAATTGTAATGTAGTACATTTTGGAAAGAAGAATAAGAAGGCTCTTTATTCCTTAGGAAATAAGTTGAGATAGGCCAGAGAAGCAGAGTAATATTGGGATATAGATACTAAAAGACTATATTTAGCGACAGTAGTTAATACGGACAAAAAAAAAGGAAAGGATACTCTGAGGTTTATTTCTAGAGGAATAGCATTGAAAAGAGTGTAGATACATTAAATTTGTTTTGCACCTTGGTTAGGCCATATATCGGTGACTAAGAAATGTTCTGGTCTCCATATTGACAAAAAGAAAAGATTGAATCAGATTGAATTGGCTCTTTTCTCTGGAAAAGAGAAGGTTGCAAGATCACCCGTTACTCATTTTAAAGATTGTGAAAATCATGGTCCCCTTATTTAAGAAAAAATATTATTTCATTGGAGACAGTCCTGAGAAGGTTCACTGGTCTTTTGTGAAAATGTTAAGCAGGTTGGGATTCTACTCATTGAAATTTATTGAATGAGAGGTGATCACATTGAAACACAGAATTTTTAAGGGATTTGATAGTGTTATTGCTGAGATGATGTTTCCCCTCATGGAAAAATCTGGGAGCAGAGTGCATAAACTCGGAATACATTTAAAACTGAGATGTGTAATTTCTTCTCTCAAAAGGTTGTGTGTGTTTAGAACTCTGTACCACAAAGAACTTTTGTATATTTAAGGTTGAGGGAGATATATTTTTGATCAGTAAGGAAATCAAAGGTTATGGGGAGAGGGCAGGAAAATGGTCATGAGGATGCTGTGTCAGCTATGATCCTACCGAACAGTGGAACAGGCTTTGGGGGCTGAACAGCCTATTCCGTTTCTATTTCTTATGGTTTCAGAATCATAGACTCATACAGTGCAGAAGAGGCCCCTTTTGCCCGTCAAGTCTGCACTGACACATGAGAAATAGCTGAACTTCCACCTAATCCCATTTACCAGCACTTTACCCACAGCCGTGAACATTATGATGTGCCAGGGGCTCATCCAAGCACTTTTTGAAGGATGTCTCTAGCACCCTCTCAGACAGCACATTCCAGACTGACACTACTCTCTGGGTAAAAATGTTTTACCTCACATCTCACCTAAACCTGCCCCCCACCTTGAAACTACGTCCCCTTGTGACAAACTCTTCAACTAAGAGGAGAAGCTGCTCTTTATTCATACCTCTAATAATCTTGTACACCTCAAACAGATCACGCCTCGGTCTTCTCTTCTCCAACAAAAAACAATCCAAGCCTATTCAACCTCTCGTAATAACTTAAACGTTCCATCCCAGGCAGCATCCTGGTGAATCACCTTTGCACCCTATTCAGTGTTCTTAGGAAAAAGTTTGATAAAATGACATTGAGATGTTTCCACATGCCCGGGAGACCAGAACTAAAGGCTATTAATGTGAGATAATTACTATTATATTCAATAGCAGTTTCAGAAAAAAACTTCTTTACCAGAGAAGGATTAGAATGTAAAACATCAGCACAGTCTATCGAGTTGAATGGCCTATTTCCATGTTGTAAATATTATGTAATCCAAGTTGCTTCCGTGCCAAAAGTCAAGTCTGCATGCTGATCAACTTTAGTGTAATCATAATTCAAATTGGAAACAATAGGAATACTTCATTTATAGGATCAGGCAGAGTCCATTTAACCCCTTAAATCTGCCCTTCCATTCATTGAAATCATAATGATTTGTGACTTAACTCAACATACCCACCTTGGCCCCCATACCTTTAGTTAACAAAAATACATCATGTGAGATTTAAAATAAACAATTGATTTAGCATCAATTGCTGTTTGTGGAAATAGGTTCCAAAATTCTACCACTATTTGCATGTCAAAGTGTTCTGAAAATTAAACATTATTCGAATGAAAGTAGGGTAAAACTGCCATTAAATAAAAGCAAATTACTATACATGCTTGAATCTGAAACTAAAAGATAAAGTGCTGGAAAATCTCAGCACGTCTGACAGCATCTGTAAGGAGAGAAAAGAGCTGATGTTTCAAGTCCAGATGACCCTTTGTTAAAGCTTTGTCTACTGCACTGAAGATCTTAAAATAAATTAAGCAAATGGCTTCCTATCCTGTAACTTGGAGACTACTTTAGGATGACAGAATGATATAATGCAGAAAAAGGCTATTGTGTTCATCCTGCTTGTGCTGGCTTTTTAGGAGAACCATCAAGTTAGTCCTGAAAATTTCTCCGCTTCTATTATTAATCCAATTCTCATTTGAAGATGATTGAATCTACTTCCAATGCCCTTTCAGGCAGTGTGTAAAACAAAAAAAAAAATTCTTCTAATCTCATCTCTGGGTCTTTTCTCTTAAATCTGAATTCTCTACTTGGTGACATTTCTGTCACTAGAAACAATTTTTCCTTAATTACTGTAAAAAAAACCCTTAATGATTACAAATGACACTATTAAATCTGTTTTGCTCGAAGGAGAGCAACCCCAGCTTCACATGCCTCTCCATGAAACAGAAGTCCCGCATTTCTGGTATAATTCTAGATAATTATTTCTGGTCTCTTCAAAGTCAAGCTTACCTAAATTTTAAAACTTGGCTTTGTGACTCATCTTTCTCTGAAAAAGTAAAACTAAATTCAATCATATTTTGGCTATAGTCAGTTAGGTATTTCCTTACTTTAGATTGTTAACTAAGGGTGACTGATTCCTCATCAACATATTTTGTATGGGCCAATCTTTAGTTGTTCAAGGACATACTGTTCTACAATTCTGTCTCAAATACACTGACGAAATTTGCAGCCTTTGGGGCTTTCAGCAGTTCCACTTCTCTCAGTCCGTGTGAACATTTAAATCTCTCATTATAGCCATTCTGCTTGAACAACAAGTTTCTCTCATCTCTGTATTTCTGCAGGTCCTGTTACTTTATCACTGCCATTAGGTGGTCAGTGCACAACTATCACCAAAGTCTTGCTTCATTTTCTGTTCCTCAATTCTACCTAGATGTTTCTAATGCCAGCAGTGGAGATCTCCACTTTCCATTGCTATATTCATACCTTTGATCAATATTACTGCTCTTCGTTGTCCTATTTTTCTTTTCTTCCAAAGGCTTTATAGTGCAGAATCTTTGTCTTCTAGTCAAGCCCAACTTGGAACAATATCTCAACTTCTACAGATGTACCACAGAAAATATCCTTTCTGGATGGACCATAGCTTGATTTCCTTCCTACTCTGTCCAAGACTGCAAGAAACCATAAAGGGTCATGAGCGAAGCCCAGTCCATCACTCAAACCAATGTTCCACCCATTGATTCTGTCTATACTTCCCACTACTTTGGAAAAGTAGCCAGCATAATTAAAGACCCCACTTCAACCTTCTTCCATTTGAGTTGGTACCAACCAACTCAAGAAAGCTTTTTCCCTGCTGCCATCAGGCTTTTGAATTGAATGGACTTACCTCTACACCCTTGCTATGGCTGTAACACTATATTCTGCATTCTCTCTCCTTCTCTATGAACAATATGCTTCGTCTATGTAATGTGCAAGAAACAATACCTTTTATTGTATACTAATACATGTGACAATAATAAATCAAATCATTCATGGTCACTATGTTATATCTTTTAAGATGAATTTGCTTTTTTAAGTCACTTATTTCTTATGCTTTGTACATTTGAGTATAGAGCACTTGCATGGCTATCAGATTCTACTCTCTCTTTTGCTCTGATGCTGTTCTTCTCACACATTTTAATTCATGACACTTATTGTTCTTCATCACTTCCGTTGTATCTTATTAGTTATTTTATTATTATACCCTGTGCCCAAATTTTCCGATCAGGATTGAATTCCTTTTTCTGACCCTGATCAGATTTTAGAAATCTCCACTTACCTTCCTCTGATTTTTCTGGGCAATCTTTCGATGGAGGATTTTGCAGAAATCAGTCAGCGCTGAAAACCATAGAATCCTTACACTGCAGAAGGAGGCCATTCAGCCCATCAAGTCTGCACCAACTCTCTGAAGAAGCATCTCACCTAGCCTCCCCCGCCCTCCCCAGACCTTCCCACAACTACATGCAAACAACATTATTAATCCACCTAACCATCCCTGGATACCAAGGAGAACTTTAGCACGGCCAATCCATAGTGGCATATCTTTGGACTGTGGGAGGAAACTGGAGCACATGGAGGAAACCCACAGAGACATAGGGAGAATTCGGAGACAACAATGAGGGAAAATGCACAGAAGCTGGATTCCCTTATTATAGAACATAGAACATAGAACAATACAGCACAGAACAGGCCCTTCGGCCTTCGATGTTGTGCCGACCAAAATAAAAAGCAATGCCCTTCCAAACTAAACCATTCCCTTCTCTTCCATATACTTATCAATTAACCTCTTAAACGCCACCCAACTTGGCGCATCTACAACAGCTGCAGGCAGGGCATTCCACTCCCTAATCACTCTTTGAGTAAAGGACCTACCTCTGATATCCGTCCTATAACTCATACCCCTTAATTTAAAGCTGTGTCCCCTCGTGCTAGCTTTCTCCATCCTAGGAAAAAGGCTATCACTGTCCACCCTATCTAAACTCTAATCATCTTATATGCTTCAATAAGATCCCCTCTTAGCCGCCTCCTTTCTAACGAAAACAACCTCAATCCTTCAACCTCTCTTCATAGGACCTGCCCTCCATACCAGGCAACATCCTGGTAAACCTCCTCTGTACCCTCTCCAATGCCTCCACATCTTTCGTATAATGTGGCGACCAGAACTGCACACAATACTCCAAGTGCGGCCGCACTAGAGTTTTGTACAGTTGCAACATGATGCTGCGGCTCCTAAATTCAATCCCCCTACCAATAAAAGCTAAGACTCCATATGCCTTCTTAACAACTTTATCCACTTGACTGCCTATTATGTGCCTTATTATGGCACTGGTTGCCATGTTTTGGGAATAAGGCCTATTAAGTGCCTTATTATGGCACTGGTTGCCATGTTTTGGGAATTAAAGTACTTAAACGTCCCGAAGCTTTTTAGAAACGCTACAGAATCAAAGTAAGTAGGTGAGAGTATAGGAGTGGATGAGCTATGATGGTGACTTAGAGGGTAAGGTGCAAGAGGGTAGGTTGGTAGATAGGTAGCCTGGAAGAGTAGCAATTGGTTCAGGTGGTAGCAAGTGGTGAGAAGAGGGAGGTGAGTGAATAGTAAGTGAGTTTGATTAGTTTGGGAGGGCTTGTCAGATTGGGAGTTGGGCAGGTAGGTTTTGGAGAGAGTCAGAAGATGGGGTTGGATCTGGTTAGAGGGAGTCATGGAGTCCGGGGATTGTAGCCAGTGGGGGTCAAGGAGGAGATAGGGTGTAGGGACTGGTCAGCTTGGGTCATGGAGAGTGGGGGTGGTCAAGTGGGTGTCAGGTCATGTGATCAGATGATATTATGTTGGGAAAGTTTGGGATATGAGGAGATGGAGAAGCCAGGCAAGGGGGAGTTGGGAAGTCAGGGCGTAGTTGGTGGGGGGTGGTTAGTCAAGGAGTTGATGGCACAGTTGGATGGGCGTTCGTTGAATTTTTTTGTCTAACTTTTCCTGAGCAACTATCAAGTAAGTCAAAATTATTTAAAGTCTACAACTCAGCTCAGAGTTGGAGACCTCTACAGTGTGTCCTGAAAAGCAAGAGAACAGTCCTTTGGAAGTTCAAACTTCCTGGTCAATTGCCATAGAGTCAGTGAGGTGGGATATAAAAGAGGTCGCATAATGCATCAGAGACAGTTAGAGACATTCAGTCTCTAACTATTTGGAGGTCAGAAGATGTGGGCCTGAACTGGAAGTATTAATGTTGCCTAGAACTCTCTGAGTTTGCCTGCAGCTGGGATTCTCGGATTCTTCTGCAATGAGTCGTATTTTGGCTGAATGCCACATTGCCCACTCTCGCTGGCAGTGATGGCGAGACACATGACATCAGAGAATTCTGTTGTCTTTAACAATGTTTATGATCTTGAGTTTGCTCTTATCCCATTTTCTGACCTTTAGGCTATTTCCATTTCTGTTGACTACTTTGCATATAATCGCAGAGATTCTACCATCCTGCCCAGTACAGGAGCAGGCAAGGGGTAGACAATGAGAAGTTCCATTGACTTCAGGTGGGATTTTCTGGTATGGGGTCAAGTAAGGCTGTAAGTTTACACCCAATATGTCTGCTGTTTGCCTGCGTTCTCCTTGATACAATTAGATGTCATATGACCATTAATATCTCGCTTTCAGCTTCTGCAGTTTCTACCTGAGTGGCTCACTGTCACAAACCTGTTAGGTAAAAGTATGGAGAGATGTTTTGCATGGAGAGGGTGAGAGATGCAGTTCTCACTTCCCTGCTTCTTATATCACATTTACAGAAGGTGAAGAAGAAATAGAAATGTTAGAATGAATTGCTGTTGAACAGAGTCTACACATGCCCTTCAGTAGAAGGAGTGACATGAAGATGTTGTAAGTTTAAAGTTTATTTATTAGTGTCACAAGTAGGCTTACATTAACATTGCTTTCAATTTACTGTGAAAATCCTGTAATTGCCACACTCTGCTTGGGTACACTGAGGGAGAATTTAGCACAGCTAATGCACCTAATCAGCACATCTTTTGGACTATGGTATGAAACTGGTGCACCCAGAGGAAAATCCACACAAACACAGGGAAAATATACAGACTCCACTCAGACTAACTCAAGCTGGGAATTGAACCTGAGTCCCTAGCACTATGAGGTAATAGTGCTAATCATTGTGCCACCGTGTAATGTAATTTATTGGCAGGTTATGCATGGTATGGTAGCATGAGAAAGGAAAGAAGCAGAATAGCAATGCAAAATTATGATTTCTGCCAGAGGACTTTGCCCAGCTCCAAGTTCCTTTGCTGTCAGTACCCCATTTATTCCACTATTATAACTTGAGGTTATAGTTTGGAACTGGTGGGTTCCATCACATGTAGCCAATCTCTGTTCTACTCTTTTAGAGTTTAAAAATATTGAATACCATATCTCATCATGAGATGCCTTTCAATCTATGTTTTTAAGCAAGCATATAATACAATACAAGCAATGTGTACTATGTGAGGCTAATATTTGATTCAATGTGTCTTTAAACAAATAGGTGAGGCCTGAGCCAAGAAGTATTCTGCAGAATTTGAATATTATTGGTGAGGATTTAAAGCAATTAACGTCAGTATAGGAAGGCAGAGATGTTTAATTCAGTAACTTTTGCTTTGAAGGCTCACCTCCTTCCACTGTGCCTGATGCTTCTATCAAATGGTTTCTCCCTCCCCATTCCCAATATAGCGTCTCTCATCAACTGTATTTGGCAGTTCAGTACTTCCGCTAAAGATTAAAAGCTTGGGGGTACTGTGGCCTCCGGCAGACAAGACCAACAGTTCTTCTTGACTAAAAAAGATCTCTGGAGGATGCCTGGCCTTATAAGCCCCTTCAAACACTCACAACCATCTGCATAACATCATTGTCTATACTTAAAAGGGTGACCTCTAAATAGGAACAACAGTGCATCTGGAAGCTTACTCAGAATAGTCAAATCAACATGACTCTTGTAATCTGGAGAAGGCACCATTGGACCCAGTCAGATGTGAAAAAATAATGCGAGATGGTATTGGCCAGAGACCGAAATCAAAAAATTTAAAGTTAATTTTTTAGTCAGAAATAAGGCTTACATTAGCATTGCAATGAAGTCACTGTGAAATTCCCCGGTCGCCACACTCTGGCGCCTGTTCAGGTCAATGCGTCTAACCAGCGCGTCTTTCAAACTGTGGTGGGAAACTGGAGCACTTGGTGAAAACCTACACAGACACAAGAGAATGTGCAAACTCCACACAGACAGTGACTCAAGCCAGGAATCGAACCCAGGCTCCTGGAGCTGTGAGTCAGCAATGCTAACTACTGTCATGCCACCCAATATTTGTAAAACATGGTTCTCTCATCCATTTCAAGTGATGTGGAGTATTCTGTTGGCCATTAAAAATATTCCTACTATGCTTGCTGCCCACTCCTGCCAGAATGTTGGTCATATTCACAAGCCTAGTATGCTGCCTCATTCAGCCACTAAAAGACACTTTACAAGATCAGGATTCCAGCCACACTGTGACTAGTTTTATTTTTTGATTTAATAATTTAAAATAAATGTGTCCCTTTTCTGATATAGGGCTTTAGGACTGCAGGAAAAATGATTTTATTATTGTCACGAGTTGGCTTGGGCTGAATACCAGAGGGACGGATACATATTCCTTGGTTTTCCTTCATTACCGTCAGCAATTAAGGAGTTTTATATGGTACTTTCTCTCAGGAGATTAAGTGGGTAGGGCAGAAGCATTGATAGAGTAGACTGCCTATAGTTTGTGGCAGCTTAGTTCAATTGTCTACTGCAAGGTGAACTTACAGACCACACTTGGAGCTCTGATGTCAATAATGTCTTGACATTATCAAATGTGCTTTTTAGGGAAGGGCAGTAAAATGTTTGCTATTGCAGTTCCCTGAGAAAGCTGTCCTTTAACTAGATGCAGTGTAATGAAAATGCATAATGACAGTGAATATTCATTTTGGAAGAAGTATGGTTAAGAGATAGTAATTAAAACCTTGCTGTAAAACTGACCATTCAATATAAATTAGTGGAGAATGGGGATTAGGGCTATAGATGTCACCTTTCCATCTTGCAGTCATACCATAATTAAACAGGGTTGAAGCAGACAGGGAGTTCCTATCCCGGTTCTTAGAAATGTATGTGAATGATGCTGCACTCCTATGTTTCCTGCAGGGTGTGAGAATGATTGCTAATAGACTGCCTGAGCACTGCAGGAGCTAGAAGGATGGAACACAGGCCTCAAGTTCAAAGCTACCTGTCAGTTCTAATGACTTCTTTTTAAGATGTTTTCTGTGCATGAGCATAATGGCCTGCAGGGGTCCTAGCAGCTAGCTGTCTGAAAAACTACCAGAAAGTGCCTTATTTGTGACCTGAATAGCAGAAGCACGTCTCTTAACATCGCTGCTTTGCATGCAGTGTGCGTTTCTGAGAGGCACACAGCAGCCTTCCTGATATGGTTACTGTACAGCAGTTATTGCCGCGATGTGCTGCTGCTGTAATTTGTCTCAACATGATATCATCCTTTGGCGAGATGCGCAAAACCTATCTCTACCACAATTCAAAAGAAGAATATTCAGATCTTGTTTGCATTGAACTCGGCTAACAATAACACAGGACCCCAACGAGTGGAAGGAAGACTGAAAGGAACAAATAATTTAACCTGAAAATTTCATCTAAGTTTAACATATTTGTATTTGAATGTTTCTGATGTTTCATCATCTTTGCTGTAGCCAGTGGGTCTTTATTACTCTGACATGACTGTATCAGTTGGACTGTGGTCAATATATACCAGCCCTGTTTATTCTTACAATAATGGTAGCAATATGGAACTACTTCTTGGCATGGGATGCTTTTCAAGAGCCCATTAGATATTTTGTCAGTATGTCTCACCATTAGTGAAGTGTACAGTGAATTTTCACTGGTGGCATCTTCAGACTTATTCGGTCTAGCTTCAGTTGCTGTGTGGGAACCAGTCAGTATGTGGTTGACAAACCTACAAAGGTTTCTCAGAATGTAACACTCCATTACACCCCCGCCACTCTCTTCCAACACAAACTTTCATTGTCTATGTGTAGCAGCAACTGCAAACTGTGACATTGGTCCTGCTTACTGATTGTGCAGTTAGTTAACTTCTTATTAGGTTAGCCTTCTGCTACCTGACAGGACATAGCCTCAGTTGTGCCACTATCTAATTGTAGCCAAGCATCCACTGGGCTGACATTCACTGGTGGAACAGAGATTTTTATGTTGAAATTGCAGGCAGAAATCAGTGCAAATCTGTCCTGTTTGAGGCATCAGCCCAATAGACGAAACAGAATATCTGGTGAGCAGGTCAAATTTAAAGGGATGCTCTAGGCTAAGAGCTTTGTGTCTGCAAAATGGAGGCAACCCTTTACATCAGTACATTAATCAAGAAAAGGAAGAAATACTTGCATTTATACAGTCCTTTTCAGGATTACTGGAGGTACCCAAGTGATTTACAACCAACTGCAGTAATACAGGAAATACAGCAGCCATTTATCTGTACAGCAAACTCCCACAAACAGCAATGTGATATAAGACCAAATAATTTGTAATGTTGTTTGAAGGATCAGCATGGCCAAATTTCAAGAGACTGGTTTATATCGGTGCTATGTGTATTGTGCCTTATACACATACATATGTATCTATATGTAACTGCTGTGTGACACTGCCTAAATTCGCAATTGTCCAGAGTTTCCACTCAACTATGGTATTTCTATTTTTCTGAAACTGACTCAACTGCTGTGAAAAGATCATGGAATGTTTCAGCCACTGTTTGGCTAGTTTTACAACACCAGGTTTAAATCCAACCAACTTATTTGACAGTAAACTCACAAGTTTTCGACCCTATGGTCTTCGTCAGGTGAATGAGGAGTTCTGGTCTCCAACAGCTCTACATCATGGCTAGTTTTAACAACATTGTGCTAGAAGCTGGTCCTCCTCACAAAACATGCTGTGCTTCATATAGATCTTCAAAGATTAAGCTGGAACTTTTGTGCACAAGAACATTAGGCATGCTTTGAAATTTCTTTCTCATTTTTAAAAGCTTAGTAAGAAACTCGCTATTGTATTCTAATTCAGCTAGAATTTTTTTAATATATTTTCCAAATGTAATTTTCACTAATTAAAAATTGCTTGACACTATGATTTAGCCATTTTCAGCTTTATTGATGAATCTCGACTGAGTTATTGCTTTTAAATGTATGAAGGAATACATTTTGCAGGTTTTTGGTAGATTTTTTGTTTGGCAAAAGGCAAATGAACTTCAATGAAATCTCAGAGGAAAAAAATACTTTTCAAAATGAGTGTAATGTTGGGTAACAATTTGCATTAGAGTCATTCATTCAAACAAAAATTCCATGTCACAAAATTTGCAAATGGCTGTTAGACCCTTTCCACTAAAATTAAAAACCTGCAGATTTCTTTGAATGCCCTGTACCTTAAAAGTAAGAATAAAAAATAAAATAACACCATACATGCCTACAATGTCGTACTCATCACTGGACTGCTTGAGGATTAGATGTGTATTCGCTGCTATGCCACTAGGGAACAGTGATGCATCTTCCACCTAACTGCCAGACAGGATTATCTGCCCACTAGATGGCTGAGAGACAAATAAAAGGAAGAGAGCAAATTCTGGCAATCTAAAATAAAACAGAAAATCCCAGAGATACACAGTGGGTCTGTCATTCGACAAATGATAGGATCTCTACCCTGAACATAAGCCTTTCTCAGAACTTACGTTGTTTTAGAAGAGAAAATAAAGGGGTTAAAAAAATAAAAGATACACAATCAGATACAAGTGAATGTCCTTCAGTACTTTGCCTGGGAATTTGTGAGATTATGTAGTGGGCATGAAACAATAATAAAGGGTAGCTGCTTTCCTACAACTTCTTTTCCCTTCAAAGCTCACTGGGATGTTGTGGGATAGAGAGAGATTGAATAAAGGCTGAAGAAATACCTTCTTGCAAGACTGTAAGTGAAAGAGACCTTGATTGACACTCAGTAGAATTGTTAATGCTTATCCATGCTGCTGTAGGAATGGGTTGACAGAAGATTAAGAACTTCCCTATGGGGGACCTGAAAGTAAATTGGGGAGTGGGATGGTCTTGGGAGTGGACAGGGACTTTTCACCAAGCTTCATTATGGTCAATTTTTTTTTGATTCGCCATTTGTTGCCCATCCCTAATTGCCTTTGAGAAGGTGGTGAGTTCCTTTCTTGAACGAATGCAACACATGTACCGTGGGTACACCCATAGTTCCACTAGCGAGGGTATTCGAGTTTTTTGACTCAGCGATAGTGAAGGAACGGCAATATATTTCCAAGTCAGAATGGTGAATGTCTTGGAGGGGAACTTGCAAATGGTGGTGTTCCCCTGTATCTGCTGCCCTTGTCCCTCTAGATGGAAGTGGTTGTCGGTTTTGAAAGTGCTGTCTAAGAATCTTTAGTGAATTGCTGTAGGATATCTGGTAAATGGTACGCACTGCTGCTATTGAGCTTTGGTGGAGGAAGTGGATGTTTGTAGATGTGGTACCAATCAAGCAAATTGCTTTGTCCTGGATGGTGTCAAGCTTTTTGAGAGTTATCAGAATTGCACTGACCAAGACAAGTGGGGAGTACTCCATCATACTCCTGACTTGTGCCTTATAGATGGTGAATAGGCTTTGGGGAGTCAGAAAATGAATTACTCACTACAGAATTCCTAGCCTTTGACTTGCCTTGTAGCCATTGTGTTTATGTGGTGAATCCTGTTGAGCTTCTGTTGAATGGTAATCCCAAGAGTGTTGAAAGTGGGAGATTCAGTGATGGTAACACCATTGAATGTCAAGGAGCAGTGGTTAGATTGTCTCTTATTAGTCTGATATTTGCATAGTGCAAATATTACTTGTCAGTCATAGCCTGGATGTTATCCAAATCTTGTTGCATTTGAACATGGACTGCTTCAGTATCTGAGGAGTCACGAATGGTGCTGAACATTGTGCAATCATCAGCAAACATTTCCACTTCTCACCTTGTGACATGGTAAGGTCATTGATGAAGCAGCTGAAGATGTTAGATCTAGGGCGTTATCCTAAGAGACTCCTGCAGAGATGTCCTGGAGCTGAGATGACTGACCCTCCACAACCACAACCATCATCTTATGTGCCAGATATGACTCCAACCAACGGAGAGTTTACCCCCTGATTCCTATTCACTCCAGTTTTGCCAGGGCTCCTTAATGCCATACTTGGTCGAATGCTGCCTTCATCTCGAGGGCTGTCTCTCTCAGCTCACCTCTGGAATTCAGCTCTTTTGTCCATGTTTGAACAAAGCTGTAATGAGGTCAGGAGCTGAGTGATCCTAGCTAAGCCCACGTTTAGCTAGGATAACCTGGGCATCCCTGAGCAGGTTATTGCTGAACAGATGCTGTTTGATAGCACTGCTGAAGACTTTTCCATCATGGAAGATGCTGATGATCGAGAGTAAACTGATGGGACAGTAATTGGCCAGGTTGGATTTGTCCTGCTTTTTGTGTACGGGACATACCTAGGGAATTTTCCACATTGTCAGATAGATGCCAGGTGACTTTATGTTTTTATTTTGCAGGTCTTCTTGCATTTCGACATGGACTGCTCGAGTATCTGAGAAGTTGCAAATGTTGCTGAACATTGGGCAATTGTCAGCAAACATCCCCACCTCCAATCTTACAGTGGAAGGACGGTTATTGACAAAGCAACTGTAGATGATTGGGTAATAGCAGAGATCTGATCGGGTACTTGCATTCTCATTTACAATTCAAATGGGCAGCATGGTGGTTAGCACTGCTGCCTCACGGTGCCAGAGACCTGGATCTAATTATGATCTTGGGTGACTATCTGAATAGAATTTGCACATTCACCCCGCAGCTGCATGGGTTTCCTCCAGGTGCTCCTGTTTCCTCCCAGGCTCCAAACATATGCAGGTTGGGTTGATTGGCCATGCTAAGTTGCCTGTAGTGTCAGGGGAATTAACAGGGTAAATATGCTATGGGGATAGGGCCTAGGTGGGATTGTTACTGATGCAGACTCGATGGGCTGAATGGCCTCCTTCTGCACTAGAGGGATTCTGTGATTTCTATGATCTACAAATTAGGTCTATCTATGAGGAAGTAGAAAATAACTTGAAATAAATAAGAGAATTGACTTTTCTCAAGAGAAGAGAAACAGTTGTTTTTTTAATTTTTTTTAAAGAATCCTCATTTAACAAAACTTTGGGTGGAATAATTTTAAAACTGTTCCTTGGACTGGAATTAGAATGCCACAGATGGATTGAAAATGGAATGCACCACCAGAAAGCGTAGTGGAAGCAAATTAACGAGTTTCAAAAGGGAATTTTACATAAGTAACCATCTGCAGGACTGTGGGTAAAGAGCAAAGAACTGAGATTAACTGGATAGCTCTTTTAAATAGCAGTCCTGGTCATAATGGACTGAATGGACTCCTTTACTGTAAAATTCAATGATTCAGTGATGAAAAGAAAAAAGATACGGGGGAAGTCAGAATAATTTATTAAGATTAAGTAATAGGAAAGATGATTTAGGAAGTGAAGTCATGCACATTCCTTACACTGTAAACCTCTACAGAAGATCAATGTCACTTTGAAGCACAATGTATAGCAAGATGTATCAAACCAATGGGGTCAAATGAAGATTGTCTGACAATATATACCTTCAACAAAATCATGCCTCTTATCTGACAGATGTAAATATGTACACTTTAAAACTGGAGCAAAAATTATCCAAATTGGGATAGAGTTGCTTTATCTTGCACACAAAATGTCTCCATTTCTGGGAAAGAGTGATATTCCACATAAGACACAGGGGAAAAGGTACACAAACTGTCTATCATTTTCTCTTGCATTGATATTTATTAGGTCTGAGGATCTTCCTATTTTAGCAATGTGCTTTCCCGGTTAGCATAAATCATAATCTCCGGTGATCTGAGGGGGCTTGAACAGGAGAAAATTTGACATGATCTGACATCTCTCTGTGCTATCAATTGTTATTTAGTTAACGTCTAGGGCCACACAGTTCATTGTACTTCTCTGGAACATATCACAGACTTGGGGAAATCCATCTTCAATTGCTTGTTAAGGAAAGCTGTAGGTTACAAGAAAATACATTACGAACAGAGCTTTAAATGCATTGCTCCTCTCCTTAGGCAGAACACTATTAACAAGAAGAAAGATGTTTTCTTAAAACTGGACACAAATAACCTTCTTGCATTTTGCAGATTATTGTGGGCTGAATTGCATTTTAACGATATTTTGTGTGGACGGGAGTTGAAAGGCAAATTCATGCTTGTACCAGTAAGTAAAGGATTAGCACAGGTGTGTACAGTGAAAGCAGACTATTTGGTACACCAGTCTCTTTTTGTGTAGCCTCAGCAGAGGTGTGCCTGCATACTACAGAACAGCTGTTTGCTTAATAATGTGCCACCGTCCATCAACTAAGAGGATTAGTTTATATTTAAAGAGAGTTATTGGATCACATATTGAAAGCAGGTGAAATAGCCATCTGCACACTTTTTGCAGAAAGAATTATAGCCGGAATGAATTAATGTGAAGGACTGATTCAGAAAGTTGTGAAAAAAAATGTTAGAAGTAAAACACAGTATATCATTGCAGGAAGAGATGGAACCTGTAAACAACTCAAAGGAAAATTTCTCATAGATTGGTTTCTTCTAATTAGTTTTTAGTTGATTAATCAGTAATGATATCATAGTTTTACTCCTGTGGTAACGAGAAATCTCTATAATTTGAATATAATGATGCTCAATTTCATTGTAATTTTGTGCTTTTTGATTAGCTTAAATTTCAAAAATTACAGTTGTACAATTACTTGGCAGAATATTATTTACTGCATACACTTGCTATATTAGGTAACACTTAAGTGCCCATTTTATTACTTATTATGCTGCCACAGAACACTGTTCATAATTAGCGAAAAACCATTTTTTTCACCAATTCAGCCTCATTGACCGTGTATTATGGAGGATGCTGATATTGGAATCTAATAGGCTGTCTTTTTTTTAAAACAGCTTAACCCAACCAGTTTGTTTTTCCCCCAAATAAGTGCCCTCTTTTTATCTTCATATGCAAGTTATATTAAGTTATGGGTGGGTTGTTGTGCTGTTCCACGTAGTGAACTTGGTGATGAGGGAAGAGTTGGGCACATAATCAGGCAGGAGCGTAATGAATGCGGATCCCTTCTCATCTCCAACCCCACTAAGGCCTTCCTGCCCCACCCCCAATTGAGCCCTTATGCAGAAAATTAATACACATTTGAGGACCTCATCTTGATGCTGCAGGTATTAATCCAGTGACAGACAGGGAATTCATCATGTCGGGAGCACATCAAACAAGTCCTGGGCGTCTTTGCTTGCTGGCTCCTAAGGATGTCCTTTATTTAAAGGCACTCAGTGTCTGATTGACGGAACTGGCATCAGTGAGAGTCGAGTGAGAGCCACTCAGCTGCTCCCACTGCCAACCCCGCTCCCCATTCTACCCAAAAGTGGTAGCTTGCCAATTTTTTTTTTTTAATTTTTTTTTTAAGCAACACAGCACGGGAAACAGGCCCTTCGGCCCAACGAGCCCGCGCCGCCGTCATACTATATAGTAGCAAATACATTATCCTATTTTAATATTCCTATATAATAATATATATATTATTCCTAATATGGAAAATTCTCACCATAGGGACAATTTGTTTCCCAATCAGCCTAAGAGCGAATTTTTGGGTTGTGGGAGGAAACCGGAGTGCCCGGAGAAAACCCACGCAACCACGGGGAGAACGCGCAAACTCCCGCAGACACCGGCCCAATTCCAAGTGTCTGCACAGCCACATCGATAGTCTCTGAGCTGTCATGGTGCCCTTCAGATGGTCCACATAAAGCACTCATTTACGACATGAGGTACCAGGCAACCCATGAATCAACATCCAAGAGCCGTACCCGCACCACCTGCCGAATGCATGCTCAATGTTGGTCAAATATGGACCGAATTACCTGTGGAAAAAAGCCGTAGTTAAACAGTCCTAATATATCCCTCTATCTGCATACCGCTCATGTGGCTGTCCAAGAGACCCTTAAACAGCCCCAGCGTGCCTGCTCCCACCACCTTACTCGGCAGTGCATTCCACACCCCCACTACCCTTTGTGTGAAAAACTGCCCTCTAATATTCGTCCTATACATAGCCCCCCTCACCCTATGGCCATGACCCCTCGTCCTATCCATTTCTAAAGGTGGAAAAAGTTTACCTCCATTTACTCTATCTATACCCCTTATAATCTTATACACCTCTATGAGATCCCCTCTAAGCCGACGTCTTTCAAGGGAAAACAACCCCAGTCTATCTAATCGTTCCTCATAAGACAGTCCTTCCATACCAGGCAGCATTGGATTTGGATAGTTAATTTAATGATCACTTAAAACCAATTGTCAGGGACAAGCTGCGATTTTCCAGTTGACTCTGAAGAGTCAGGGCATCTGCCCGGAGCAGCTTTTAGCAACAAACCAGCGAAGCTGGCACTCCAGACTGCTAAAGGCTTTTATTATCTAAGACATAACAAAGTTGGAGAGAAGGTACTTTCACCTTAGAGCGCTTACTCTCTCTTTTACCTGCCATTGCATCTTGCTGCCTTTTCCAAGCTGGAGGGCTCTTTATTGATCCCCAGCTTCAACAGCCTGTGTGTCATTCTTAATTGGACAGTGACCTCATTCTCTGGCAATAATTGGGGAAATTTGATGAAAATCACTTGCTAGCTGATTGTTTCCCATAAGATGTCATCTTCTGGTCCCCATTTGAACCCAGCAGCAGGTGGTTATACATAGGAAGCAGAACATAATGAAGAACACTGATGAACTTGTAGAACATTCCAAACAATGCTCTGTAATTATAACACCTTCTTTCTGGGATCAACAGTTTTTAAAGAGAAAGCAAAATACTGCATATGCTGGAAATCTGGGGATAGATGATCTTTGTGTTGACAGTACTGAGTGGAAATGGTACTTAAGTGTTTTTCTGTGTGGTCAGGGTCTACACTGGGGCTTTGGGGGTTTCTTATTTTCCCAAATTATGTTGCTCAGGTCTGTAGTTTCTCAAAATCCATTACCCTTTAGTCACAGCAAGTATTGACACAATTGGAACTCTGCACAAAGTTGGAGCTTCTCCTCTTTCCAGGTTACTCTGCTTTCTCAGTCATTACATCAGTATCATATGTGCTTTGGTGTTGACATAGGTTCCCTCAAGTATTTATCCCTTACATATTTACAGCTTACTACAAAAAAATCAGTCTGAAAGGTGTTATGTCACATAATAAATTTGCAGAATGTAACTCTCTGCCCTAAGAAGAGCTCCCCTCTTTTGTTGCATCTCCTGCAGCAGAATGAAAAGGGCTTTGAGGTTTAAAGCAACACAATTTGCATTTATTGCAAGCATCCAACTAATTTGCTGCAAAGCAACTGGTAAGAAAAATACATCTTCTCTTTAAATGTTGGTGGCTGGCTGGATTTTGCAAGTGGCCATGGGTGATGTTTTGGGACCGACTCCCTTCGCATGCTTCATTTGCACAAGGAATGAAAGAAAATAGTGGCTTTATTAGGAAGAACACAGCTTTATACTGAAGGTTTTGCAAGATTTTTCTCCTTTCACATTCACTGAAGTAATTGCCATGATGATTAAAGAACGGGTCAGTGATTATTACAACACTAAAACATCAAAGGCAGCTATGGTTTTCACACTTCTGATGTTGGTGAACTCACTTGCTCTTCAAAAAGGAAACAGTTTTGGCACAGTGCTTAAAAGAAAGGCAAATTTCATAACAGCTGTAGTGGGTATCATGTTGTCTCTCCTGTTATGGCTATTAGATAACAATGGGTTAAATTTTACTTTGGACAAGTGCAAAACGGCTGGTATCGATTCAGCCTCCCGTTATAAATCTCTCCTGATTTTCATTACCATTGAAGTCAATAGAAAATCAGGGGAGATGTATAATGGGCAGCTGAATCAATATTGTCTGTGTTACGCTATCTCCTAAAGTCAACATTGCCCACCCCCCATTCCCCCACTAGATCTGAGATGAAGTAAAACAGTTTTGATGTATGGGTTTTTGGAGAGGGATGAACACAGTCCTCAATGTATGCAATCATCCTTTTATGTTGCAATATCTAGCTGTGGAACAAGCCAAATCCTGATTACAATTTATGCCTCATGTATTTCCGAGATGTCACCTCTCTTAAGTCTAAATTCACAAAAGGGATTATTAGGGAGACCTGCTGGAAGATTTAATTCCCACCAGAGACTTGTGTAAGCTGATGTATATCTTCAATTTAAGCCTGTAGCTATCATTGATATTATTTTCTTTTGGAAATCCTGAATGCTTCAGGTTCCTGTTAATGCTAGGTTTGAATGAGTTACACGCTTTAACCATTGTTTCATAGTGTATCATAAGAGCAGGACAGTCATTCGCTCTGTACTCCCATGTCCCCATCTGAGTAGCACAGTAGATTTTCCATTGAAGTAGAATTGGGAATTACTTTAACCATGGTGGGACATCTGCCTACTGCAGGGATGCACTGTTGAGTCCTGGCCATTTTCCAATCTCAGAATCCACTTGGAACAAGAATGGTGAATAACTGTTACAGATCTGAGGGACAATGCTGACACCGGCATCCGTATAATTCAAACACAAATCTTAGTTTGCTTCAAATTTGGTACTGCACCTCATGAAATTAGTTACCCAGCGTTCTATTATTTGATATTTTGAGCCAATTCCATATTCGCATAAAATTTGGATGTTCATCAGTAAAAAATCTGATGAGATGAGGATACAGTGAGGCACATCACCATTTGGTTCTATGTCCCTATGGGTGCATGGTGGCACAGTGGTTAGCACTGCTGTCCCACAGCACCTGGGACCTGGGTTCGATTCCTGGCTTGGGTCACTGCCTGTGCGGGACATATTCTCCCCATGTCTGTTTGGATTTTGTCTGGGTCCCCTGGTATTCTCCCACAGTCTGAAAGACGAGCTGCTTAGGTACATTGGCTATGCTAAGTTTTCCCTCAGTGTACCCTAACAGGTGCCAGAGTGTGGCGGCTAGGGGATTTTCATAGTGACTTCTTTGCACTGTTAATGTCAGCCTTCCTGTGACACTAATCAATAAATAAGCCAGAGTAGAGCAGAAGATTCTGGCAGTATTTGCATTTGATACTTTGAGTAAATAGCAAATTCTCTTGAACAGAGCCTCCTGCTTTCATGAGCAGAATTTTATATTTCCCGCTGGCAGTTTTGTAGGTGAGGGTAGGCCATCAAATTTTTTGGATGGTCTTCCCATCAGCTCTTGCCAGCCCTGACCTCTCTGCAATTCTATAGTCATATGGATGAGGCCCAGGCCAGCCTCCCTACTCTGACCCAGTTGAAACCCTTCGATGGCCGGTTAATCAACACTTAAAGACCATTTCCTGAAGTAACCCTGCTCAGGTCTCAGGTGGAAAGGTGAGGGGCAGGGTGGGGAGGGGAGTGGCTTCCTCTTCCCTCACTCCTGGCTGGACCTCACCTCCTATCTTCATCCTGAGACCCCACGCTTTTCTTCCCCTCTTTCTCCCAGGATTTAGCCTTGGGGGGATTGCTTGCAGTCCCATTCCTGACTACTGCAGCTCCTGGCATTGCTGGTACCAGACTGCTGCCATCCAGCCGGATTGGCCACAGTCCTCAGAACAAGACTTCCTCCCAAGTCAGGGACGAAAGTCCCACCTCCAGTCAAATATCTATGGAAAAATCTGCTTTGGTGGGGAGATGTTTGCTGCCATCTACTCAGATGGCAGAAAAGAGAATCTCTGCCATCCATTCAAACAATTCTGGCTATGTGTAAACGCACTGACTGTGCTTTGGTGTAATTGGAGGAATGGCTGCATTCAGTTCATGATAGTGTTGTGATAAACATGATAGTCATTCTGTATGGTTTAGTGTCGGATAATTTTGAGAAAGTCCTTATACTTGTTAATGTCCATTAGTTCTAAAACCTGAGATTGTTCTGTAATCAAGAGGACGCTGGCTCATTGAATAATGACTACAAACTCCTTTATTATTATTTAGTGCTGACAAACTCATTATTCTTCTTCTAATATTATCCTGCACACATCATGTGTCTTTTATCACTTTGTACATTAGTTTATTTAAAAAGCTAGTACATAGCTACATTGAGGCACAATATTGAGAGCCGAAGGGCCTGTACAGTGCTGTAATGTTCTACATCTAGTGCACATAGGCATACACATCTGTTACATACAAAGAAGACTATATTAGTTACAACTTTCCATTTCAAACTGCATTGAAAAGTCTAGTGTCACAATGCCAATGAGAAAATGCATTCAGAAGTGTTAATGTTTTCTTGTGTTGGTGATATGATTAGTGGCATTTTTAGTGTCAAAGGCCTCTTGTAGGTGCAAAGCTGTCTCTTACACTGTTTTAGCAATATCGACCCCAGTGCTTGGACCATTTTCTGTGGGGTGGGAATTGAAATTCTGTTCTCTTGCAGTCTTACTGCAGTCTATCCCTTCCAGTAAGGCTGACAGAACAAAGAACATCAAATCATTTTGCAAAACAGCATGCCCTCTTGTGGACAATGTTAGAGTCAATCATTAAAAGCATCAACAAGAATTCACCCATCAAATTATTTTTCTGTGACAGTCTGTGTTACGTAAGTTCCCTTCCCAAATTTTATTCACTCGTGGGACACGGATGTAGCTGGCTGGCTGCCCGAGGATAGTTGAGAGTCAACCACATTACTGTGGCTCTAGAATCACATGTAGAATCAGACCAGGTAAGGACGGCAGATTTCCTTTTGTAAAGGGCATTAGTGAACGAGATGGAGTTTTTCCGACAATCAGTAATGGCTTCCATGGTTATCATTAAATTTTTAATTTCAGAATTTTTTTATTGAATTCCAATTCCACTATATGAGGTGATTCGATCCCGAATCCCCAAAACAGTAACTGAGTTTCTGGATTAATAGTTGAGTTATAATACTACTAGACCACCAGTAAACAGGATCTTGACATACCATTGAGCTCAGAGGCAGACATAGGCTTTTGGGGGCCCCTTGTCCTGCCTCCATGCTGGGTTCCACCCTATGATGTCACACCCAGCCCCCCCAACTATAGCGTTCCACCCCTGGTGACATCAAGACCCATCCACTAGTGATATCAATTCCTACACTAAATGAGATCATTGTCTTCCTGACAACACCTATCCTCAGCTGACACAATGCAAATCATGGTGGCATGGTGGCTCAGTGGTTAGCACTGCTGTTTCTCAATGCCAGAGTTCAATTCCGGCCTTAGGTCACTGTCTGTGTGGTATTTGCACATTCTTCCCATGTCAGCGCAGGTTTCCTCCAGGTGCTCCAGTTTACTTCCACACTTCAAAGATGTGTAGGTTTGGTTGATTGACCATGCTAAATTGACCCTAGTGTCAGGGGATTAACAGAGTAAATATGTGGGGTTAAGGTGATAGGGCCTGGGTGGGATTGTTGTTGATGCACACTTGATAGGCCGAATGGTCTCTTTCTGCACTGCAGGGATTCTACGATTCTATGGAATCAGAAAAGTACATAGATTACAGCTTCAGTTCTTTTTAACTTATGAAAACAAGACTGTAATTGATGAATTCAAATTCAAGTCTACAATGCAAGCTGCAAAATACAATAAAAAATACACAAATGACAAACTGCTTACCTACTTTAGTACTTTTTAACTTCTGAAAACAATTGATCAATTGAAATCCAAGCCTACATGTGGTCAGCATGACGGTACAGATGGGCAATATTGTAATCTATGTATCACAAGGCAATCCAACTGGCCAATGAGCAATGAGATGAAGAAATCAGCTGATGATATGACTGCAATACAGCACAGGCCAATATAGGACAGGATGAGTCAGAAAAAGTCAAGTGCAGGAACCAGCATTCCAATCAAGTGAAGTCCAATGAATCCAAATCCAATATCAATGGCTTTGCTGGCAACTTGCCGGCAAGGCTCTGCTCTTTACCCAAAGAGACTTTCTGAAGGCCGGTATTGAGAGAGATGGGGCACAACGGTTACTCACCAGTTGTAACAGTCAACATGCCAAATCCATGATATCAGACCAGCAAATAGTGGTCTCGTCTGTAAAACAGAATTCAAACAAGAAAATATGGAAGAAGAATATATTTTAAATTTTTTTTGCTTCATCGGTTGCTAACAAATCATGGCAGTCCAGATACTTTTTCTTCAGCACCTTTTTTTTTCCACAAAATCAGCAATAACATCATCATAGGCAAAACCTTTTAAGGATGAATTCTCAATATTCAGAATTGCTGAACTTGTCAAATGTTCCTAACTCATCATACTTCACAGATAATGTTTAACTTTTTTCAATTCAAGGAAAGAACTTTCACCAGAAGCATTTGTGACAGGTACTATTTAAAATATTTTCACAATGGTTTCCATATTTGGAAAGGTTGTCTCCATTAAATCATTAAGTACAACTTTCTGCAAATCAGGTGGTGATCTCAAAGCACATTCTTATTGAAATTAATCAATTGCTTCAATTCATCTTCAAAATGTTTTATATCTACATCCTCCTGGTAGAACTCAAATTTGAGACTGCTGTGGCTCTTAGCATTTTCACCAAAACATCTTTTGAAAAGCACAGAAAATAGTTCAACAGGTTTCTTATGAGATTCACTTCTACTGTGTAGTTGTATTATTATTATTATGTAACAAAAAATATTGACAATCTCAATGATGCTCTTCTCTAGTGATTTCATTGTCCCACATTTAATCAAAAACAACTTTCAGTGCCTTGTAGGTTTATCATCAGCAGGATTACATACCTTATTAATATTCGTACCTCTACTTCCACTCTGAGTGGAATCATTTCGTGGAAGTGATTTTGAACTTCCATGTCAAAACTTCTAAGTGAAGCTAACAATTGTGAAGCAATATTTTGCTGATGGCATTGATTTTTTGAAGTAAATGGTTCCACGAAACAGTAAAAACTGCAATACCGTATCTTTCAAACTTCCTTGCTAAGAATTTTGCTTCAGCTTTCACATGTGCACCAGTATTCGACCAACCCAACCACCACAGAATTGGGGTGGATGAGGGGCAGAAAATGGAAATGGCTGTTGACCGCAGGTAGGAATTTCCAATCTCACTTGAGTGAGACCATAAAATCCCATAATGGTTTTTCTGAATTTGATGTGATTTTGTCTGATAAGGAATCCTTCATATCGACAAAGTTCAGTTTCAAAGCAAAAATTGGATCTGCACGAATGGACCAAATTCTTCTGATCATTAAACTTTTTCCATACGCCTACTCCAAACATGATTACAGTATATTCCACCAATGCATGTAAAAAAAAAGGCAGACGACCTTTGAACAAAGTCAAAAAAAAGGTATTGCTGCCTCACATGTTTCAGCTACTGTGTTGCAGATTAAATTCAAGGAGTGACTGGAACATGGGATAAATAATGCCCAGGGGCCTGGATTGCTCAGTCCTGCTTGTAGACCTGAATATTTTCCTGCTATATTTGTAGCATTCTCAAAGCTCTGCCCATGACAATGTTTAATGTTCAAACTAAATTTACGATGATTTCCAAACCAGATCGTTTCAGGCAATCAGAGTGTGGGATTGTATCTGGCCAAAACAGAAATCATTCTATAACTTCACCATCACTGGTTGCATATCTTAAAATTAATGTTAATTGGTCCACATGATTCATGTCAAATCAACTATTATAGAATAATATTTGGCATCTTTAACTTCATTCGTGAATGGGTTTCTGAGCAGCTCTGCCAACATAGTGATGAAGTCACCATAGGTTCTATGCATTAAGAAGTTGGTCTTCCCTAAGCCAGAGTATTGATAACTTTTCAAATGCTCCTTGAAAAGCTTGCCTGAGACAGTCAAAGTAAGTTAAAAAAATGTTTCTTTGACTTGACACTGATGCCTCATCATGTCCTCTTAAATGAAATCCCAAGAAAGATAGTAGTTTGACTGTGGCAACAACACTTCTCAGCATTTTCCTCCAATGAGAAAACTCTTTTCAAACTGAGCTGATAATAGAGAATCAACTCTTCCAGATGATTTACATCTTTGAATCTTTGCAATGCAACCTTATGACTTTTGGAAGTTTCATGATCAGCAAGATCTTTTCCAACATTACTCCAGTTAGAGTATCCTTTGACGAATGTATGTTTCTCCTTACTAGAGTCAGGGAATAATTTACAAGTAGACTGCCTTAGAGGTTTCTGAAAAAAGCAACCAATTTCTCCTTTCCATCATGCTATTCGCTTCATCCTCAGAGAATGGGACTCAAAGATTTCTAAACTGCTTTCCAAACTTTTTTCCTCAAATTTTTCACATTATCTATGTTTGGCGGTCTATTTATTATGAATATTCAATCAGACCCAATGGAACATATTTTGACCATAACGCAATGTCTTCTGGGTACGTTTATTCCCACACTTCAGCTGCTGAAGAATGAGCTTGAACAGTGTATTGTATTTCCATTCTCATTTCAGAGTCCATTTCTTTTTATTCTTGAACTTCTTCTTGAACTTTTTCAGGCAATTTGATATCTCTGGAAATTGGCAAGTCGAAGTCATGAGATAATTCATCCTTACTTTTGGTGGAATAGAATGAATGTGCAGTTTGTGTACGCTCAACTCTTTGAACTTTCTAAAGTAAAATGACAAACTGTCTTTTTGTCTAGCTTCATCCTTTTGCCTCCCCCTCAATTTTGACTGCCAGATCGATAGTGTCGTTTTTGCTTTTAACAAATGAATTTTCTGAAAGAGCAGGCTTTTTTTTCTGCCCTCCCTCAACCTTGAGGTTCAAGTTGTCCTTGCTTGCATGATGAGCTTGCTGGCTCACTGGCTGTCTGGCTACATTATGGCCTGTCTCACCTTTACTCTACTCATTGCCCACCAACCCTTCAGTCTTGCTGCTAGCTTGGTCAAGTCACTCCACAGCTCCCCTCAATGACCACAGGTACCTGTTCCTTGGCCCTTACAAGTTTATTGTTGGCTCAGGTTGTTCTGGCTTTCTTGGACCCCTGGCCTTGGTCAGAAATTGGCTCACCATGTTTTAATACTTAAGTTGCCATCCATCCATCCTCTTAAGCCCTGGTATGGAGGTCAAGAGTCATCCCACTATTCCCCCTCAATAACTACCAGCCAGCACCTACCCTCCTCATTTGGCCCTCGCAACCTGCCTGGCTATTTGGCTTCCTCAGCTTTGTTAAGAAACCTGGGCTACTGCTGTTTCAAAAAATATTTCCAGAGACCCCTCGTTCCTATTGCTCTGTCTTCAAAAGTCATCAAACTCTCAATGATTTTGCACACTATTTTCCACTCTAACACGGTCTCCACCAATCAGAGCCCTAGGTTGCTCCGTGTTCATTACTAATAGGTTTATTTGTATTTCTTGAATCTATCAGCAAATTCAGAGTTCTCAGGCTCTAACTGGTGCCCCTAGGCCACCAGCCAGCATGGGCCCACCCTATTGGCCAGGGCCCCGTGCTTGGGCATGATGAGTTTCATTGTAAGTTTTCCACGGATTCAACCAAAGCTCATGGTCAATAAAGCAGCAGTTCCTGTCCCTGTAAAGGACAAAGCCACACAGCAAGATGAGTGGCAAGTCACTTCTCACTTTGACCTATTAAACAGAAAATGCATCTACCTTAAATTTTAATGTGATGTATATGGTGGGAAGAATGAAGAATATAAACAAAAGGGCATAATATTGAAAGGGATGCAAGAACAAAAAGATACATGTAGACAAATAATTGACAATGCCAGTGCAGACTGAGAGGGGTAAAGTTAAAAAGGGGTAAAGGATCTTGGTTTTATAAATAGAGGTATAGAGTACAAAAGTAAGGAAGTTCTGATGAATCTTTATAAAACAGCCTCAGCTGGAACATTACAACTGACTGGACACCACACTTTAGGAAATAGGTGAGGGTACACAAAAGATTTACTAGAATGGTTCCAGGGAAGGAGTTCACTAATGTGCATAGATTGGAGAGGCTGGGTCTGCTCTCCTTAGAGGAGAGAATGATGAGTGGAAATTAAATAGATGTGTTCAAATACAGGAGGGATCTAACAGAGTGGGTACAAAGAACAATACAGCACAAGAACAGGCCCTTCGGCCCTCCAAGCCTGCACTGATCATGTGTTCTGAACTAGACCATCTGTTTGTATCCCTCTATTCCCAGTCTGTTTGTGTGGCTATTTAGGTAAGTCTTAATTGATCCTAGCATGTCCGCCTCAATGCTTGGTAGTGCATTTCAGGCCCCCACCATCCTCTATGTAAAATACATGCCTCACATGTCTGTATTGAACATTGCCCACGCCCCCCCCCCCCACCCCCGCCCCCCCAACCCCTGACCTTACCTTGAAGTTGTGACGCTTTGTGTTTGTTATTTCCAACCTGTGAAAAAACTTCCAAGTGTTTAACCTATCTTTGCCCTTCATAATTTTATAAACTTCTATTAGGTCACCCCTCAACCTCTGTCTTTCTGGGGAGAACAATCTTAGTTTACTCAATCTCACATCATAGCTAAGACTCTCCATACCAGGCAACATCCTAGTAAAACTTTTCTGCAGTCTCTCCAAAGCCTCCATGTGCTTCTGGTAGCATGCGACCAGAACTGGACGCAGTATTTCAAATGTGACCTAACCAATGTTTAATATAACTGCAACATCATATGTCAACTTTTATATTCTATGCCCTGTCCAATAATTGCAAGCTTGTCAATACCTTCTTCACTACGTTTTCCACCTTGCTGCCCCTGTTAAGGATCTATGGACTTGCACACCCAGATCCCTCTATGTTTCTATGTGTCTGTACGCCTGATGGTTCTGCCATTTATTGTATAGCTCCCTCCTGTATTAGATCTACCAAAACACATCACTTCACATTTATCTGCATTAAATTCCATCTGCCATTTCTCTACCTAATTTTCTGGCCTATCTATATCCTGCTGTATTCTTGGCAATGTTCAACGCTATCCGCAACTCCAGCAATCTTTGTGTCATCTGCAAACTTACTAATCAGGCCAGCTATATCTTCTTCCAAATCATTTATATTTATCACAAACAGCAGAGGTCCCAGTACAGAGCACTGTGGATACTCCATGTATCTCCATAGTCATGACATGGAGATACCGGTATTGGCCTGGGTTAAACACAGGAAGAAGTTTCACAACACCAGGTTAAAATGCAATAGGTTTATTTGGTAGCAAAATCCACCAGCTTTCAGAGCGCTGCCCCTTCGTCAGGCGAGTGGGAATTCTATTCACAATATAAAGACATAAACGCAATTTACAAAATAATGAATGGAATGCAAGTCTTTACAGGTAATAAAGTCTTAAAGGTACAGACAATGTGAGTGGAAAGAACATTAAGCACAGGTTAAAGAGATGTGTATTGTCTCCAGCCGGGACAGTTAGTGAGATTTTGCAAGCCCAGGCAAATCGTTATGGGGGTTACAGATAGTGTGACATGAACCCAAGATCCCAGTTGAGGTTGTCCTCATGTGTAAGGAACTTGGCTAGCAGTCTATGCTCAGCCACTTTGCGCTGTTGTGTGTCTTAAAGGCTACCTTGGAGAACGCTTACCCAAAGGTCAGAGGCCGAACGCCCGTGACCACTGAAGTGTTCCCCAACAGGAAGAGAATGAGATGAAATTGAAGTTCTCAGCTGGGGACTCAATTTCTGCCCCACTACCAAAATGGACCCCATCAGTCTCATAGCAGACATAGAAGAATTCATCAGGACAATGAGGCTGTGAGAGGTCTTACACAAACCCCAAGAGGCCAACAGCGAACACAATGAGACAGCCAATGAATCGGAACAGCAACTGAAGAGGAAAGAGTCAAATTGGACTCCTCTGGAAGACCGCTCCCTCAACTTGACATGCATGCCCAAGCAGTCAGGAGGTGAATCAACACCAGGTTCATTAGCTGCACCTGCAAGCCCCCCTGAACATCGCCCAAGCAATGCCATCCATGCTCTCAAGACCAACTGCAACATTGTCATCAAACCAAAATTCAATTTTGTGAATTTTCACTAGTTCAGAATGGGCTGTAAATTTGCACTTAAATTTTAGATAGGTGCAAAAAGAAGTCAAACCCATATTTTTGAGGCAGAATTTTAGGATCCCTTGTCGGCAAGTTTACATTTGGCAAGGATAGGATGGGAATGAGATTTGTTGTGCAATGTAATCCAGGTGGCCCCCCCACTTTTCTACATGCCTGTGCCCTGACCATAATTTTATATGGTTCAGGCAAGACCTAATAAGGTCTCTCCTAATAAAGACTATAATCTGCCCAATTATTGATCATTTAAGGGATGCTTCACACCTGGCCTCAATTTTGATAGTGGGAAGAGTTCAGGAGCAGGGAAACCCTGGTAGGTCACCCTGCTTGGGCCTTGGGTAATAACGATGCTGTACCTCCCTCATTGGTTATTGGTGTCCTCCCACCCCCCCTCCTCCGTGGATAGGCCTCTGCAAATGTTCCCTACCCCAGCCTCTCTTGCTAAAGCACTCTCCCTCCTTGCATCACGATCCCCATATCCTTGGCCTCATCTCTCCATTGTGAACATCCTCCATACTTACCTTGTTCTGAATCCAGGACTTATAATTTGGGGACTGATGGAGTCCCAGTCCTGATCACTGCTGCCACTGGTATAACTAAGACTACTGAACCAGTCACTCTGTGTTAAAGGTTCACTAACTAAATAAAAATATGAAAACCCTACAAAGTATTAAAAATTCACTTGCAGACTGAATGACTTGCTTGGCCACTTCAGAAGGCAGCCATAGTTCAACTGTGAACACAATGTTATAGAACATAGAACATAGAACATTACAGCACAGAACAGGCCCTTCGGCCTTCAATGCTGTGCCGACCAATTAGGAAAAAGCAATGACCCTCTAACCTAAACCATTCCCTTTTTGTCCATAAACTTATCTACTAACCTCTTAAACGCCATCAAACTTGGCACATCTACAACTGCAGCAGGCAGGGCATTCCATACCCTTACCACCCTTATATTTACAGGATAACAAGTACTTCTTTCGATTGAATTGCAATAATTTCATTTACAGTGAAATATGGAAAGCTAAGATTATGTGGTAAATAGCACAGAACTACAAATTAATCAGGATATGGGTTGATAAGACTAAGGAAATGTGTGTCACTTTATTTTTTGAAGGGTTTTGTGTTGCCACATTTTGGTTGTTTGAAATTATACATACAGTTCTGACAAGTGTATTTTGGGCACATTGTAGGAATGCCTTTAACCAATCAAAGTGTCATTGTACCACAAACACTAGTTTGCCTATCTTACAATTATTTTTTGGCATATACAAGTAATTAAAGGAAAATTCCAGTTACTATATTAGTCACTTGATTAATTGCCACTCATGAGCCAACATTATATTTCCCTTTATATGAATTTTCCCCGGACACAGTTACTCAGTCATACTCAGTTAGACACTCTCTCTCTCTCTCTCACACACACAGCTTTAGATCATAAAATTATGAAATCAGGTGTTTCACACGCTTATTATTTACAAAATAGCATAGACCATACTGTTATAAGCATACTGGTTATATCAAAAAATATTTTCGTTTAAAGCATTGGTTCAGTTTCATTTTTACTCTGCCCTTGGGTTGGGCGAAGCTTCACTAATTGCTCACTGATTTTCTTTCCCCCCCTCCCTCGGAATATCCCTTTAATTCTCAGTCGCAAATACATTTTAATTACGGTGCTTTACAATATTGTTGGGTTGATTCAGGAAATGTAGAATGGTTATATTTGATAGAAATGGTAAGCAATACAAACAAAAAAGTTCTTACAGACGGCAGCTATTTCAAATCCATTGTGACATATCTAGGCATTAAACAGCTCTTCGTGCTACTTTGCTCGTGTGTGTACACTACTGTAGATGATTTATAGTTTGCATTAGGGAGCCTAGCGTGGAATCAACAAGATGCAATTACTTGTAGGAAGCCATTAACCCTTAGATTGTCAAATGCTCCAAGGACGTTCCAGGCCATATGGATTTAATATTCTCAAATATCAAATTTGAGTTTCAGTTTCAATATCTGGTTCAGGGTGGGCGGGGTGTAGAGGCAGAGTTTTAAAAAAGAAATGTACTTTCCACATTTTGGTAGAAGTGTTCAACTATTCCATCTGACTGAGCATGTGGTGGAATTCCTTGAGTTTTTTTCCTTTCCATCTTTTGCACCTTCTGATGAACAACACGCTGTCAACATCGTGTCAACACCATTGATTACAAACAGAACAGGAGTAGCCATATCAATAAATGGCTACAAGAGTAGATCAGAGACTAGGAATCCTGTGGGTGAGTAATTCACTACCTGATTCCACAAAACATGTCTGCCATCTAAAAGAAGCAAGTAAAGAATCTAGTGGTACATTCTCCACTTGCCTGGATGAGTGCAGCTCCAGTAACACTCAAGAAGCTTGACGCCATTCAGGACATCTTTGGCATCCTTTTCATAAACGTTCTGAGCATCGAGTTCAGATGACAACAAGTGTCCATCAGCGGGCAGCAGAGAGGTGATGCTACTTGGCTGTCAGGGTGAAGATTTGCACCGGTACATTCACCAATCCCAGACAATGATTTGTGGAGGAGCTCTTGTCAAAGGCTACTTAAACCCCAAACACTATGTCAGTGTTTTCCTCCCTCCCTCCTCCTCTAGCCAAAACAAAGCCACTGTGAGGAACACAAGCAAGGGAAAGCTGAGTTGAGATTCTGTTATCTTTTTAACTGTAAAAGGGAAGTTATAGCAGTTAGGGCAGTGGCATTTTCCTCCTGCCAGATGTGGGAAATCAGGAAACAATGTAGTCTCCCTGCCAACTTTGTCTGCATGAAGCATTCCAGCTGCAGTTCTTTTTTGGTTGGACGGGCAGCTGGGCACACTGTGAACCATACAAGGAATAGTGAATTGTATAGACATTATTTGCAGGGAGGGTGTTACACCACAGGTTCAGTCAGGTGGATGAATAACTATCAGGAAAGGCAGGCTGGTAGTGCAGGAGTCTCTTGTGGTTATTCCCCTTTCAAATAGACATACTGTTTTGGATACTGTTGAGGGGGATAGTCTCTCAGGGGAAATACCAGCAGCAGCCTATAGCACCATACCTGGTTCTGCTGTAGAGCAGAGTCGGCTTTTCTGTGCCTCTAACTAGTGAGTTCTCTACTGAGACCATGATCAAGACTCCAAGGTGGTATGTTGCCTCCCTAATGGATATCTCTGAGTGGTTTCAGGACATTCTTGAGGAGGGTGAGCAGCTAAAGGTTGGTACCAACGATATAGCTAGGATAATGGATGAGGTCCTGAAGTGTGAATACAGAGACTTAGGCAGAAGGCTGAAGTGCAAGACCTCAAGGGTAGTAATTTCTGGACTATTGCCAGTGCCATGTGCTCATGAGAGCAGGAATAGGAAGATTAGGGAGATAAAGGTGTGGCTTGAGAGCTAGTGCAGGGGGCAGGGATTTAATGTGTGGATCATTGGGGTCTAACTTGGAAAGGAGGAACAGGTTACACCTGAATAGGAGTGGGATTAATATTCTGGTGGGGAGATTTGCTAGAGCTACTTGAGGAGTTTTAACTAGTTTTGTGAGACCCAAAGCGGTAGGGAGACAGAAAAGAAGGTTGAGGACATCATGGAAGTTAAAGAGAGCATGCTAAATTGCATAGAGAATGTCAGTAATCCTAATAGTAGACAGGTCAGGCAAAAGTGGAGCAGAAAATGAAGGAAGTCTAGATTAGAATGCATTTATTTTGATACAAGACCAGACGGGCAAAGGAGATGAACTTAGGACATGATGGGTACATGGGACTGGGATGTTATATCTATTACTGAAACATGACTAAGGGAGGGACAGGACTGGTAGCTCAGTGTTCCAGGGAATAGATGCTATAGGAAGGACAGAACAGGAGGTGAGAGAGAAGGGGGTGTTGTGTTTTTGATTAGGGAGAGCATTATGGCATTATTGAGAGGAGGTAGTCTTCAGGGTTTGCCTACTGAGTCTATGTAGATAGAACTGAGAAATAAGATGGGGGAGATCAGCTTGGTAGAATTGTATTATAGGCCCCCAAAATAGTCAATGGGAAATTGTGGACCAAATAAGTAAAGAATTACAGGTAGCTCCAAGAAAAATAGGATAATAATAGTAGGGGACTTTAAGTTTCTCAAAATTGACTGGCACAGCCATAGTATTAGGGGCTTGGATGCAGAAGTATTTGTTGAGTGTATTCAGGAAGAATTTCTCATTCAGTGTGTGGATGGCCTGACTAGAGAGCGGGCAAAACTTGACCTTCTCTTGGGAAATAAGGAAGGGCAGGTGACAGAAGAGTTTGTGAGGGAGTACTTTGGGACAAGTGACCATAATTCTGTTAGTTTTAAAATAGCTATGGAGAATGATAGGTTGGGCCCAAAATTAAAATTCTTAACCTAGGTAAAGCCAATTTTGATGGTAATAGACAGGAACTTCCAAAAATTGACTGTGAGTGTCTGTTGGCAGACTAAGGGATGGCTGGTAAGTGGGAAGCTTTCAAAAGTCTGTCAACCAAGACTCAGGGTAAGCACATTCTTTTTAGAGTGAAGGGTAAGGCTGGTAGAAGTGGGAACATTGGATAACTCAGAATATTGAGGCTCTGGTCAAGAAGAAGAAGGAGATGTATGACATGCATAGCCAGCTGGAATCAAGTGGATCCCTTGAAAAGTATAGAGGGTGCTGGAATAGAGTTACAAGAGAAATCAGGAGGCAAAAAGGAGAAACAAGATTGCTTTGGCAGATAAGGCAAAGGAAAACCCAAAGAGTATCTGCAGATACATAAATGGCAAAATGTAATTAAAGAGAGAATAGGGCCTCTTAAGGATCAACAAAGTCACCTATGTGTGGAGCCACAAGAGATGGATGAGATCCTAAAAGAATATTTCTCATCAATATTTACTGTTGAGAAAGGCATGGATGTTAGGGAATTGGAGAAATAAATAATGGTGTCTTGAGGAATATACATATGACAGAGAAGGAGTTGTTGGAAATCTTAAAGTGCATCAAGGTATGTCAATCCCCTGGGGCATGATGAAATTGCAGGGTGGAAATTGCACGTCCCCTAAGAGAGATATTTGAATCATCATCAGCCATAGATGAGGTGGCTGAAGATTGGAGGGTGGCAAATTTTGTGCCTTTGTTTAAGAAAAGCTGTAGAGAAAAGCCTGGGAACTATAGGCTGGTGGAGCTAACACCTGAAATGGATAAGTTGTTGGAAAATATTCTGAGAAACATGCTCTACAGGCACTTAGAGAGGCAAGGACTGATTAGGAATAGTCAGCATGGCTTTATGAGTAGAAAATCATAACCCACGAATTTGATTGAGTTTTTTGAATGGGTAACCAAGAAGGTGGATGAGGGCAGTGTAGTCGACAGTGTTTACATGGATTTCAGTAAGGCTTTTGACAACATACTGCATGGTAGGTCATTGTATAAGGTTACATCTCACAGGATCGAAGGTGAGGTAGCCAAATGGATACAAAATTGGCTTGATGACATAAGACAGGATGGTTTAAGAGGATTGTTTTTTAAACTAGTGGCCTGTGACCAGTGAGTGGTGTGCCTCAGCGATCATAAGAACATAAGAAATAGGAGCAGGAGTAGGTCATCCAGCCCCTCAAGTCCGCCCTGCCATTCAATAAGATCATGGCTGATCTGTAGTGGTTCAGTACCACTTTCCCGCTTTCTCCCCGTAACCCTTAATTCCCTTGTCAATCAGTGTTAAGTTCACTGTTATTTGTCATTTATATAATAATCTGATTGAGAATTTAGGAGGCATGTGTGCAGCTAAATGTGTAGATGATACCAAGATTGGTGCCATAGTGGACAGTGAAGAAGGCTATCTAGGATTACATCAGGAAATGATTAATTGGTCCATGTGATCCGATCAGCACCATTTTGGAGCATCCATTCCCCGACCCACAGTCATGCGACCTGTCCTAGGCCCTGCACCGACTTGCAGTCTCTCCAATTTTCCAAATCTCCAAGCCTCTCCTCCTCCTTGACCTTCTGAATTGTGGATCCCTGATGCTTTGACCTCAAGCAGCTCCTGCTCCTCTACTCTTTGACATGCAATCTGTCCTGTTTCCTGGCCCTCTGACTTGTGGCTTCTTTGCATCTTGATCCTCCATTGTATGATCTGCCCCACATCTTGACTCTTCTCTCATTGATCTTTGTTTCTGCCGATATCACGCTCTCCAACTCTTCCACTCACCATTTCCGTTTCTTGAACTTATATTGTTGTTTAAGACCCACGTCCAATCTGGAGCTAGAACTCTGAGTCTCTTGGCTGCATATGTAGCCACGGTATTTGTGTGGCTGGTCCAGTTTGGTGTTTGGTCAATGATGACCCCCAGAATACTGACTGTGAAGAATTTAATGATGGTAATGTTGAAAATCAAAGTGGTTAGATCAAAGGTTAGATTCTCTCATTGGAGGTGGCCATTGTCTGGCACCTGTGTGACGTGAATGTTACTTGCCACTTCCCATTCCAAGCCTGAATGTTGTTCAAGTCTTGCTACATAGGAACAAAGACTGCTTCAATATTTGAGGAGTTGCAAATTATACAGAACACTTCAGTCGTCAGTGAACATCAACACTTTTGACCTTATGTAGCAAGGAAGATCATTGATGAAGCAGTTGAAGATGGGCTGAGGACACTACTCTGAGAAGCTCCTGCAGTGATGCCCTGAAGCTGAGTTCATTGGCCTTCAGGTATCTCAACCATCTTCCTTTGTGCAAGTTCTGACTAACCGGTGGAGAACCTTGCTCTTGATTCCCGCAGATTTCAATTTTGCTTGGCCTTCTTGGCCAAATGTTGCCTCAGTATCAAGGATGGTGTCTCTCATCTGATGAATGGAATTCAGCTGTTTTGTCCATGATCTGTCACACAACACCATTGAAGATTTTCTCAGTATATCATCAGGACTTCTTTTCTGCAAGGACTTTGTGATGCTGACTCCTCCCGGTTCTCTCAGTAACAGAAATGGCTGCAGATAACCATCATGTGAACTTGGAGAATTTGCCGTGGCTCTTTTACTCCCCAGTTGTTGAACCTTACCCATTTGGTCATTTTTATTGTTATTTCTTTCCTTTAATCAAGATTAATGACATCAGTGTAACAGAACTGATTCACTCCTTCAATTATGGAGATCCAGGGCAAACAATGACCAACTATTACTTCTTGCCACCACCAAGTGGAGTAACTTATTTTCCATCCATGTCTTTCAAATGGCGAGACATAGCTGTTCAACTTCTTTCACGCTCACGTTGTTTTGGGCTGTTTGAATTCTCCCAGGAGATGACTTTGAACTCATGACATTAAGAATAAATCAATTCTTGTAGTCTCTCATGGTTTGCTATTACTGATTTGTAGGAACACACAGCACAGAGGAGTCTATTGGACACATTGTAACTGTGCTGGCTCTTTTGAAAGAACTATCCAATTAGTCCAAACCTCCTGCTTGTTAATGATGTTTGACTCTCTGTTCTTAATGGTGAGACGTACTAGGCTGTTTTTAACATAAATCCATAATTTTTAAAGAATGCAGCAGGCCGCTGTATTCTTTTCCTTTGTGACCAAGGAATGCTCAACTCTTAAAATTTAAACCAGAATAAAAGATGCAGAGACTTTTTAGGACAGATATTAGTGTGAGCTGTCTAACAATTACACACTAGCTAGGTGCACCTTTACTGGGTCTTCAGCTCGGTTTTTTATAGAAACTGTTGGCAGGCCCCCTCCCTCTCATGCAGGAAGTGTTGAGAGTGGTCGCTGTGCCTTGCCTCTCTCAAATTCTAAGATCATAAAAGGGCAATTTATCTTTTCAGCTCCCTTAGAGACATTTGGTTTTAGCGACTTTCTGACTGTTGTTTGTGTAGCAGCCAGAAAGCCTTGAAGCCGATAACCATTATTAGTGATGAAGGCCTTTCAGACTCACAGCAGCAGCTGGATATTCAGCCTCGATTTTGTGTGCAGGCTCTGGCCAAAGAGTGGACCTGCAATTAATGATTATTCGGCCGCCACAGATGACCTGAACCCATTAATCCAGATGGGTATAGCCAGGCAGCAGGCACTTCAAATGCACTTTATCTGACTTAAAATCTGTGATAGAGGAAAGGAAATTGAGAATGAGCACTGTTAACCGATTTAGTGCTTTTCATCCTTTGCTCTGGTTAATACTGTGTATTCATTCCTATTTCCCTCTCTCTCAAACTCTGCCACCACACTGCTGTATGCCAATTATACATGCTGTTTTCACTTGACACATTCAAATATGTATTTTATAAAGCACAGTGGAATAGTTACAGAGTATCAATGAACAAGCACCACTGCGATTAATTAACTACCAGTCATCAACTAATAACTATTAACAAACAACAAGCAAAATGTAGAGCAGGAACGAATTACAGAAGCTGTTTCTACTGACAGAAATGTTGGTGATCAGAGAGCACAGATTTAAGATCGCTGGCCAAAAAGAAAAGGAAGATGAAAGAAGAGATATCTTTTAAGCAGCAAGTTATTATGGGCTGGAATGCACTACTTGAAAAAATAATCCAAGCACATTCAATAGTAACTATAAAAAGGATATTTGGGTGAAAAGGGAAAAAAATGCAATGCTATGGGGAGAAGGCAGGGAAGTGGGACTAATTGGATAGCTTATTTAAAGAGTTGGGACAAGCATAAGGGTTAAATGGTCTTCTGAGCTGTGAGGTTCTATGAAATAAGTCAAATGTTTAAAAAATCTTCAGTAATCCAAGGTCATAGTTAAGAAGAAACTTTCTTGTATGACAAACATCAATGTTATATAACCCCACAAAAAAGTCAGTAAACTTATTAATTCTGCTGCCTTTCTGTTTTTCAAATCTCATTCTTTGTGCCATCTGAGTTAAGCTTTTTTTGTCTCTCTAGGAGATTACTTGGCTTTGTGGGTAGAAGGGTGGGTTGTGCGGTGGTAATAAATGCCTCATCATGAATATAGGGATTGCTTGATGAACCCGTTAGTCTTTTCCTGTCTGTATTTTTGCTGTATGTTGGTACACTATTGGAGAGTACAACTTGCAGAATGTACCACTGTCAGTCTGACAATGGCACTGTCACTACCATTCTGTTCAGCACAATTGCTAGGGTTCACCTTAAAAGTTAGCCTCTTAAGAAACTAATAAAGATGACCTTGGCATGCAGGAAGAGAATTTTATTTTAATGATTTTGTATTGATAGAGAATGCCTGAGCCTATAAAGGGAGATTTTTAAATATGTGGGCAAAGCTATGAAGTGCAGTAATGGAAAATCCTGGCCTCTCTTTGTAAACCCCAGCTATTGTTCACACCTGGCGGTGGAACAGTACCGATAGCACTAAATCAGAAATGCCATTGTGAAGCCTGGAGAACGTAGAGAGAGGACTGTGCATCTTTTTTTAAAAAAAGAAAACAGATCAAAAAGCAGGAACCTCTGAACTCTGTCTCAATGGAAAAACATTTTTTCATTCAAGGTATGTGGGCTTTGCGGACTCAGCCAGCATTTATTGTTCAATCCTAACTGCCCTCACGATTTTAATAACTCTATCTATAGGTTTTCATTACATAAAGTAGAACCCAATATTATTGTCTAATCGATTACCCAAAATCATAGTTCAATCATGGTAATCAACAATGGATACAAGTGGCACACACAAATAATATTAACTAAGGAACCAGAACTCCATCGCCACAACTTAACAGCAAGCAGGACAAGTGATTTTGGGAACAGTGATTAAAGCTGCTGAAAAAGGTAGATATTATAAAGGGTCTGGAAGGAGGAAACCACACAGGAGTTTAAGGGTGAATTCCAGACAATGAATCCGAGTGGTTGAAAATATTTCTGCCAATTTGGGGATAAAGGGAGAGAGAGAGAAAGGTGATACAAGATATTTGAGAGAAAAATTAGCAAAGTGTAATGCTTAAACATAAAGATGACAATTGATCAATTTTATTTTGAAGTGTTAAGTGACTGGGAACTGAAATAGACCAGTACGTTGCACCTCCTGCGGTATGTACGAGGTGAGGGACACCAGTAGTGTTCCTGCTGATTATACCTGCAGGAAGTGTGCCCATTTGCAGCTCCTTGACGACCGTGTTAAGGAGCTGGAACTGGAATTAGAGGAACTCAGGATAATTCGAGAGGTTGAGGAGGATATTGGCAGGAGTAACAAGGAGATAGTCACTCCTAAAAATGATTCTTGGGTAAGTATTAGGAAGAGGGGTAAGAAGCAATCGGGTAGACAATCCCCTGGGGCTGTTCCCCTCCAAAACAAATTTTCTGTCCTGGAGGCTAGTTGAGGAAGAATCAACTGGGGATGACCAAAGGGAGCAGGTCTCTGGGGGTGAGCCTGCTGAGAATGCTCAGGTAGGTAGGGGGAATAAGCGATTGGGCCTGGTAATTGGAGACTCCATAGTTAGAGGGACAGATAGGAGAGTAAATAGTAATAAAAGGGACTCAGGGCTGGTGTGTTGCCTCCCAGGGGCTGGGGTCCAGGATGTCGCAGATCGGGTTTTTAAGATTCTTAAGGGAGAGGGGAGTCAGCCCCAAGTCATTGTTCATGTAGGGACACATGATATAGGTAGGATAAGGGAAGGGGATATTAAACAGAAATTTATGGAGTTGGGGTGGAAGCTTAGGGCCAAAACAGACAGAGTGGTTATCTCTTCTTGCCTGTGCCACGGGATAGTTTAGAGAAGAACAGAGAGAGGGAATGTTTGAACTCGTGGCTGCGGGGATGGTGCAGGAGGGAGGGGTCAGGTTCCTGAACAATTGGGACTCATTCTGGGATAGGTGGGACCTCTACAAGAGAGATGGTCTACACCTGAACCAGAGGGGAACTAATATCTTGGGGGGAAAATTTGCTAAGGCTATGCAGGGGGCTTTAAACTGATTTGGGGGGGGTGGGATCCTAAGTAGTTGGGGTGCTAAGAGGGATGAGAGTAAGGGGGTCATAGAGGAAAGCTGTAAAACACAGCAGCGTACGGGTGGGGTAGGGCATGTTTTGAAATGCGTATACTTTAATGCAAGGAGTATTCGCAATAAGGTGGAGGAACTTGCAGCTTGGACCAGTACCTGGAACTTCGATGTTGTGGCCATTTCAGAGACTTGGGTAGAGCATGGACAAGAATGGATGTTGCAGGTTCCGGGGTTCAAATGCTTCAGTCAAAGGAGAGAAGGAGGTAGAAGTGGGGGAGGAGTGGCATTATTAGTCAAAGACTGTATCACAGTGACAGAAAAGAAGTTTGATGAGGACTTGTCTGTTGAGGTAGTATGGTCTGAGATTAGAAACAGGAGAGGAGAGGTCACCCTGTTGGGAGTCTTTTATAGACCTCCTAAAAGTTCTAGAGAGGTAGAGGAAAGGATTGCAAAGTCAATCCTGGACAGGAGTGAAAGTAATAGGGTAATTGTTATGGGGACTTTAACTTTACTAATATTGATTGGAATAGCTATAGCTCTAGTTCGTTAGAGGGGTCAGTTTTCATACAAAGTGTGCAGGAAGGTTTTTTGACTCAGTATGTAGATAGGCCAACTAGAGGTGAGGCTACATTGGATTTGGTGCTGGGCAATGAGCCAGACCAGGTGTTAGGCTTGGAAGTTAGTGAACATTTTGGTGATAGTGACCACAATTCGGTTACGTTCACCTTAGTGATGGATAGGGATAGGCATGAAGCTGGGGGCAGTAGTTATAGCTGGGGGAATGGTAATTATGAGGCCATAAGGAGGGAATTAGGGTGCATAGGTTGGACTAGGAAACTACAGGGACTGGGAACATCTGAAATGTGGAGCTTATTCAAGGAGCAGCTACTGCGAGTCCTTGATAAGTATGTCCCTGTCAGGCAAGGAGGAAATGGTCGAGTAAGAGAACCTTGGTGTACGAAAAAGTTGATTTGCTGGTTAAAAGGAAAAAGGAGGCTTATGTCAGGATGAGGCTTGAAGGCTCAGTTAGTGCAATGGATAGCTATAGATTAGCCAGGAGGGAGCTAAACAGTGAGTTGAGGAGAGCTAAAAGGGGACACGAGAAGACTTTGGCTGATAGGATCAAGGAGAATCCTAAAGCTTTCTTTAGATATGTTAAGAATAGAAGATTGGTTAGGGCAAGATTAGGGCCAGTCATAGACAGCAATGGGAAGTTGTGCGTGGAGCCTGAAGAGATTGGAGAGGCACTGAACAAATATTTCTCTTCGGTATTCACGCAGGGAGATGTAAATGTAGTTGTGGAGAACACTGGGATACAGGGTTGCAAACTGGAAAGTATTGAAGTAGATATGGAGGATGTGCTAGATATTCTTGAGGGTTTAAAGTTAGATAAGTCCCCTGGGCCGGACGGGATTTACCCTAGGATTCTCTGGGAGGCAAGAGAGGTGATTGCAGAGCCTCTGGCTCTGATCTTCAGGTCGTCGTTGGTTACGGGTGTGGTTCCGGAGGACTGGAGGATAGCGAATGTGGTCCCATTGTTCAAGAAGGGAAGAGAGACCTTCCAGGGAATTATAGGCCAGTGAGTCTTACTTCTGTTGTGGGCAAAGTATTGGAGAGAATTATTAGGGATAGGATTTATAGTTATTTAGAGAGAAATGAATTGATTGGGGATAGGCAGCATGGTTTTGTGAAGGGTAGGTCATGCCTTACTAACCTCATTGAGTTTTTTGAGAAAGTGACCAGAGAGGTGGATGGGGGTAAGGCGGTTGATGTAGTATATATGGACTTTAGTAAGGCGTTTGATAAGGTGGCCCATGGAAGACTTCTACAGAAAATGCAGATGTGTGGAATAGAGGGTGATTAGCTAATTGGATTAGGAATTGGCTAGCAGATAGAAGACAGAGGGTGGTGGTTGATGGGAGATATTCATCTTGGAGTTCGGTTACAAGTGATGTACCTTAGGGGTCTGTTTTGGGGCCCCTGCTGTTTGTAAATTTTATAAATGATCTGGATGAGGGTATTGAAGGATGGATTAGTAAATTTGCAGATGACACTAAAGTCGTGGAGTGGTAGATAGTGAAGAGGGGTGTTATAGTTTGCAGAGAGACTTGGACAAGTTGCAGAGCTGGGCCGAGAGGTGGCAAATGGAGTTTAATGTGGAAAAGTGTGAGGTAATGCACTTTGGCAGGAATAATAAATGTGGAGAGTATAGGGCTAATGGTAGGATTCTTAATAGTGTTGATGAACAGAGGGATCTTGGTGTATTTGTGCATAGATCCCTGAAAGTAGGCAGTCAAGTTGATAAGGTTGTTAAGAAGGCATACGGAGTCTTAGCTTTTATTGTTAGGGGGATTGAATTTCGGAGCCGCAACGTCATGTTGCAACTGTACAAAACTCTAGTGCGGCCGCACTTGGAGTATTGTGTGCAGTTCTGGTCCCCACATTAGAAGAAAGATGTGGAGGCATTGGAGAGGGTACAGAGGAGGTTTACCAGGATGTTGCCTGGTATGGAGGGCAGGTCCTATGAAGAGAGGTTGAAGGAATTGAGGTTGTTTTCGTTAGAAAGGAGGCGGCTAAGAGGGGATCTTATTGAAGCATATAAGATGATTAGAGGTTTAGATAGGGTGGACAGTGATAGCCTTTTTCATAGGATGGAGAAAGCTAGCACGAGGGGACACAGCTTTAAATTAAGGGGTGATAGTTATAGGACGGATATCAGAGGTAGGTTCTTTACCAAGAGGGTGGTTAGGGAGTGGAATGCCCTGCCTGCGGCAGTTGTAGATGCGCCAAGTTTGGTGGCGTTTAAGAGGTTAGTTGATAAGTTTATGGAAGAGAAGGGAATGGTTTAGTTTGGAGGGTCATTGTTTTTTTTTCATAATTGGTTGGCGCAACATCGAAGGCCGAAGGGCCTGTTCTGCGCTGTAATGTTCTATGTTCTATGTTCTAGAAGGATGAATGGGACATGAGAGTTTTAAATCAGTTGAAGTTTACAGATGATGGGAAGCTGATGAAGAGTATATTGGAATAATAATGTCTGCGTTGAGAATACACAGACCAGTAACAGAATCAGAGAATATATTTCATGGAGTTGGGAGACATTTTTGTCATAGAAAGGATTTGGGGCTGATAGCTCAACTTGATTTTTCGGATAATGCTGAAGGTGTTGGAGACAATGGTTAAGGAGGAGGATAGAGCTGGCAATGATGACATGAAGATTTTGGTTGAGGTTGATGAATTATCAAATCCCTACAATGCAAAAGGAGGCCATTTGGCCCATCAGATATGTACCGACTCTCTGACAGAATGTCTTTCATAAGCCCTGTCCCCTACCCCATCCTAGTAGCCCCACATATATTCATAACTTATCCATCTAACTTACACATCTTGGGGTGCTGAGGGACAATTTAGCATGGTCAATCTACCTAATCTGCACATCACTGGACTGTGGGAGAAAACCAGAGCATTCAGAAGAAACCCATGCAGACATGGGAAGAATGTACAAACTCCACACAGTGATCCAGGCTGGAATTGAACCTGGGTTCCCTGTGCTGTGAGGTAGCAGTACTAACTACTGTGCCACCGTAATAATCGGAATGGCTTAGTTTATTCTCAGGCAAGACTTTGAGCCTATTGAAACTGGAAACAGTTGCAGATGGGAACTAAAAGTAATCCCTCTGACTTGCATGTCAGCTCCCTGGCTGCAACACACAAAGAATCTAGTTTTACTGAGGAAGAATGAGTGGGTTTTGCAGGGCTAGCCACTGTAAAGTAGCTAATACATCTAACTGAAAACATACTTGACTAATTAATCCACTTTTCCACTTGGCCTCCAGGTTCAAGTGCTAGCCTCTCAGTGGCAGATGGGGGCAGTGATATTCATTGATTCAGGTTGGTCTGGAGACCCTCCATTCCTATCTGTCTCTTGGTGGGTGGTAGTCATTGATTCAGGCTAGTCTTGGAGATCCTCCCTTTCTGACTGGGTGCAGGAGCCGTGGCAGAAAACCCTGTAGAGGACTGATTGCTTCTGTCCCAGTTCACTTTGTTATTTGTACCATTTTGTTTCATTTTGCTATTATTAGGGATTATTTTGGATGGCCCTGCCATCGCTTCAGTACATGGGATGTGAAGATTCGACAGAACCTCAGAATTCTGTTGGTCTATTAGTTAGTCAGTTAGAACTGCAAATTGGTAGAATGGGCAGATGAACGTGGTGGATGAAGATATAGAAAAGAGAAATGTGAATGAGTTTGGTATTTACACTTTGGTAGGAAGTACATGAAGAGACGATATAAAATAAAGGATACTACTTTACGATAGACTGGGTGGCATGGTAGCACAGTGGTTAGCACTGCTGCTTCACAGCAACAGGGACTCAGGTTCGATTCCTGGCTTGGGTTACTGTCTGTGTGAAGTTTGCACATTCTCCCCGTGACTACTTGGATTTCCTCCGGATGCTCTGGTTTCCTCCCACAGTCCAAAAATGTGTGGGTTAGGTTGATTAGCCATGCTAAATTGCCTCTTAGCATCCTGAAATGCATATCTTAGAATTAATGGGTAAATATAAAGGATACGGGGATAGGGCCCAGATGGGATTGTGGTCGGTATAGACTCGATGAGCCAAATGGCCTCTTTCGACACAGTAAGGTTTCTATGATACTCTACAGGGGTTCAGGAGCAGAGGGATTTAGGTTTATATGTGCATAAGTTATTAGATGTGGTAGGACAGCTAGAGAGAACAGTTGAGGGATACAGTATTCTAGACTTTATTGGGACATCGAGTACAAGTGCAAGGAGGTTATGTTGACACTAATTAGACCTCAGCTGGAGTGGTGCATAGAGTTCTGGGCACCATATTTTAGAAAGAATGGAAGGCATTCGAGTGAATGCAGGAGATTACAAGAATGGTTTCAGTGCTAAGGAACTTCAATTATGAAGATAGATTGGAGAAATTAGGATTCTTCCTTGGGAAAAAGGCGGCTCAGAGGAGATTTGAAAGCAGTTTTCAAAATGATAAGGAGCCTGGACAGAGTAGACAAGGAAACTGTTTCCATTCATGAAAGAATCAAGAACACGAGGGACAGATTTAAGATAACTGACAAAAGAAGCAAAATGATATAGGAAAACATTTTCTCATTTAGTGAGTGATTACTGTGGTGGAGACAGGTTCCATCGAGTCATTCAGAAGGTAATTAGAAGATTATTTGAAAAGAAGTAATCTGCAGGGTTACGGAGAGAAGACAGGAGACTGACAGCAGATGGAATTCTCATTTGGAGACCTGCTGCAGACACAATGGGCTGAATGGCCTTCTTCTGCACTGTAACAACTCTGTGATTGAATTTTGTTCCTAATCGGTTATCAGTAATACAATACATTGAGCTTCATTGGATTCAATGTTGTTAACCTTTCCATTGTGTGCTTGTTGCTGTTCATTTCCTTTAGGTTTTTGGCCGTCAACACTTCCAATGATAAGCTGTCAGCATTTTTATTTTTTGCTGCAATGGTGGATGTCAAAGCTGCGGGTCTTAATTTGATCCTCATGCATTATCGCCCATGCTAATGCAATGTGGCTTGCTCTGACATGCATTCCTATGCTGTGTCACAGTAAAGTATTCTTATATTTCGAAATAAATCCTCATTTTCTATTGACATGCTTTGTTTATGAGGGCAAATATTTCCCCATATCCCAAATACAGAAGCATAGGGCTTTGGATCATGTTTTCAGCACAAGTGTTTGGCAATGATGGATCGTGAATTCCAATTAAATTTAAGTAAACAATTTATTTCTCCAGAGAGTACTGTTTGTATGTGTTTCACTTTAAAAAGGAATAAAGTGACTTGTATTACCCTTAACAACATTTGCTCTCTTTCTTAACCATGCATAGCTAAATAAATACGCCACTGCATATCAATGTGATAGGTTATATTGTTTAATAAATGGCCATCAATTTTGGAAATAATTGGTGCAACAAAATGTGAATATGTATACAGGGTTTAAGTGAGAAGTGGGATTATCAGAATAGAGTCTTAGATACTATTCTAAAGCTAAAGGAATGTTGGCCTTTATTTCAAAGGGGATGGATTCCAAAGAAGGAAAAGTTATGTTTCAGTTGTATAGAGTTTTAATCTACACAATGGTTTGAATTCTTCTGTCTCACACACCCCAATACCATTGCCAGCGAGAATAGAGAATTTAGCGCTCAGCCAAATCCTCATTCACAGCAGTGGGGCTAGATATTCCCAGCCGTGGGCCAGGTCAGAGAATTCTGGCCTTATATAAACTTGAAGCTAATACTGGGTAATGTTGGAAATGTTCAGTTCCCTAAATCATTAAGTGCAGAATTCAATTTTCTTCTATTGCCAAAATTCGATACCTGCCTTGTCAGAATAAAAAGCTGATCCTAAAGAGCCACTTTTCTGTTCTGTATGATGGCAGTACTTCTGGTCATGAAACCACATTTACACGATGATGGTTCTCTTTGTCTCTGCTTGGTCTAGCTTGCCAAGGTCTCTAATTAACTAACGAGAAGAACTGCACTCTTTGAATACGGTCCATTCTAAAAATTTACAATGTTAACTACTATGCTATCAAAAGCGTGTTGTTCCTGATGGGCATTAAGTTTGTAACTACAGAAACTTCAGCCCATATACCCTGCCAAGCAGCGATTAGCTATTCAAATCCATCATTTGGATCACAATCCTCTCAGTTGTACATGAGCGCAGTATGCTCTTTGCACGAGTATCTGTTTACTATTTTGTAATTGATAATTTTGCATTAATTTTACTTACTTAAGTTGTTTGACTGTAGAATTGTTCCACAAAGTGAATCAGAAAAGAAATGAATGGCCATTATGGGAAATGGAACATGTATACTGTTTGTGGGATTATTTAATTGATAGATGTTAAATATTTAACTGCAGAGTCATGAGTTGGACCCTGAATAATGAGTGTAGGCTGATGGAATTAGCATGCTCCAAGACTTGTAGTTCGGCATTCTTGATCAGCTTGTTGTTGATCCATACTTTTTACTCAGCTTGGATATAATAACTGCATTGCACATGTTGATTTCATTATCAAGTGACAGATTGTTGGTGCTTATGGAGCCTAAATATGTGAAGCTATCAATTAGTGACCACAATTCGGTTACGTTCACCTTAGTGATGGTTAGAGATAGGCATGAAGCTGGGGGCAGTAGTTATAGCTGGGGGAATGGTAATTATGAGGCCATAAGGAGAGAATTAGGGTGCATAGGTTGGAGTAGTAAACTATACAGGGACTGGGAACATCTGAAATGTGGAGCTTATTCAAGGAGCAGCTGCTGCGAGTCCTTGATAAGTATGTCCCTGTCAGACTAGGAGGAAATGGTCGAGTAAGGGAGCCATGGTGTATGAAAAAAGTTAATTCGCTGGTTAAAAGAAAAAAAGAGGCTTATGTCAGGATGAGGCTTGAAGGCTCAGTTAGTGCAATGGATAGCTATAGATTAGCCAGGAGGGAGCTAAAGAGTGAGTTGAGGAGAGCTAAAAGGGGACACGAGAAGACTTTAGCTGATAGGATCAAGGAGAATCCTAAAGCTTTCTTTAGAAATGTTAAGAATAGAAGATTGGTTAGGGCAAGATTAGGGCCAGTCAGAGACAGCAGTGGGAAGTTGTGCGTGGAGCCTGAAGAGATTGGAGAGGCACTGAACAAATATTTCTCTTCGGTATTCACGCAGGGAGATGTAAATGAAGTTGTGGAGAACACTGAGGTACATGGTTGCAAACTGGAAAGTATTGAAGTAGATAGGGAGGATGTGCTAGATATTCTTGAGGGTTTGAAGTTAGATAAGTACCCTGGGCCAGACGGGATTTACCCTAGGATTCTCTGGGAGGCAAGAGAGGCGATTGCAGAGCCTCTGGCTATGATCTTCAGGTCGTTGTTGGTTACGGGTGTGGTTCCGGAGGACTGGAGGATAGCGAATGTGGTCCCATTGTTCAAGAAGGGGAAGAGAGACCTTCCAGGGAATTATAGGCCCGTGAGTCTTACTTCTGTTGTGGGCAAAGTATTGGAGAGAATTATTAGGGATAGGATTTATAGTTATTTAGAGAGAAATGAATTGATTGGGGATAGTCAGCATGGTTTTGTGAAGGGTAGGTCGTGCCTTACTAACCTATTGAGTTTTTTGAAAAAGTGACCAAAGAGGTGGATGGGGGTAAGGCGGTTGATGTGGTATATATGGACTTTAGTAAGGCGTTTGATAAGGTGGCCCATGGAAGACTTCTGCAGAAAATGCAGATGTATGGGATAGAGGGTGATTTAGCTAATTGGATTAGGAATTGGGTAGCAGATAGAAGACAGAGGGTGGTGGTTGATGGGAGATATTCATCGTGGAGTTCGGTGACAAGTGGTGTACCTCAGGGGTCTGTTTTGGGGCCCCTGCTGTTTGTAATTTTTATAAATGAGCTGGATGAGGGTAGTGAAGGATGGATTAGTAAATTTGCAGATGACACTAAAGTCGGTGGAGTGGTAGATAGTGAAGAGGGGTGTATAGTTTGCAGAGGGACTTGGACAAGTTGCAGAGCTGGGCCGAGAGGTGGCAAATGGAGTTTAATGTGGAAAAGTGTGAGGTAATGCACTATGGCAGGAATAATAAATATGTAGAGTATAGGGCAAATGGTAGGATTCTTAGTAGTCTAGATGAACAGAGGGATCTTGGTGTGTATGTGCATAGATCCATGAAAGTAGGCAGTCAGGTCGAGAAGGTTGTTAGGAAGGCATATGGAGTCTTGGCTTTTATTGGTAGAGGGATTGAATTTCGGAGCCGCAACGTCATGTTGCAACTGTCCAAAACTCTAGTGCGGCCGCACTTGGAGTATTGTGTGCAGTTCTGGTCCCCACATTATAAGAAAGATGTGGAGGCATTGGAGAGGGTACAGAGGAGGTTTTACCAGGATGTTGCCTGGTATGGAGGGCAGGTCTTATGAGGAGAGGCTGAGGGATTTGAGGTTGTTTTCGTTAGAAAGGAGGTGGCTAAGAGGGGACTTATCGAAACATATAAGATGATTAGAGGTTTAGATAGGGTGGACAGTGATAGCCTTTTTCCTAGGATGGAGAAAGCTCGCACGAGGGGACACAGCTTTAAATTAAGGGGTGATAGTTATAGGACGGATATCAGAGGTAGGTTCTTTACCCAGAGGGTGGTTAGGGAGTGGAATGCACTGCCTGCGGCAGTTGTAGATGCGCCAAGTTTGGTGGCGTTTAAGAGGTTAGTTGATAAGTATATGGAAGAGAAGGGAATGGTTTAGTTTGGAGGGTCATTGCTTTTTTTTCATAATTGGTCGGCGCAACATCGAAGGCCGAAGGGCTTGTTCTGCGCTGTAATGTTCTATGTTCTAACCCCTGACATCATATTATCAGTGCTGAGTAATGGTGGCATGACAACATTTTGGGTCATGGCATTTATCTGCCTGATGTAGATGATCATATTAAACTCTTTAGGGCAAGAGAGAGTCAATCCATTTGCAGCTGACAGTGTTATTTGGTATGAAATTCTAGTGCAGCTTTATGAACATAGAATGAATTTCTGATGCGGGTACATCATCCAGGTAATATGTGACCTCATGTGCCACTATCTCTACTTCATGCTTTATTAAAATTGCAGTTTAATGGGAATAGATATGGAGAGTATTTGAGAAATTCACTGAGATCCTGCTTACTGGTTCTTGTGGTTAATTTCCTCTTTGTGCTGTAGGCTTTGTGTGTGAAAATAGCTAGTCTTTTCCAGCTGTGGACAGCCTACTTTAGGATCTTTCAGTCTATTAGTCAATGATAGATAGAGAGCATTTGAGAAGCACTACGATGTTCCTTTTCTTCATCAAACATATACTTAACTTCTCTTATTCTACCATACCCATATCACTGCCATCTTTGCCATGCCATCTCTGTACCCTTCATTGATGGTCTTTGGATACTTTCTGCCATATTATGGACCCATCTGTTAATTGTGTCTTGGAGTTTTGACCCCTAAGCAATGGTTGCATTCATGAGAGGTATCAGCAATTGTGCATGCTGATATAATGGGTTTGATCTATTGATACTGTGCTGTAATGTTCTATGTTCTATGTTCTATGCCTTGTACTGCATATTGTATTTCATTATCAGAAGAATAGCATGCATCCATTGTTCAGCCCATTTAGATTGAAGTGTAGCACTAGAAAGAGACAAGTGAAGATAACTGTATTTTGTTGCTGCCATTTTTCAAATGAGACCTTAAATCTGTCTGCCGTCTCAGGTAGATGTCAAAGATCCAATGGCGTTATTTCTAAAGGCAAGTGAATTCACCCTGTTGTCCTGGTCTATTCCTCCCCTTCCCTCAAGTAATGTCAATCAACCATTACTTGGACACAATCACATTGCTTTGTCTGGAACGTTGCTATGCCCAAATTGCAGCATTTTTCTACAACAGTTAACACAGTATCCAATGAGGGTGTAAAGTTCATGCCTTGGCAATTCCCAAGTCATAAAAGATGCATTACGAAAACACAATTTTTTTGTTTAATGGCATATTTAATACAAGAGAGTGTCCAATATGAAAGAAGTATTGTCCATCTTACAGATAGATACTAAAGAACAGTGGTTTCCAGCCTTTTATATATCATAGCACACTTTTATGTTATTAAAAAAAGGTTGAAACACACCTAGTATTTTCTGTCTTCTTCCCTTATTAGGAACTTTGTCTATAACTTCTCTCTGTCCTCTGAGCTGTTTTTTTTTTAACCTCTCTCTATTTATCTCGCCTCCCCCAGGGTTTTTGCACCCTTTTGCATTTTTATTTTTGTGTGGGCATGTAGGATTTTTTGTCATCAGCTCCAAGTCCTGTTGGTCAAGTGAAATTTCATACAATTTCAAAATGAAAGATGCATTTGGAAGTGTTCTCTAGTTTTGTAAAATTGAAGTCAGGAGTAGATGTAAATAAAACTATTTTGTGTGGATTATTCTTCTTTTAAGTGTAAAAGCATAGAATGCTTAAATGTTTCTTCAATTGATTTGATGCCTTCATTATATGATTTTTTGTCAGCTTTTCATATTATATTGGCATTAACTTGACTCATATAAAACATCTAAACCATGCATGTGATGTTCTCTCCCAGCTAACACATATGCAGAAGACCCAAGATTCGTCAGGTCTTGGAGATGCCAACAACAGATCTGAAGGTGAGTGTTAGTTTAAGTACATGAATTCTGATTCTTTTTGCATGGTACATTTTGGGGCAAGGTGGGGTATCCTCACTGCAGGGGCAGAGTGCCATGGCATACTGATTGCAAACCACTGCTATAGAATATACCTATCAAAAGAGCTTTGCAATCAGCGCTTAATGGGTTCCCCCTGGTTGTCCTTGTCCTCCTGCCACTGAGCGTGATCTGTTTGTCATTATAAAGTTATTTAACTGAGATTCCAACAGGCATGTCCTTTTTCTGAGCTGGGTCACTGTGGGGTGCTGCATTAATCAATTTCAAGAAGATATGTCCTGTTTAACAGAGGACTTGCCCTAATACACATCAATGCATTTCATATCACCGCCTTCCTGAGCTGAAAGCTGCCAATTCATTTTAGACTGGGGATTAAACTGCGACTTTGCTTGCCTGTGTTGCTTAGCTACTTACTGGATACATTGCTGATCTATTGGGGAACTTATCATTCATTTTTAAAGAGAAAGATTTGAACACATATATATTTCTAACCTGCAAGTCAAAAATTGCATTGAAAGATAATGTTAGCTGCAATGAGCACAATAATTAACAAGATTTGGCATAATCCTATTTACTAATAATTTTTTATTGTCACAAATATACAGAAAGATACATGAAAAACATACTTGACGGAAAACCAGAAATTACACAGCAAATCAGGCAGAACCTGTGAAGAGAGACATTGAGTTTTCAGAATTTGCTACCTCAGGATGCCCAACTGTTGAACATATCAAAACAAAGATTATAGTTTTTTGGATGCCGAGGGAATTCAGGAATGTAGGGATAATGCAAAAGAGTGGAATGAAGGTAGAAAAAGATAATCTTATGAAGTGCTGGAGATGGTGTTAGGGAGCAAATGCCATTAATCTGCTTCTGTTTCCTGTGCTCTTATCAGTCTTCTGACTTGTACCTTGTAGATGGTGCAAAGGCTTTGGGGAGTCAGGAGGTGAGTCACTCATTGCAGAACACCCAGTTTCTACCGGCTCTTGGAGCAACAGTTTTTATGTTGCAAATTCAGTTATGCTCCTAGTCAATGGTGTTGATGGTGGATGTTGATGGTCGGGGGATTTAATAACAGTAATGCAATTAAATGTCAACAGGAAGTGATTTGGACTCTCTCTTGTTTGAGACCGTCTTTGTCTATGATTTGTGCAGCATGTGCATTACGAGCTTTCATACCATCCATGTCTTGGCTTTGTTGACATTGAGGGAGAAATTATTGTTGTTGAACTAGTTCATCAGATTCTCTATCTCTTTCCTATACCTGTCTTGTCATTGTTTGAGATCTGACCCACAGTGATGATGTCATCAGCAAACTTGAAAATCAAGTTGGAGGGGACTTCTAAAAACTACAACCATCTTATGTATTAGGTAGGATTCCAACTAGTGGACGGTTCTCCGCAATTTCTATTGATTTTAATTTTCCACGAACTCCTTAATAGCACCTTTGGTCAAATTTAACTGGACGTTAAGGCAGAAACTCTCTCTTCAACTCTGGAATTCAAACATTTTGTCCAAATTTGGACCAAGGCTGGACTGAACTTGAAATCAAGTGTTCCTGGCAGAACTAAAACTGGGTGTTAATGAGCAGTGCCTCTTAAATGGCACTGATAGTGACATTTTGGATCACCAGGCAAGGACAACAGTGTTCCTTTCCTAAAAGATGTTAGTGAGCCAGATAGTTCTTATGGCAAATAGCTCACCATTACTGATTGTAGCCTTTGATTCCAGATTTATTTTATTGATTGATTCTAAATTCCATGTTTATTGAAATGGGATTTGAACTCATGTCTCCAAGTCATTAATACATATATCTAATGTCCAGTAATGTTCTCACTAAGCAAGTATTGCCCATATCTGTCTGTTATGTGCTTTGCTCTGTTGCTAGTCTTCAAGCAGTCATAGTTTGGAACTAGGAGCATTGACTTATTGATGATTCATATTACTTTGAAATAATGAAGATGATAAGATACAGGATAAATTTGATGGCACTTGGAGCAAGATTTTCCAGAAGGCATATAGTCTTCATATGCAGATAGCCAATCATCAAGATTTACAGAAGATCTTAACTTGAATTTCTGATACTCAACTGCTCCTGAAGACCTGAAGTCCACTTCACCAGGAACACAGTCTTTATATGTACCAGTCAAAACTACCACTTTTTTATTTAATTTTTTTTTTTTTATTAAGCAACACAGCACGGGAAACAGGCCCTTCGGCCCAACGAGCCCGCGCCACCATAATACCAAATACATTATCCTATTTTAATATTCCTATATAATAATATATATATTAATCCTAATTTGGAAAATTTTCACCATAGGGACAATTTGTTACCCAATCAGCCTAAGAGCGAATTTTTGGGTTGTGGGAGGAAACCGGAGTGCCCGGAGAAAACCCACGCAACCACGGGGAGAACGCGCAAACTCCCGCAGACACCGGCCCAATTCCAAGTGTCTGCACAGCCACATCGATAGTCTCTGAGCTGTCATGGTGCCCTTCAGGTGGTCCACATAAAGCACTCATATACGACATGAGGTACCAGGCAACCCATGAATCAACATCCAAGAGCTGTACCCGCACCACCTGCCGAATGCATGCTCAATGTTGGTCAAGTATGGACCGAATTACCTGTGGAAAAAAGCCGTAGTTAAACAGTCCTAATATATCCCTCTATCTGCATACCGCTCATGTGGCTGTCCAAGAGACCCTTAAACAGCCCCCAGCGTGCCTGCTCCCACCACCTTACTCGGCAGTGCATTCCACACCCCCACTACCCTGTGTGTGAAAAACTGCCCTCTAATATTCGTCCTAAACATAGCCCCCCTCACCCTATGGCCATGACCCCTCGTCCTATCCATTTCTAAAGGTGGAAAAAGTTTACCTCCATTTACTCTATCTATACCCCTTATAATCTTATACACCTCTATGAGATACCCTCTAAGCCGACGTCTTTCAAGGGAAAACAACCCCAGTCTATCTAATCGTTCCTCATAAGACAGTCCTTCCATACCAGGCAGCATCCTGGTAAACCTCCTCTGCACTCTCTCCAAGGACTCCACATCCTTCGATAGTACGGCGACCAGAACTGGACGCAGTATTCCAAGTGAGGCCTAACCAACGTTCTATACAACTGCAACATCAAACTCCTACTCTTATATTCTATACCCTTTTCTATGAAAGCTAACATACTATACGCCTTCTTTGTCACCTTCTCCACCTGTGAGGACACCTTCAGAGACTTGTCAACCTGCACCCCCAAGTCTCTCTGCGTCTCTATGCTCCTTATAGTTTTACCTTTTATCCTATAATTCTCTTCTACATTTTTCCGGCCACTTTGAATGTCTTTGCTACAGGATCCTTTGAGGCTGAATCAGGTGACCTCACCATTGATTCACCATTGCATCAAGATCACTGATTATCTACCACAGAAAGAAAGGTGTCTAATTCTTTAGATTGGTAGAATTAGTTACACATATGCATGAAACAATTAACGGTTGACAATCATTAATCTTTGAGAAGGCTGTGAATGCTCCAAATACATATCTTAATAATTATGTCTGTTATTTTGTTCTTTTATTTAGTTTTCTTCGCTAATTTCTTATGTGTGTATGAAGGTCAGCGAGGGACAAAACATGGGGGTGTGCAGGTGAAGAATTCTCTTTTGAGTGTTGTCTATGACATTGTTTAGAGGATAGCTTTGTCTCCACATTGAGGATTTTACCATTTTTAACATTAATCTGGTTGCTGAGGGTAATCTTTCTTCATTCTAAATAGTGTTACAGTGATATATAATAAATAAATTGTACTTGTAAAGGTATGGAATATTCCCCTTCTTTTGCATGTATGTCTTCTGCAATTTCTTTTTGCAAAATTTGTTGTAGTTCTATTTATTTGTAGAAAGGCTGAACATGACCAAGTTGGTAATACAGAACTCCTGCAAATTATAAGGAAGAGACCTCGTTATCACTTGTGGGTCCATCTCTCTCACCTGGACTCCAGCCAGATGAACACGCTGGTGGGTGATGGGATGGTAACAGCAGCTCACATCTTGGACCCTTGGGACGTTTCCAGGGGAGAGAGACACACCATTTGGACAATGATGGGGTCAGTGGGAATACTCCTGCATCTCCTGGCCCACAAGGAGTGCTCAGTAAATTATTTACCTTATTAGGCTAAAAGGGATTGGGTGCAGATGAAATGCTTTGATATCATGTTTGTTAATTTATTTTTTAACCTTCTTCCAACCCTTTTCTGGCCATAGTGTGTGGGGCAGAGTTCAGGTTATCATGTAGCCTACTAAAATGCCTCGTTTTCCTAATACAGGTCTTGCAATTTTTCACTTGATGCTAGTGCTGGTGTTTTTATGCAGTTGTTATTTATTTTCCTTAAGCCCAATCATCCACAGTGAATACTTATTCAGATATTGCTTCCAGTTAAGCACATATTTAACATACAAGCCACTTGTAATTTCACCTGCTGCAACAACAAAAGTAGTAGCTGTGTAAAATTGTGCTAATAAACTGTTTGATTATGCTAACTTTCTCTTCATTTAATTGATTGAATGCACTTTTATTGGCCATTATAACTAATATTTGCTACACAAAGAACTCTGATCTCTGTCTTGCGTCTTCCCTTCCTTATCATTTTATTCCATTGCTTCTTTTCCAATCCACAATAATTCACAATCATTGTGGATAATTCTATAAGAATATATTGATATGCATCCAGATGTGAACTGCACCAAAATGCAATGAAACAAAGCTGTTGTGATGGAAAAATGTTTCCAAGTGCTCTGGTCCCTGAAATTTTACCGGATGCATTGTCCTATCTAGAATTAATGTGACATCAAGTAATTACCATGAGATAGATGGGCATAAGTGCTACTGTAGGCTTATCTGTGATGCCTTCTCATTGCATGCACTGAAGCAGTGAATTCTGTGGTGAGGAACACACCTCCTGACTCCCCAAAAACCTGTCTGTCATCTAAAACACAGAAGTCAGGAGTGTGAATACTCTCCACTTGCCTGGCTAAGTATAACTCCAACACTCAAAAAGGGCAACGGTATCCACAATAGAGCAGCCCATATGATTAGCACCCCATCCACCATGTTAAATATTCAATCCTTCCACCACCAGAACACTGTGGGAGCAATATGCACTTCCTACAAATGCATCATAGAGTGACAGAATCCCTACAGTGCAGAAAAACAGTGCAGCATTTAGCCCATCGAGCCTGCACTGACAACAGTCCCACCCCAGTCTTATCCTTGTCACCCCATCTTTTACCTTGTTAGTCCTCCAGATACTAAGGGGCAATTTAGCCTTGCCAATCCACCTAACCTGCACATCTTTGGAGAAGGGGAGGAAACCAGAGCAGGGAGAATGTGCAAATTTCACACAGACAGTGACCTAAGGCAGAATTGAACCTAGGTTCCTGGCTCTGTGAGGCTGCAGTGCTAGTCACTGTGTCACCCCAGCATCTGTATACTGCAGCATCTTGTCAAATCTCATTCAAAAGTATCTTCCAAACCTGTGACCTTTAGCACTTGGGATGAGGGCAAAAAATGCAGGACAACACCATTGTCTGCAAGTTCCCTTCCAAGCTATATGCTATCCTGTCTTGGAACTATATCACTGTTCCTTCACTGTTGCTGGATTAAAAACCTAGAATTCTTTTTGTTGTTTGGGTGTTGTTAACCTACACTGCATGGACTGCAGCAATTTAAGAAGTTGGCTTGTCACAACTTTCTCAAGATTGGTTAAGGAGGAGCAACAAATGCTGGCCTTGCCAGAAATGCTTACATCCCCGAATGAACAAATAAAATACTTTAGTATTTTACTTTAAAATACAGTTATTATCGGACAACAAATTTTATGAAATTGGGTACACAATTTGGAAGCAGACTAAAATTGCACTCAGAGCCTCCCCAATAAAGGTCACAAAGGAACAGACACAGACTAGCAGGCAAAGACATACTTTTAGAATGCAAATGAGGGCTAGCACACAAAGGGAACTGGACAGGATGGCACCTACAGGAACTAAATTAAAAAACACATCCCCATCTCATGAAATCAAAAAAAACAAAGAACAACACAGCATGGGCCCTTTGGCTCAACGAGCCCATTCCGCCATTTTAACGTTCCCACTTCCACCCATGACCTTTGTCTATCAGCACCTCTGATCTAATCAAGCAACCCTTTATGGAGACACCTAAAGACTAACATAACTAAGGAAGCATCTCTGGCCCCTCAAACTTCCTGAGAATAGTCACACACCCATTGCTCAAACCCGGGAAATTCGAGACCATTAATAACCCATCAGACAGAAATGATTAACACACACTTAAAACCATCGTTACAATACTTGAAGACGTTGAAGCAGGATGGTCAAAGTCAAATACTGTAAATAAACATTAGCATTTGAATTTTAGTATACATTGAAATTCAGATATAATTGTAGCCCATTGTGGTGGGTCTTTAGTGTGCTTTGTGACAGCTCAGTTTGTATGTCCTGACTGCACCTCTGTTGACATAAAAGAAAATAAAGCTGTACCGCTGTTGAACTTGACCTTGAATCCGTAGTTGTCGTTTCGCCCATTTGCACTAACGCAGTAAAGTAAAATACTTTAAAGCACTGGTTCACCCACAGCTGGAGTATTGCATCCAGTTCTGAACACCACACTCTAGGAAGGATTTGAAGACATTAGAGGCATTGCAAAACAGATTCAAGAGTAAGGTTTCAGTGATGAGGAGCTTTAGTTACATTGATTGGAGAATTGGGACTGTTTTCCATGGAGAAGAGATGGTTGAGTGAACATTTATTTGCCAGAGGTATTAAAATCATAAGGGTTCTGGGCAGAGTAGATTGGGAGAAATTAGCGAAGGATTGAGAACAGAATGACACTTAAGTAAGGTGATTGGTAGAAGAAGCAATGATGATATAAGGAAAAACATTTAGATGTCAAGTGGTTACTGTTATGAATTCCACTGATGTTGCATACAGAGTTTCCCTAAAACCCAGAAAGTACCTTGGTACAGCAATCTTTAGCAGTGTATTCATTTTTTGACATAATGTGTGAAATGATTTACAACACAGTAAGGAACAGTATAGTCATTGTGTGAACAATTAATAAAGAAAAACACACATGACAAGAAGGACTATAATATAATGCCAACATTTAGTTACATTCACTGATCACTATACACACAATTTCACATGAAACTTTCCCCAATTACGTTAACTGAAACTCAGACATCCCTTTATGGCATCCAATATAAAGTAACTCTATAAACTACCTCCAAACAATTATTACATACCAGTTAAGTTGACCACATCTAGGAAATAGTCTTCTGATTCAGCAGAGTGGAAAATGCCTACTTCTTTCAGGACACCATAGCTGGAATTCTCTGGCTGTTCATGCCAGCTAGATTCTATGCATCCCAGTCCATGGGTTTCCTAACAGCATAGTGTGGCTTCAATAGGAAATTTCATTGACAACAGCGAAACAAGAGAATCCTGCTGCCCGTGAAAGGCATGCCACCTCCCGCCGTGGAGAAACATGTGACTGGAAGGCCTTAGCATCCTGCTCTATATCTGCAACTGTTGCAGTTCTGATGTTAGCTTTCTCTCCACTTTCCCCCTACTTAGGGGAAAGTTATATATATTGTTTCCTTTGATTTTATTCATCCTGTGCAGTTGGCTTTTCGCAGGTACACATCAATTTCCTTATCTCTGCATTTTGCATCTCTCATTTTGCATCCATAGATGGATGCATCTCTCCATCTATGGATCCACTCTTTTCTTAACACCAGGTTAAAGTCCAACAGGTTTGTTTGGTAGTAAATGGCACCAGCTTTCGGAACACAGTTCCTTCATCAGGTGACTAGTGAAGTCCCTGCGGTGGAGAGCACACTCACCTGATGAAGAAACAGCATTCCGAAAGCTGGTGGCGTTTGCTACCAAATAAACCGGTTGGACTTTCACCTGGTGTTGTGAGACTTCTTACTGTGTTTACCCCAGTCCAATGTTGGCATCTCCAATCATGTCCATTCTTTTCTCCAGTCAAATACATAAACACTTGTTTTTCCACTGATAATTTACATTGCATTATTTCTCCAGGTCACTGCCTCTAAGCAACTCTCAGTTTTATGTTTTTTGTCCATTGTTGCATTCTGTTTTTAATCTTAATTTTCCCCAATTCTTACTTTAGGATCAGGGCTACTGTGTCTGAGAGCAAAAACTGATTCAGACCTAGCTTTTGAAAGAGAATGGGTTCATTTTCTGAAGAAGACAACCTTGCTATAGATAAAAGGCAAGGGCGTGGGACTAGATAAAACTACGCTTGCAGAGGGCCAGTATAGATGTGACAGGCTGAATGGCCTCTTTCAGTGCTGTAAACATTCTATGATTCTAAGCTCATGGCCATCCTTATTACTGAACTTTAATCCATAAGCATTGAATAATATTACATAAAATTTATATCCCATCATGGAAGTTTCAGAGTTTTAATCCAGTTCATAAAAAGGTAGCCATGATGCAATTGGATTGAAATAAGAATCCAATCAATTGACTACAGGACCACAAAGATGGAAACCTGTCTTACTGCTACAGTGGTCTGTGTGTGATACCTGAAGTGGGGAAAATCATAGAGATGGATACCCGGCACACAAAATGATGGCCTGACACATAAAATTGTTACCTGAGAAAGAGACATCAAGCAGGCATTGACTTTAGCTACTTGAAATTAAAACATGCAGCACAGACAGTTATTTAAACATGCAGGAAACAAATACTGCAGGAAGCCATTAAGAGCTTGAGGCACTTTAAATTTAAGGACAGACTCAGGACAATAAGGTCTGATAAAGAAATTAACCATAAATAAGAATGGGAATATATAAATGCAGAAAAAACAATTACTGTATGTATAGATCAAAACTAAGTCATTGATTGTCACTGATAGGGGAGATGCATCCATTCTATTATATAATGCGATGTTAAATGCCAATGTCTGCATATGTTTGACTGTATCGATGTGTTAAATGGCTAATATCCGGATTATCCATTGTCTGAAAAGTAAAAAAATGAACCACTCCTATTGTATTATTGAGAAGGTAGCTGCCAAGCATTGTGGAGTACCAGTGCTTTTTCCCTGAAGCTTTGTGTCCGAAATGAAAGCTGTACTGCTGAATCTCCAGTCTGACTCTGGTGGTAATTTTCCCACAATACAATTCACATAATTGGCAGGATCCTATTTCTGGTAAGTTTTGATCGATTGACCACGATCGGAAAGCCAGGGTAGAGATCACTAAATCTATGGGAGTCAGACAAGGTCAGGAATACAGTTTAAAAGGGGTTAAACTTAAAAGGGTATTTGCAGTAATCAGTATTGTTGTATACAGTATAGTGATAAGTACTAACTGCTGATAGTGATAAGTAACTGTTACTTCTGCTGACCAACAAGAGGACAAGGTAGTGCCTGTCTCAAACACCTAGCCTTAGACCTGTTGTTAAGAGGAGAAATCCTCCATGCAAAGGTCAGGAATTGAAGTGGGCATAGAGATAAAAAGGGCACTTAGGATTGTGAAGCACAAGTGGCAGAGGTCAGTTAACATCAAACTCCGTAATGGCGAGCAAACCGATTGCATGAAAGTTTGTAAGGTTGGGTCCTGGAATGTTGTAAAAGCAGTGTGGAAAAGGAGCTTGATCAACTCTGACCTACAGCCAGACCCTGGGGGAGAAGCACATTGCTGAGGTGGTAATAGTGAAAGCCATGAGCATAAATTGAAACCCTGAGATGGCAGTGAAACGCGATGCTAGAGTAGCAATAGTGGCCGGGAGTAGTGAAGTCCCTACGGTTGACAGTACACTTTACTAGGGAATAATTGTGGCTGTAAAGTACCTAAAACACGTTGCCGAGTGGCAATAGTGACCGGGGTAGTGAAATCTGCAAAACATCAGATAATGAAGTTAAGAGAGGATCTGCAGGTGAGGTGAGGTCTCTCATTGAGGTATACATTTCAGGCAGGCAAGCATTAATAAAGAGGACGCAAAGGGATGGCAGGGATACCTTTCAGATCTTAGAGCATCTGAGAAAGTGGATAGATAAAGAAAAGAGGAACAAGACAAAGGAGATAGGAGTATTGTTAATATATCAGTTAGCTGGTCTAATTGAGCAAATAGTCGCTTCTATTAAGAAGTGGAGTGAAAATAAAAAAAAATTAGAGAATTAGAATCCCAAGTGAGGGAACTGAAAAAACAAAACCAGGTATTAGAAGAAAAGCAATGGAGAGGGGAACTGTTCCTCTACCTCCTTATGAGTCCACACATCAGGGCCCAACCACTCCTCCAGAGGAGTGGGAAACACAAGAAAACAACTTAGCCCCAGGTTAGAGACAGCCGATAATGGCTAAATTGCAACCTAGAAACACAAACACTAAATTCTGGGAAGAATTAGACACAATCTGGGTAGGGCACCAATTACACCTGAGAGACGTACACCAACTGGTCAGGGCAGCCTGTCCAGCAGATAAGTGGAGGCAGGTAGCAGGTTGACCCTGCCGCTTCTCCAGCACAGGATTATAGTGGGGGATGAGGGACACATATAGTGCCCCTAACATTAGAGACAGATACCAAAAGGCACCATTCACCCAGTTTAAAGCAAAGATTCAGAGGGTATTAGGGAATGCTCCCACTGTAATAAACACGGACACAGAGAAACAGTGTGTTGGAATAAACATGGGAGACACCCTACCCGACTACAGCAGAACTGGAGGAACTACAGGACCTCCGGGGTTAGCAAGATTGACAGCCTGCAGCCCCCATTCACAAGAGTAAGAAGGGGGGAAGGGTTTGCATGTCAGCACTATAAGGGCCAGGCAATGTGAGATGCTAATGAACACAGGAGCATCTGTATCTTTCACCGACCTCCCCTTATCCACTACAAATAAAATACCTGACTGGGATAGGAGGGAACAAAATGCCCACCTACCTGAGTGAGGCCACGTTAGTAGAGATAAATAATCTGTATTTACCAATGAGGTTTTATATGTGCAAGAATAACGAGGGTACAATAATGGGAAATGATTTGCTGAAAGAATATGAGATTCTGATAGAATGTGGAAAGGGAGAATTAATCTGGCAAAGATAGGACAATCGGAAAACTAGGATAGAGAAACTCACAAGTCATCTCAAAATCATTAAGTCACCACCAGAAATTGGAAATCAGACACAGGAGGGTTCTGTGCTTCTGTCCTCGGGGTATGGGATAAAACAAAATTAGATACCAGATTGACTAAAATGGATCCAATAAAGGTACCTGGACCAGAGCATAAGCCACACCGGCAATATCCCATAAAACCAGAGGCAGAGGGAGCTGCAATGGAGATAATGAAAGAGTTCGTGGAAAGGGGGATTCTGAAAGAAACTACAAGCACCACTAACTCCCCAACGTGGCCAGTGAGCAAGCCTGATGGAAGCTATGAGCTCACGATAGATTACTCTGGACTCAATAAAGTCACATCCAAGTCGCACCTCTTTGCAGCAAGCCCTTCAAAAATTCTGAAAGGACTGTCACAGGAGTACAAAATACTCACAAAATACTAATAAAGATTTCCACATCCATTGTAGCAGTGAGGGAGGGTTTATTCCGCAGTGGTAACACAGGACAAAGGCAACAGAAAGACACTCATAGGTAATTATTCAACTGCAGAAGGGCGGGTAGTCACCGGACTGCCAAGGTACCTAGCCGCCTGGGTCGTAAAGGTTAGTGAACCAGTAATCATGACAGGGAATATAATCCTTCACAACAAAAACACTCTGGTGGAAATGTTGAACATGGGAAAACTAAGGTCAGTCTCAGACATGAGAAGGACTAAGTGGGAAGCTATCCTCCTGTCTCTAAGGAAGTCCGTTATAATAATAAGGGATACAGGGAATATCCCAGCAGAAGAGATTTTAGACGAAGGAGAGACACACATATGGATGAAGAAGAGGGTAGGGTAAAGGATATACCCTTAATAACAGCTGAAGAGACCCTTTCTGTAGATAGGTCATGCAAATATGTGGAAGGATCACCCCAGACAGGATGGGCAACAGTGAATAACAAATCAGAGACAGTAAGATTAAGGGGGATTGATGAAGGTCTATCCGTGCAAGTGGCAGAACTAGTAGCACTCACACAGGCACTAGAATTATCTTAAGATAAAATGGTGAACATCTGTACAGATAGTCGGTATGCATTTGGAGTCATACATGACTACATGACAGCATGGGGAAGAAGAAGGTTCATAAACATGGGAGGAACCTCTATTCAGCACCAGCAAAGAATTAAGGCATTGTTGAGAGCTAACAAGAAACCTAGAGAAGCCACATTAATCAAAATTAAAGCACACCAGAAAGAACCCGGAAGAGATAACCCAGATTGGTTAAATTTCAAAGGGAACCAAGCCGCAGGTAGGATGGCACAGTTAGCCTTAGAACAGGAGACAACTGGCAAGCTGCCAATAGCAGCAATAGAACAGACAGGAGATGAAATAGATAGTCAGGACTTACATGAGGATATCTGAAAAGAGGAAATGGAGAAATGGGAAGCACAAGGAGCAATCAAAGGAACTGATAACATTTGAAGACAGAAAGATAGAGTGCTTATAAAACACCCTATTGGAACTACACCATGTACTCTCACATGTGGGTGGAGAGGCCATGATAACCAGTATAGGAAAGGAACAGTGGTGGAAAGGAATGGGAAGAGACATAGCCCGACACTGTCACTGATGCATGACGTACGCGCAACACAATCCTGATAGACCCATAAAAATTAAAATGGGACACCAGCCGAGACCAAAGGGACCCTGGCATCATCTGCAAATAGATTTCACAGGGCCACTACCACAATCCCATGGCAAAACTTATTGTCTGGTCATTATAGACCACTTCATCAGGTTGGTAAAAGTGTTCCCTACTACAAATTGTACTGCTAGCACAGTAGCTAGGACGTTGGCAGGAGAGGTAATCCCTAGATGGGGAGAACCCCTACAAATCAATTCGGACCAAGGGACGCGCTTCACTGGAAAGCTGGCAAAAACAATACGCCAATTATTGGGGATAAAACCAAAATTCCACAGAGTTCTGAAATGGTGGAACGTATGAATAGAACACCTAAGAATGCACTAGCTAAAGCCATTCAAACATCAGGAAAAATGTGGACAGAGATATTGCCTACTATATTAATGAGATTAAGAGCTACCACAAATCGGACAACCGGATTAACCCGTTATAAAGTAATGACAGGACGGGTGATACAATTACCAGAAAGCATCATAACAGGTGGACAGATGTAGGTTCACTAAAAGATAAGATCAGGAAATATGTTTTGGAACTAAGCGCCCAATCAAAGGGACGTGGAAATTGGTAAAAGACAATCAGAAAATAAAAGACACAGAAAGAGAGCTTGAAATGCTCTCTGATGTCCCAACAGTGGGAAGTTGCATCCTAATAATAGCATTACTTACAAACCAGGGTTTGCACTAAAATGGAATGGGCTATATGAAGTTATAATTAGTGGAGAGACCTGTGGCTGTATAGACATAACAGGAAAAGGTATATGGAAACATTGGACCCAGCTGAAATTACATAAAGAAATGCATGAATGAATGAATGACTGACTGAATTAAGCAGACTGCTTTCTTCAATACAGGCAAAGACCGCAAGCAAGAGTAACTGGCACGTTCAGGTTAATAGTATAACTTTTGGAGATTATATAAATTATATATTAGGATTGATACTTAATCGTTGCTAATATGTGTGTAATCACGGATGTAACTGTACTACTTTGCATTGTCGCAACTGTAAATTTGACTGGAATGGAGGATAATCTATTCTACAAAGCTCACATAACACTTATACAGAAATCGAACTGTATGTTACCCGTTAGCACAATCGGTAGAAGCCCTATTTTTGGCCAAGTCCGGGTGGATCCATCATGACTTATACACGGTAGAAACATCAGATGCAGACTGTAAGGGACAAATTAGCAAATATAAAAGGGGAGATTTGTGTGACTTGTAAACCGCACAGATCCTGTGTGCAGGGGGGCCCAAAAGGTGGGAGGAAAAACTTGTTCAGATACCGCAAGCTATCCACTTTGTTTTATGGGACAGGGTGGGGATATGTCTTGGTCCCCAAGAATGATTCCTGCATACAGATGCAGTGTGTCCGTCAACATTGTCGGGTTAATAAGGGACAGTTTATTTGCACTTGTGATGAACTGAAATGTCTGAATATAACCGTGGGAAGACAGCTCATTTGTGGACAATGCAATGGGACTCATGTAAGCTCAGCCAAATGGACATACCCATTTGATATTTTCCATGTAAAGTCAAGCAAACCGAACAATTGGCAATATGAACAAACTCATAATCGAGACACCAAACGTTACCGGGCTAAGAAGGGATATGTGTTCCTCTTCAATGATACTTATGCAACAGAAACACCAAACCTCCCGAACTATTTTGCAAAAGGAACAATAGGACTACTGACTGTTCCATGCCCTCAAAAGGGGCATATTCGGAGGTGAATACTTGCTATAATCGGCTATTAGCAAAAAATTCTGTGCCAACTGGGAAGCCCCAGGCACAATAGGATCCTCACTGGGATATGGGTTCCTTGGAGCCTTATCTCTAGGTGGGGCAGCAGGAGTGATTAGTGCAAAGGATAGGAATCGTATTGTTTGTGGACTAACAGTCCTGGGAAACAGTACTTCAAAAGGCACTGAAGGCTATTAACCAAGAAATGGCTGAACTGAGATTACGTGCACAGCAGACACAATATGCTAACCAGACTACCGGTTAGCACAACAAGGGGGAGAGTATACACTCATAGGCAACAAATGCATAACCCATGTCACAGACAAGTCCTATACCATTACACAAGTCATCAATAGCATCAAGAACAACTTGATAACTTCAGACAGGGACCCAGGAAAGGAAGTAGCTGGTTTGAATGGCTAACAGGGGGGTGCTGGGAATCTTACTTATTACATGGATTAGTCATACTTATTTCAATTGTAATTGAATATTGCCTAATTGTCGGATGCCTAAAAGTCTACTGTGTTATGGTAACGAGAATTGTGCCAGGAGCCAGGGTATCCATCAAGAACGAACACATGATGAAGATCCCTGAAGACATCAGAAGAAATGAAAAAGGAAAAAAGATAATTGACCTCTCTATGTGAATGTGTAATATTTGGTCTTGGGATTATTAAAGTCATAATCTGGGCCAAAAGTGAGGACTGAAGTGGGGAAAATCATAAAGATTGACACACAAAATGGTGGCCTGACACATAAAATAGTTACTTGAGAGATAGAGAGACATTAAGCAGGCATTGACTTTAGCGCAGACAGCTACTCGAAATTAAAACATGCAGCACAGATAGTTATTTAAAGTTAAACATGCAGGAAACAAATACTGCAGGAAGCCCGTAAGAGCTTGAGGCACTTTAAAGATAAGGACTGACTCGGGACAATAAGGTCTGATAAAGAGATTAGCCATAAATAAGAATAGGAATACATAAATGCAGGAAAACCAATTACTGTATGTATAGACCGAAACCAGGTCTTTGGTAGTCACTGATAGAGGAAATGTGTCCACTCTATGAAACAATGCAATGTTAAATGCCAACGTCTGTATATATCTGACCGTAATGATGTGTTAACTATCAATCCTACTCAACTGTAACGATATGTTAAATGGCTAACATCTGGACTATCTATTGTCTGAGAAGTATAAAAATGAACCACTTCTATCATATTATTAAAAAGGTAGCTGCCAAATACTGCGGAGTACCAGAGCTTTCTCCCTGAAGCTTCGTGTCCGAAATAAAAGCTGTACTTTTGAACCTCCAGTCTGATTCCAGTGATAATTTGCCCACAACATACCAATCCAACTGCAATCTGGTTGAATCATAGCTGCCCCCACTGGCATTCTAAATCATGTCAAACCAGGACAATAAATACTACATAACTGCAGTACCACTGTTCAAGAAAACTCCAATAGAAAACTGACAGTAAATTTTCAGCTTTAACATCAGTGCCCTGACCCTAAGAATGAGTACTAACAAAACTTGGAGTGGAGGTTTCTCAATTCCTTCCACATCTCACCGATTTATCTCTCAACACCTTGGTAGAAGAGCTGAACGAAATATATTTTTTAATTATACCTTTGATTAGGCATCCAGATTATTTGGTTGCCTTCGTGCACCTCCTTTTCTGGTCTCTCCTCTCTTGGCATGTCATTCTTTGGTAAATGATGGGCCCCAAATGAGCCAGGGATGGTTGAAACCCACCACCCATGAACAAGGCTGTGTTGTTAGGGATCAATGAAGTTTCTTTGCTTACAAAGCAGAGCTGAGAAATCCTACAAAACACAGCACCTGGAACAGATAGCTTTCCTGCCATTTTCAAGTGGGTTCAATTGGACTCCTACCTGACTTACAGTGGGAGAGCAGCACAGTCCTGCCTTCAAGGTTAGAATCATAGAATCCTACAGTGCAGACAGAGGCCATTCAGCCATCAAGTCTGCACCGACCACAATCCCACCCCGAACCTATCCTTGTAACCCTCTGTATTGACCCTAATAAGACCCCACTGGCACAAAGGGGCAATTTAGCATGGTCAATCCACCTAACCCGCACATCTTTGGACTGTGGGAGGAAATCAGAGCACCCGGAGGAAACACATGCAGACATGGGGAGAATGTGCAAACTCCACACAGACTGTGACCCAAGCTGGGAATCGAACCCAGGCCCCTAGCACTGTGAGGCAGTAGTGCTAATCATTGTGTCACCGTGCTGCCCACTAAGGTTGAAGGTATCGCATCTTCTACTCCTCTCTTAACATCCTGTCTGTGCATCAGTCAAACAAAAGTTAAAACCTCTTAAAACCTTGTGGGAATGGATCTCTAAATCCAAAACAAGTTCCATGGAATGGAACAAAAAAATTACATTGAAACATCATTATTTGTAAATTGCTAATGCTACTGTGATGTTTGTTAAAAGTGGAATAAATAACAGGGCATGGAGATTTATATAAAAATCAATTCGTGATGGCAGGCTGCATAACCTACTTGTCCTTTAGGCTCACTGATGACGTGGCCCAATGATTTTGCTCTCTTCGATTGTTTGTGTGTCTGGCCACTCCCCACACTTTTATTCTGTGTATGAATTACAAATGTGAAGAGTGCATGTCTGCAGGGAATGAGTAGGAAACAGACGTAATAGATAAAGGCTTTCCCTTCTTTTGTGTATTTCCTGGTGCTGATACTGAAAAATCAGGTAAAATGTCTGCAGTGATCGATTGGGATGATACCATAACTCAAAATTCTCATAAGAACCTTCATTGACCTCAAAGGCACAGGGGTAGGGGTTACTAAATTTATTTGGAGATGTTTGGGACATGAAATCTTGCAAGAGATAATCTCAGAAAGAAATTATCTCTTGAATATGCTGGAAATATCTTTTCTTACCATACAGGCAACAGGTTGCGTAATGGTAGATTGTAAAATGTGTGAACAAATGTGTTTTTACAGCTTCACATCTACCACAGGATGAAAACGACTAAATGTCCCACTTTTTGTGTTAATTCGAAGTGAAGTTGAATGAAGGAATATAACGCAGTCAGTGAAACTCTGGCTTGGAAAAATAGTAGCTATCGAATAACACAGTCATTTTCACAGATATTGTCAGATGCTAAAAATTGCAGCAATAAATTATCATTCGACAGTGCACATATATATTCAGCCGTTCCGGTATTTGTTCAACAAATACTTAAGAATTCCTGAATGTTAGTTATACAAATCTTGGAATCATTCATGAGTTTTCAGGAGAGCTGCACTGGTTATTCAGATGTTTGTAGGTTTATAAATAAGCAGTGAAAGCTTCAGCGAAAAAAAAAGCTAGAAAAGTGTGATGCAATTTCTCACTATTTTTATGTCCACCTTTTGTTGCTTTTCTTCTTCCTGCAAGCTAACATTTGGAAATTTCAAAATTAATTTCATTAATGTGATTACTTAGGAAATTGTGATATTGTTTTGTGGATACCGCTATTCAGAAGATGGCATTTTCTTCCCCAAAACACCTGCATAGCATTTCACAAAAATATTTGCTTCTCGGATCATATTCTGAAAATGTTTAAGTTAAGAATATGCATCTTTAAGCCTGTGAGTCAGTTAGTGGATAAATTTAGCTTATATGCTAATTAATGTAGTATTAAATTCAGAAAATAACAATAGCAACAATACGTTAACAAGTGTTCCCCACAAGTGTGAAAGTCCCACAGCATCAGAATTCTAAATATGAATGAAGGTTCAAGGTTTCCCTTAATAGGTAACCACCTTATTGTATGGAGTGTTGATTGGATATTCTTACAAAATATGACCAGAACATGTATGTAGCCCTCTGGCACTCTTGAATGAAAAGAAATCTCACAACACCAGCTTAAAGGTTGGACTTTAAGCTCGTGTTGTGAGATTTCTTTCTGTTTTATCCCAGTCCAATGCCAGCATCTCCACATCACCTTTAAATAGCACAACTATGCTTTTAAATGATGACCTCAATTCCAAAACCTGCAAATGACATGTGACGCAAAACCCACACTTTTAACTTTTAAACTTTGTTCTTTAGCCAATGTTAAAGTGTCCATGTAAGCCAATATTCTGAAACCTGCTTTTTCACTGTCTTGCATTGGTAGGTTGAATACTCGCCTCCAGTGGTCGGGGAGAAAAATGACACTTGTATATAGTTGTGTGCTGCCATGCAGAAACTTACATTTTGAAGTGGCTCTCCACGCCTCTGATGGCACTAATTACAGCGCTGTCTCCAAAGGCATCCTGTATATGAAAACAGAAATGTATTATTAGTGTGGCAAAAAACATTATGAATTTGAATGTGTTCTTACTTTGTTCAGTTATGTGAATAACAACCAGCCTGGACTGGCTCTTACAATAGAATTTGCAGATAGAAATTACAAAAATAAATAAAAACTTGCAATTGTATAGCATCTTGCTATAGAAGGAGTGCATCTTTGCTTTAGAGGAAGTGCAGTGAAGGTTTACCACGCTGATTCCCGATATGACAGTCTGTCATATGAGCAGAGACTAACTTGGTTAGGATTATATTCGCTGGCGTTTATGAGAGAGGATCTCGTGGAAACTTATAAAATTCTAATAGGATTAAATAGAGTAATTCAGAAAGAATGTTCCCGATGTGGGGGAATCTGGAACTAATGGTCATAGTTTGAGGATAAGGGGTAAGGTTTTTAGGACTGAGGTGAGGAGAAATTTCTTCATCCAGAGAGTGGTGAATGCGTGGAATTTACTATCATAGAAAGTAACTGAGACAAAATGTTGTGTGATTTCAAGAAGAAATTAGATATGACTCTTGGGGCTAAAGGGATCAAGGATTATAGAGGGAAGGCAGGATCAGGATATTGAATTTGATGATCAACTATGATCAAAATGAAAGGTGAGGCAGGTTCAAAGGGCCAAATGGCTCACTCTTGCTTCTACTTTCTATGTTTACAACTTTATGGTATCTCAAAGGGAGCTTTATAGCCAATTAAGTACTTACTTTGAAATGTTGTCATTGTAATAATATGGAACATGTGGGAACCAATTGTCATTTCTTAACTTAAACATTTTCAGAATGGCAAGGTCTCACAAAACAGCAATGTGATACCAAAGAAGTAATCTCTTCTAGTTAACGTTAATGGTTAAATATGGGCAAGCGGGGTGGAACAGAGAGGGATAGAAATTTTGCTATAGTTATCCAAAATTTGGTTACATCACACTTTGAATACTTGTGTACTGTCCTAGGAAACATCAGGAATGCATTGCAGAATCGTCAGAATGTCACAAGGGCCCCAAGGATTACATTACAAGGAGAAATTACATGATCTCAGCTTGTATTTTAAACCTGAGATTGATAAGAGTTTTGCCAATCATATGTATTCAGAGATGTGGAGTAAAGCAATTAAATGGTGTGAGAATATTGTTCATCTGTGATGTTATTGAATGGCGAGAAAAGTTCAAAAGGTCGAGTGATTGACTCCTATTCCTACATTGTCAGGATACCAGGGAGAACTCCATTTCTTTGAATAGAGCTGTGGGATCTTGAGAAGACAGCCAAGGTCTTGATTTAGTGTCTCATCTGAAAGAAAGCACTTCTGAGTGTGGCACTCCCTTGGTACAGTACTGAACTGTCAACTGAGATTTTGTCCTCAAGTCTCTGAAATGGAACTTGAACCAACAACCTTCTGACTCGAGCATGATTGCTACCACTGAGTTACAGTTAACAAGACAAAACAGAAATATTTATTATTTACACATGTTCTCTAAATGTTAGTCAAAAACTTTAGGATTTTAAATATTTTACTTGGCACAGTGGCACACTGGGCGGTATGGTGGTTAGCACTACTGCCTCAGTGCCAGGGACGTGAATTCAATACCAGCCTTTGATGACTGTGTAGAGTTTGTACATTCTCCCCGCATCTGTGTGGGTTTCTTCTGGCTGCTCCAATTTCCTCCCACAGTCCAAAGGTGTGCAGATTAGGTGGGCTGGCCATGTAAATTGCCCCTTAGTGTTCAGAGATGTCTAGGTTAGACGGATTAACCATGGTAAATGTGTGAGGTTATGGGGATAGGGCAATGGAGAGAGCCTGGGTAAGAGCCTGGGTCAGAGAAATGATGCAATGGGCTGAATGGCCTCCAACTGCACTGAATGGATTCTGAATGGAATCCATGTTCCATAAATTAGAATGCAGAAATGACAATGATGTGTCATTTAGAAATCGACAGTCTTTGGTCGCATTGATGGATAGAATTCACCAAAGGAAGGTGTCAAGTCAAATGGGCAGAAATGAATCCACTGAGCCCCCAACTGAAATTCATAATGATTGCATCTATATGGCATTTTAACTGAAAATATCACAACAGCACTTAGATTTAACTTGTACGTGTATTTGGTGAGAAATAATGGCAGGGAAAGCGGATTTTGAGAAATTTAATTAAATGTTTATATAATGGATGAAAGTAATGTTATAGCCATACAAGAAAAGTTTTTTTTTGGGGGGGAGGGGTTGGATAATTTCTCCAACCCCACAATTGGATTTCATAAGAAAAATGTTGAAACTATTTGTTTTCTGAAAATGTTACTATTGTCCTCATTTCACTTATGGTGTGAGATCAGGCCACTGTATATATGTATCTCTAACAGTATGTGAGGGCAGCGGCTTGCAGGCTATGATGGTCACGTAGGCTTGGGGAGAATGATGCTCTGTGTGTCTCTCGGAGCAGCCCTGTGTGTGTGTGTGTGTGTGGGGCGGGGGGGAGTTCAGCTTCACTCTGGCTCGGACTGAGAAATCCAAGCTGCCATTTTTTTGTTCCTAACAGACTGTAAATGATTCCTATTCCTTGCTTCACAGAACATCCGATGCAGAGCCCAATCAGCTGAAAACCTCCACAGACGTCATTAGCTTTTTTTCTCCCGAGCACTGGCGTCTGCAGCTGCTCGGGAAAAAAAAGTGAAGCCTCCATTAGAGCGGCTCTATTGATCCCTGAATTAAAATGCACAAGAGCTAGCAGCAGAGGCACAAGCTTAGCAAACGGCAGACGCAACTGAGGGAGGAGAAGCCACACTTTTTTTTAACATATAGATATGTGTATAAAAAACAAGGACTTTGCCGCCTGTTTCAAGGGTTTGCTCTGTTTCCAGAATGCTGCAGAACCCTCTCTCTATTTTTAGGGGGCTGTTGGACACAAGTGTCAATCAGCCACGAGGCGAGCTGCTTGCCAGTCAAAGCAGCGAGGCACAGTAGTTCCGCCCAGACGTGTGCCTTGCCATTTTCATTTTAATCAGTTTTTGTTCAGGACGTCTGCTGATTCATTTTGCAGGACAGCCCCCTGAGAGCCAGGGTGGGAAGCCTGAGGCGAGCCACCGTTGCATCATTGCAGCATTCTCTATCAGCCCAGACTGCAGCAAGCACGGATTAAAACCTATTTCAACCAACACCTCCCTCCCCCCCACCGCCACCGATACAGTGAACCCCTTCCTCTCTCCACTCGGTCAAAAACACACACACAAAAATGCAATTTTCAACAAAGAAAAATTAGAATCAAGAGTGCTCCAGCGACCAAGGTGATACTTTGTATTAAAATTCATATTCATTCATTCATAAAAGCAAAAAATTCAAATATATAACATTAACTTGCCCGTTTATAGTTTTTTTTCAGAAAGAGTGTGTGATTTTCAGAACTGACAACCTTATTATACAGCAACTCTTATTATTGATATTATTCTGCTCTTGGTTGCCATGGCCACATAGCAAGAGACATTCAATTTTCTGTGTTCCATCATCATTATCTATGAGGCCATCTGTTGTGGAAAATGAATTCAGCCTCATTTGCATGACTGATAAGCATTTTTTTTTATCTATTTAACAGAAGGTCATATGCCGGGGATTTGAAGCTGGTAAAAAGATGTGAAAAAAGCCTATCGAGAGGATGAGTGGGAGTGTGTGCATTAGTGGATGTATGTGGAAGTATAACAGATCCCTTAGGCCTGGTAGCCTATCGTGCTGCATTTGTCATCCTTGCCAAGGCGACATTTTTACCTAAGCTTCTGCACAGCGAAGAGTGCTGTTCCCTGCAATCTGGTTCAAGTCACAGTATTTTGCTTATTGTGGTGGGTGTAGTTTAGTTCTTTTTTTTGTGCCCAATTTTTCTGAAGAGTTTGCTTGCATTCAAATATTTCTGCTTTGGATTTGACAAGGGTTCTTTCTTATTTTGTAGTTGTGATCTGTGCTGTGTTTTTGTAACTGCGTGAGAAAGTAGAAATAACACAGTCAGTGCCGGCTGTGATCCAGTTCAGATTTATATTCGGGCAATGGTTAAAGCAAAAGAATGTAATTATAAATTGTGCACCTCTGAGAATATGCTGCAGAATGTCCTTTGAGTTTGTTTATCGAATCTTGTGGTCCTGACTTCAGTTGTGTTTGTTGGTTACTAATGATAGCCATATACCCTGTCCTCTCTGATGCTACACTGTCATCTGTCTTCCAATCTTGTAAAAGTTGGTCACTGGTCTGTTATTTGTTGAATTGATGTAATTGATATGAAGTCAGGACACACGCTTAAAAGTACTTGAAAGTTTTATGTGTATATATATATATGTATATATGTGCACAAATATTTTAGTGCCATCTTTTCAAATAGCTGGCCTAACTGAATATAAGTAAAGTCTAGTACTTTGTCGAACAAACACAAATATATTTTGGGATTCCCTAAGTTTGCAAGTGAAAAAGCCAATATTTAGAATTAAAGTCAGTAAATATAAGCAATAAATGGAAAATATTAAACTTGACCTGGTTGATAGAACTCTCAACTTTTCATTTGGATCGTCACTAAATTAGTCTGAATGCTGCAAAGTTCCAAATAGTTCTGAGTCAAGGTTATCATATATTTAAGGGGGAAATAATCATGTTACCTTGGAGGTTCTCTAAAGCAAAACAAAATTGAATTATTTGGACTTAATGTTTTTCACTTTTAAATCTCACCATGTTAATGAAGACTATCATAATTTGCACTGTTTCTTTTACTTTACAAAGCTTTTATTGCTCTACTCTGGAACTGCTCAGCACTGTCAAGCTTATGTGCACTGCAGAAGCAGGATATTTATTTAGTTGTTTGTGAGCTGGGAAATCAGCAGTGAAAGCTTCAGGCTAAAACAGAAAGAGTGCTGTAGTAGTTCATCCTTTTATGCCTATCGATACTTTTTTTTCTCCCCCTGCAAGGTAACTTTTCACTGCTTCTAATTCTTAGATTAATTTATTTAATGCGATTATTTAGGGATTTATGCTTCATTGCAATTATTTTGTGAACTTTGCTATTTAGTTTGTGCATCCGTCTATTTGCAGATTATTTTAAGAAGTGATTTCAGTTGGAAAATGTGTCTGAATGTCCTGTCAGCACCGGGAGCTGTCCATGGCTGGTGTTCTGAGCCCTGACTGACCCCCTACTGGCTAACAGACAGACTGAGAATGACTCTTTTGCTTTACCTTAGTTATGCGTCATGCTGATTTGTTAGCTAAGGATGCTTCATTGTGTTGGGGGCTTAATAAAACATCCAGATAGTGCCCTGTTGTTATAGCTGCAGAATATATTTTGGGAAGTCCAGTATTATTTCAGAATGCTGCTTTTTTGAAGTCTCAATTGTAAACCAGATTAAGTTATTTGTGCAACTTCTCCACTCTTTAACTTTTCAAATCAAAGCAATAAGTATTGTGTTTGATAACTGATATTGTTAATGAAGATTTCAGTCTATAATGATCAATATATAAATTAAAGGAGGATAGAACTTAGTGAAGCATCATTTCATAATTATAGTTCTGGTAATTTAGAACAGATAAATTTGCAGTGCTTGAATTATTTAAAAAATCTTTTTCTATAGGAAAGAAAGTTGTGAGAATGTTTAATATTAAACGTCCAATGCCAATGTTTTTGCATTGCTCTGAAGCATTAGAGTACTATGATTTAAATATTTGCAGACAAGGATCCCTACATTGGTTTGTTTTTAGATGGTAGAACTACTGAAGTTTTTGTGCATCATTTGGTTGACAATAGGAAGTGGCAAATGTATTTTGTAAAGTGCAAAGTAAATTAGTGTTCTAAGGTTTTAATCTAATAATTCATAGACATCATCCAATTTAAAAAGTAATGATCTGATGCAGATCACCAGAGATTATTACTATAATCTGTGGTGTCTCTGAAGCTCCAAACACTAATTTTCTTTTTGCAGTTGCTGCTTTTTAATTTCTTTTTAGAATCATACACCATGAAATTTTCTGACCAAATGTTTGACAATTTTTGAAGTTTTAGTTTTAAATTAGGAGGATAGTTTTTTTTTGATCACGCATTCAGCTTTTTCATATATTACATTATATACAACGCTACTCATAATACTAGGCACACACAGCTCTAGAGATTCAAGGACCCGTGGGTACTGTATCAGTAGCACAAGGTATACAATCCCAAACCAAGGTCTAGTAGAATCGACCACAGAATTGATGGCAGTGTTAGGAAACACTTGTCACGTTTGCTTCCATTGTTCTGAAAACCATGAAATTTTGGCCACACATTTTGATCTGGTTGGAATGCAACTTTCCCTGATGTCAGACTGTAGCTGAGGAAGAGGTAAGTCAGCATTATGCTAGTGATTTTAAACTGCTGCAGAAGGATTGTCTCTTAAGGGAGCTCATATTCGATGCATGCTACATAGCTAGCTTTCTGCAGTCTCTTGTCTGTCTGGTGCCCTTAAGCTGAGATTGTGTTTGATTCAGCAGCCGTCGCAGAGTATGTGCACTTGCTCTTTCGCTCCCTTTTATTGTTGTTTTTAACTATGAATTTTGAGTTTCTCTCTCGGCCTGTTGATATTTCCACGAGGACTATTATCACTTTTTGTCCATGTGGCAGAATCTATTAGCATACAAATGAACAGCAGTGATCTCCGTGAATTTTGAAAAAAAAGCAGAAAACACAGGTGAAATTGGCAATCAGGAAAATGGAAAAAGTATTGAGGTGGGTGGGAATGGTGAAAATTAAGGTCGTTGTTGAAGTTTATGGTTATTGAGTGGATTAAACAATTTATTGGATGATGCACTGCAATATGTAAGGTAGGGTTTTTTTTGCTTTTGAGATGTTTTCTTCGTTGTTTCGGGCCTAGTTAAGAGTGTAGGTTCTGACTGCAGTGGATAGGAAGTCCCTGATCTCTCCGAATCCTTTACGTCTAGTGTATCACTAAACATTCCAGTAAGGTAATTATTATCTTTCTTTTTAACAGCAGAGTTCAATAATAATAATGTGTATTGAATGTAGATTTGAAAGCTGTTGTTACTTGTAAAATCCTTGAAAGTTTTAAAGTGATAATGCTAGTTTCTTGCATTTTTAATGTAGTCTATCGGTCGGAGAATGTTTAGATCTTGTGAGCTACATTTGTGGACATATATAACACGTTAGGGGTCGGGTCATTTCTGGTTTCATGGTGGATAGAGAGGGAAAAAACCAGTATTTATAAATGCATTAGATTATTTATCATCAGTTGATTTTCTGAAAAAACAGGAATGTTGCTTTTACTTACAACAGACTGTACAATTTGGCCGGTGGTTTTTATTCTCAGTAGCAAACCATTTTTTGGTCTCGTCAAAAAATAAACACAACAAATACAAACGAAGAATGGTGCTAATAACCCAGATAACAAAATTGAGATACAGGAGGGTTGTGAGGCAGCAGCTTGTGAACCTCAAGACAAACTTTTGTTCATGTTTCAAATGCTGATAGCCAAACTGTAAAGATCCACCATCATAACCAACCTGCATTAATTTTATCAAACTAGCTGCATAAAATCCAAACTGTCTGTCTTTGGCACCATGGAATTAATTTTAAAATACTGCCACTGGGGGATACTGCACTGTCGATAAAATGTGGAAAGCATACTTTAGTATCTCAGATACTTAAAAAAAATACAGTTTGGTGTCCGCATATTAAATTATTTCCCATGGCCTGATGGATATGAACTGTAACTGAATCACAGTTTTCCTTTCCTTGTGGAATAATCAAATAGCTGGCCTTGTTATATTCAGATCTAGTTGGGTAGAATTCACCCTTCCCCCCCCCCCCCCCCCCCCCCACCCCCATCCCTGCCACTATCTTAACTTATTGTATATAGAAGAATTCCACCATATGTCAAATTAAATATTCATGGAATTACACATCCTAGTATTTAGTACAGCTTCCTCATTGGCTATAAATAGATCAGGAACATGAACTATACAAAGCAAGGTAAAAAGCCAAGAATGCCAAAGCAGTAACAAACGTATGGTTAGTTAAAGCTTTTTTTAATCATAATCATTGCCAACATATAATGTTACCTAGCAACAGTTTTGAAAACAAAATTTGAAGAAATATGGTAACAAGGAAAACCTAAGGATTGCAAATAACAAGTGAACAATATGTATGTAACCAGTGTCTGATGGAAAGAGATAATGTTTAGCTTTTGTACTTGTACTTGAACTTGCAAATGTAGTGTATAAAATCTGAATTGAGTTTTTACATAGTGCAACAATATATTGTATTTTTTGTACAGTGAAATTAATCAAATGGCCTTTGCACATTTCGACAGAGAGCATAGCTTCTTTTGTTAGTAACTCTGGCCTTTATTTAAACTGTAGGGAACAAAAAAAAAACAAACACACAATGTAATTCATTCAAAATTTATCCTCAATTTTATTCCCATCTGAGCAAGTTCAATGTGTTCCATTGTGTTGGAGTGATTCAGTTATTTTAGTTTTTAAAATAGCTAACTCCTGTCTATGACTTATTTATTTTCAGTAACCTTGTGAATGTACTTTAAATTGAGGAAATTAAAAAATATTAGCAGTATTGTTTTCTGCCTCTCTATAAATAGATCTCCATCTCTAGGCTTAGAAAAGACTCATTCAAGTTAGTCTTGCATAGAAGTTGCACTTTTAAACAATTGCATTATTGTAGAATCTCCAGAGACTTAACCTCTCATGCACATTTCTAGTCTATTAGTGCTGATCTCTCTCTTGATTGTTTGGTTTCATTTTAGTTTTTTTAAATTCAGTGATGAAATGTGGATATCACTAGCAAGGCCAGCATTTATTGCCCATTCTTGAGAATGTGATGGTGAGTTGTTTTCTTGAACCACTTCAATCCATGTGGTGAAGATACATCTATAATGCTGTTAGAGAGGGAAATCCAGGATTCTGACCCAGTGACAATGAAGGAATGGTAATATATTTCCAAGTTAGGATGGTGAGTGGCTTGGATGGAAGCTGCAAGCGGTAGTGTTCCCATGTGTCTACTGTCCTTGTCTTAGATGGTAGTGATCGTGGGTTTGGAAGGTGCAGTCTAAGGAGCCTTGGTGAGTTGCTGCAGTACTTCTTGTAGATGGTACATATTGCTGTCAGTATACACCAGTGATGGAAGGAGTGAATGTTTACAAATGAGGTGTCAGCCAAGTAAACTGCTTGAGTGTTGTCCCATAACATGGTATGGTACAGGCTATTTATTACTTTGGCATTTTCAGAATATTTCCATTTCTGTTCAATTGGAATATTTTTAAATAACTAAAATTATTTTACTGGCTTGAATAAAATTACTTAAACTCCTGGTACATATATTATACTACCTACAGTATAATTATATTAATGCATTTACTTATGTATAAAAAACAAAGAGAAGTATAGCACAGGAACAGGCCTTTTGGCCCTCTGAGCATGATGAGCTAAACTAAAGAAAAAACCTTCTGCTCTTACTCAGTCCATATCCTTCCATTCCCTCCCTATTCATGTACCCAGCCAGATGCCTCTTGAATGTTGCTAATGTGCTTGCTTCCACCTCCTCTGGCAGTGAGTTCCAGGCATCCAATACTGTCTGTGAAAAACGTACCTCGCACATCTTCCTTAAACTTTCCCCTCTCACCTTGAATCTGTGGCCCTTTGTAATTGATACTTTCACCGGTGGATTAAAGCCTCTGAGTATCCACCTGTCGATGCTTCCTATAATTTTTTTTAGAGCTCTATTAGGTCTCCCTCAGCCTCCATCTTTCCAACGAAAGCTGCACAGGATGCAAAATACCAGTTTTCTGTTCTTTTGACTGATGGAGAAAATAAAATTATTTTGGTGTAATCAGTTGTAGATGGATGACAATTTTATTCGTTTTAGTTGCTTACTTTATATTTACCTAATTTTATTGAATTTGAGCAACAAATTCTCCCAATTTCAACTTCAACAATGTTTACAAGTCTATCAGTATTTCTCTTGGCTCTGTATACCACTGTCAAAGTGTTCTCTAGAATGTTATCTATGTTAGAATGTTTGATGCCAAATAATCAACATTTGTGTTGCTGTTTTCAAAGTATGAATGACTTGCGCAAATGATAAAGTTTAACAGGGGTTGTTCAGATCCAAATTTATTCCATTTTATCTTTTTCATTCTTGAGCTGAAGTAACATGGAGGATCTTGAGCTGCACAAACAGCCGCAGTAGGAATCCCCAAATTAATGACTTCTAAACTTAGGTTTTTTTTTAAATTAGCAAAACAGTTTTGTAAATTGTGCCCATTTTCAATGCTTCTTGATAACTGAGGAGAGGCTGCATTGATTCATGTAATAAGCAGAAGGGAGTTTTCAGAACCTGAAAATATGTCCTGAAACTTAAGAATCTTAATTTTAGCCCTCTCTGCCTGAAAGAAACAGAGCAGGTGGATTGTTAAAATTGGGAAAATCTACTTATTTCCATGTTCTGATTTCAGAGCCCCGACTCTGATCTTCATGGAGCAACTAATTCCATTTGGAACCTGCGGGTGCCGAAAGAATACATTTAAATAGGAATTCCTTGACTCCCATGCAGTTTTGGATGCAAGGCTTGCCCGACTAGATAATCTACTCACTCATACCTTATGAATTTGACCACAGTAATTGACTAGCATAATCTGTGGGTGAATTTAAAAGAGCACCCACCCCCATTAATACAGATCAATTGGATTTTTATGCTTTTGTGCTTAAGGCACCCAATTAGATAGTGTTAAGACTGAAGCATGGCTTTTGTTCTCTGCTCGATATTGTTTCCTAGTTTGAAATTCCATCCCTATCTCTAATAATAATTTGAAATTAGGTCCAACTGTTTGCAACCTTAGTGTTACTTCTGATTCTGAAATGAGCTTCTGCTGGCATAGTCATATCATCACTAAGAATATCTATTTCCATCTCTGCAACATTGTCTCTGTCTCTGTTCATCTGCTGCTGAAACGCTCATCCATGCTTTTGTCTCCTTTGGACTCAACTAATTCTAAGGCACTCCTAGCTAGTTTCCCACATACTTTCCTCCATAAACTTGAGGTTATCCAAAACTCTACTGCCTGTGTCTTAGCTTGCAGTAGGCCCTGTTTCTCTGTCACCCTGTGTGTTAGCTGACCTGATTGCTTGACCAGGAGCCAAAGTCTCGATTTTAAAATTCTCATCCTCGTTTTCAAATTGCCCTATGGCTGTGTTCTTCCATCTCAGCAAATCTCCTTCAACCCATATCTTCGCTGCTCTAATTTTCTGCATTCCAAATTTCAATTGCTTCATCATTGTGGCAGTGCCTTCAGTTACAAAGGTTCCAGTTTCTGGAATTCCATCTCCACTCACTTCTGCCTCTTTACCTTGCTTTCCTCCTTAAATGAAGCTTTTGGTCACCTGACCTAATATCACCTTATGTGACTTGGTGTTACATTTTGTTTGATAATGTTTCAGTGAAGCAATTTTGAAATGTTCTATTATGTAGGTGCTACATAAATATAATTTGTTGCTGTTGTGTATTCCAAATGCATTTTTGAGCTGGGAGAACACATTTTAACATGTTTACCTTGCTCACCCAAACTAAGCAGCTTCAGCTTGTCCTGGCTGCCATTTTTATTGATTTATTCTGGATGAACTATTAGCAGCATGAACCTTAGAAATCAGGGAGATTAGCATCAGAGCTTGGTAATACATAGCAGGTGAAGGAGGCTAGGTAGTAGAGGTTTTACCCAGTCCAAGGGATGAAACACTTTCTAGGCCATTTAGAGGAATAGTGTGTGGGGAGCTTGTGCTTCATTAGCCAGGTAAATAGAAATCTGTGCAGCAGCCCACAGCTTGCCTTATTAACTGCTCGACCACAGGGCCATCCTTTGAGAACGGCTGTGAAGTTTGCTCTTGCCTTGAACTTTCGTTTCAGGCTCCTTTGACTGCCAAAGGAGACAACAACATCATCCCCCAGACCTGCAATGAGCAGCAGGTCACTATCATCCTTTTAACCAGAGCACGGTTTGTGGTGTACATTGTGGTGTACACGGTTGATGAACACCACAATGAATGGATTTTCAGATTGTAGCTAAGGCTGACTTCCCTCGCATAGAATATCATTGACTGCACCTCATTCAAGACAGCAGAGATCTTCATAGAAAGGGATATCAATCTGTCAATACCCAACTGATGTGTGATCACCGCCAGTCTATCCAAGTTTGTGCCAGATTTACAAACAACTTGAATGAAAATCAGTTCTAAGGCAATTTTAAGATAATTATCAATCCCCTTATTCTAATACTCCTCTGGGGACATCTCCTTCCATATCTGATTGATCACACCCCTCCACAACTCCCAACACGCCTGAGCAGCACAATAAATAGCTGTGGGACCACCAGAAATATTGGCACCTTTAACCTAAAGTTCCATTTAGTACCTTAATCACTGTGGGTTCCCTACAAAGTGGCCAAGACAGGGTAATTGTACCATATTACTTTGCTGCATTCTGCATATGATGGTTGTCTAATAAGGAGGAAGGAAAATGATAAGCATCTTTGAACAATTGGTGAAGATGCAGGAAGACTGAGAAAAGGATCTGGCATAGAATGTTCAAAACATGTTGTCTTTGAAGCAATTTTTCCTTGTTTCTCTCCATTGCAACCTTTTGCATCTGTTTTACCAATGGGCTAATGATTATCACCATCAGATCTCCCTGTTAATGGATATGTTGTAAGACACAAAATGTACTATTAGCTCCATTTTTTGAGCTACAGACTATTCTCACTTTCAATTTGTTGGCTGATTTATTAATTTTACTTCTTGCACTTTAAATCAAAGTGCAACTACAGTAACACAGCAGAAACTTAGTGTAGTGTAAAGTTTATATGTTTTATGCCACATGTAATTATCACTTTCCTCCACATTGTTGAAATCAAGATCTATTCCATTGTTTCACACCTCCCAGGGTGTCAAAACTTTGGAATTCCTTAGTGCTGAAGCAAGTCAGGCAATATGCAGCCATTTGCTTTGTTGGACATATCACAAATAATTGAACTCTGCAGTGTCACCTTTTCAAGGCTTTAGGTAACCATACATTCTTGGTAATCATAGTTTTGGCACTGTCCAATGTTACTTGCATGGAGTTAAGATTAAGACAAAATACTGCAAATGCTGAAATCCAAAACAAAAACATTGGAAAATCTCAGCAGTCTGACAGCATCTGTGGCAACAGAATAAAGCCAACACTTTTCATCTAGATGACTCTACACTGGAAACATTGGCTCTGTTCTCTCTCCACAGATGCTAAGCCTTTCTGTTGCAGTCCAGCTTCTTCCCTCACACACCCAGTTATTCTCTTTCACAACTCCATGTACACACACCCAACACCCAGTACAACCTGTAACCTCTTTATATAGCCCCATGAGTACGATTAAGCAATTAACATACAAATGAGGTCTAAAGTGGAAGGTTGTAGTTAACCCATTCCTAACATCAGACCTGTTGAGATTTTCCAGAATTTTCTATTTTTGTTACTTATGAAGATTATACAATTTCGGCTCACCACTAGGCAGCGTACATAATTGAAATTTATAGAACTACTTTTTAAAAAATCCTGTACTTTTGTGCTCCCCATGTCTGCATGGGTTTTCTTCCAGAATCCAAAAGATGTGCTGGTTCTGTGCATTGTCCATGCAAAATTCTTCCTCAGTGTACCCGAACAGAATGTGGCAACTAGGGTATTTTCACAATAATTTCAGTGCATTGTTAATGTAAACCTACTTGTGACTAATAAATAAACTACTATTTTCAGTTCTCTCAGCAGCTTATCAAGATTACCTCATCAGTGGGTAACTATAGAGCCTGGGGAAGTCCTAAATTCAATCCTTGCCCTGTGCAGAGTAACTGTTCTCAAGTAAGATATTGGTATGGGTGATACAATTAGCTCCTTGCTTAAGGAGAGAAAAATTGACTAAGGCTGGCACTGATGATTGGAAGAGGCCGGATTTTGATGCGACCTCGTAATTGTCTGGTAGTTGAGTAGCCCTTCCAATTTTGCTGTCAATGCTCATAGTTGTCATTTAGCTAAGGCATCGTCTGATGGTGGTCAGCACCCATTATACTCCAAAATGGAGTTAACGCCTAAAGGCAGGAGGAAGCGAGATAACCTATTGTTGATCTTTAACAACGTGCTACAGTTTTGCAAAAAAGATATAACCACCTATCTAAAGTGACCATGTAAAGACATTCTTATCAATACTCATTGCAATGATTCAGATTCCAAGTCTGCATTAAAGGGCAGGTACTTGTAAAGTCAACCTATTGTCAATTCCAAGGGTGGCTCTTGTTGACAGTCTTTAATACATTTGAAGAGCAATGTCATGATGCTCAGGGAGTTTTTAGGTAGGCTTAATTTTTGGAATAGCCTGGATTATCCTCCTCTAAAGACCGATTTTCTCAGCCAAAACATATATCAGGAATAGTTTGAGCTGCACAAGAGACACTGGCTGGGAAATCCCTTAAGAGCTCCACACACTTCGTCAATATATTCTTCCAGAAATATAGTGGCTTTCCCATTAATGCAGGTAAACAGGGTGATTTCCCAGCAAAGTAGCATTGCAAGTGCGAGGAATTTCCTCACTATTGTTTATCGCAGCAAGAATTATTGTAGTGCAACTTCTTCAATCTGTTTTCTGGCTCTCTTGATTGAAGCGTTACTTTATACTGGGCCGTGCTTCCAGATATGCAGTCAGATATCCATTAATTCACCAAAATAACTATTGTTTAGAACTAATCTTAAACAGTTGAGTGTGGCGAAGCTGTTTGGTTATGGGGAACAATTCTGTTGTGATTTCACAAAATTTGTCATTTCCATCCAATGAGAAAAAATAGGTTTGTGGTTCATTTAAAGGATGACTATCACACATATTCGGCTGTCTATTTTAGAATTTGTGTGGAGAAGATTGCCTGTCCATGCGATTCATGTGTGGAACAGTGGTAGAAGGAGAGTGAGAGGTTACTTTAAATTCAGATAGCGAATGAGATACAAAGGAAATAACATGGCAAACATAACTGTTTCTGAAAGAACTGCCAATTTGTAATGAGGGTAGATCTGTAATTAGAGTACTTATAATTCAAATCAACAATAATGTCCCTCGCACTTACTTATGCAAAAGGAAATCAATGAAGGAATTCCTACTTCTATCCTTTCATCAAACCATATGGAAATCTGAAGCATTGACTGCATGTTTTGGCATCTGGTGTGCATCATTTGCCACCTGTAGCTCCAGAACTAATGACCTAGATTTCAGTTTGGAGATGGGTTCCGTGTGGGGATGCTGTTGTGAGATTGGAAAACCCGGAATAGTGGATTTATTTACTGTTATTCCACACTGGCAGTCGCCAGAGGCTGGAATTGAACCCGGTCCCTGGTGTGATGAGGCAACAGTACTAACTACTGTGCCGCCATAAGGAATGAATGATTTGCCTCTAATATAGTGCTTTTCACAACCTGATGATTTCATAAAACACTTTACAGTGAATTGAGTACTTTTGAGGCATAGTTGCTGCTCTGTTTGGAGAAGTGCAATAGTCAGTTTGCTCAAAGCCTGGGACTATAGACAAGTGTGATTCTGACCAGCTACTCTGTTTCTTGGTATTGATTGAGGGTTGGATGTTGGCTAGCCACTTGGGAGACCTGCTGTTTTATTCAAAATGGTGTTATGGGATCTTGTATGTCAGCCAGAAATGGAAGATGGGGCCACAATGTAATGCCTTATGGGAAAGATGGTGCTTTCGATAGTGCAGCACTCTCTCATTACTTGCACTGGGGAACCAGTGTTTCAGTGAAAATTGCATTGCCTGATCTGGCATTGTGCCATGCAGACCTGAGAGGTTCTCAGAATTGGTCCCTGCTCTGTGCAGAATGGCTGATCTCAGCCAATAAGGTAGTCATGCGGTTTGACAATTAGTCTCAGCATCCTTGCTGGAGTGATGGAGTACGTACAGCCAAATTGCTGTCAACTTCTGAAATGTTTATGTGTGTATATCTGAGATAAAGATGGGATCAGGCCCAGCTGTGATAAATCCCATGGCTCAATAGCCCCCTGTAACTCCTCATCCATGCTCACATGTAAAGAATAGTTATTTGAGCAAACCACTGGAGGCATGCCAATTTCCATTCAATCAAGCTCAAGCATGAATCAAAACCTTCGAAAGTAAAATGAAGAAGATGGGAGGGGGTATTCACATTCTAATTTTCTATTGACACTGAAAAATAATAATCTGTTACTTCAGCTAACAGCTCAAAATTAAACTGTCACGAAGGATACACGTGAATTTTTACTATATGATAGGATACTCTGAGCTACACTGCTTTTATGTGTTTACTACTGCTAATTAATTGAAAATTGGGCAGCTGATGGTAAATTATTCCTCAGTCAAAAGTATTTAGCCACAGTCAGCAGGAGATTACATCGGAAATTTAAAGAAGCCAAGCAAACTGGCAGAAAGGTGTTGTACTCCTGTACCCACTTTTAGAAAGGTCAGTCATTCAATGCATATTAAATTACAGTGTGTCTGATGACCGAGGTGCTTAAAATATTAAAAAGATTCAATAGGAAAACTATGCAAAAACTATTTCCTGTGGTAGGGAATTAAGAAGAAGGGAACATAATCAAATGATAGAGTTCGGCCACTCAGCAAGGACTCTCTCACACAAAGGCTAATAAAAATTTGGAATTCTCTTCCTTGAAAGACAATGGATTACCAACACAATTTGGAGCTTTCAAGACTGAGATAGATTTTTGTTTGGTAAGGGTATCGACGGATTACGCAGCATAGGCAGGAAATGGGGTGAAGGAGTATATCAACCATGATCTAATTGAATGGCAAAGTGTGCTCAAGGGGTTGGCTGAATGACCTACTCCTGTGCCTCTGTTCCTAGCTGGTATAGTTACCTTAGACTCAGGATTAAGAGGGCCCATAATGGTTGTAGTAGAGCAATAGAGACTTTTTAGTTAAGGCTTGATAGCTGAAGTAGAATATTGTTGCATTCACATTCAGAGCATGAGTGGACAATGAGATTTCTGGAGAACTATGAATAGATTCCTAAACTATCAATGTTAGAGTGAGACTCTGTGTAGAACTCCTAGCAGTTGAATTTCCACAGGCGTTTTCCTGATCAACTGCTATAACTTCAATAGATTTGTGGATACTTTGGAAAAAGAATATAAACATAGTTTCTGCAGGGTTTCTGTGGATTCTCTGTTAAAGTTACAGTGGATGGGATGTAAGACTCACACAGGAATCAATCTTCTGTTTTTGCTTCGTGGTTTATTGTACTGTTTGCAAAAAGCCCAGATCCACAATTGTATACTGGAACTCCCAAGTACAGTGCTTGATCACTCAATCAGTGGTCCAGGAACACCACTGCCTGCAAGTTCCACTCTAAGCCGCACACCATTCTGACTTGGAACTATATTGCTATTCCTTCACAAGGTTAAAATCTTGGAACTCTCTCCCAACTAGCACTGTGCGTGAGCCCAGACCATGTGATCTGCAGTGGTTCAAGAAGATGGCTCACCACCACCTCCTCTGAGCAATTAAGGATGGGCAAGAAAAGTGCAATAAAACAAATTTTAAAAGTTGCTTTAGTATGAACTAAACATTAAACTTTTTCACATCTTCAGCAACAGATTATGGAAGTAATTAAGGTTGAAACTCCAAGTTTTGAGCTCCAAAACTCCATTGAGTGAGTTCAGGTTTTATTGAAGCCACAGAATGTTTAGGAATTAAGAAGGAAAAATTGGTAACAGCTGATTCCATCTCATTGCTTGCCTCCTGTCTCATGTGGAGAAGTATTCACCCAGACTGCCAGACTACGCCAGGTAGTCTGCAGACAAGAGGTAGAAAGAAGCAGACAGAAAAGTGGGTGGGGGGCGGTGGAGGATGGTTATAAAATAGTATTGAAGGAAAATAATCAAGCAGTGATACAGCATTAGAATTGTTTTCTAGCTTTAACAATTACTTCTTCAATTTGCAGATCTACTTTTTTCTTGAAGTAGTTCAGCAATTCACGTTGAATCCCAGTTTTCTGAACTAAGTCTGATTAAATTGCAGCAGCAATTGAAAGAAAAGTTTCTAGGCCTTAATTTTCCTTTATAATGTCAGGGATAGGTGTATACAGCAATGTATATCCTCATACAGCTCACACATGGCCTCAAAAATGCCAGCCCATGGCAATTTATGCTTCTAGCAATGACTATTTGGGTGGCACAGTGGTTAGTACTGATGCCTCACAGTGCCAGGGACCTGGGTTTAATTCTTGGCTTGGGTGGCTGTCTGTGCAGAGACTGCACATTCTCCCCATGTTGTCTGAGTTTTCTCCAGGATGCTTTGGTTTCCTTTCAGTCCGAAAGATGTGCTATTTAGATGAATTGGCCATACTAAATTCTCCCTCAATGTACCTGAACAGGTAGCTGAGTTTTTCACAGTAACTTCATTGCAGTATTAATGTAAGTCTACTTGTGACATTAATAAATAAATTTATAAAAAATACTTTTATAAACTTTCTTTTTGCCTCTAGATATGTGCAGCACAACCATGTTTTTGAATGGAGTTTACTGGAGAGATTTAACTGTTATTGAAGTTAGCTAATACATAATTTGTATGAATGGACCATTAACTCAGTCTGAGATGTTCATTACCGGATGTTCCTTAATGGATGATTCACCCATTACATAGGAACATAGAAGAGTATAGTTCAAAATTTAAAAATATCACTCTGTTCTTCGTCCCTTATTCCACACAGGTTTCTTCTGTCAATCTCGTTCCATTTTACATCATCTCTACTCTGCCCGCTTTCAGGCCATTAAACCCGCTCTGATATCATTTCCTTACATCACTTTCCCTTCATATATCCCATTGTATATCCCAATTCACTCACACAACGTTTTCAAAATGCAGCTTTGGTCCTCCATTTGTGCAGCTCCTAATTTAATCAATTGCACCCTCATCTTCACTTTTAATAATCTAGTCCCCATTAAACCCATTATTGTCTCTCACTGTGGCCATTCAGCTTGAGCCCTTTAAGTCCAAGGGGTACAGACTTGAAAGGATGTGTTAGCCATCCACCAGGTCTAGTTGAACCATGAAATACATTATCAAATGCTTCTCTTTCCTGTCAAAACTGCTCACTATTCCAGGATCTATCCTGGAGTGCAATGGTGCCAGGATGAGTGCAGTTCCAAGAATTAAAAAGCTTGATACCATCCAGGCCAAAGCAGTCTGCTTGTTTGGCACCCATGCATCGCAATATACGTTCACTCCTTCCACCAGTGATCCACAGCAATAGCAGTGTAGACCATTTACAAGATAAATTGCAGCAACTCATCAAGGCTCCTTCGACAACGCATTGCAAACAGCCGTCTGCAGAAGCACAAGGTTAGCAGATACCTGGGAAAACCACCATCTGGAAGGGCAGTATGGTAGCATAGTGGTTAGCACTGCTGCTTCAAAACTCTAGGGGCCTGAGTTCAATTCCCGGCTTGGATCATCATCTGAGTGAAGTTTGCCCATTCCCCTTGTGTCTGCGTGGGTTTCCTCGGGGTGCTCCGGTTTCCTCCCACAGTCCAAGAATGTGCAGGTTAGATTGATTGGCCATGCTAAAATTGCCCCTTTGTATCCTGAATTGTGTAGGTTTGAGGGATTAGCGGCTAAATATGTAGGGATATGGGGGTAGGGCCTGGGTGGGAATGTGATTGGTGCAGACTCGATGGGCCAAATGGCCTCTTTCTTCTCAGTAGTGTTTCTATGATTCTAAGTTCCTGTCCCAGCCATTCACCATTTTGCTTTGGAATAATAGTACCATCCCTTCACTGTTGTTGGGTCAAAATCCTGGAACTCACTGCCCAACAGCACGGTGGACTACATTACATGGACTGCAGAGACTTAAAAAGGCAGTTCGTTACCACTTCCTTAAATGTAGTTAGAAAGGACAATAAATGCTGGCCTAGCCAGTGATGCTCACATCCCACAAAGAGATAACTCATAACTTCTTTACTGTTGTGCAAACTATCTTCTTAAATATATCTCCCCTATTTCTTCTACTCTCATCTTCAAGTTAGTGCAAGGAGCTCATGCATTTCTTGCATTAACATTGAGACCATTCAGCCAGCTGTCTCTGCTGCATTCTCCCTTTCATGAGCTCACCAAATTTCCTTCCAGTCCTGCCCTGAACTTACAGCTTTCTCTGGTTTTTCTCCTATCTCTCCTCAAGCTTCGTCCCTGGGTCTCAACTCCTGCCCCTTCAATTCTATTCTCATTAAAGTGTTGACAACACACTTTCACTTTCTGGCTCTCAAGTTAGCCAATATTGTTAATCGTTCTCTCTCTCCAGGTGTTGCATTTTTTAATCTCACCTTTACATCTGTTATCATTTCTTTCCTCAGAAAAACATCCCTTGACCCCACTGTCCTTGCAAACTTCCCTACCAACTCTTTCCTTTCCAAAATCCTTTCAGGTGTGTTGCCTCCCAAATTCATGCCTATCTTTCCCAGAACTCATGCTTGTACCCCTCCAGTCATGTTTCTGCCCAGCTATTAAACAGCTGCCAGCAAAGTCACAAATGACATTGTGTGTGGCTGCGACAGAGGTAAACTTTCCCTCTTCATCTCTCCTGCAACCTTCAGTGCTTCTCCACTGTGTGTGGGACTGTTCTCACCTGGTTCCATTTTTATCTGTGTAACCATAGCTGGAGAATCACTTGCAATTACTTCTCTATCTGCTTAGGCACCATTATCTTTGCCCTTATCCCTTTGCATCTGCTGTTTAACTTACAGTCATGTCTTTGTTGTCTCGATTTGACTTTTCTGATATGCACCTGGCTGGACTCCTGCTCTCTACCGTCCATAATCTTGAAGCCATCTAAATGCGTGTGTCCTAACTCGCACCAGTTTCCATTCCCCCATAACTCCTTTGGTTGCCAACCTCTCTTTGTTCCTGGAAAAGCGATGATTTGATTTCAAAATTTCATCCTTGTTTTCAAATCTTCTTGTTTTCAGTTGCATAGACCCTGAGCTCTGCAGTTCATACCCTAAACTATTCGCTCTCTTTACCTCACTTTTCTTCTTTAACTTATTTCTTACAACTTATCTCATTGACAAAACTTTTGGTCAACTGATCTAATACCTCCTCTTGTGATTCTGTGTTGCGTGCTATATTACTGAAGTGCTTCAGGATATTTTATTCCATTGAAGGTGCTGTATGTTTTTAAGTTGTTGTTAACTATTCCACTAGGCAGCTTGTTTAATATATTTGTTCCCTTTGTGTGAGGAAGTAAAATGTAAATTATCTGTTCACTCTTCTTTTAGAATTTACCCTATTTACAGAACTCATGATTATGTCAAGCAATTTATCTGTACACTTTGAAATCAGAAGGGTTTATTTAAACTTTATTTAATATAATATTACTAAATTTTAAAATTCTGTAGTCCCTTGTCTAACTATGTCAGATTCTCCTTAGGATCCCAATCCCTTAGTAAGACAATGTACAGGACATACGATTACAAGATTGTTAAAATCACTTGTGGGTGAGTCTACAACCAGAGGGCATACTCTCAGAGTAAGGAATCACCCATTTAAGACAGAGGTGAGAAGGAATTTCTTTCAGAGTGTTAACAGATCTATAAATTTCTTTAATGCAGAGGGCTGTAGAGTCTGGATTGTTAAGTATGTTCAAAGCTGTTACGATAACAGATTTTTTTTTAATCTGTAAAGGAATCAATGGTTATGAAGATACGATGGGAAAGTAGAATGGAGAATTATTAAATCAGATCAGTCATGATCACATTGAATGGTATAGCAGACTTGATAGGCTGAATAGTCTTCTTCTGCTCCTGTGACTCATGGTCACATGCTGTGAATTCCAGGAGAACTGGGTTGTTTGTGAATAGACCAGCATGCTATTAAAAAACTGGGAAATAAAACTGAAAAAAGTAGCTAATTGAAGACTTTTCAGGACCACTTTCATGAAACAGTCTGTGCTAAATATTCAAAAAGAATATTTGAACATTTTGAACATATAGGCCCACTGGTATCAATTTTATACTAAAGGATAAATACAACTTCCAGTGGAAATCCTCACTGGGCGACAGTGCAGGTCAGAGATGGGGCTATGATGCAAAGGCCCGATTGTGGACTAAGGTTTCACATTAGAAGCCTCAACTCATTTAATTTACAGGAACAATAGAATGAAAATAATGTTTTTTTTGAGAGGAATATGCTTTCTTATCAATCAGTGCATGAGGAAAAGGGAGTATCCAAACTGCAGCATCTGTCAGTTTTTTTCCCTCGGATCTAGAGATCTGTCACTACAGGCTTCCTGTTTGTGCTTAATTTTCTTATTTTTTATCTTATCCTGTCTGAGGTTTGTAATTTTACAGGCTTATAGGATTGGAAGAAGTTGCTGTCAGCAAAGATCCTAAATCAGAACACACAGATTTATAGTTTGGATACAGATAGATAAGAACATGAATTGAAACTTGATTTATAGCCTCAAATCTTCATGCTGCACACCTATGTGGACCATGCAAACAAAACATTTGGATTGTCTTCTCTTTTGTGAAAGCAGTGAATATCTCTGTGCATTGATTTCCACTAATAATTCTTGCGTTGTCTTTATCCCTTTATTCTGCAGAGGTATTTGCTACATAATCATCAGTTCAGATTTGAAAAAAAAATAATTTTATGGGATGTGGACATTGTTGATTTGACCAGCATTTATTACCTTTCCCTAGTTGCCCTTGAGAAGGTGGTGGTAAGCAGCCTTCTTGAACCATGAGTCCCTGAGTTGTAGGTCCATTCACAGTGCTGTTAGGGAGGTGGTGTTCCAGGATTGTGATCCAATGACAGTGAAGAAACAGCGATACGTTTTCAAGTCAGGATGGTGTGTGACTTGGAGGGGAATTTCCAGGAGATGATGGTCCCAGATATCTGCTGCTTTTTTCCTTCTATAGACGGTAGTGTTGAGGGTTGGAAGGTGCTGCCTGAGGAACCTCAGTGAGTTCCTGCAGTGTATCTTGTAAGTGGTACACATGGCTGCCACTGTTTGTTGGTGGTGGAAGGATTGAATGTTTGAGGAAGGGGTAGCAATCAAGCAAGCTGCTTTCTCATGGTGTCAAATTTTTAGAGTATTGTTGGAGTTGCACTCATCCAGGCAAGTGGAGAGCATTCCATCACACTCCTGACTCATGTCTTGTAGTTGGAGGACAGGCTCTTGTTGGAGGACAAAGTTTTTGTTGCAGAATTCCAATCCTTTTACCTGCTTTGGTTTCCACAATATTTATGTGGCTTGTCCAGTTCAGTTTCTGGGTAAACCCAGGATGTTGATAATGGAGGATTCATTGATGGCAATGGCAATGAATGTCAAAAGGTGGTGGTTAAATTATCTCTTGTTATAAATGGTCTTTATCTGGCATTTGTGTGACACGAATGTTACTTGCCACTTGTCAGCCCTATTGGAAGAGCTTGGCTAGAAGTGCAGCAAGTTCTGGAGCACAAGTCTTCAGTGCCATTGCTGGAATATTGTCAGGCCTCATTGCCTTTGCAGTATTTAGTGCCTTCAGTCATTTTTTCATATCACGTAGTATGGTGGAGTGAATCAAATTGGTTGGAGACTCGCATCTGAGATGATAGTGCACTTATGGAGGGCACAAGGTGGATCATCCATTTGACAGTTCTAGTTGTAAATTGTTGCAAATGCTTCAGCATTATCTTTGCACAGATATGCTGGGCTCCTCCATCAATGATATTTGTGATGACTCCTCCTTTAGTGAGTTGTTTAATTGTCCATCAGCATTCATAGCTGGATGTGGCAGTACTGCAGAGTGTAGATCTGATCTGTTGGTTATGGGATTGCTTAGTTCTACCTATTACTTGCTGTTTATGCTGTTTGGCAGACACCTCATCCTGTGTAGTAGCTTCACCGGGTTGACACTTCATTTTTAGGAAGCTTGTTATTGTTTTTGACATGCCCTTCTGCATTCCTCATTGAATCAGGGTTAATTCCATGGTCAGTGATAATACTAGAGTGGAGGTTTCACGAGGTTACAGATTGCAGTTGAGTACAATTCTGCTGATGGTTCATAGCTCCGCATTGATGCTCAGCCTCGAGTTGCTAGATCTGCTCAAAATCTATCCCAGTTAGCAGGGTGGTGGTGACACACAACATGTTGGAGGGTAACTTCAATGTGAAGACAAGACCTCACCTTTTCAAGGACTGTGTGGTGGTCAGTCTTACTGATACTGTCATGGACAGATGCATGTGCAGCAGGGAGATTGGTGAGAACGAGATCAAGTATGTTTTTCCCTCTTGTTGGTTTCCTCACTTCCTTTTGCAGTCCTCTTCTAGCAGCGACATCCTTTCAGACCTGGCCAGCTCGACCTATGCTCTACGAGCCAGTGAAGTTCTCTGCCCAGAATACATTCTGTGCTTTTTCATGCTGAGTACTTCCTCCCAGTGGTGTTCAACATGGAGGAGTACTAATCCATCAGCTAACGGGGGAACAGTACCTGGTATCAGCAGGAGGTTTTCTTGCCCATATTTGATCTGATGTCATGAGACTTATAGAATCAAAGAATCCTAAAGTGCAGATGGAGGCCATTCGGCCCATTGAGGTTGCAACGACCACAATCCCACCCAGGTTTTATTTCCATAAACCCATGCATTTCCCCTAGCTAGTCCCCCTGACACTAAGGGACAATTTAGCATGGCCAATCCAACTAACTTGCGCATCTTTGGACTGTGGGAGGAAACCTGAGCACCCGAAAGAAACACACACAGACATGGGGAGCATGTGTAGACTCTACACAGACAGTGACCCAAGCCGGGAATTGAATCGAGGTCCCTGGAGCTGTGAGGCAGGCAGCAGTGCTAATCACTGTGCTACTGTTCCTGGGGTTCAGAGATGATGTTGAGGACTCTCTAGGCACCTTCCACCTAACTGTGTATCATTGTACCACCACCTCTGCTGGATCTGTTCTGCTGGTGACATAGAACACACCCAGGAATAGTGATGCTGGTGTTTGGAAAGCTATCTGTAAGATCTGATTCCATGAGTATCACCACGTCAGGCTATTGCTTGATTAGTTTGTGAGACAGCTCTCCAAATGTTAGTAAAGCCCCCAGATGTTGGTAAAGAGGACTTTGCAGGATCTGCAGAACTGCATGAGCTGTTGTCACTTCCGGTGCCTGGGTCGATGCTTGGTGATCAATCCACTTTAAATTGTTTTTGTTCCCTTTCTAGCAGTTGAATACAACTGAGTGGTTTGCTAGGCTACTCCAGAGGGCATAAATGAATCAACTTACCAGGAATCGCATGTAGATCAGACCAGGTAATGACAGCAGGTTTCCTTCCATAAAGAACATTAATGAATCAGTTGGGTTTTTACAACAATCTGCAATGTTTTCATGGTCATTAGACTTTTAATTCCAGATCTTTTTAACTGAATTTAAATTCCACCATCTGCCATGATGGGATTTGACTCTGAGTATCCAGACCATTACCCTAGGTCTCTGGATTTATCGTCAAATGACAGTAACATTGCACCACTGCCAATTCCCTAAGTGATAATCAGCTGGAAGGTATCACATGAAACAGTAGCCCGTCTTTCCCTATCAGATGCTAACTAACTCACTGTCTTTCACAACATTTTGACAATATTTCTGTTTTGATTTTGCATTTCCAGCATTATTACTTCCTCTGATCGGTGTGCTCTTGGGGATGGTACTCAGAAATTTCTCAAGCTGTTTGTGAAAATATCTGATCCCTGTTTTCAGTCTCAAATTATGTGAGAGATGGCGAATTCCTTCGCCATTCATCATTTGGAAAATGTGATCGTCTTTGGAATCGGGTGTCATTTTGGGGTCAGCAACCTGATGGCCTATGAAAGCTTGCATCATTTTGCATCCTCAGCTTGTTGTGTCTGTTTGGGGCTTCACCTAGAGGAAGCTGCAGTTAAAAAAAATGATGATGCCAGCAGTGGTTAAAAGAAAAAAAAAATCACATGATATGAAAACTCCTGATGGATGGCAAAAAGCAGTAATTCGGTCTCTGGGCTTAAGTGGCAAACAAATTTCTTTTGTGGTTAATTCTGGGATAACGCAACAGGATTATTGCTTTGTAATCTGTTTGCCACCCACTCAATATCCTCCAGAAAGCACAGTTTCAGGCATCTGTTAAAAGCGCCTGTTTAAAACAACTTGAGCTGTACTGCCACCTCCACGTTACACTCCAACCAGGGAAAGTCAAAATCTGCACATCTGCACAAACTGGCAGTGCAAGGCCCTGATTAACATCTCTCAAATATAGATGAAATGCTAATGAGCCACTGGCTTTAAAACTTTACAGCAGCTGCAGTTGAAGTGATGTGACAGCGCACCCTGTACCCAAGTTCAATTCAGGTGCCCTCACACCTCATTCATATTACATGGTTTGCAGTGATGCATAGCTGCTCTGCAACCATGCAAAATGTATGATGAAACCGACTTGTAGGAAATTGTTCTGCACAAAGCAGACAGAGTCATTTTTGGAAAATTCATTGCATAAGATGTCAGTTCCTTACAATCGTTTAACACACAGGGAAAGGTTTAAGCCAGCATTAGAGCTTGAAGTGAAAATTTCTCATCCATGTGGCAAAGGAGAGAGTGCATCTCCAATGCTAGAATGATGCATCGCAGGGAGAGGCTATTCAGGCCACGCTGCCTTTTCCAGCTCTTAGAAAGAGCTACCTAATTAGTCCCACCTGACTGCTTTTTTTCCCGTGGGGCAGAAAATTTCCCCCTTCAAGTACTTATCCAGTTCATCTTTGAAAGTTGTTATCAAATCTGCTTTTCCTATCCTTTCAGTATGACATTCCAGATCATAACTTGCCACATATATTTTCTTCTTGCATTGCATCAGCTTCTCTGGTCAATTACTATACATGTTACTCTAGTTACTGACGTTTCTGCAACTGTAAATGACTCATCGTTATTTATCCAATGCAAACCCTTCATGATTTTTGATACCTCTCTCAAATCTCCTCTGAACCTCCTTTGCAGTAAGGAGAACAAATTTACCTTCTCTTCTTCTCTCTGCAAAACTGGATCTCTCCAATAATTTCTGAGGCCTGGAAATGCTTCCTAAAGTGTAATCCCAGAATCGGCTACTGTTTTCTCCCCGGAGCCTGCTCAGCAATTTGGAAAGTTTTCCCACTTCTTTGTCTTTTATCTAATAACCTTAACTTGTGTGACAAAGATCCTGGTCAGAATTCTACTGTCCTGCCCACCACAGGAATTGGAGCGGGCGAGGGGCGAATCATGGAAAGGTCTGTTGACCTTGGGCAGGATTTTCCAGTTTCAGAGTGAGCGAGGCTGGAAAATCCCGTTCCCTGTTTGCCTTTTCAACAGCCTTCTCCGCCTGTCCTGCAACTTTCAAAGATAAATGCAAGTGCACCCCTAGGTCTGTCCTGTATTCCTGTATCCTTTTTGAAATTGTAACATTTGGTTTATATTGTCTCACCCATTCCTCCTGTCAAAGTGAATTATTTTACATTTTAGCATTAAATTTCATCTGCCTTGTGCCTATCCATTTCATGGGACTGTTTAAGATCTACATAAAAGATAGACTTTTCTCTGTGATCCATAGGTACATTTTTTGTCAACGTAGTTATGAATTCATTACAATAAATGGGAAGATATTGACTTAGATGGTTTGTTGTCCCCAGAAACTTGATAGCATAACTTTAGACACTGGCTGCACAAGGTAGTGAGCAGGAATTGGGAAATTCAGCATTTGACTTTGTATCTCTGACGTGATGTGTTCTTCATTTTGTGATGCGTGAATTTGGCAGCCGGCAGGTCATCATTCTTCTGGTCTCATTTAAAAGAGAAAACATGCTGTGCATTCCATGCTGAAACTTGGCCAATGCTTTGCCACAAACCAATCTAAGATCTTAAAAACTGATGGCAAACAGAGCTTTGGAATTTAAATTGCTCAAGTTTCTTTAAAAAATGATGGTTTTTGTAAAACATCTGTAAAAAATTTTTTAAAATACATTTTGCTGCATCTTGCTGTATGTATTGGATAATTTTTGCTTGAGTAATCCTCCAATTTTATAGTCTTGCGGGTTTGCTGTTTTGGCCCTCTCCCCACCAATCTCCCTTTTCTGATCCCAAGTTTTACTGATCTTGTTAATGATTCTCTCTCTTCAGATACTGTGTCTGTAAGCTTTGACTTGCCGTCCTTCTCCCATCTCAAATCTTTCTTTCCTCTCCAAGGTCCTTGGATGTATTGGCAGTGTCGTATATCATTTATAATGATATAAACACCAGTTGCTCATAATGAATTGTGAAAAGATGCTATGGGTTCATTTGTTTAGACTAGGCATGTAAGGTGGGAAGCCTGAAGCTGTAAGCAGCATAGCTGTGTATGTGTGTGTGCTTTGCTCAAAGGCAAAATGAAACTAAGACTGGATTGCACTTGTCTTCTAGAGATGTCAAATTACTAAATACTATTACAATTACAAAATCTCCCTTTATTTTCAAAGATACCTTCACCCCTCCAAAGAAGTACAACTACTTATAACATATATTCATGCTTAGTTACCATTACAGGAATATAGAGATAGGAATCTCTAGAGCATAGAGGTAATCTGCTAGAATGGCCAGATCTTATAATGGTTACTTTTTTAATTGCTCACAGTGGATTTGAAATTCTTGGATGTTGTTGCTGGTTGAATTTGGAATTTCTCCTTCATATATTTGGACTGTATGATGGTTAAATATCTGGAATGAACCTGATTTGTCCTCTTTATGCCTCACCATTGTGTCTTTGTGTGAAATTAATTTGTGGGACCTTGATTCTGAACAAATCCTTGTCACCCCAGTTGGTTGTCACATACCTTCTGTAAAATTCTGGACGCAGACTTGTGCCAACTATAAACTTGGTAATTCTGTACCTGCATTTTTATTGTGTATGTTGGATACATTGGCTTGAAGTTTTAGAAATTTCTTTCTCAGTTCTAAGAGAGTAGAATGGGTAAGAGTAGGTAAATTGGTAGGCACTGGTCTGCCAAACATGAACTCTGCTGATCATGAAATACTTGCACTTAAAGATGTCACTCTCAGATGTAACATTGCAATGTATAAATCTTGCTTGGTCTATTTATGTTTAAGAATTAAGGATCTTACCGTGCAAAGCATTCGTACAGCAAGGTCATTAGATCAAATGTAATAGGGAGAAGAAATAGTGTGATTGATATTCCACTTCTCACACATATCCTGAAGTGGCTTATCAATAAATTATGGACCGTTATCTGTAATATTGCCTCTAGGCATACACTCTAAATGCTATTTTCAGTTTATTTGGTGTGTGATAGTTGTGTTTGATGTATTGTGCAATTGTTTAATAATAATGTGCTTGGTAAAGTAGTCAACGATGACAGTGAAGTCAGTGCCATAGTCATGAAAAAGGTTGAATGCAATTTTGGACCAAGAATGGGCAGGAGCTTCATGTGAAACCAATGGTTCTTTGTACTTACTTGGCATTTGCTCTTGACATTCTTTGAACTACTTGAAGATGACTTCAATGTCATTGTTCATACTCAACCAACAGACTGCCTCTCCAACAAGTGTTCTTGTCTAATCTATGCCCATGTAAAGGAGAATTTTAGGTTGTAAAGATTTTGGTTTGGTTACCTGCCTGCCTTGCAAAACAGCTTATTGAGCTGTGAGAATCATCTCATATTGTTGTCCATCCTTGAGTAACTCTCCAATGATACATGTTTAAGGATTGCCTAGCAGATCTTTTTGCAGTTCTTCCATGACAGTGGATGTGATCACCGACTCAACAATTCTGTCTGCTCGTTCTGCATTTGAAAAATCACAGTATGTACCCTTTTCCTGCTTCTGTTGACAAAGTGTGTTGGATACTCCTTCCTAGGAGTATCCAAGCTCATCCTGGTGAGGCCAAGTTAGCATTGCATGTTCATGGACATGCTGAATGGAATTAGGGCATCCTTCATTGATGCTTTTCCAAAATTTCTTCTTGCAATGGCTTTGTGCAAAATATACCAAATCATTTGGTGTACTTGCTTTTTCCTGCAAATATAATATTGCAGCTCTCTTGAAATTCTGTTGAAACATTCCATATATTTTGATGTTAGGTCATAACTGAAGTGACCAGAGTTGTTTCTGAGATTGATCTGCCATGTGAGATCTGACTGATTCGATGGATTGTTACCAGTGTGAGCTTACAACCTGCTGGTAAACTTACAGTTGCTGGGCCTTTAGTCTCCAGAATGTAGAATCTGTAACACCAAGGAGGATTGACTATACTTGCACTCCAGGACCATAAATCCTGCACATGGAATTATGTGAATGGTTCTCTGCCAAAAGTTGTGCAGTAGTAGGTTTTGACATGGCATGCCACGTCTGTGGATATGTGCCTTTTAGAATTTGCAGAGTTAGTACGTTGGCACTTGTGCCTGTATCAGTCTTGGCCAAAAATATGTAGTTACCAACATTCTTAGGGTAGATAATTCAAATCTTGACAATTACTTGGATGGTGTGACGGCAACTAAGTTTTTTTCATAAGATTGATGGAGTGAACTGTCTTGACTGCTCTTCATCTCATTATGAAAGTTATTGCCATTTTATAGTATGTCATGTATATGTTTCTGATGGTATACCAGTTTCTTGTGATCATTCTTAGTACTTGAATGTGACCCTTGTGTACGATCTTTTCGCTCATTGCACGGCTCTTTGTAACTGCATAAGCCTTTGTTCTAGAGCACTGCTGCTGCCAATGGTCATTTTTGCCATATGCTTTGCAGAATTGCTGGAAAACTGGGCATTTTCTGCAGAACTCCACACCATCCACATGCCCTGCTAGTTTTGAGTAAGCTGGTAAAAGAGGTTGTACTTAGAACCTGTAAGCTTTATTGAGCTGTGAGAATCATCTCATATTGTTGTCCATCCTTGAGTAACTCTCCAATGATACATGTTTAAGGATTGCCTAGCAGATCTTTTTGCAGTTCTTCCATGACAGTGGACGTGATCACCGACTCAACAATTCTGTCTGCTCGTTCTGCATTTGAAAAATCACAGTATGTACCCTTTTCCTGCATCTGTTGACAAAGTGTGTTGGGCTCTGTAGACTGTTATTAAAATTTTATGAACTCTGATGGATGGATGCAGAGGCTTAAGCTGATTCTGAACTGGTCTTCCAACCGATTCCATATCTTATGAGGAACTTTAGCTCTTCTATATTAATCCTGATGTGTTCAGCTTGTATGGACCTTCATTTTGAACTGCTAGGTGAATTTTTATTGCTTGTCTGATTCAGAGATATACGAATCGAGAATGTTGATTGAACGTTTTGATTTCAGATAGTAGTCAGCTGCATCACAATAAAAACGTGGATACTTTGACAATATCCATTTGACGTTTGTTCTCTGATCGTACTTGGGATGAGTGATACTGTAGCTGTTCTGAAATTCTACCAGTTATAATCACAGTGACTTTCCCTTTCTTGCTATCAGTCTGGCCCACAACCTGATCACTCACCTTTCTTGACTAAGCTAACCTGGCGTTGGTCCACTCAGTACATTGTCCCACTTGCTGAACTAACATGATATTCACTGCCATCTCACCACGAAGGAAACGTCTACCAGCTCTTTATCTGAGTGCAGTCTCAGCTCTGTGTCTTCAAAGCATTTCTGTGTAATCAGAAGCTGCATTTGCAAAACTCTCCCACAATTGCTGTCAAACCAGAATGTCAAGAGTTTCCTTATGTCTTATAACACAATTTTGGGCTGTTCACCATGTCATGCCTGTGCGTAATCTTGCTGTGATGTGGAGAAACTGGTATTGGACTAGGGTAAGCACAATAATGTAAATTAAGCTTGTGTCAGTATATGTTCTGTTTGTGAACACAATTCCTCACTCACTTGATGAAGGAGCAAGACTCCGAAAGCTTGTGCTGCCAAATAAACCTGTTGGATTTTAACCTGGTGTTGTGAGATTTCTTAATGTGCTTAATCTTGCTTTCAGTCAGTTTGACTATCCTTGAATATCATGTCATGTTGTTATGCCAATATAAATGGCAATTGCTCAGAAGGAATGGGCTCACTTATTTGGAATAAGCACATCAGAACATATTTATAAATGTAGAAAGCTTGATGACATCAATGGCAAGCTGTGAGTGTTTGCTCTGCTCACAGGCAAATGTGAAGCTAAGACAGGATTACATATTACATTTCCTTTTTGCTGGTGCCATGCTGCTGTCCCTTCGAGCCATACTACAATAGACACCTCCCAAATCTGTGCCCATCTTTCCTGGAACTCCATGTTTGAATTACTCCAGTTTGCTTTCCTCCATGACAGTACCCATAACGGCTCTTAGCAAATTACAGTTAACATCCCATCTGACTGTAGCAAAACTAAACTAAACTATGTCTCCTCAACCTTTGAGATATCATGCACAGGCAAAAAGGAGTCAAATGGTTCCCCTCTTTTCCCATTCCTCCTTTGATGATGACTTCTTTTTGTAAAAATAACATACATGCCAATTCAGTGAGTAGTTCATGTGCTTTGATCACAAAAGAACAAATCAATTAGCTTTTCTTGAGTTTAGCAAGAAAAGAGATTAGCTTTATTGTACTTATCCAGGGCCTAACTAAATAATAAAACATTCTCCAACACACACACACACACACACACACACACACACACACACACATACAAGCACTTGGCTAGCTTCAGGATGAATCCCATGGTTCTGCTGTTTCCCTCATGGATGCCACTTGTGTCAGTAACTGGCTATCTTGGCTATCTCTCTGAAGAAGGGCACGATGAGTTGATTTCCTTCAAGAAGTCTATGTCACCGGAGTGTCATGGTCAGTACACAGGATTTCAAAGCTTGCAAGGTAGATAGGAGGGAGACTGAAGAAAGAAGGACTCCAATTGAGTGTTCTCTCATCAGCATCTCAGCTGCTTGTCCTTTTACTGCAGAGAAACCAGAAACTTAAACATACAAAGGGTCGATGAGATGACCATCACCCAGTGATTCAAATATTGTTGTTACTTGTGTATCCCCCCTTGTAACATAGTCAGTTCATGTCTAGGATTCCCTCTTCTCATTGTTCAACTGATTGGATTTAAGGCATTCCCATTTGATGAGTTCAAGTCTGGGAACCCTCTCAGAGCTCGGGCCCCATAGTTAGGGGTCTGCCTCCAGCAGTTGAATACCTCTGGTGATTAGCTTGATGCCTGACTAATGGGGATGGGATATGTGATTCATTCACATTCCCCAGGTCATTGTCATTGGCTGTCTTTGTGGACAGTGTCTCCATCTCATTGGATTGGAACATGGAAGGTACAGTGATGCAAACTGGTTAGCCATGTTTGGCTGCAAGCTAAGATTACCTTTACTCTCAGTTTGAAAAAAAAAGTAAAAATGAGGATTCCACCTGGCAGATTAAACATAACTGTTTGACATAAAGCATGTTTTCTTGACAGAGGATTGACCACATTATCTTCCTCCAATGCCTTGCCACTGTCATTCAGCATGGTAGGATAGTACGATCCTGATTCCATTTTCATATATCTAATCACAACCAGAAGCTATCTCCAATGGCTTCCCATCTCATTCCCATACTATTACTACTGGTGTATGTCCCTGAACTGCTCCTGTTTCTCATCTCCATGCTGTCTATCAGTGACATCACTCAAAAGCACCGTGTTAGTTTTCACATATCCATTGGCACTGCACAGCTCTACTTTTTAAGCATTCCTCCACTGTCTCTACATTGTCAATTTGCATGCCCAACATCCAGCGCTGCTGCTCAAGTTGCTTCTGATTGTATAAATAACCTCATAACAGGTGAGGAACATCATGGCCTGAGTGTTTTGCCAATCATTTTCTGTTTCTCAGCTCCTATCTCCATTTTATCTACAATAAAAGATTACATGCAATAGGCTATAGTTATATGAAATGCTTGAAATGGCACCTTCCCAAGGCTGCAGCAGTTTCCACTGTAGGTTTGTACAATGGTTGATGGGCCCAAAATGAAATGCGTGCAGAAGTGTTGAGCGCATTAAATTTACCTTGCTCTTGATACCAGCAAGATTTTCCTCATTTGTAATCTAATATGGGGGAACTAGGTGACTGTATTGACTGAATGACAACCTATCTTCTTTCAGCTGGTCTTTGTATTTTTATTGAAGGTAGCCATCAGTTACAAATAGGGGCAATATTAAATAATTCATTTTGCGCTGTACTATGTCCATCACTAAAATGTAAAGATCAGGGCTGTATATTTCTCTACCTCTCTTACTCTTTCTCATTCATCAAGCTGTCCTTAAAATCTACTGCTTTGATCAAGCATTTAGAGATATCCAAATATCTCTTTGTGCATCTTGAGTCATGGTAAAGCTCCTGTGCAGCACTTTGGGACATTTTCCAAATTGAGAGTGCTACATAAATGAAAATTGTTGATGCAATATACACTTGTGTCTATGCCAATTTTTAAAAATTAAAAGCTAAGGAATAAACATTAGTGGTTATCCTCTGATAGATTTATTATCAATTAGATTGTATATTGATCTATTGCATTGGCCATGCTAAATTCCCCCTCAGCGTACCCAAATAGGCGCCAGAATGTAGCGACTGTGGGATTTTCACAGTAACTTCTTTGCAGTGTTAATGTAAGCCTACTTGTGATACTTCAAATAAATAAACTTCAAATTTAAGACTTCCTTTTTTAAAATAGGTATTCTTTTATCTTGACAAAGCAAGTTACACAGACCAGAAACAACCAGATTAGAAGATCATGGGATAAAACAGGACCTAATATGCCTAAATGTTGAGAGATGAGGTACTGTATTGGAGCAAAGGGATTTATTTGCCTGGTTCAGGAATTACTAAAAGTTACTGCATAGCTATAAAAAGTAATCAAAAAGGCCAGCAGAATATTTGCCTGTATCTCAGTGGGGTTGGAATGCAGAAGCAAAGAAATCCTTCAGTTATCCTGAGAATTGGACAGACTCCATCTGGAGTATGGTGTCTAGTTTTATCAAACCTTAGGATCTCCTATGGAGAACCCGTGCTGAACTTGCATTGGATTCCCCTCCCCGTAGGGCAGCACAAGTTCAACAAAATCATACTGAAGTTTAAAGGGTTAGATTATGAAGCCGATTGCGTAAATCTGCTTTGCATTTCCTCAAGTTTAAAAGATTGATGGGTTATCTATGGGGGTGTTTAAAATAAGAACAGGATTTTGTAGGTGGACGCAGGAACCATTTCTTTTGGAATTCAGATTAATGAGGCATAATCTTAATACAAATAGACAAAATTACTTGGAGTGAGATCAGGGAACATTTTTCACACAAAGGGTTGTGGAAACTCCGGAATAATCTCCCCCCCAAAACTCAGTCAAATTGAAATGTTAGAAACTGATATTTACAGATTTTTGTTCAAATAGAACTGAGGTACAGATCAGCCATGATCTAATAGAATGATGGTAGTGGATTGCAAGCATAAACTACAAGTGTATTCCTATTGTGTATTCCTATTCTGTATCAAAATAATAAAATTCCTAAAAATATGGCCAGAATTTTTTTTTAATTCTGAGGGATGATGATGATGAGTGGGAATTTTGGAAAAAAAAATTCCATGGGTATTTGTGACAATACTATAATCCAGGAATGTGATAATTAACTGGAGTGAAAATAAAAAAAATCAAACTTATTGAAGTTAATTATCACTTAATACTTCTCCCTGTAAAGCTCATTCCAAAAGGTATTTAAAAGTAAATCTATGTGATAAATAAAACATCACACCATTGGCAGCACGTTATGGACATTCTGTCATGCGTGTAAACCCATCATAACTCACTCCTGCAGCATTCACGATTTACAGGTTTCTCATGGGTGAAGGGATTTCCATGACACATTTCTATTGATATAACTTACATAACTTAAGTAAAATTATTTTTACCAAATGGTTCCTTGTGACAAACAAATGAGCGGGATTGAAGAGAAGTTGGGAATCAGAAAGGCCATTCAGTACATCAAAATTCATAGCTTTGTAATAAAGATCATTTAACTTCAATCCTGAAGGCCAAATACAGGAAAGAAAATTCAGAATAACTTGGCAATAGGACTCTGTGACTTCGAATCAGAATTGCAACACAGAGGCCTAATGGGTCCAATGTACCAGACAGTAAGTTCATGCTCAATCAACAACCAGAAGTCTGCCATATTGGATCAGACTGCTCAATAAACATCTAGTGAGCATGCCTGGGCCTATTGCATATGCAAATCCAGGGCTTAACACCTGTTTCAGCCGTACATGTGACATTAATTTGTGACTGTCCCCTGCCGCCTGCAATCAGTTTCTTCAGCGCATATCAGCTAAAACAGGTCCTGGCGAGCTGCCTCTGGAACTTCATCTGGTATCCACAGCTCACTGATACTATCCTAATGAGGCCAGCAGACCAATTTAACCTGATCTTACCGCCAGTGTCATTAGGCATGTCTGCTGTGGAGGGATCTCATCCCAGTTTGGCCATGATCCAATCTCTAGCCCCATATGTTTGAAAAACAATCCTTTGTTTCATACCTCGCATAGTAATCAAATGACTTCTGAAGACGGCAAAGCAGTTACATAATTATAAATCAGAGATTTCAATCTATAAAAAAACTTTGTTGTAGTTGTGGTAAATATTGCTGTTTCACCAACTGGTTCCCGATTACACAGCAGCAAAAGCATTGCTCTCCTTTTGAATTCAGGAAGCACCATTAGAGCCTTTGCTAGTACAATCCCAACCCTGTATTGCTCACTTGCAAAATCTTTTATTTATTACAATACCAAATTCACAGGACTTTGAACGTGCTACTTCAACCTCATTGGTCATTTACACCACATAGTTTCTACTGACGCACAGCTATTTAAAACCATTCAAATCAAACCCAGAAAAATCGTCTGATGTAGTTGTAGCTCCCATTCCCTACTGCTGTTCTCAAGTATCTGCACAACACATTGACTGACAAGTTTCTGAATGTTGGTAATTCTGCTGATGACTGGCTAGTATCTGGAAAAAGCTGTGCAGTGCAGAACAGAACAGTTGCTCGCTGTGGATAAAGCTTGCCAGTTGACTCTATGATGAATTTTGAAATGAAGCCAGCATATTGCTCTGTGGCTGGGCAAAAGAGATTTTTTTTATCGCTGCCTCGTGCTGATTGACACCTCTTAAATGTTGTCTCCACTGCAGCCAGTCATTGCTGCAGCACATTATGCATGGCAGAGATGGTTGTATTCATCAATGATATCGATCTTTCCAACCTTCCCAGCCTCTCCTCTGTCATAATGTGCAGAGTGGCCAAGGTATTTTTTCAATCTCGCTGGCTTTCAATTTCAGAACAGCTTCACCTGTCTGTGTTTCTGCTGAAGCTTCTACTTGTCTGTGTTTCTGCTGAAGCTTCTACTTGTCTGTGTTTCTGCTCAAGCTTCTACCTGTCTGTGTTTCTGCTCAAGCTTCTACCTGTCTGTGTTTCTGCTCAAGCTTCTACCTGTCTGTGTTTCTGCTCAAGCTTCTACCTGTCTGTGTTTCTGCTCAAGCTTCTACCTGTCTGTGTTTCTGCTCAAGCATCTACCTGTCTGTGTTTCTGCTCCAGCTTCTACCTGTCTGTGTTTCTGCTCAAATTTCTACCTGTCTGTGTTTCTGCTCAAACTTCTACCTGTCTGTGTTTCTGCTCAAACTTCTACCTGTCTGTGTTTCTGCTCCAGCTTCTACCTGTCTGTGTTTCTGCTGAAGCTTCCAGCTGTCTGTGTTTCTGCTCAAACTTCTACCTGTCTGTGTTTCTGCTCCAGCTTCTACCTGTCTGTGTTTCTGCTCCAGCTTCTACCTGTCTGTGTTTCTGCTCCAGCTTCTACCTGTCTGTGTTTCTGCTCAAGCTTCTACCTGTCTGTATTTCTGCTCAAGCTTCTACCTGCCTTTGTTTCTGTCAACTTCTGCCTGTCTGTGTTTCTGCTCCAGCTTCTATCTGTCTGTGTTTCTGCTCAAGCTCCTACCTGTCTGTATTTCTGCTCAAGCATCTACCTGTCTGTGTTTCTGCTCAACCTTCTACCTGTCTGTGTTTCTGCTCAAGCTTCTACCTGTCTGTATTTCTGCTCAAGCATCTACCTGTCTGTGTTTCTGCTCAAGCTTCTACCTGTCTGTGTTTCTGCTCAAGCTTCTACCTGTCTGTGTTTCTGCTCAAGCTTCTACCTGTCTGTGTTTCTGCTGAAGCTTCCAGCTGTCTGTGTTTCTGTTCAAACTTCTACCTGTCTGTGTTTCTGCTCCAGCTTCTACCTGTCTGTGTTTCTGCTCAAGCTTCTACCTGTCTGTGTTTCTGCTCAAGCATCTACCTGTCTGTGTTTCTGCTCAAGCATCTACCTGTCTGTGTTTCTGCTCAAGCTTCTACCTGTCTGTGTTTCTGCTCAAGCTTCTACCTGCTTTGTTTCTGTCAACTTCTCTGTCCTGTGTTTTCTGCTCCAGCTTCTTACCTGTCTGTGTTCTGCTCAAGCTTTGACCTGTCTGTATTTCTGCTCAAGCATCTACCTGCCTGTGTTTCTGCTCAAGCTTCTACCTGTCTGTGTTTCTGCTCCAGCTTCTACCTGTCTGTGTTTCTGCTCCAGCTTCTACCTGCCTGTGTTTCTGCTCCAGCTTCTATCTGTCTGTGTTTCTGCTGAAGCTTCTACCTGTCTGTATTTCTGCTCAAGCATCTACCTGTCTGTGTTTCTGCTCAAGCTTCTACCTGTCTGTGTTTCTGCTCAAGCTTCCAGCTGTCTGTGTTTCTGCTCAAGCTTCTACCTGTCTGTATTTCTGCTCAAGCTTCTACCTGTCTGTGTTTCTGTCAAGCTTCTACCTGCCTGTGTTTCTGCTCAAGCTTCTACCTGTCTGTGTTTCTGCTCAAGCTTCTACCTGTCTGTGTTTCTGTCAAGCTTCTACCTGTCTGTGTTTCTGCTCCAGCTTCTACCTGTCTGTGTTTCTGCTCCAGCTTCTACCTGCCTGTGTTTCTGCTCCAGCTTCTACCTGTCTGTGTTTCTGCTCCAGCTTCTATCTGTCTGTGTTTCTGCTCAAGCTTCTACCTGCCTGTATTTCTGGTCAAACTTCTACCTGTCTGTGTTTCTGCTCAAGCTTCTACCTGTCTGTGTTTCTGCTCAAGCTTCAACCTGCCTGTATTTCTGCTCAAGCATCTACCTGTCTGTGTTTCTGCTCAAGCTTCTACCTGTCTGTGTTTCTGCTCTAGCTTCTACCTGTCTGTGTTTCTGCTCAAGCTTCATGGAGATTCTAGCCTCTCTTTGGTTTCTCCAGTGCATCTTCGGCCACTGAAGGTGGTTTCTAATGAGATGTGTGGTGCAATCATTTTCATAGTCTGGAAGGTAAAAATCCTATGGGAAGAGAAAAAAACTGCTATAGTTAGGAGACCACAAAGATAGTATAGGTACACTGTTCTAAATCTGGTTATCAAAAAAAAAACTGGCAATATCTGAAAACTGATTTCTTTTTTAAGCTGCCGTGGATGAAGTTTTATTATTAGCTGAGTAAAATAATCTATAGGCTTCCAAAAGAGAAAATGCTGGAAAATCTCAGCAGGTCTGGCAGCCTCTGTAAGGAGAGAAAAGAGCTGACATTTTGAGTCCCGATGACCCTTTGTCAAAGCCACAAGGCATAGAAAGTGGGAGATATTTATACTTCAGGGTGAGGGAATGAAAGATGAGTAATTGCCATAAAAACAGAGGAAAGCTGTTAATGGCAGTCCATAGAGAGAATAGAAGGTGCAAATGGCCAAACGGTAGAGAAGCTGAAATCACAGGGTAAACTGTGACAGACGAAGATGTGGGGGGAAGGGGAAGGTGGGTAGAAGAGAGGTAAAACTGAGAAAAAAGGGGAACAGAGGGAAGAAGAGGTAAGAAAAAGGTGAGGAATTTGTCTTTAACCTATTGGCTTGTTGAGCTAGATACCACATTGGCTTTATGGCATGCTGGCTAGTAATTGGCTTTGCATGCCTGTCCTGTGTCTCAGTGGTCCCAGCAACAACCCTTGATCTGACCCGAAAACTGGCAAGATCTGAAATCTAATATAGACTCAGTCCCATGGTTGCCAGTTTTAAGACTTGTACCATGCAGACTGTAGCACCGCAAACACACAATAACAGAAAATGTTTTTCAACCATTATTGTCATGAAGTTCCAGTTGAGTATTAGGGTATAGTCATATGCTGGGCACAGAAAGGAAAGAACCTACTGGATTTAATGATAAGCCCATTTGGATCTCCATCGCTTCTTCGACTTTTGAGATCAATAAAGCTCTGTCCCATGTTTTTGTGTTAGAAGTGTACTTTTCTCTTGCCCCAACCCCCTCCCCCTCAACCACACTTCTCTGCTCCAGTGGTGATACTTACAGATTCAATGACTGTGGACATCTTTTTGTTTCATGCTCTTGATTGTTCACTTAATGAACTGGTTCCTTGTTTCAGAGGCTGTGTTCAGAGACTCCGTTATCCAACTTGTAATAAGCTGTCAAGCATGGATTGAAATGATGTGTTGCTGAGCTGATGCTCAGCTGATGCACTTTCTGACAAGAAGGGACATTTGTGATATGTGAGACACACCTCTCATAGTTTTCTGAGCTTCATTTTGCAGGCTTCTGACCAACACATCTGAATTATCAGACAAATTGTATGTTAAAGTGAGCAAGGGGCCTGTTCCTATAAGTTTAAAGTTTATTTATTAGTGTCACAAATAAGCTTACATTAACACTGCAATGAAGTTACTGTGAAAATCCCCTGGTGCCATACTCTGGCACCTGTTCAGGTGCATTGAGAGAGAATTTAGCATGATCAATGCACCTCACCAGCTCATCTTTCCAACTATGTGAGGAAACCAGAGCACCTGGAGGAAACCCATGCTGACACGGGGAGAATGTACATACTCCACACAAACAGTGACCCAAGCCAGGAACCAAACCCAGGTCCATGGTGCTGTGAGGCATCAGTGCTAACCAATATATCACCATGCTGCCCTTCTAATTATAATACAACACTGCCTGTGATTATCATTAGGTGGCTTGTATTCTGTGATGCTGACCACACTTTATTAATTTTAAAAATACCAAAGAAGTGATTTCTACAGATCTACTTATACAGTTACAGGTGCTTGTTGGGTCATTGCATCATGCACACCTGAGCCCTTGTGCTTTACATTAATTGCTTAATGTTGGAAGATAATAGTTGGAGGACATTGTTACAAATGAAATAAATGAAAATCCTATCACATATTAAAATCTAGTAAAAGAGAGCCTCTTTCTATCATTGAGAATAAATTAAGCAAAACTCCAGGATGTGTCTAACTGCACATTGTATATTAGTTATCCTTGTTCAGATACTTTCTTTGGTTGTGTTTGCATACAGTGACTTAATCAATGTCAATAAGGTCAATGTCAAAATGTGTTTTGCGTACGTTTTGGATGTTTTCTACCTCTTTTCCTCCTTTTAAGAAACTCCTTGAAACCTATCTGTTTGACCAAACTTTTTGTTGTTTGTGCTGATATCTCCTCACATGGCTTGGTGTCAAATTTTATTTGATAATGCTCCCATGGTGCACTGCGAAATGTTTTATTCCATTACGGGTGCTATATAAATGCAAGCTGTTACTGCTAATGTGCCTGTGCCATTCTCTTAAATTTAAGTACGTTTTTGGACTTCATGTTATTTCTGAGGTGTTTTAATGTAACATTTCCACAAGTTTAACCTAGTCAAAATGCTCCTAGATTGCAATGGTGGTGCTTAGTAGTTTAATTGATTTTTCTTTTCTCAATCTTTGTTGAACCCGCATTTAACTGTAATGGAAAGTGATAGCAACAGTATGATGCCTGATTGCATGGTGCACGCATGGCACGCAAGCCATTATAGTTGAAAGCAATCTAGTGAAAAAGTAAACTGGCCTAAAGTGTATTTGACTGTTAACCCTGCTGTGATGGTGTTATGTATTTAGGATGATATTGAAAATGTATGAATGGTATAAAACATGAAATGAGAATAAAGCATTTGGGTGATCAAGCCTACTGCTTGCATCACTATGTACAATCCTTCCTATCGTGGATTCTATCCAAGCCATTTAATTTCCTCAGGGATACTTCTTCAGAACTTTCGCCTATCCTTGAAGGTAAATCAAGCAAAACTCCAGAATGTATCTAGCCCTACATTGTATATCAGTTATCCTTGGTTAGATACTTCCTTTGGCGTGATACTCCTTGCTGCTGAGAATCTAAAATGCTCCATACAACCTTCACTTCTTCACACTTCACACATACTTACAACTCGGTTTTGTTCTAGACCAGATATTCATCTGTCTCTTTTTAAAGACGCTCATTATAAAACATCAATTCCTAGCCAAGGAAGTTATCAGCTGATAGCTATTGGCAGTGTTATGGGATGGGGTGGGGGGGGGGGTGGATTGGTGGGATGATGGGGTGTGGAGACAAATGGGAACAGTTTGGAATTATAGTTTGGACCTCAGAGCATGGATCCTGATGACACCATAAATCACAGAAGCGCCAATTTATGATGATAAGCAGAATCCTCTTTTGCCCCTTCATCAGCAGCTAGAATTTTCTGTAATGCTTCTAATTATATTTGAACTAGAAAAATTAAAGCAGGAGTCTCTTCTGTTCTAATTGCATTGATCAAGTGGTGTGGTAGTGTTTATGTGGGGGTGAGACATTAATGGCAGTTGGAAGTGTTGCTGTAGAGCTGATCCTTGCAGCCCAAAATCAGAATAACATTATCACATGATTCACAGCATAAACAGTTGCTTTCTGAATAATTATCCCATTGGTATGTACTGTAATGCTATTAACAATACCTCACCAGAGTAAAATGTGATCAAATCCTGTATTGCAGAGGAGGTTGATCGAAGGAGGAAGAAAGCCTCCCAAAATAGATAGAATTTCATCAAGAAAAGCTGATCCTAGTTACAGCAGACTGTTGTATCCTTCTTTGCACTTGTCTTTTTCCCATTGATCCCTAGCTGTTATCTTATCCTGTGGTGTTCGCTTCATTTCAGAGCTCATTTCAGAACAGATACCGTAGTGACCTGTTCATGCTCGCCAGGGTGAAGGCTGTTTTGGCAATAGAAAATGTCATTTGACCCCAAAAGTAATTCCTTCTTGCACGGAAGCCTTTTCTCGTGATTTATTTCCTAAATTACTTCTTTATTTCCCTCCCTTCTCCTTTGCTGTTAGGGTACAGTTTTATCAAATCGTAGAACGATTGAATCCCTACAGTCCATTTGACTCATTGAGTCTACACCCTATCCCTGTAATCCCGTGTATTTAACATGGTCAGTCCACCAAACCTACACATCATGGGACTCTAAGATACAATGTGGCATGACTAATCCACAACCTGTACATCTTGGAACTAATCGTCACCTAGTGCCATATGAAGGTAGCCACTTGCTGTGTGAATCTAGATGGTGAACGTTGACAGGAAGTTCAGGGGGTGACAATGACTTGTGGTGATGTTACTAGCCAAGAAATCCAAAGGCCCAGGCTAATGTTGTAAAGACATAGGTTCATATCTCATCAGGGCACTTGGTGGAATTTAAATACAATTAATAAATTGGAAATATAAATTTTGTCTCAGCAATGATTTTTTATGATCATTTTGTTGTAAAAACCTATCTGGCTAATGAATATTCTTTAGAGAAGGAAATCTGCCAACCATACCTGGTCTGGCCTATATATGACTTCAGACCCAAACCAGTATGTTTGACTCAACTGGGCTGCGTTGTCTAATAAACCACTCAGTTCAAGAGCAATTAGAAATGGGACGCAAAAGTTGGCCTTGCCAGTGATGCCCTCATCCCATGTAAGAGTAAAATAAACAAAGATTGTTGTGGATTGCATAATCATGAAACCAGCGCTTTTCTTACCCAAGGATATAACTGGGTCTGCAGCAGGTAGTGAAGGAACCAACAATAGGAAATAACATACCTGATCTCACCCTTCCCAATCTGCTGGTTGCAGATGCATCTGTCCATGATAGTATCGGTAAGAGTGACCACCTCATGTATTTGTGGAGACAAAACCCCAACTTCACATTGAAGATAACCTCCATCGTGTTATGTGGCATTATCACTGTGTTAAATAGGATGGACTTCGAACCGATTTAGCAACTCAAAACTGTGCATCCATGAGGCGCTGTGGGCCATCAACAGCAGCAGATTTGCACTCCAGCACAATCTGCAACTTCATGGCCCGGTATATCCCCCACTCAACCATTACCATCAAGCCAGGAGATCAACCCTGGTTCAATGGAGGGTGCAGGGGGGCATGCCTAAAAATGAGGTGTCAACCTGCTGAAGCTACCAAATGGCAAAAACAGCAAGTGATAGACAGAGCTAAGCAATCCCACAACCTATGGATCAGATCTAAGATCTGCAGCCCTTCCACATCCAGTCGAGAATGGTGGTGGTCAATTAAGCAATTCAGTGGAGGAGGAGGCTCCACAAATATCCCCATCCTCAGTGGTGGAGAAGCCCAGCACATCAGTGCAAAAGATAAGGCTGAAGTATTCACAGCAATCTTCAGCCAAAAGTGTTGGGTGGATGATCCATCTTGGTCTTGTTCAGTGGTCCCCAGCATCTTAGACGCCAGTCTCCAGCTGATTCCATGTGATGTCAAGAAACAGTTTTGTGCTGGATACTGCAAAGGCAATGGGCCCTGATAACATTCTGACAATAGCACTGAAGGCTATTGTGCTCTAGAACATGCCGTTCCCCTAGCCAAGATCTTCCAGTACAGTTACAATATTGGCATTTATCCAACAATGTGGAAAATTGCCCAGGTATGTTCCGTACACAAAAAGTAGAACAAATCCAACCCAGCCAATAATTACCCAATCAGTCTACACTTCATCATCACTAAAGTGATGGAAAGGCTCATCAATCGGACTATTAAGCAGTACCTGCTCAGCAATAACCTGCTCAGTGATGTCCAGTTTGAGTTTTGCCAGGGTCACTCAGCTCCTGAACTCATTACAGCTTTGGTTCAAATATGGACAAAAAAATTGAATTCCCGTGAGGTGAGAGTGACAGCCCTTGACATCAAGGAGCTGTAGCTTCAAGGAGCCCTGGCAAAACTGGAATCAATAGGTATCGGGAGCAAACTCTCCGTTGGTTGGAGTCATACCTGGTAGAAAGGAAGATGGTTGTGGTTGTGGAGGGTAAGTCATCTCAGCTCCACGACATCTCTACAGGAGTCCCTCAGGGTAGTGTCCTAGGCCCAACAATCTTCAGCTGCTTCATTAATGACCTTCCATCATAAGGTCAAACATGGGGATATTCGCAGATGTTTGCACAATGTTCAACACCATTTACAACTCCTCAGATACTGAAGCAGTCCGTGTTCAAATGCAACAAGTTCCAGACAATATTTGCACCACACAAATGCCAGCCAATGACCATCATCAATAAGAAACACTTCAACTACCACCCCTTGACATTCAGTGGCGTAATCTCCCACTGTCAATATCGTTGGGGTTACTATTGACCAGAAGCTTAACTGGACTCACCACATTAACACAGTGGCTACAAGAATAGATTAGAGGCGAGAAATACTGTGGCTAGTAACTCACCTCCTGACTCCCCAGAGCCTATCCATCATCAAACAGTACAAGTCAGAAGTGTAATGGAATACTTCCCATTTGCCTGGATGGGTGCAGCTCTAACAACAATCAAAAAGCTTGACACCATCCAGGACAAAGAAGCCTGTTTGATTGGCACCACATTGACAAACATTCAATCGCTTCACCACCGACACTCAGTAGCAGCAGTGTGTACTATCATGTGCAATATCATGTCCTGATGCAGTGCAGCAATTCACCAAAGATCCTTTCGACAACACCTTCCAAATCTACAATCACTTCCTTTCACAAGGACAAAGGCAGCAAATAAATGGGAACACCACCACCTGCAAGTTCCCTTCCAAGCCATTCAATATCTTGACTTGGAAATATATTGCTGTTCCTTTGCTGTTGCTGGAATTCCCTCCTTAATGGCATTGTTGGTCAACCCACAGAACATGGACAGTAGCGATTCAAGAAGGCAGCTCAAGGGCAACTAGGGATGGGCAATACATACTGGCCAGCCAGTGATGCCCATGAATGAATAAAAAAAGTCCTGATATGGACACTCCCTAGTAGAAATCATTGAACAACTATCAGAATCAGAAATTCTCTCTTCTGACTCACTGAGATCCTATTTCATGCTATTCCAGCTCCCAGACGTAATTTTTCCTCCTTCCTTGTGATCCTTATTTATTTCCCTTCATCCACCTATTCTATGTACACAGAGTCTGTTCATCTAATCAACATCCTGTTTTCATTCCTTCATTGTTTCTTCCCTTGGCTGTTGATAATGCTTAATCATGCTCATTAATATGGGAGAAGCTACACTATGAGACACACAAATAGATTTACCCACCCACTTGTTTTGTATGTAATAAGTATTGCTATTTATACTTGCATTGCCCTCTTTTGGCTTCTTTCCTCTAGCAGAGCTTCTTTACTGGACTCTGGTGCCAGTAAGATGATGGCCCATGCCCATGATACTGGTGGCTATCGGGTGGTTGTCAGCATCTACAAATGATGCTTAATTTTTCCTGCACAGTCCAGATCATTCACAGTCATTTGTATTTCTATCATTACAACTGTATTAACCCTTACAGTATATAGTGCAGACACTTTCTCATCTGATTCACACATGCTTTTTCCTGAATCAAAGTGTATGGATGCACATTTTGTCTTCTGTCTTAGACCCTTTTTTTAATTAATTCGTCGGACATGGACATCATTGGCTGGCCACATTTATTGTCCATTTCTTGTTGCCCTAGGACATTTGAGAGTCAACCACCTTGCTGTGGCTCTAGAGTCACATGCCGGCCAGACCATGCAAGGACAACAAATTTCCTTCCTAAAAGACCAGATGGGTTTTTTTCTGACAAACGAGTTTATTGGTCATGAGTAGATTCTTAATTCCAGATTTTTTTTTTGGTGAATTCAAATTCCACTATCTGCCACAGCTAAATTCGAAACTGGGTCCCCAGAGCATTAGCTGAGCTTTGTAGATTAATAGTCTCGTGATAATGCCATTGCCTCCCCTAAGGGTACATATAATGTGAATAGTGAGTGAGATTAGTGGCTGTTGGATTTCAATGTGTGGCTTTGTAATGAGGCAACTCATTACTTGTTTTCACTGGGTTACAAGTAGGTTTTGGGTGTGAAATCTCAACATCTGCTAAGAATTGATAACTAGCAGCAATGCTGTAGTCAATTGAATGGAGCAACATGAAACTTGGGTTGTAGCATTTGTCTGAGAGGCATTTTCATCACCACTGCCAACCCTTGCAATTCCACAGCCATTGGATTCTCCCTCAGTGAGGAAGGTAAACTCTGCACAGCTTTGAGGCTATTGAAGTTGTGGCAATACTTATCAAATTCTCCAACGTAGTGAGACCAGAGGACTTGTTGCTGTAGATTGGAGCTAATGAATGTATCAGTCCTTGTTCCTGAGGGAAGCTGAGCTTAAGATCAGATTTTCCATTTGTGGGGATGAGGTTTCCATTACAGAGGGCCCAGAACTGGTTACATTTTCCATATAGCACTCTACAGTTGTAGGTTGCAAGCTTGTCCAGGGACATTCCACATTTGGCAGTCATTCCATAGCTCCATGATGCTTTATGTGCAACCACTGAAGAATTTTTACAAACAGTTTCGATGGTTGCCAGATTCAACAGTTATTCGAGACATGGGACTGGTCATCGTTTACAATTCCGTTTGGTTTTTTTTCTCCTCATCTATCCTTTGTGTTTTACCAAGCAGGCCATGCACCCTTCCCTCCCATTGCAATTAGCTAACAGATAACTGGTGCTTGGTTGAAGGCTTTGCTCAGCCACCTCTTCCTCCCACATTGGGAGGAACGAATGTTTATGGCCAATTCAATCCAATCAAAGTCCAATTCAAAGCCTCAGCAAGTGAGACTTTCCGAATCCAAGCTGACAAGACAGCCTCACCACTTCCTGTCTTGGGCTTGGTCTACATGATCCAAGTTGATTGGAGTAGACAAGGCTTGATCGCATTTGCATCTTAGCCAAAAGGCCCAGATGCCGCTTTAAAAAAATTGTTTCAAATGAAGGTAAAATGTAACCTTATGACTTCACCCAAGCACAACATGCCGATACTACACTTGATCTTAGCCTCCTCAGTAGATCCAGTTCATGTCACTTGTGGGCAGTTCCGTTTTAAAAGTGCTTTAGGTCAGTGGTCGGGTTGATTCTGGCACCTTGTGCTGCCCGAAGCTCACATGGCAAGAACTTGTGGATATCTAGCCTGGGAATTTTTTGTTCACTATATACAAAGGGTGGCATTTCCTGCATGTCTTGCTCCTGCAAAGGAGTGCTTGATGTGGCCATTCACTTCCATTCAGTGCTGCATAAAACATTATGCAGATTCAAAGAAGATTATTTTTCTCTTGATAGATGCTGTCAGACCAGCTGGATTTTGCCAGTTCCTTCTGTTTTTATCTTAGATCTCCAACATCTGCGGCATTTTGCTTTTGTTGTTTATGCACATGTAAAATGACTAAGCAATTTTCCAAATCATTTGTCAGCAAGACAGCTTAATCCACAGATATCCTGTCTCCTCCAAGAATCATAGAATCATAGAACCCTATAGTGCAGAAACAGATCCTTTAGCCCATCGAGTCTACACTGACCACAATCCCACCCAGAGCCTATCCGCACACATTTACCCACTAATCCCTCTAACCTACACATCCCAGGCCACTGCCAATCAACCTAACCCGACATCTTTGGATTGAAGTGGAGGAGGCAAGTCAGATATTCCTTTGGGGGGAGTGGGTTGTAAAGTGAGGCCAGATCATTCTCTGTAGGAGGAAGAGGGAGACTTGTAAGATGTATCTCTGGTGGGTGGGTGCATATGGATCTCTGTCAGGCAGGGAAGGGAGGCGGGGGTCTGCTGCCACTCTGTGGGTGATTGGTAGGGAGGAAGGAGGCAGGGAGTTGCAGTCTTTCTGGGTAGTGGGGAGGTGGATAAGAGGGGTTGTGATGTCTGTGGGGGCCATTGCTCTCGCTTTCACTCCCAAGCTGCTTTATCCGCTTTCTGTGGCCCAGGAGTGATCTGACATGGATATGCTTTTTCAAATTTTTTTCTAACTGTGCATGCGCAGTTCAGAGCTCTGATTATTCCAGCACGAATGGGACCTGTGATTTTTTTTCAGGTTGAGTAGATATGGGGGTGCTTGAAAGCATATTTCCAAGTTAGATCTGAATTGTATCCAGATTCAGCACTCAGAATGAAAATGGTAAAATCAGGCCTATGCTGTCAAAGCTTTGCATCTTGCACTCTCTAGGACAGGTTGCAAAAAATTACCAATACTAAAGGGGACTGCATAGGAAGAGAGTGATGATTGGTTGGCAAGTGGATTTTAATTGTTGGAGCTGTAGCCATAGAAAATGCAGCACGGAACAGTTAACTTCCTCGCTTTGTTCAAATTCAAACTGGGCAAATCAACTGTGGTTGGTCAAGGCGTTGCCTTGGGGAATGTACCAGCATGGTCAGTGCTTTGTGTGTTGTGAACAGCTGATGCGACATGCTGTTTGATATGATCTGTCAGTCTTTGGGACATAGGGCTGATACACCTGGTATTATACTGCACTAAAATTCACTGTGTACAACCAGTCTATGCTTGCAAAACTCAAAACATAGTGGCTAACATCAGATGTTATTCTGTGATTGAGCAACACCTGCTAAACATTGCTGATGTGGCTACAAATTATATAGCACTAAGTTAAGATTGTCTCTTAGTCAGACTCGCAGTGTGGCTCACTTACGCGTGCAAAAAGCTGCAAATATTCACACATAGTGCTTCTGTCCTATGCACACGGAAGGAATGTGTCCTCACATTGTCCTTTTTCAACTAAACAGAAGCTTGGGGAACAGCCATTTCCCAGTTCATTATAGGACAGGCCTAGCTCACTTCAGCAGAGGGAAGCCAGTATCTGCAAGGCAGTAGTATCATATTAATGGCTTCAAAGTGTAATTGTACCTCTGTCAAGGAACATTGACATTGGAAGCTAAGAACAATAATGGCCTGGGTTTGGCAGTCACAATTACACCAAAACTGTTGAGATTTGCCTTCATTACTCTTTTCAAATTGACAGCAACTTCTGGAGTCTGCACCTGTGCAATGAAAAGTGGAAATCCAGATGTTGCTGTCGCTGTTTCTTCCTTCTTCACAGGGTGCACTGTTAAGGTCCCTCCAAATTGCAATCAATTAAAAATCATTGAACTGATAAGAATTTCTACTCTTAGTCTTGCTATAAAAATCCTTGTTGAATGAGGTGTAACTAAGTTTTTAATGGTGTTCTAAATTCACAAGTGTTACTCAACGGACTCACCAGCCCTGAAAGACATTTTTAGATTTGTTGAATGTCACATTAATCCATTATGAAAAGAAATTCATAAATTCTAATTTTGTTTATGATTTCTCACTTCTATCTTCATCACACATTTATGTCAAATCATTTATTTCACTATTGATAAAAGTTGAAAATTAAAAGATACACTGACTGCTGGTTTGCTATCTTTGAGAGTACTCCAATTGATGGGTTGCTTGCTTACCTGATGAAGGAGTATGGATTTTGCAATAAAATAAACTTGTTGGACTTTAACTTGGTGTTGTGAAACTTCTGACTGTGTTTACTCCAGTGCAATGCCAGCACCTCCACATCAGCACTGCTTGATGACATGACTGTCATTGGAAACCTATTGATTCTCTTGACTTAGTGTCAGAAGCATACTTGACATTGAGAAGGTACATGTCTGCAGAGTTCGCTAGATTCTTATGGACAGCTTTCTTCGAAGTCAAAAATGAGGGCCATTACTTAGCCTTTGACTGTGAAATTCAGCCCAATATTGCTCATTTCTAATTGCTTTTGGGAAGGTGTTGTGAGCCGCTTTCTTGAAGCGCTGCATCGATATTGTGTGGTCACATTTAAGTGAGTAGAAGTCAGATTTTGATCCAGCAACAATTATTCAAATTCAACTAATTATTTAAACTAACAAATTATTGTTCTCATCAACTAGGTTATATTAATCATGCAATCAAATTCAAAATTGTTTAGCAAGAATAGAATACTTGTATAACTTCCTTGTGATGCTACAGGAATAGTTCCTATTTCCTTTTCATCTGAACTTCAGTGAATTGTTGTCTTCTTTGGTTGAGGGTACCAATGTGCAGGCATAGTATCAGTAGATGATAGACTGGGCACAAATGTTAGTTGTGGAGCACTGCAAACTAGTTATTGCAGCAGTATATAAGGTGCAGTGTTGTGGTTCTGGTAATATTCTGATAGTAATAAAATTTAATTTTATAGGAGTGAAAAAGAGGTGAACACTCAAGAAGTTTCACACCATCCAAGATAAAGCAGCCTATGTGAATGGCATCCTATCCACCACTCTAAATCTCCATGCCCTGCAGCGTGTAATATACGCACTGTGGTAATTCACCAAGGCCTTTTTTGCAAAGAACTTCCAGACCCATGATCTATATCACCTAGAAACACAAGGGCAGCAGATGCATGGGAGCACCATTACCTTCAAGTCCCCCTTCAAGAAACACAGAATCCTGACTTGGAAATACATCACAGTTCCTTCTCCTGTCACCGAGTCAAAGTCCTGGAATTTCCTATATAATAGCACTATGGGTACTCCTACACAACATGGACTGCAGCATCTCGAGAATTCAGTTCTTTTAGGATATAGAAAAGGACATTAAATGTTGGCTTTGTCAGTGATGCTGACAAAGTAAGGAATAAATTGTTAGTGTTTTCTGATATTGCTCATTTTAAAGTGGAGGATCTTGATGTGCATATGTCAGCTGGACATCCTGGACATTTTGACGTTTCCAGCTTCCCAACTGCAATTGATGTGCACTTGGAGAAGAGCATGTCCGGAACTTCCTCTTCCTTGCTCTTTATTTAGATGCTGCTCACAACAGCTTGGCTAACTTTGAAACCGCAACATATGGAGCATTGAAGATTTAAGCTTCTGTGCTACCACTTCAAATTACACCAGGTTGACTTTTAACAAATTTCTGAGTGTGTTTAGATAGCAGAGAACCGCACCAAATGACCTCACATGCTCCGAAGATTTACCCCACGGTGTTGCCACACCAGCCATTTTCATTATGAGCAAACTACTAATTATACTTGCGCTTTTATAGAATCCCTGCAGTGCAGCAGGAGGCCACTTGGCCCATCAAGCCTGCACCGACCACAATCCCATCTAGGTCCTATCCCCTTAACCCCATCTATTTACCCTACTAAGCCCTCTGACATTAAGGAGCAATTCATCAATCTAACCTGCACATCTTTGGAGTGTGGGAGGAAGCCAGAGCACCCGGAGGAAACCTATGTAGATACAGAGAGAACGTACAAGCTCCACACAGACAGTGGTTCGAGCCGGGAATTGAATCTGCGTCTCCGGATTCATTCCGGACAGTGAATCCGGGTCACTGTGAAGCAGGAGTGCTAACAACTCTGCCACTGTGCTGCCCTGTTTTTCATCATGTTAACTATATAAGGGATGCAAAAGTACGATGGAAGCCACGCCTTTCATTGACCACTTCCATTCAAGTTAGTAAACATTCATTATTGTTACTTTGAAATATTTTTTTCGTGGTGAAACATCAAATTAAGGTAGGGTCACTTTGTCACTTTTGCTTGACAGTGTCAGCAGTAAAGATCTTCTGGTTAAAATCTCTCTTCTTTGCCAATGTAATGTTTCCAAATACTAATCTCAAAAAAATATCTCACCTGCACCATTATGCCTGTTTACATCAACAACATGAACAGCCTGTGTAGCTGTCTTATGGGGATTGTAAACACAATGCAGAGCCTGTGGATCCCATTCAATGCAAGTTACTGTTGATACTTGTCAAATTCACTTCACACTTATTTATTGCAGGATTTTTTGATCAAGGCAATATAGGTAGTTGGTCAGCCTATGAGTATGGATTCATGCAAATGAGACAAACAGACAGCATGTTAAACTGCTGTGCACCTAATTATCTTCAATTGCTGCTTTTGAATGATTTACAAAGACAATGAAGGATTGGGGGGAATTATAGCCATTTAAATTCTCTTTTCACATTATGCAAGCTCCCATGATACTGCTTGACATTTATTTCTAGTTATTATCTATGGACTTTTATAGTACTGCCTTTTCTCATGGTAAATCAGAAGTTAGTTCCGTTGTTGCAGCAGTAGGTGGGGTGAAATTGGTGTCCACATAGATACTACGAGGATTTGGAAAATGACCTGTGAGAAATGTAGAGGTTACACTGAAAGACTGTGCAGTCAATGTTTTTTGATTGCTCCTGGGTCGCTTCATCAAGGTTTCTTGCTGACTTTCCTGTTGGTGAAGCTCACCTTCACCTTTCTGGGCATTCCACCTTGCATACAAATTCTGACTTGGCCAGTTAAACAGGAACTCTCTGCACATGGAATTCTAGGTCTGCCCTCCCCCCAACCCCCTACCCTGACGACATTTTCCTTGAAACACAGGTGGGGCAATCCAAGGATTTGGCAGAGACCTCGCACTACCATTCCATGTCATTTTCTGGAAGATTTCCACTGGTGTTATGGTGGATGACTGCCAAAAATCCTTGGTGTCTCACTGAAGTTGTTTGGTTAGCGTAGTGGCACAGTGTTAGCACTGCTGCTTCACAACACCAGGGACCTGAGTTTGATTTCCGGTTTGGGTCACTGTCTGTGCAGAGTCTGCATGTTCTCCCCTTGTCTGCGTTGGTTTCCTCCACGTGCTCTGGCTTCCTCCCACAGTCCGAAAGATGTGCTGGTTCAGTGCATTAGCCGTGCTAAATTCTCCCTCAGTGTACCCGAACAGGTGCCAGAATGTAGTGACTGGGGGAAACTGGAGCCTCTGGAGAAAATTCACACAGACATGGAAACAGCAAGTAGACTCCGCACAGACTCAAGCTGGGAATCAAACCCAGGTCTTTGGTGCTGTGAGGCTGCAGTTTTAACCGCTGCCCATGTGTTCCAGATATGCACTGGAACTCTACCACCTTGTCTGCTACAGAATTGGAGCAGCAAGGGACCAACAACGGAAGAGTCCAGTGACCTCGGGCGGGAATTTCCAGTCTCACTCGAGCTAAGCCGTAAAATCCCATCTGTGGTCTCATCAATGCTTTGTTCAGGTGCAGTAAAACTTTCCTACTTTTTTTGGCTAGCTCAGTGTCATCAGCAAATTTAGCTACTATACATTCAGTCTCTTCATCTCAGTCATGAATATTAATTGTAAGTAGGTTGACCCCAGCACTGATCCCTGTGTCACTCCACAAGTTACGGTTTGCCAAGCTGTAAAACAGCCAGTTATCTCTTCTCTCTGTTTCTCTTTAGTTACCAATCTTTTATCCATGCTAGTATGTTTCTGCCTATACTATGTCCCCTTATCAAATGGCTTTTGGAAACCCAAGTACACCACATCTACAAGCTCCCCTGTATCTAACTTGCTTGTTACTTCCTTAAAGAACTCTAATAAATGAGTTAAGCACCATTTCCCTTCCACAAAGCCATGTTGACTCTGATCACTTTTTGATTCCTTAAGTATCCTAAGTATCTTAACAATTGATTCTAGCAGTTTCCCTGTGACAGATGTTAGGTTAATTGCCTATAGTTTCAAACTTTCTGTCTCTGTCTCTCCTTTTTTGAATAAGGGTATTACATTAGCTATTTTCCAATCCACTGGGACCCTTGGGTGGCACGGTGGCACAGTGGTTGGCACTGCTGCCTCACGGTGCAAGGGACCCAGGTTCAATTCCAGCCTCGGATGACTATCTGTGTGAAGTTTGTATATTCTTCCTGTATCTACATGGGTTTCCTTCGAGTGCTCTGGTTTCCTCTCACAGTCCAATGATGTGCAGATTAGATGATTGGCCATGCTAAATTGACCCTATCCTGCTGTTCCCTGCCAACTATGATTCCCATGGCTGATGAGATGGAAAAATCCCATTCAATGACTGTACAAGCTATGACAAGGTATGTTACTTGATCTGCACTCTGTGCTGCATCAAGCAGGTGACTGATACTCTCTTTGCCAACCAGAGGCCAACCAGAACACCAACTTTTCATAACACAACATGTCACGGGGTGCCTGCTCCTAACAAAGGCTAGGCTTTATTTTACCTCCACAAAATCAATGCATGTCTGCTGAAGGGTGATTGAAATGGAGCCATATGTTGACAAAAGTCATTGCTGGAGCAGATGATGGAAGCAGTCAAACAGTGTCTGAATGGTTCTAGGGGCTTTCTGCAATAATACCCAGAGAGAGTGTGCCTAATCATGGCACCAGTCTGTAGCCACAGATCTTTGGTGGCAGTTAATCAATTAATGCTCCTTTCCACTAACTGAACACCCTACCACACTGAACACACACACACATTAGATCTGGAATGTTGCTAAGCAACATTTTGAGAAGACAGATGAAGAAACGATTCTCACCTATACTGCCAAGTTAAAATCATAGGATCCTGCACATCTGCTTTGGAAAACTGGGATACCTTGACAGTGAATGACCGATGCAAAAATCAGGCCTAAGTGAAGTGACAATGAATAGACAGCTCTGTTTTAAAGCTGGTTTCAAATCAGGATTAGAGCAGTCATAAACTTCAGTGGATGAATCGCAAACAGTGATTCATCAATCTCAGTGCTGGGAACATGAAATCAGTGCAATAGGGGAGGTGATGGCCTGGTGGTTTTATCACTAGACTATTAATCCAGAAACTCGGCTAACGTTCCGGGGATCCAGGTTTGAATCCCACCACTGCAAATAGTTGACCTGAATTCAATATTATCAAAAATCTGGAATGAAGAGTCCATTGATGATCATGAAACCATTGTCAATTGTCGGAAAAACCCATCTGGTTCACTAATTTCTTTAGGAAAGGAAATCTGCTGACCCCTACCTGGTCTTTGTGTGACTCTGGAGCCATAGCAATGTGGATGGACAATAAATGCTGGCCAGCCAGTGGCACCTGTGTCCCATGTGTCCCATGAGTAAAAAATAAAAAAAAAAATCATCAAAATGGTCCCTTCTCACTGGTGAGATGAAGTTGACATCTTAAATACTGTGCCCAGTGCCCACAGGGAACAAATCTTGCTCCTGTCTGTCTCTCTCTGTCTTTCTTATTAAAGAAATTTCTGAAGTTTATGAAACATAAACCAAGAGTTATGACATGTTTATGATTTGTTACTTTATATTTTTTATACACATATATATGCAACCACATTTAGCATAAATTTTTACCTGAATAAGTATTTTGAGATTTGGTCTCTAGCTTTTCTCCAGATGTTTTTGATAAGTCTTTGCACAGAAACTGGTCGAAGCCGAACAACTACACTTGATGAGCACAAGTGATTGCATGTGGCTCAGATTGCACTTAATAATGTCATAGCTCAGGAAAGCATATGAGTTCCAAATTCAGGCTTTAAGAAGTGCGCTAGTTAAAATTAAAATTTTTAATGAAAGCATTGCAGTCAGTTCAGTGCGATCGTGTTATTGTGAAATTTATAATTTTTGAATCTATTTTAGCATCTTTAAGTCCATTTTTAAAAGTTAGTAAGCTTTATGCTGCTTAAGCTAAAGCACTGGGAAAATTAAATTTTTCTCAGTTAGATACCATTTCAGGAACCAAGAGAGAACAGTACTAATAGTGTTACTTTAAAATAATGGATGCCAGCAAATAGCAGTGTAATGTTGGTTAAAGGTGATAATGCAATGTCCATCTTCAGAGTATTGTTACAATATGGAAAGAAGCCATTTGGGCCATCGTGTCATGCTGGCTGCCTGCTATAGTAATTTACCTGGTGCCACCCCGCCTTTCTATCTTTTCTCCATAACTCTGCATATTCTTCCTTTTCAGGTAATAACCCAAATCCCTCTTGAATGCTACAATTGAATCTGCCTCTACCACACTCTACGTTAATGCATCCTAGATCCTAGCTATTTTTTGTGCAAAAAGTTTTCCTTACGTCCTTATTGCTACAGTGACAATTATCTTAAATCTTGCAGTTAACAAAGATTAACATTTCAAACATTTCAGCACCAGTGATAGAAGTGAATGGCAGCTGGGTATTATTCCAGCTACTGTGAGTGCTGTGGTAGAGCATCTATCTGGACATGATTGAGGAGTAATATATGAAGAGGTGAAGGCTATTCTAAGCTGTGCCATCTGGTCCAATAAAACCTACTGGAACAGCCAACCATCTGTACTGCAGTACCAGTGGCAAAGAAGCCCAGCAAAGTTCTTTTTGCCCAAATGATTTTCAAACACACACAGAGGTTACAACAGTCAGCCATTTTGTCACGTAATATTTAAGTAAGAAGGTAGCTGAAACATTTTTATCACCAACCACCCTGATATGTGCACATAAACGACAAAGGCAGTAACTATTTTTCCAAATTGCTGACTTAAATCAAGGTACAAATGTCATTGACTATCAGCATGAGTTGTTCATATGCCCATTATCTAAACGTCAAGGGCTAATATTTTGCTAATTCTGCAAATGTTATGTTAAAGATATCATATGGAAAAGATTCTTCGGCCTCCCAGCCACATGTTTCCCTGGCATGAGATGAAACATTGTTAATTACAGAACCTGTAATTACAGGACCTGGATTCTGCCAGGTCCCGCCACTGTCAATGGGAATTCCCATTGATACCACCCCATGTGGGTGGGAACAGTTGCAGAATTCCGGGCATATATTTCAATGAATAGTTGCAGCGGCAGGGGTATGGTTGGGCACGAATTTTGCAAGATGTATTGATCCTGAGGCAAATTAAGTATGATATTCTGTGAAGGAGAAGAAAGAGTGGAAGACTGGTTGCTTGGAGATGTATTTATGCTGTGCAACTGTCGAAGATGGCACCTTTGTATAATGCCATACACAATAGGAAGTCTGACAACATCAGGTTTAAGTCCAACCGATTTATTTGATCGTAAACTCACAGGCTTTCAAGGTTATCTTCTTCATCAGGTGAATGAGGTGTTCTCATTCAGACAGTTTACAGATTACTGGTTAGAATGCGAATCATTACATTAACGGCATACTCCGCCAGAGAACAAATATAACTAGGCTATTCCGTAAACCAGACTTTTATTGGGACGTTTGGGGATGGTTAAATTGTCCATAAAGAAAGCAAGCAGAGCTATGTACTACGGTTTCATCTTGGTGTTTGGTGTGGAGCAGCAGCAAGCTATGAAAGAGCTTTTGTGACCTGCAGAAGATGAGACCCTAATGAGACAAATGGGAGTGTATGGGTTTCATTGTCAGGTTTGTCCAGCAATTAAACACTATTATTTTCTGCCTTTTTGCAATTTGCTCTAGCTATTTGGGTATTGTTGAGGACCCTAAATGTGCTCATAGATTTACTTCTGAATATTTTTCCCTGGAAACCCTGATCAATCCATTCCCAGAAACAGGGCATTCGCCATGAAAACCCTGTCATAACCTGTGGGGTCAAACAGTTTGAACATGCAGATCTGAGAGGTCTTGAGGCACAGTGGGCAATGCCTGTATCTCTGAGCCAGATAATATGGGTTCAAATCCCACCCCACCTTCAGCTCCTTCCAAACATGCCACTGGCTGGTAGCTTCATGTGCAGTGGTGCCCCTCAAGCAGCATGGTGGCACAGTGGTTAGTATTGTTGGCTTACAGCCAACCCAGGGACCCAGGTTCAATTCCAGCCTTGTGAATGTGTGGAATTTACATATTCTCTCCATGTCTGTGTGGATTTCCTCCGGGTGCTCTGGTTTTGCTCCCACAGTTCAAAGATGTGCGGGTTAGGCTAAGAGAGTGAATATATAGAGTTTTGGGGATAGGATCTGGGTGGGATTGTTATCGGTGCAGACTGGATGGCCAAATGGCTTGCTTCATAATTCTATAATTCTTGTTTCTATAATTCTATAAGCTCCTGGTGACAGGTTAGTGAGCTGTTCTGTAATTAACTAGCTAAGGGAACAGACAAAAGTCTGCTTTAGTGCCTTTAGTGTAGGAAGATAATTGGAGTAATTGGAACTTGTATCCTTAGATTCCTCAAATACATGAAGGGAGGTTGTGTGAGGTAGAAGGAAAATTCAGAAAATGTTTTAGGGAGCAGGAAAGTAGGTTCCATAAAGGCCCTGGATGGCTGGTAATGGGATAGAGGTGAATATTAGAATTGGGCAAAATAAAACCCAGGAGCCTAGCAGCAGGAAATAAAAACCTGCTGCAGCTTAAATGGGAAATAGCTGCACTGCAGGACAAACAACAACATGCATCTATGTTGTGCCTTAAGTGTAGTAAAATATCCTGAGGCAAGTCCCAAGAGCATTTACCAAATAAGATTTGACACTAATGTTGGAGTAGTTAAAACTAGGGATGTGCAAGAGGCTAGAATCGAAGGAACACAAAGATCTAAGAGGACTGTGAGACTGGTGGATGTTACAGGCATAGTGAGGGCTGAGGTCATGCAACAATTTGAAAACAAAAGCAAGAACATTAAAATTTAGTGTTGATTAACTGGAAGCTAAGGTGAGTCAGCAAATATAATGTGATGGGTTAGGTGAACTGAGTACAAGTTAGAAAATGAGTCGTGGAATTTTGGATGAGATCAAATTTATTGGAAATAGAAGAAGATGAGAGAGGCTGGTGAAATGCCTTGGAATAGTCAAGCCCAGAGGACTTGGAGGAGGGCTATGTTAACAGATGAGCTGAAGCAGGTACACAGCTGGGTGCTGGTATGGAGGTGAAAGTAGGGAATATTGATGATATTTGATGTGATGTGATTTGATTTATTATTACCACATGTCTAAGTATACAGTGAAAAGTATTGTTTCTTGCACACTACACAAAGATTACTGTACATAGAGAAGGAAAAGAGAAAGTGTAGAATGTAACATTTCAGTCATAGTTAGGGTGCAGAGAAAGTTCAACTCAATGCAAAGTCTGATGGCAGCAAGGAAGAAGCCGCTTTTGAGTCGGTTGATACATACCATCAGACTTTTGTATCTTTTTCCAGAAGGAATGTCCAGGGTGCTCGGCATCTTTGATTATGCTGGCTGCTTTTCTGAGGCAGTGGAAAGTGTAGACAGTGTCACTGGATGGGAGGCTGGTTTGAGTGATGGACTGCTCTTTGTTCACGACCCTTTGTAGTTTATTGCAGTCTTAGACAGAGCAAGAGCCATACCAAGTTGTGATGCAACCAGAAGGAATGCTTTCTATGGTGCATCTGTAGAAGTTGGTGAGAGTTGTAGTGGACATGCCAAATTTCCTTAGTCTCCTGAGAAAGTAGAAGCATCATGGGCTTTCTTAACTATAGTGTCCACACGGAGGGACCAAGACAGATTATTTGTGATCTGGATACCTAAAAGCTTCAAGCACTCAATCACTTTTACTTCACTGATGTAGATAGGGCATGTCCTTCACTATGTTTCCAGAGGTTGATGACACTCTCCTTCATTTTATTGACATTGAGGGAGAGATGATTGTCGTCACACCAGTTCACCAGATTCTTTACCTCTTTCCTGTACTCCATCTCATCATTGTTTGAGATCCGATCCACAACGATGGTGCAAACTTGAAAATCGAGTTGGAGGGGAATTTAACCATACACTCAACAATATATAATGAAATAGTCAGTGTTGAGGATGATCGTGGAGGAGGTGCTGTTGCCCATCCTTACTGATTGTAGTCTGTGAGTTAGGAAGTCTATGATCCATTTGCCGAGGGAGGATCCGAGCCCCCAGCCACGAAGTTTGAAGATGAATTTCATGGCAATAATGGTGTTGAAGGCTGAATTGTAATCTGTGAACAGGAATCTGACATGAGTGTCTTTGTCGTATGGATGTTTCAGGGTTGAGTGTAGGGCCAGGGAGATAGTTCTGTTGTTGACCTGTTGTGGCAACAGGTGAACTGTAGTGGATCCAGGCAGTTCGGGAGGCACAAATTGATTTGTCCCATGACTTTTGAAGCATTTCATAATGACGGATGTCAGAGCCACCAGATGATAGTCATTAAGGCACGCTGCCTGGTCTTTCTTTGCTACCGGAACATATGTTGTCAGAAGGTATTCTTGGTATCAAACATGAAACCAAGGTTATCAGCAGTCTGGCTAAGTCTCAGACTGTTGCTGTGAAGGGCAATGGAATCATAGTTAGGGAACAGAGTTTATGGTGATGATAGAAGACAGCAATTTTGGTCTTCTCAATATCTAACTGGAGAAAACTTCGCAATTTGTGACTGGGAAAAACTTGTTTCAAAATTATCTCCCAACCCCTATTGGGGTGTGGTAGATGCTTGCTCGATTGCAAGCCAACCACAAGTGGCTGATCGATATCGGCCCGATAACAAAGGGAGTGAATCTAATCTTAAATTTGAATACCTTCCTGCACACCCAGTCGCCGTGCCGTGGGAGTATAAAGGTTAGTGTGTTGGACTACTAATCCGCACTCTATCCTTGAGTCCACGGTTCCCTGCATGCGCACTGCTGATGAGCCCCAACAAGGGCAAAACAGCTGTCCAGTGCTTCGCAATTTGTGACTGGGAAAAACTTGTTTCAAAATTATTTCCCAACCCCTATTGGGGTGTGGTAGATGCTTGCTCGATTGCAAGCCAACCACAAGTGGCTGATTGATATCGGCCCGATAACAAAGGGAGTGAATCTAATCTTAAATAAATGGAGAAAACTTCTACTAATCCAGTATTAGATGTAAGGGAAGCAATGTGACAAATTCGACACAGTAAAAGGGTCAAGAGAAATGTTGTAAAGTAAGATTGGTGTTGTCAGTGTAGAAGTGGGACCTTGTTTTCAAATGATGTCACCAAGGAGAAACATGTAGCTGAGAAATAAAAGAGGCCAAGGATATATTCTGGGGGACACCAGAGGAAAGCTGCAGGAGCAGGAAGAGGAACCATTGAGAATGTTTCGCTGGCTACAACTGAATGACTGGACTGCAGTCTGAAATCAACTGAATGAGGATAAGGAAGTGTTGGAAGAGAATGATATGATTCGCCATGTCAAAGGCTGCAGACTAGTCAAAAAGGTTAAGTTTGGAGAATTTAACATGGTCACGATGACGTAGGAAACCACAAATACCTTTGAAAAGAATCAGCATAAATATGTGTTCTTAGATCTGGCTGGAGGGTTAATGGGCCCTCTTGCTCTGTGAAGATGGCAATGTCCTCACTAATGTTCTTTAAGAGAGGAAATCTGCTGTCCTTACCATGTCTGGCCTACATGTGACTCCAGAGCCACAACAATGTGGTTGACTCACAACAGTCCTTGGGCAACAAGGGGTGGGTAATAAATACTAACCAGCCAGTGACACATGAACATGAACATGAACGAATAATTAAAAAAAATACATTGTGAGTTAATGGAATTTTTTACTCATTTGCACCTACGCTGTACCTCCAATGGGAAGGATGGGATGTTAAAGAGAGCTGGGCTTGAAGAATCAGTGCCACATCATTGTTGATGTATGTCAATCCTTGCTACCTTACAGCATGGTCCCCTGCTGGGAATATAGGACTGGCAATTCACCCTGAAATGCTTTATTATGCAGTAATTGTGAAGAATCCATGCACTTGGAATGCACAGACACATTGATGTGACACTGTATAAATTATAGACTATCTGAATAAAAAGATCTGCCTACCTGCTCCAGGCTACGAGAATGTACGAGTTCTGCATTTAAACATATTGAGACACTTATTTGGTTCAGTGAAACCCTGTCTCCCATTGTGGTGTATAAAGTAGATACTATGTATAACCTTCGTCTCGGCACTCATAACACCTTACTTGTTATATACTTGTTAACATTTCTGCGGAAGTATAACCTTTTACAATTACACCTGCTCATTGTGGTTACTTATGTTTCATACTACTACCTTAAAGAAACATCCATACCTTTCCACTGCAGTTTCTGCTGGGTCATTCTGGTGGACACTACGGGGCTTTTCATTGTTATCATCCATTTCCAGGTTTGTTTCCTCCTTTGCATGTTTGGGGATCATCATCTTTCACCAACAACGTGATCACATCACTTCATTGTCTGGCCTGGCCAGCAAATGTGTTTTTTTTCTGATATTGTACAGTAATTTTCTACTTGAATTCATGAACTTTCTGCCTTTTATAAAGGTTGAGTGGCTTGATAGATAAATAAATAATACTTAGATTTATCCCAATGCCTTATCAGACACAAATACCTCAAAGGCTCACGCAACAAATGATTTTTTTTGAACTGTAGTGTGGAAGTCACTGTACAATTGAGGTGTTATGCAGGCAAACAAACTGTTTGAGAAAGTGAATCATGATTGGCTGATATTTTTGAAACTGCTGATGGAATTACATTGTCAGTTTCTCACATTAAAGAAAATCTGTCAACCCAAGCTTAGCTTCCCTTGCCTGGCAGTTTTTCAGGTGGTAAATGGGCACCTAAGGAAGGTAAGAAGCGTGCATCAATACTAGCCGCAAGGATGCTGTACACATGCTGGTATAGACAGAAAAAGAGGTATATAAGGCCTATGCCTGAAATGTCAATTACGAGGCTCTTTGAATATGCAGGTAAAGATTTAACACCTGTTTGAGGCAACCCACGTAAAATTGGGTTGCTGTGAATGCCAGTGCAGCTTCAGTCAGGAAATACATTTATTTGGCTAGCAAGAATGCACCTTCTGGCTCTGCATTAAAATAAAGAGATGCTGTCAACCGTTGTCTGACATCCTCTTCCTTTCGGCAATCTCAACAGCTGATCATCTTGCTATCCTGTCTCTTCTCCTGATCAACCTCTCATTCCCGCTCTCATCACCTGCCATCAGATCACTTTTGCCTCCCTTTTAAATATTAACCTGAGATTGTTACTAGCAACTCGTAATTCACAGCCTTTTTGCTATCTGAGGACACGTTCATGCATTGGGATCAATCCCTCTAACCCGTTTGTGCTGATCGGAAGAAATTTACAGGCTATAGTCTTACACCTTTGCCCAGTTTCCTCTTCAATTTTCTCCTATTCTTAATGGTATTGACTTAGCTTATGCTTCTGTGGGTGATGCGTGCTCGCTAATACCACATCCAAATGATCATTTCTCGAATGCATTTCTAGGCAATGAGTGCAGGCAAACTAACATGAGATGGGGTGAGAATCATATCAACCTGATCCTATCCTTAGGCAATGTTCTCATTTTTGATAAATTATCAATAACAACATTGAGCAGACATCTTACCCAGATGTGGTTATGGAAACTTAGGAGCTTTGATATTATAGGAGGTGATGGTATAATCATTAGACTATTAATCCAGAAACTCAGCTAATATTCTGAGGATCTGGTTTCAAATCCCACCACTGCAGATAGTGGAATTTGAATTCAGTAAAAAAAAAAGTCTGGAATTAAGAATCCATTGTTGATTGTCAGGAAAACCTATCTTGTTCACGAGTTCACTTTAGGCAAGGTAATCTACTGTCCTCATCTTGTCTGGACTACATATGACTCCAGAGCAACAGGAATGTAGTTGACTCTTAACTGTCCTCCAAGGGCAACTTGGATGGGAAATAAATGCTGGCCAGCAAGCAACATTCATATCCCACGAATGAATAAAAAAAATCTGTTACCTATAATGGTGCTCAAGTAGCTCAGTTCAGATCAGGAATTTGCATTTTATATGTAGGAATATACCATTGAGATAATGTATTTACCAATGAAGGATAGAATTCTCTCCTTCATATTTGTGAAAGGACCAGAGGGTTTGAATCTCAATTACTGATCCTGTACCAAAACCTTGGTGCACTTAACTTACAACTTTGTCGTTTACCAGTTGTTCCCCTTAGCTGCAATTGTGGAAATAAAGAAAACATTTAATAATGATGCACAAAACATTCTAGCTACTGCTTTTGCTTTTATTAGGGCATTTAAAAATTAGATTGCACATTTTTTTCACTTTTTCGCAAACCATTTTGCAAATATTTGATGGCATCAAGTGATCATGACACAGTAAAGATAATTTGCAATATCATGAGATGTTTGATAGAATTTTCTTGATTATCCTTCCATTGAAATCAATAGAGTAGAATTCGGGGAGGCTATAAAAGGTCAGCAGTTCTCTTCACCAAGTTACTGTGTAAATGATGAAGTTGAAAATTAATTGATTCTGGAAAATAGGAAGTACTTTGACTGCTGATAACTGCAGTACGGTAACTTTTAAATTATACCTCCAGCACCTGTATGTGGAATCCAAGGGTTCACTACAGCAAGCAATCTGCAGGAAAACAATTAATGGAGCACCCCAACTCACATAATGCATCATTCCATGGATTGAAGAGATTAGATTTAAGGCTTGTATTGATCACTTTTGGATGACGTTGTTCCAGCATTGGCTTAGTATTCCTGGAAGAGAAAGAAATCGCCATTGTTCCAACATCTAATTCTATCAAGTAAACCTTTCTGGAAAGTGCCATTATGTGAACATTGGGTGCAGATAGTTTCAGGCTTGATTATAATGAACTACAGAGGCAAATAACCTGCTAACATGAGCTGTCTCATTCACACACACAATGGCTAAATCATTAACTCTAACAGAACCAGTTCTTACTTAATCCAGTAACCTTTTGGAAAAAAAATGAGAAAAATGCTGTAAATCCTTATTGACAAATATTTGCAGTCTCTGAGCAGGAAACAATAATAATCTGACTAAGCAAAAATATTTAAAGTTCTAAGTTTATATGACAGAAGGGAAGACTAGATGTTTTGGAAATAGAATTGTCCATTATTTTTTGTTGTAGAAAGTTGGTAATAAACTATAATGCAATACATTGCATCTGCTTTTAAGCTGTACAGGAATGTGAAAGTAGAATAACACAAAAAAAATGCATTAATCCAAAGTACCATCTTTGTTTGTAATTTTTAATTTTAAAAAAAGTGAAGTTATAGCTTGTAGTTCAGTCAGGGATTGTGAGTAATAACATGGCACATAATTAAACTCAAATCCTGGGAACTATATAAAAAAATGAAATCTGTAGGATTCACTAAGATACAGGAGCTGTATTATGCAGCTTTGGGGCCTCAACTATTTATAACTTGTATTAATATCTTGAATAAAAAGACAGAATGTATTGAAGGCAAAATTCTGACAGTAAGATGTGATCAGGGAGCTGATCTCCCATGGTTTCCTCCCTCTTTGACCATCCCCGCACCCACATCACACCCACAGACCAAGTTGTTGACCCATTGCCTCGGCTTCATTCCTTCTCATGCAGGCTGGTAAATTCTTCCTAAAAAGTTTGAAAAGGGAAGTAGATAGGTTAAGTGAGTGGGCAAAATATTTGGTCGATGAAAATAATGTAATAATGTGGGAAAGGGTGAAACTTTCCACTTTGGTGACAAGAACAGTAAAACAGGGTATTATACAAGTGGTGAGAAACTGCAGAATGCTGTGGCACTGAAAGGTTTGAGTATTATTGCATATGAATCACAAAAGGTTAGCATGCATGTATAGCAAGTATTTAGGAAAGCAAATTGAATATTGGCTTTTATTGTACAGGGATGGAGTATAAAAATAGGAAAATCTTGCTACAACTATACAAGACATTAATGAGACTACACTGAGTATTGCATACAATTTGACCTCCATATATAAGGACCAATATAATGCTTTGGAGATAGTTCAGAGGTTCACTAGATTACAGAGATGAAGAAATTATCTTATAAAGATATGTTGAGCAAGTTGAGCCTATACTTATTGGAGCTTAGAAGAATGAGAGGTGATCCCATTGGAACATGGAAGATTCTAAGGGGGCACGATAGGATAGATGTGAAAAGGATGTTTCCTGTTGTTGGAGAATTTAGAACTCGGGAGCACAGTTTCAAAATAAAGCGTTTCCCTTTAAGACATAGATGAGGAGAAATATCTTCTCTGAGAGGGTTGTTAATCCTTGAAATTCTCTACCAGTGAGTGGAAACTGTGTTATTAAATAGATTTGTGATTGAATTATGTTTTTGATCCACAAGGGAGTCTATTGTTATGGCATATAGGCAGGAAAGTGAAGTTAAGTCTGTGATCTTAATGAATGGGGGAGCTGACTCGAGGGGTGAATGGTCTACTTTTCCTATTTCTTAGGTTTTTATGATGTTATGCATGGCTTGAAATAGTGGAATACCTCTGGGAGTCATCAAATGTAATATAATCTTTTCTGGATTTATCTTGTCCATTGTATTTTTAAGCAAAGAAAATAATTTTGAGTACAATATTCACTTTGAATTGACTATCATTCAAATTTGGTTCAGTCATCACAACTGTTATCTGGGTAGGTAAATATGTTTTCTTGAAAGATTTTCCATTGTAGCACTTCTGAAATTTTATCCTTCAGTTTTAAATATGAAACTTCAATATATTTATGTACACACACAGTTCTGAGCATGTTATTATTTAAGAAATGAAGTACCAAAATGTCATTAAAAACTAGGGTATCTCCTGTTCAGTGAGAGAGGGTCATTTTGACATGGATCAATAATGTAAAATGGTGAGAGTGTCGGTTTTACTTCTCTTCAAACTAAAAGAAAATGGGAGACCTGCAAATACGGGTTACTGATTCCCATTTAACCATTTTACACCATCATCGAATTTAGATTAACCCGCCCACATGAAATTCTGGAGCATAAATGTGAGGCTAAATTTTAATTTGCCATTACATGGGCAAAAATTGTGGGGAGCAGGTTCCATGCCTGATATTGATCATTCCTTTGATATCACTGGAACAAAAATCAGACATATATTCTACAGGGCATTACACCCTGCCCGGGTTACTATCCAAACACTGACAACAATGTTCCTGATGTGGAAATGCCAGCACTGGACTGGGGTAAACACAGTAAGAAGTCTCATAACATCAGATTAAGATCCAACAAGTTTATTTGATAGTAAACTTACTAGTTTTCGGGGTCTTCCCCTTCGTCAAGTGAGTGGAGAGTTCTGGTCACAAATAGAGCATATAAAGGCACACACAGTTTACAAGTTTGTGACCAGAACTCTCCACTCACCTGATGAAGGGGAAGACTCTGAAAGCTAGTGGGTTTACTATCAAATAAACTTGTTGGACTTTAACCTGGTGTTGTGAGACTTCTAACAATGTTTCTCACAGTGCTTAGTTGCTTAAACAGATAAGAATTTGAGCAGGCTTGTATGTTTTGATCACTGTTTGAGTGCTGTCTATGGTGAGGTGATCTAAACAGGCTCCTTGGCCTTTTAGCTAAGATCAAACATCAGACCATGCCCAAGATGAGGTGCAATGCCTTATCTTGACAGCTTGGATCTTGTTGTCTCTATTGTGGAGATCAAGATTGGATTCAATTTGAATTTGGTTTTTTGAAGTAAGCAAGTTGGTCTTGTCCAGTCCACTCTGAGCATTGACTTTGTAATTTTAAGGATGAAGCAAAAAAATTTAAAATAATATCGGTAAATCCAGATAATTGTAATGGTGAGGTGAAAGGCACTTGCAACTGCTTATAAATTTCTAGCTACAGGTCAGAGGAACCCCAAATTATTTTGCTGAGCTTTTATTTCACACTGGCGACAAACTTTGAAGTTTGGTCTTTGGAGTTTGACATGTGGAGAAAAAAATCATTATTGTACAACCCTACAATGCAGAAAGAGGCCTTTTGGCCCATCAAATCTGCACCAACAACAATCCCATCCAGACCCTCTCTTCGTAACCCAACGTATTTACCCTACTAATCCACCCCCCCCCCCCGACGTTAAGGGAGAATTGAGCATGTCCAATCCAATTAATTGAGCATATCTTTGAACTGTGGAGGGAAATGGAAGCACCGAGAGGAAATCCATGCAGATGGGGAGAACATTCAAACTTCACATTCGTTAAGGGGAGGTCGTGCCTTACGAATCTAGTGGAATTTTTTGAAGAGGTGACAAAAACGGTTGATGAAGGACAAGCCATTGATGTCGTTGACAGGGAATTCAGTAAGGCGTTTGACAAGGTTCCTCATGGTAGGCTGATAAAAAAGGTAAAGGCGCATGGGATACAGGGCCAGGTATGTAGATGGGTTGAGAACTGGCTTGGGAGGAGGAGACAGCGGGTAGTAGTGGAAGGCTCTTTTTCCAACTGGAGGTCAGTCTCTAGTGGTGTGCCACAGGGCTCAGTACTAGGACCTCTTCTATTTGTGATTTATATAAATGACTTGGAAGTTGGGGTAGGTGGTGTGATCAGCAAATTTGCTGATGACACTAAGATACTTGGATTGGCGGGGACTGAGGAGCAGTGCCAAGCAATACAACAGGACATAGATAGGCTGGTAGATTGGGCAGATAGATGGCAAATGGAATTTAATCCGGATAAATGCGAGGTGATGCATTATATAAGGTTATAAGGGATATAGATAGAGTAAATGGTGGTAAGCTTTTTCCACCATTAGAAATGGATAGAATGAGGGGTCATGACCTTAGGGTGAGGGGGGCTATGTATAAGTCGAATATTAGAGGGCAGTTTTTCACTCAAAGGGTAGTGGGGGTGTGGAATGCACTGCCGAGTAAGGTGGTGGGAGCAGGCACGCTAGGGTTGTTTAAGGGTCTCTTGGACAGCCACATGAGTGGTCTGCAGATAGAGGGATATAGCAGGACTATCTAAATATCTTATTTGTTTCCACAGGCAATTCGGTCCACCTTGTTGACCGACAAGGTGCATGCATTCGGCAGGTCGTGCGAGGGCTGCTCTTGGATGTTGCTTCAGGAGTGGCCTAGTGCTTCAAGTCGTTAGTGTATGCTTAAACTGGACCATCTGATGGGCAACATGACAGCTCAGAGACTATCACTGTTGCTGTGCAGACACATAGATTTGGGCCTGTGTCTGCGGGAGTTTGCGCGTTCTCCCCGTGGTTGCGTGGGTTTTCTCCGGGTGCTCCGGTTTCCTCCCACATCCCAAAAATGTGCTCTTAGGCTGATTGGGTAACAAATTGTCCCTATATTGGTCCCTATATGGGAATGTTCCACAATAGGCATAGCCTAAAGTCATGGATATGTCATTAAGATGTTAGGAGGGCGGCGCGGGCTCGTTGGGCCGAAGGGCCTGTTTCCTGTGCTGTGTTGCTCTTTGATCTTTGTTCTTTGTTCACATAGTCCATACTATGCTGCCTGTTGAGACAACAGAAAAAATAAAATGAACCTTGGTATTTGAATTCTGTTTAGCCCATATAGTGTTTGCTTTCTGACATTGTTTGAATACATTCAGTTATTTTTGGCTGTTTTTCTTGGTTATATAACAGAGAGTGATGAATTATGATGAAATCCTGTTCTGTAAACTTTTTCAAAATCTTTTTTGGTCCTAAAACTATGCTTTCTTATTTTCTTGGATGATTTGATTTTTGAAAATGACTAAGAAACTAACCAACTGTGAGTACGGTAGTGTGGTTGTTACATTAAAGGCCTAATAATCCACATACCTTCATTAATTATATGGAGGCACTAGTTTAAATCCCACTCTGACAGTTGGTGACTTTGAATTTAGTTAATTAAATTTTAAAAATCTGAAATAAGAAGCCAGCATCAGTAATGAAATCATTGGGTTGTCCTAAAAATCCAACTGGCTAACTGGAATGTTCTTTAGGAAGGGAAATCTGTTTCCCTTACCTAATCTGGCCCAGTCATGGGATTGACATTTGAAAACCCTCTAAAGTGGCCTAGCAAACCACTCAGTTGTATCAAACTACCATAAAAAAGTACAATCAAAATAAAACCAGATGGATCAAGCAGCATCAACCTAGATACCAAACTTGCACTCTCTTCTTACAGCGCATAGACCGTGGCATTTCAAAAAGGTGGTTCAACATTTACTTTCCAAGCTCAATTAGGGATGAGAAATGAATGTTGGCCGAACTAGCGATGACTAAATCCTGTGAAAGAATACATTTTTTAAAATGTCAAAGGCTTATCCTGCCCATTCTATTCTGCAGAATTCTCCTCACTAATACCTGAAAACTTGCACTAAATTTGGAAGAGTTCTTCTGCAGACTAGTCATGGAACAGCCCCACATACTTCAGAACTGATCAGCTAATGGTCCAGACTCCCCCGTCACTATCAACTGGTGGGTTAAACCTAGCAAAGATTTGTATGAAGTCAGGAAGGAATAGCACTGGGAAACCTCAACAGTGACTCTGGAACTCATGATGTCTTATGGCATCAAAAAAATTATACTTAAAATTATGAGCAAGATATTAACATAGAATACTTGCTGTTGGTAGAATATAGCTCGAGAATTCCCTCTTTCAAACTCTCTACCAACTTATTTCTCTCTCTTCTTCTTCAAACAGCTGTCTATAACCTATGTATTGTACCAAGCTTTTGGTCACCTCCTTTTATTTTTTCTCTTGGCTCATTGTTGAGCTGTGTTTGATTATACTCCTCTGAAACACTTTGTAATGTTTTGCTACATTAAAGGCATTATATAAATGCAATCCATTGTACTTTAGTTCTTCAGATCGGAAGAAATTGTGTTCCAAACATACTAGATAATCAAGAGGCATAAAAGGGGTAGGAAATAAATACAATATCCATCACTAGAGAAAATAATAGGGAGACTAATGGGGCTAAAGGCTGATAGGTCCCCGGAACCTGATAAGTTGCATCCTAGGATAGTAAAAGAAGTAGCTACAGAGATACTGAATGTACTGGTAGTAATTTTTCAAGAATCCTTAAATTCAGGAAAACTCCGAGGGGATAGAAAAATTGCCAATTGCCAAATGGACCGGTTAGCTCAACATCTGTCATTGGAAAAATGCTGGAGTCCATTATAAAGGATGTAACAGTATAGCATTTAGAAATACATAATATAACGTAATCAAGTAGAGTCAGCATGGCTTCATTAAGGGAAAATCATGCCTGACAAATTTAAGGCGGTCATGAGCAGGATAGATAAAGGGGAACCAGTAAATCTAATATCCATGGATTTTGAACTAGTGTTTGATAAGGTATAGCACAAAAGGCTATTTAATAACATAAGAGCCAATGGTGTTGGTGTAGTATATTAGCATGGATAGAGGACTGGCTAAAAGACAGAGAGTTGGAATAAGCAGGCAATTTTCAGGATGACAGCTTGAAACTAGTGGAGTGCCACTGGGATTGATTCAAGGGCTACAATTATTTCTGACATATATTAATGACTTGGAAGTGAATGCACTATTGCCAAGTTTGAGATGCAAAAATAGGAAGCTGAGTTTTAAGGATGATGCAAAAAGTCTATAAAAGGACGTAGACAGGCTAAGTGAGTGGGCAACAACTGGCAGATGGAAGTGATGCACCTTGTTATGAAGAATAAATGTGCTGAATATTATTTAAATGGCAAAAGACTTCAGAAAGCTACAGCTCAGAGGGATCTCTGGGTTCTTGTACATTAATTGTAAAAAACTAGCACTCAAGTTCAACTGGTAATCGGGAAGGCAAATAAAACGTTAGCCTTTAAATCAAAAGGAATGGAGTATAAAAACTAGGGCGGTCTTGCCAAATATATACAAGGCTAGTTAGATGACAGCTGAATACTGTGAACAGTTTTGATCTTCTTATCTAAGGAAAGATATACTGGCGTTGGAGGCAGTTGAAAGAAGGTTGATTTAGTTGATCCTAGATATGGAGGGACTTACCTATGAGGACAAGTTGAGTAGGTTGGGCCTAGGAGTGTAGAAGGATGAGAAATGACCTTATTGAGACATATAGGATTGTCAGGGGACTTGACACAGAGATACTGTTTCTCTTTGTGGGAGACTCTAAGGCCAGAGAGTGTAATCTCAGAGTATCTGGTTGCCCACTTAAGACAGAGATGAGATTAAATTTCTTCTCTTAGAGGGTCGTGAATCTGTGGAATTCTTTCCTGAAGGCTGTGGAGGCTGTGTTGTTAAGTATATTCAAGACTGACACAGACATTTTTAATCAGTAAGGGAACCAAGGGTTATGGGGATAAGATGGAATTGGGGATTATCGTATATCAGTGAATGACAGAGCAGACTTGATAGGTTGAATGGCCAATGATGTCTTTAATGCACTCAAAATGTGAATTACCCTCTGATCAAACAAGATAAAGGATAAAGGCAAAATACTATGGATGCTGGAAGGTTTCAGGAGGTCTGACAGCATCTGTGGAGAGACAATTGAGCCAATGTTTCAAGTCAAGATGACTCTTCATCAGAGTTGATAGAGGAGCTGTTCAGGAAATTAAAACATGTAAATATTACAGGTTAAATTTAAGGTTGGCAGAGGTGATACTCTGATCGTAGTGAACAAGCTGTCTGTCCCTGCTCAATTTTCCTTTCCATTGACGATATGGTGTATAATGGAATAGTGATCTCCTATTGCTGATTTTGAAGCCCTGTTGAAATTGAATATCAGCTCCTACAAGTAGACTAAAATATTTATAAGCCTCCTAATTCTAGATGACTGAAATTTTGCCTGACTAACAGTTGTTATTTAAACTTTAATCTTAGCAATTACATCCAAAAAATGAACGAAGTAGATATTTTGAATAGATGAATGGATAATCAATAAGTTTGGAAGTTTTGAAGTAAGTGTAAGAGAGGATCAATTTGCAGCCAGTGGACAAGGAAAGAAACAGTTGGAGATAAAAAAAAAATGACAGTATATAAAAACTGAAGAATGTTTTGTTTGTAAATCAACAGAGCTGAAAAGAAACATGCTGAAGTTTTGTGGAAATATGAAATTTGACAGTCTTCCCTGAAAAATACATTTCATTGACCCAAACAGGCAGAATTTTCTATGACTTTTAATGCATCTCTTCAAAAGTTGGTCTTAGGTATAAATTATAATGAAAAACAGATTGTGCAATCAAAACAAGTTGTTCCATTCAACCAGTCCATGCCTATGTCTATCCTCATGTGAGGAAGATTCCTAATTCCATCCGGCCATTTTTATTATTGACTCTCGACCTCAGAAGACAATGGAAACAGGGTCATTTAAGGCATTGATCGTCAGATTCTTGTTAAACAAGGGAATCAAAGGTCATTGGGGGTAGATGGGAATTCAGAATTCAAAACACAAGAAGGTCAGTCATGGTAGCGCAGGCTCGAGCAGCCAAAAGGAACTCATTTCGTTGCTAAGTTGTACATTTGTATGTTCCTCTCTGTTGTCGTTCCTTCAAATACTTATCGAATCTATTTTTTAATGTTGACAGTAGGGATCCCTGCACAGATTTATGATAGGAAGTGAAGCTATCTTGGTAAAGATGTTGGTGTACGTGACCCTGCTGCCAACTGACAGAACGTAGAGCATAAAGGTGGTGACATAAGTTAGTGTGCAATTTGCAGCCATCACTACTATTTTCAGAGACTCCACTTAACCAAATCCTTGTGCTCATTTCACTTAATAGAATCTGATGCTAAATATCATGGAGAAACCCCCCCCCCCCCCCACTCCCTACCCGCTGCATTCTCCTTCCAGATCATGCAGGAGTTACAGGAGTTAGTTGCTGGATTACAGCTAATTATTTATGCGTAAATTCCATGACTGATATTGAATTCAGCTACTGAGAAAGAGTTGACTGCTCTTGCGGTTCTGCTATTGTTATTGCCTTCACAAATTACTTTCCTAGGATATGGATGGTGAAGAATATGATTGGGAGGAGAAAGGAAGACACCGCAATCTAGACAAGTTGCCTGGAGAGGAAGGAAAGGCAAAAAGAGATGGCAGCTAGTATCTGACAATATTTTTCAAGACCAGCTCATTGAGCAGTATTTCCAATGAGTTCAAGTCCACCTATCCATTCAACAGTGTTGTCACTCCCTTACCTTTCCTATTTCAATACGACTTCCTACTTCCTGTCAACATTTATTCACTTCATAGAATAAAATCCTACAATGCAGAAGGAGGCCATTCAGCCCATCGAGACTACACTGACCACAATCTCACCCAGGTCCTATTGCCATAATGTTATGCATTTACCCTAACTAATCCCCCTGCCTCTAAGGGACAATTTGGCATGACCAATCAACCTAATCTGCACATCTTTGGACTGTGGGAGGAAACTGAAGCACCCGGAGGAAACCCACGCAGACACAGAGAGAACGTGCAAACCCTGCACAGACAGTGACTCAAGGCGGGAATCGAACCCAAGTCACTGGCACTGTGAGGAAGCAGTGCTAACCACTGTGCCACCATTTCTCCCCCATTTGACAGGAAACATTAAAAAAAACACCAAGTCCACATTCAAATCATAATTTATTCATGTGAAAGAGGCATTGATGGCTGGTCCAGCATTTTTCTTGTGCCCATATCTAATTGTCCTTCAGAAAGTGGTGGTGAACTGCTTTCTTGAACTGTTGCAGTCCATGTGGCGTAGGCACACTCACTGTGAATTTGAGGAAGGAGTTCCAGGGTTTTCCCCCAGGAACAGTGAAAGAGCAGCAATACAGAAGGATACTGTATGCCTTGGAAGGGTACTTCCAGGCAGCCTTGTCCTTCTTTATGCCAATAGGTTGCAGGTTTGGACTGTACTGTTGAAGGAGCCTTGGCGAGTTGCTGCAGTGTATTTTGTAGATGATTAATACTGCTGCCAATGTGCATCGTGGTAGAGGGAGTGGATTTTGGAGGTGATGGGTGGGGTGGCCAATCAAACAGGCTCCTCTGTCCTAGATGGTTTTGACCTTTTTGAGTGTTGTTGGAGCTGCGCTCATCCAGGTAAGCAGAGAGTATTTCATCAAACTCCTGGCTTGTACTTGAAAAATACGATGCACAACATGCCAGGTGTGATCTCATCAGAACCTTGTACAATTGCAACAAGACTTCATTCCTCTTGCATTTCAATGCATTGTTTATATTGAAGTGCAATTAGTCTACCTGCATGTTAGCTATCTTTGATTCTAAAATGAATAATGTGACTCTCCCTCATATGGAGTCACCTCAGTAATCCAACTGTTCCATGGTACAGCTAGTTGTTTGAATGTTATGATGCCCTCCAAGCCCCTTTCAAATGTGGTATCCAGAGCAGTGATAGCAGCAATTTGTGCTCTCTGTGCAGCAGTTTGTAAATGATGGAAGCTATCGGATTTATATGAAGCACTCTGTCACACTGGCTTCTGCAGTGGTGCCAAATTCCAACCCATTCCTTGTTCAAAGGAGGGGTTCCAAATTTTCTGCACAGCATGGTCCCAAGGTAGAGCTAGATTCCTCCTTGCACCTTGGCATTGAGCATATGTTTTCCAGTGCACCAAACATTTAAAGGAGTATAAATATCAGCCTTCTTCCTTGCCTATCAAAGTCATTATCTGCCTTTCCTACAGCAGCACTGGTGTGCACTCTTGCCCTTCAGCACTGTCTTTTCTACCCCACTCTGGCTGTTTGTATCCAGTGTCTGTTCATATGCACAACCATCTTCTATTCTTGCTTCTGAACTCCACTCAGTATCAGTTTTTGAGTTAAATGGCTGCAGGAAAGTGCAGTTTCAGCATTGTTTTCCTGTTTCTCCATTAACTGTTTGGAGATAAGTTCCTAGCATTCATTGTTTCTTCTCCCACTATCTTCTCATCACTTGACATGATGACTTCCTGCACCTTCTCTTCCGTTGGATAACAGATGTCTTTCTTGTTCTCAACCCCTTCAATAAGGCACGTATTGCAGCCATTAGAGAACATAGGCACATTTTCTTCGCCATCTTCTACCACTGTTCCAAATTTCAATCACACTTGCTGTTTCAGTTCCATTTATAGCGACAGTTGTACCTCCTCTTTAAAAGGTGCTGGTTGTCTTCATACATCCCCTTATATTGAGTTTTCATATATCCAGCCTTGAGTTTACTAACAGCAGTAGTTCAATCCCTGATCTCGGTGGAGTAGATTTGAGACCTACCTTCTTACTCTACCTGTATGGCGATCATGATGCTGGGTTCAGACTTGCCTTTGGAAGTTGATATTATCACTTCAAATATGGAAGCCCCTAATTGAGTGCTTAGATGATTATTGCAAAATAAGCATGTAAGTTTACCATGCCTATTTGTCTTTTGTAGGCTTCCAGTCCAGACATCAATGTAATAGAACATAGAACACTATAGCTCAAACAGGCCCTTTGGCTCACACGTTGTGCTGATCATATCTATACATTTGCCTGACGAAGGCACAAGAGTGTCGAAAGCTCGCAGATTTACTATCAAATAAATCGGTTGGATTTAAAATTGGTGTTGCTAAATTCTTACTGAGTTCTTACTACCCCAGTCCAACGCTGGCATCTCTACATCATATCTATACCTACCAGGCCATAGAACTATCTGTAACTCCCAATCCCATTAAATCCCATGTACTCATCCAGAATCTCTTAAAAGACCCCAGCGAGTTTGCCTCTACCACCACTGAGGGCAACCGATTCCATTCACTCACCACCCTCTGAGCGAAAAACTAACATCTCCTCTGTACTTGCCCCACAGCACCTTAAAGCTGTGTCCTCTCGTAGCAACCATTTCAGCCGTGGGAATAGCCTCCGAGAATCCACTCTATCAATTCCTCTCAAAATCTTATAAACCTCTATCAGATCACCTCTCAACCTTCGTCTCTCCAGGGAGAAGAGAGCTCTCTCAACCTATCTTCATAAGGCATGCCCCCCCAATCCAGGCAACATACTTGTAAATCTCCTCTGCACCCTCTCAATAACTTCCACATCCTTCCTATAGTGAGGCGACCAGAACTGCACACAGTACTCCAAGTGGATCTGACAAGGGTCTAATAAAGTTGCAGCATTACCTTCCGACTCCTAAACTCAATCTCTCTATTAATGAAGGCCAGCACACCATATGCCTTCTTGACCACATCCTCCACTTGTGGGGCAGATTTAAGAGTCCTGTGGACCCGGACCCCAAGATCCTTCTGCTCCTGAACACTGCTAAGACTCCTGCCCTTGATATTATACTGCTTCATCCCATTGGTCCTGCCAAAATGGACCACCACACATTTATCCGCGTTGAAGTCCATTTGCCACTTCTCCGCCCAGTGTTGCATCCTGTCTATGTCTCGTTGCAGCTTCAGACATCCCTCCAGACTATCCACAACACCAATCATCGGCAAACTTACTAACCCATCCGTCCACTTCCTCATCCAGGTCATTTATGAAAATGACAAACAGCAAGGGTCCTAGAACAGATCCCTGGGGCACTCCACTGGTGACTGACCTCCATGCAGAAGAAGACCCATGCACAGCTATGCTCTGCCTTCTGCAGGCAAGCCAGTTCTGGATCCACAAGGCCAAAGCCCCTTGAGTCCAATGCCTTTTCACCTTCTCAAGAAGTGTTGCATGGGGGACCTTATCAAACGCCTTGCTGAAATTCATGTAAACCATGTCCACTGCTCTTCCTTCGTAATGACATTTTATCACCTGCAGGCTGGAATTCCCCAAAATACCTTCCGATTTTTCAGGTGGAACTGAAGCATTTGTGCATTCAGAGAAGTTGATGTAATCATTTCCAAGTACCGAGTACAGAAATTAGATAGGACAAAAATAAAGAGGTAATGAAAAGGTTGGCAAAGCATCAAGTAGAAAATTGTCCAGTCCAAATGTGATGTATTCCAGGTTGCTGATGGAAGGGTGGATGGAAACAGTTGCCGTTCCAGCTATAATACCTCATTTTCAACAAGGGATTGCTGTCAGAAGACCAGAGAGTTCTAAATAATTCATCCCTGTTCAAAATATTGGTGAGGGCTCGGCCTGAAATCTATGGGATAGTTGGTGATGGGGAAATATTTAGAGACAATAATCTAGGACAAAATTAATTGGCACTTTGATGGGTGGAATGGGAAGTTGGGGGGATGGGTTTTTATTAACAACACCGGTTTGTTAAAGAAAATTATGTTTGACAACTTCAGGTTCTAAGGTTAAATAACAGGGAAGGATGATGTTGTTTGCATGGGCTTTCAAAAAATATTTGATAAATGCCATATTATAAATGTGCCAGTAAAATTAAAGGCCATAGAATTATTGGGACAATGTTTGCATAGGTGCAAAAAAGTAAATGCTATTAATTTTCTTGTGTGCCGCAGCAACTGGGGCAGGAAAGCGAAGAAAATGGAAGCCTTTGAAATGTGGATGCAGCAAGAGCAAAAAGAATATTAAAAAGTGACATCCTGAAAAGAAAATGTCAGTATTTCAGCCATTTGATCCAAGCTGAAAAGCTAGAGAGATCTCTTCTAGAGGGCAAAGCAGAGACAGCAGGAATTGGGGTCGGCCTAGACGTAGTTAGATGATAAACGTCACAGAGAGGTTGTAGTTGAGTAATGGTGGAGGTTGTGTGAGGTTGGCGCAGGACAGTGGAGCATGACGTACATTGACAGCATGTCCTCTGGCAGGGGTAGCTACAAGCAGCAGCAATGGTATGTGGGGCTGTTTTTCTGAAGTATACATTATGTCTCCTAAGGTTGGAATTAGGATCACTGTGCCACATGATAATTTTAATGATCTGGATGTGGATATGTCTTTAGCACATGATTTGGAAGTTTGCAGATGATTTGAAACATAAGATTGTAGTAATCAAGAAGGAGGATTGTCAGGAGGACATAGATTGGTGCAAGAGCAAATGCATAGGAAATGAAATTTAATAGACAAAAGTGTGAAGTAGCACATTTGTAAGGAAGAGTAGGAGAGTCAAAATATACTAACTGGTAAAACTTTGAAGGGACCTGGGGACTCACCTGCACAAGTCATTGAAGGTGGTTGGACAAGTTCAGTGAAATATGAAAACAAAATCTATGACTTGATTGCTGGGGGAATGGGACAGAATTTTGTCAGTGGAGGTAGGTTCTGGGGTAGAAAGTCCTGGAAATTGACATCAGATGTGAATCCTGCCATGATCCTACCCTCTTGCAATTTTCCCTGGGATGGTTTGTGAGTTCTGTGGATGGCTCTAGCAGGAAAACAACTTTGGTGACCAAAAAGGCAATTAAGATACTTTTTAACCGTGAATTCCTACTTCCCATCAATGCAAACTTCCTAGATATATCTATACCTTACCGGGATCATCACATCTTGTGTACATCAAGAGGAGTGCCTTCAGTGAAACTAACAAGCTATGAAGCTTTGATCAGTTCTACTGAAAAGCTCAAGCCATGGCCTTTGAGGGGTTTCTGTTAAAAAAATTTCTTCTCTTAGAGAGTACAATTGCTGCTTGACAGGTGATTGCTGGCTTCTTGGAAGGAACTTCATCTGTTGAGCACTTCACTCATCTTCCCTATGGCCAACCTTCAACATGGCATGGGAGTAGCCAGTGCAGCTCCAATTGTATTTCTGTGTGAGGGTCAAGAGTACAGACCACATGATAAGCAACAACTCCACCAGCAGCAGGAAAAAACATCAGCAGTCTTCCCTTCAGTCACATGCCCCACTGTGTCTCAGAAGATGGACACTGAGATCCAGCTCTAAGGAGGTAAGACCCTCATCACACAGTATCAGAGAGTCAACTTTCTGACAACCATTGTCTGAGCACGTGTCTCAGGAGTCTCTAATCTTATGGCAGATCACTGCTGATATTTGCAGCCTCTTGAAACAAAATACCCTTCCCTTAGGAGTCCAGGGTATCTCTCACTGAAGGGTCACTACACCAACCATCTCTCCTGAGACCCTCTCTCACTGGGTCTCTGCCTCTTACTCCAAGTTGTATGCTCTCTTCTTCAATAAAGACAATGAGTGTGAGTATGGTAATGGCTTGTGTGAAGAGGGGGGAAGAACACTATTTATGGAGATTGATTGTGAGGCAAGGTGAAGGGTGAATAGACTACAGGTGATAATGTGCATTGGTTGTTTGAATGGGCATGGGAGTTGCCAGGAGAGAGAGAAAAATGAATAGTGCAGCAGGTTTATTGTTTTGTGGAGTGCTTATGCTAAGGAATGTTGGGTAAGGCAGCGTGTCACCTGAAAATGTTATATCAATCACCTATCATGCTTTCTTTCCTGAGAAATGGTCCCCAGGTTGAAATCAGCACGCTTTTTAAAATTCATTTATGGATATGGGCCAGGGTTTATTACCCATTCCCAGTTGCCCTTGAGAGGTAGTGGTTCTTGAACCGCTGAAGTCCTTGAGATGTAAGAACATCCACAGTCCCACAGTGCTGTTAGGGAGGGAATTCAAAGATTTTGATCTGGCAACAGTGAATGAATGGTGATATATTTTTAAGTCAGGACAGTGAGTGACTTGAAGAGCAATTTCCTGGTGGTCGTGTTCCCAAATATCTGTTGCTCTTGTCCTTCTAAATGGTAGTGGTTATGGGTTTGGAAGGTGCTGATTAAGGAATCTCTGTGAATTCCTGCAGTGCACCTTATAGATGGTACACACGGCTGTCACTATTCCATGACAGAGGGAATGAATGTTTGTGGAAAGGGTTACAATGAAGTGGGCTGCTTTTTTCTGGATTGTTGTTGAGTTTCTGTTGGAGCTGTAATCTTCCGACAATGGAGAATATTTAATCACACTCCTGATGTGCCTTATAGATGTTGGACAAACTTTGGAAAGTTAGGGGGTGAGTTAGCAGTCATTGGATTCCTAGCCTCTGACACGCTTTTGTGGCCACAGTATTTATATGGCTGGTCCAGTCGAGTTTCTGGTCAATGGTAACCCTCAGGATGCTGATAGTGAGGGATGCAGCAGTAGTAGTGCTTTTGAACATGAAGGGATGATGGTTAGATTCAATCTTGTTGGTGACAGTCATTGACTGGCACTTGTGTGACACAAATGTTGTCTGCCATTTGTTAGCGCAATCTGCATATTGTCCAGGTCTTGCTGCATTAGAGCACTGATTGCTTCAGTATCTGAGGAATGACAAATGATGCTGAACATCATGCAGTCATCAGCAAACAAACCCACTTCTGACCTAATGATTGGAGAAAGGTCATTGATGAAGCAGCTGAAGATAGTAGGGTCTAGGACACTACCTGCAGGAATTTTTGCAGTGCTGTCCTAGAACTGAGATGATTCCAACCAGAACAACCATCTTCCTTTGTGCCAGCGATGACTCCAACCAAACAGAAGGTTTCTACTGCTGGCTTCCTTGGCTATTTCCATCCAGCCCGTTTGGTTCAAGAGACTGTCCTCTTCCTTCCGTGCTTAGTAGAGATTACATCACTATAGCCCCTCAGATACCATTGCAGGATCTGCTGGTGAGAGTGACAGACCTGAGGATAGCCTTTGAACTTGTCTAACCCTGTGGTCGCTGTAGCCTCAAAAATCCAATTATAGGTGAGCCCTCATAAGCCACATCAGCATCCCTTTAAAATGCTCCCTCTGACAGAATCAATCTGCCATCCCACCTCTCTTCGCTGTTTGGTTGTGGAACCTGGAGTAGGCTGTTAATTGGTTTGCTTCAGGAAAAAGCAATGACATGACGTGCAATTTGGCCATGTTCTTGGTCTAAAAATGGTCCCAATGTTCTAGCAGGTATTAAGTGGCGCCTTTAAGAGTACCAAAACAAAGAAGTAATGATAAATCATTATATATCTCTGGTTAGATCCCACTGGACTCTTGTATCCAGTTCTGGTCACTGCACTTTAGGAAGGATGTTAAGACGTTTGAGAAGGTGCACATGAGGTTTGTGAGAATGAAACCAGGAGTGAAAGAAGGAGCCTCTATTTTTTGGAGAGTCCAGAGAAGGTGGAGGTTTTCTCAGTGCAGAATAGATTAAAAGAATATTTAATAGAAGCATTGAAAATTGTGAGCCACTTTGAGGGAGTCAATACATCAAACTGTTTCCACTGGTGGGGGATCAGAGGACACAGGTTTAAGAAAATTGGCAAAAGAAGCAGAGGGGAGATGAGGAGAATTTTGTTTCTGCAGTGAGTTGTTCTGTTTTGGAATTCACTGCCTGAAGGGCTGGTGGAAGAAGATTGAATAGGAGCTTTCAAAAGGTAATTGGATACATACTTGGAAAGGAAAAAAATGCAGGGCTTTGGGAAAGAGCGGAGGATTGGAACTAATTGAATAGCTCTTTCAAAGAGTTGACAGAGACATGATGGACGGTGAGGCCTCCTTCTGAACCATAAGATTCTACAGCAGTGCAATTGGTCATGGGCAGGGTCACAAAACTGGCACAATCAAATTTGCCAATCATTGCAGGATGCACGCAATATTCAGTTCTATTAAAGTTGTCTTTTTGTGTCCTTGCCCACGTCCAATTTCACCCCCTATGATTCTACATCACAGCATTAGCTGCACGTCAGGCAATTGACAGATTAAAGCCTCACTGCTCTTGAGTGTGAATAAAATCCCTCCAAAAATAAAAAGTATAACGATTGTCTCAGAAAACTGGAATTTATTTTAAGTGACTTGTTAATGTTACAGTTGTCTCGTGTTAACTTCTTAATATCTATAGGAATTGTTTTTGAAACATCACAGTCTTTCTCAAGTAAACACTACACAAACTTTGGACGTGCTGTAAGGATTCTCAATCAGCACAGACATTAGTTCTTGGTTGTTTCATCAAACTGTTTCTTGAAAGTGACAGATTTGAAATTAGTAAATGTGTAGAAATACTGAATTTCAATGTAGTGTACCTTTCTGTCCTCTCTCTTTGAAAGTAGAACACAATTGTAACTTTTATCAAATTATTCCTGTTCTTTTAAATGATTTTGCAACAGTTTCTCTTTATTCCGTTTTGATTTGTTGCCAATTTAAAGTTGCAATAGAAAGCCATTCAAAACCAAAAGATTTTTTTTTAAACTGACCTTTATATGTAAACTGTCCATTGGTTGTACATATCAAATCCGGAGGCTTTGAACTGTTGGTCTTGTCGAAGGATTACACCCAAAATGTTGATTGATCATGTTGAACGTTGAATGTAGACATTTCCGAATTCAAGTTTCCAGCATTTGTGGGTTTTCTTTTAATTCTTGTGTTTCACTGTGTCGGCAATCCAAAGGTGTACAGGTTAGGTTAATTGCCTATACTCAGTTGCTCTTTAGTGTCAGAGAGATTAGCAGAGTAATACGTGGAGTTACAGGGATAGAGTCTGGATGGGATTGTTGTTGGTGCAGGCTCGATGGGCACGGTAGTGATTCTATGATTCTATGCAATGATAGTTTGAGGTTGCTGGTGCAAAATTCATTGTCACAACAATAACTTATTACTATGATGTATCTACTGTAATAAACCATCCCAAGATGCTTAATAGTAGTAGAAAAATAACTTGACACTGAGCACTGAAAAAGAAGGGTTAAACAGGAAGCCCAAAGACAAATTTAAAAAGTTAGGTTTTAAGGGAGCTGTTGAAGGCGGGCAGTGAGGTAGTAAAACAGTAGGTTCCAAGGGAATTCCACTTATAGAGACAACGCACTGAAAGCTGTGCTGCTGAGAGTGAAATTGGAGTTGTGTGGTGAGTGCAAATTAGGTCACAGTTGGAAGAGTGGAAGACCTGTGACTGAACACAGGGCTGAGGGAGGTTTTAGAAAAAGGGAAAGGCACAGCCAGAGGAGAACATATAAATGAAGGCAATGATTTGTAATGAAATGTTGGGGATCAAAACCAACTGAGGTAGGCAAAGGCATTGCGATGAGGACACAAGCAATTGGAGCAGGACAGGCCTTACTTCCGCTGAGCCTCTCCACTATTCAATAAGATTATACCCAATCTTGGAATTCAACTTCACTTTCCTGACTGATCCCCATATTCTTTGATTCCCTGAGAGTCTAAAAATCCATTAATCTCAGCTATGAATGTTCTAAACTGAATTTGAATTCTCAAACTGCCAGTCAAATTTGAACCCAGCCTCTAGTTCTCTGCATGCAACAGTGCCCATTATAAAGATAAGGGAGCAAATATATCCCAACATGAGATGCAGATGGTAGAATTTTGGATTCATTGAAAATTGTGAACGGTATAAATGAGGGAATCAATGAGGAGATGAGTGAAATGGAATGGAGGTGGTAAGTATTCCTGTGACTGCAGAAAGGCTGAATGATATTGTGGTTTTGGTAAGATAGAAAGGATGTGAGGGTTGAAGATCATTCCGGATTCAAATTAGACACTGAAGATCCTTGTCATAAAATTCAGCCTGAATGGGAAGCTGGGGGACAGGATGGAGTCAGGGCTTAAGTGCAGAAATTTTGGTGAAAGCTGAGCAAATGGATTTCATCTAGCAATATGGAGCTAAAGCATTAGGGCAGAAAATTGGTGAATTAAGAAGTTGGTCACAGATTACATTCAGCAACAAACAATGCAAATACAAATTTATTGAAACCAAAGGAAAAGTTCAGGATTCACAAATCCCACTCACTTACTCAGTGTTATTTTAGGTGGCAAATTAAGTCAGAATAACTTTAAAGCCAATGATGGATTTAATGGCACCTAAAGTTCAACCACTGTGCTCCCACTGGTAGAACCTGCTTCTGAATACACCCTGCCTAAACTGATGAAGTGAAATTCTTCTCTCTCACAAAAACTTAACTAAAATGACTTTGGGCAGTCTTGATCCAGTTCACAGCACTAAACTATGCATGAAGGAATTGTCACTAAATTAACAAACCGACTCAGTGGTCACAGCGCTGTGACTGATGTGGGAAGGGAAGTCACTTGGTTGAGAAGTCGTGATTGCTCTTGTGAGGTCGAATGCAGGAAGCTTCACTTGACATCCCTAACTGGGGAGTTCTTGATGCTGATACAGGCTTCAAAAGGAAGCATCTTCTATTCTCCAACACTGTTATCTTTTTGGCTTGATGAGTACTTAGGCCTACCGTAAAAATAAACTTAAAAAAAAAAGCACATAGAAAAAAAAAGTTAATCTAATTTTTCTCTCACCACAAAATTCTATTTTTCTGCCACTCTTTCTTGTAATAGCACAACAATTTCGACCCACGGGCAAATGCAGTCAACAGATCTATAAATTAGGCTCCTTCCCAGGAAATTAGTAAGTGGAGGCTGTTTCTTTTGTGGGGATGGGGGGGGGGAATAATACAAAAAGTACTATTGTCTTTAACATCCACTGTTATGCTGTCTGCTTCTTCTACCAATATTAAGTGATTTCCTTTTCACATTTTTTGGAGACACTTTTGTGCTGGTTTTCATTGCTTCCTACCTTGGCTAATTGTTCCATTTTTGATCTAGTTTTACCTGCTTTCCTAACAAGCTTATTCACTGTTTTTTTAAATCACCCTATTGTTTTCAATCTTCTCTTTTCTCCATAGTTCAATTCCTGCAGTGTTTCAGTTTATTATGCTTTCTATTCCTTTCCTACTACTGTCCACTCAGTTCCCATTGTCCGTCTTCCTGCTCCTGTATTCGTAAAATCGCAAGAGTAAAATACATATTAGAGAAATAAAATTAAACAATAAAATGGAGCGCAAAAAAGACAAAATAATTTACGCACAAAATAGGAAACAAAAAAGAAAAAATTAAAATCAAATATTGCAACGGGAACTATAAAATATGAACATATAAAATGTGTAAAAATGAAGTTTAAAAGTATGGATCAGAATGCAAGAGAAACATATTAAAATAAAATGGAGTGATTACAACTATAGATTTTAAAAGGAAACGGGTAAAATAAATGGATCAAAGGAATGCTTAAAAAACAGAGGAATTAGTTGCTTTTTATTTGTATGTTCGTGTGTGACAGTATAGATACAGTTACATGTACCAGCTGTCATATGTGCACGCACAGTGGTGTGCATATTTATATTGGTGACATCTGCATGCTTCATTGTGTACTTACCATTGTGCATGCTTCTGAGGTCTGTGCATTTATACAGTGTGTGTTGGGCACACATCAGAATGTCATGTATGGTCTTGCTGACAGACAGTGTGTGTAGAATAGTTTTAAACTAGTTTTGAAACAGATGGTCAGATTGACACTGTATTTTGTAAAAAGGCAAGATACTGAAATGGAGATGATCTTGTTAAATTTGCTGTTTCTTCTGGGCAGTTTTAAAGTTATGACTATTTTTGTGAGTGGATTTTCATTGTTACCTCATAGAACTAGAAAGTCTGTAACATCACAGCTACCAAGTGGCAATTAGTGAATTAAGTGTGCCAATGCACTTTGATGCACTGCTGAGAGTGAGATGTGTGTAAAAGGAAGTCAGCAGGTAGGAGATAGAAGGAGAATGTGATTTCTTGTGGTACATTTCAACTTTCTGGACAGTTTAGAAGCCAGCAAATGATATTCTGCAGAACAAGACTGATAATCAACTGCACTGGCAGTTGAAAAATAGAACATTTGATAAGAATGAATCTGGAAAAGAGTAGATTGCATAATCATAGAATCTTAAAGCACACAGACCATTTGAGTCATCAAATCTATGCAGACTTTTTTCTCCACGTGAACCGCTTGCCCCACTTTCTTGCACACCCCACCCCCTTACTCTTTAATATTTCTCTTTTTCAACCAACTATCTGATTCCCTTGTATAAAATAAAGATGTACTCTGCAGTCTGCTTCAACAGTAATTTGTGAAAAGGACCTCTGCATACTAACCACCCTCTGCTCATCTCTCTAATAATATCAAATAAATTTCAAATACATCTATTTTATATAAAAATTTTGCAGGGAACTGGGATTATTTGGGTCAACTATGCAAGAGCTCACATAGTCATGATCGGTTGAATGTCCCTTTCTGTGCTGTATGGTCCTATGTCTTTCCTATAATGTGAAGCCTTCAATGGCATACAGTACTTGAACTACAATATAATTCATTTATTGTGGAAGTTCAACATTACTCCCTTACTTTGTATTCAATGTCTGTACATTTAAAGCCTTGCATTCTGTTTATTTTTGTCACCTGGTCAGGGGTTGGAATTTCTGCAACTCATCTCCTGACTCTCCAGAGCCGGTCAACAACTTGCATGGTACAAGTCAAGAGTGAGATTGAATACGCTGCACTAACCTGGATGAGTGCAGTTCCAGCAATATCAAAGAAGTTCAGTACTATGCTGAGACAATGCAACCTGCTTGATCAACACAAGATTGCATGAGTGCTGTCATTTCTTTCCTTAACACAGTCTCAGCACATTGGAAGAAAACTTAATTCTACATGTCAAAAGAAATGACGTACTTTTGGAGGCTGGACAGTATCTTCAACCGTGTGCGCAGGAACACAAGTTCATTGCAGGATATTCTTCATCATTTATTGTGGGGTTTAAATTTTGAAGAATGTAATTATCAAGATCTTCTGAAAAGTCATACCCTGGAAGATTGCTGGGGCCCCCCTGAAGTCCCCATTCTTTGGCTATGCAGAAATTGATGGAAAGTTTTAACATCAATTGGGGAAAGCATCTGGAACCCTCTGGAACTCCTGAGTCAAGGAGGTTTTGGATGCTTCTGAATCACTGAGCAGAATAGTTACCCAAAAAAAGTTTGAAGGATTAAAACCAGTTCTTCTTTCTGGGTAACTATACTGCTGACACCCCACTTCCTGCCCCCTCCCCAAACAAACCTCTCCAACCACAAAGCTACTCTGCCCCACCCCAGACTACCCCATCTACCCCATACTAAGGGCGTTCAAATGGTCAGTGGATAGGCATATGGATAATATTGGAATAGTTTAAGCTAGAGGGTCATTAGATTGGTTCCACTGGTCAGCACAACATCGAGGGTCAAAGGGCCTGCACTGTGCTGTAATGTTCCATGTTCTATGTTCTGACACGCCCATCCACCACATTGTACATTTTGTTCTTCGCACCACTTGTGCATTGTAGCACCAGTATGTACCATCTACAAGATGCAGTGAGGCAACATGCTCAGGTTCCTTCAGCAGCACTTTCCAAAGCTTGAGCCTCCTTCATCAAAAGGAACAAGGACAGCAGGCATATGGGAACCCCTCCATCTGCAAGTTGCCCTCAAAGTCATACAACATCTTCTGCATGTTCCCCTCAAAGTCATACACCGTCTTGAGTTGGAAATACTCTTTCTTTGTTACTGGGACAAAAACCTGGATCTCCTTTCCTTAATAGCACTGAGTGTACTTGCACCACAAAGAGTGTAATGGTTCAAGAAGGCAACTCACTACCACCTTCTCAAGAACAATTAGGGATTGGTAATAAATGGTGATCTTGCCAGTGACACTCACGTTCCAATAATGAGCTTTACTGAACTGTGCAACTGTATACTGAAGTTGTTCTGCATCTCTACTCCATTTAAAATCTTACATTGAAGTTTATTTCCTTTTCCACTTCATACTTAGAAAATTGAATACTTTTGCATTTTCTCTAGCTGGTGACTTATAAAATGCTTTTTGCAAATTTGTATGAATTATATGAATATTTCCTTTATCTGTTATTTCTATAAAGAATGTGAGATTTGTCAAATGTATTTTGATTTTAAAAATTTGAGGTCATTAACCCTTATTAACTCACATCTATCTGTGTGCTTAATGTTTTCAATCCGTGTTGTAGAATCTTGTAGTTTGCCAACAACTGAACTCAAACTAACTGATGTGAAATTCCCAGCTGTATCTTTATTTCCTTTTCTAAAGGGGAATTGCTTTATCGCTGTTGGTGTTATACACCATTTTTCTTTCCAGAAGATTTTGAATACTTATTGCCAGAGCCTCCCATAGACTATTGATTTGTCTGTTGTAAATTTGAGCAACTTTTTTCGTAGCATTACTCTTTGAAATGCCAACACATGTTGGTTTGCAGCCATTATTGGTGGCTCTATAACCCATTTCTTTCCCTGAAGCTGACGCAAAATGATTATTTATTACTGATGCCATTCCTCTCCTTTACATTGCAAATTTGCCTCTTTCATCTCTTAGCAGTCCTAGATCTACCTTTATTCTAACATCTCCAGCTACTGCTTACATTTGTGTGACCATCTGTTTGCTACCAATGTGGCCATAGAGAGTTTTCTTTATTCGTGTCAAGCTATTTGCCCCACCTAATGTTAAAGGTTCAATTACATTATTCAAAGAAGAGCAACAGAGTTCTCCTAGTGTCCTGGCCATTATTTATCTGTCAATCAATATCACTCCAGATTATCTGATCATGTATCGCATTTCTGTCTGAGGGATCCTGTTGTGCACAATTTGGCTGCTGTTTCCCAATATGAGAGTGACTACACTTTAAAAGTACTTAATTAGCTGTAGAGTGCTTTGGGATTACTAGAGGTCACAAAGAGTGCTATATAAGTATCAGTCCCCTCCTTCTCTTTAAGCATCGTACCAAAGTTAAATGAATTGGAAAGAAGATCCAGTAAATGAAGAGTAATTGTTTGATGATACTACTTAGAATTTTCCAAATATGTAGTTGACTGGAGGTGAAGACTGAAGGAGGTGGGGAGTTTAATATTTTAAAATCTTTAAAATGTGCTAAGAATAGATGATGCAGTGAGTATTGACTTTAATACAATAACGATACAAAGATGAGGAAGAACATTTGGAAGATAGAAAAAAGGAAAGTTCAAACATTGTTAGCTTAATATCTGAAAAATAGTAGGATAGAATTTCTAGTATAGATACAGATTGTTCAATGTGATGCAAATCTTGTTGGGATATTTACTTGTGGAATGCAGCTATTTGCTAACATTGTGATGTTATATTAATATATATCTTTTGCAAATTTTACAGAGGGGCTCAGAATCTTATTTCACAGTTTCCTCGTGTACTTTGCCTGTGATTTATTAATTCTTCTCATGATATTAAAAGCTGCAGTAAGATCTTCGGAAAATAAATTGTATGCACTTTTTTGGTGGTGCTGGTGAGTCGCATGGCTTTCTCTTATCCCCTCACTTTAAATGTTGTGACAGGAAACAACTTGGTGGGAGCAAAGGAAAATATCTATCAATTTATTAGACGAAATTTGTGGTAAATATTTGTAGAAAACATTCTTGCTGGCTAGAATCTTTAATACATTACAGCTGATAGATAGAATGTATTCTTCTTAAAAGTAAAGGAACATATTCAAGAGGAAGGCGATATTTTTATGACTATGAAAATTGGTATTGCTTTTGGGTACTCTTTAACACTGTAATGTATCAGGCAGCAGTGGATGGATAACTATCCTAAGTGACATTTATTATGTTATAGTACTGCTTAAAACAAGAAGAAACAGCATTATTCAAGGCCATCTTTTATTGGTGGGAGAACATTTAAGTCCCAAGTACAGGATAAAACAGAACAATAGAATTTCTATTTCCACCTATAGATTAACACAAACATATTTAAAGTTTAATTATTTGAAGTTGACTAGGTTACTTTTTCTGGCAAGTTTAAAATATTTTACTGTCTTTTTGTATTATTAATAAAAATAATAATCTAATTAGAAAAAAAACTTGACACTTCCGGTCTATATTTGAGGCACCCTACCCTTGCTTTTCTTATGCGTGTCGCAAAAGTATCACGGCTATTGCAAGTTGAAATGGCCTATTACAATTGAGAGTTTTTTTTTGTCTGGCCAGAGGCTTTTTGTTCTTTGTCGTGGGCCCAAGCTTCGTTTTCTCATTTCTGCTGCTCATCAATACAAAACTGATTTGACGCTGAGCTGTATAATAATCAGCCTTTCACCAGCCAGGCCTGACACTTGCCTTGTAATTAAGGCCTTGATAGTTGTGTTGATGGGAAATGAAAGAAAATAGCCTTGTTCTCATTCCAGAGAATGATTGCTGGTTCTGGTACTCACCTGAATTCGACCCATTCTGCATTGTGAACATGATTGCTGAAGTGTGTGTAATTGCAGCACAGGCAGATGACATTTTCACAAAGCCTACTCCCCACTATTCCAACGGGAGTTTGTAGAATATTTGTGTCTGGAGCTCATCAAACATGTATTTAAAAATACCTATTTAAAAGTAGAGGTGGGGGTGAAATCACAAATACTAAAATTTCCTCCTTAACCCATACTTGAAAAACATTTAATCCAGTGGTGTCATTTTGTTTTTTGCTCCTCTAAAGAAGCATCAATGTCAAAGCTTGTGAGCAAGACGATCATAAACAATTCTTAAAATGCTTGTCAACTAGATGCTCCATTTTTTTCTGAAACGCCCTTGAGTAGCAACGATGATCAAAATGCATTGACTTGCCCTGGATAATTAACAGTTTGGAATATTAAACCATGGTTCGGAGAGGAAATTTGAGAGAGAGGTGCTTGGGGGCAGGGGGAACTACATTCCTGTGGCCCCGTCCTAAGTTTGGTTCAGCCTCTGGGAAGACGGTGCTGAAATAAATAATGCCTGTCTGATCATAGATTCAGTTTCAGTTTGGCTGCGGCTGCTGTCCTAGGTGCTGAAATAATTTGAAAAAATGAACGCTTCTCCCAGGCAAACAGTGGAAGGGATAATGTTCGTAACAGCTTGCAGCCGGCAAAAATAAATGAGATATAACCCGAGTACAGTTCCATTTTAAACATGCCTTATCCCAAAACTTGCAAACATTGTAAAATAAGCAGCCAGTTTAAAGCGGGGGGGGGGGGGGGGGGGAGGCGTGTGCACATTTTACGGATTGTTGCTTTGGTGGTGAGACGTATATTCTTCTGTGCACTCTGAGCAAGAGAATAACGCTGCGATTTTACAGGAAGTATTGACTAAATGTGTAAGTAACAAGATGCGAAGTTCAAGGTAGAAACCTTGAAAGTATAAGCCTTCTAAATTTTAATGTTGATGTATGGAATCTAAAGATCTCGCTTTTAAAAAAAATGACCATGCATATTGATTATTTTGTTGCCTATTTTATAATGTGTCAAGCAGTGTTAGAAAATACTTTGAATGCATTCGTTTCTTCCAAACCTGCAGTGGTGCTTTCCCAGCTATTAGGGAATTTATGGTAGAGCAGCTCTCCTGTGGATGCTGATTTTAGCTGATTATAAACACCGTGCCAGGCCCCCAAGGGTCCCTTCATTTTCCTGACACACTTGACTGCTGCCCCATTAACACTTCGTCTGTTATTGCAATATACCAATTTTAATTAGTATCATTGAATTTGGAGCTTGACGTGAAAATAATGCAGTATATATTTTTTTGTCACGAAAAAGATGTGACTACTTCTGCTACCATTCCTTTCTACTGGAAACAAAAGAAGTCGATACACTGTATTTTTAGAGTTTCTATCTATTTGGTTTTTATACATTATTTTCCTGGTTTAGATGTTATCTTCTCACATTTCCCATAGAAAATGAATTCAGAAGAAAGCTGGTGAACCGGCAGACGTGGACTCACAGCTTGCTGTACTCAGGCTCAGAAGAAGAGCAAAGTGTGGACCAAAGAAAAATCACGCCACCAAACGACTTCAGGTACAGAACCGTCAAATGAAAGCTCTATTTGGAGACTTTGAGCATTGGAGATTTCCTCATCTCCCTCAGCCTTTTCCTTCCTTCCATTATTTGTTTTTATTTTGGAAGTGATTGCTTGCCACTGCGATATTATCTGCTTTGCCTTTTCACGAGTATTCGTAGGAAGTTAAAAGAATCTGTGCTATTTTGCATTCACCGCCACCAAATCGTTCATGGGTAAAAGGCCCCCATTTACCATTCGATTTGATCATGCACGTATAGTGTTCTAGTTGCTGAAGAGCCACGATCCCTGAATAGAATGAGCTTTTTGCAGAATCATGCAGCCCTTGACAAGAAAGGAGGCTAAATAAATTGTAAAGCCAGAACGGGGGGGGGGGGGGGGGGGGGGGGGAGGAGGTGGTGTGAGGAATGCATTTGAACATTCCCCTCTATCTATCTAGTGAGTGTACAATGATGGGCTTTCAGATGTAGTAGCCATTAAATTTAATATTTTTGTACAGTTTTTTCAGATGCAGATTTTTGGTTTAGGTTCTGTTACTACTTTCAGTTACAGTTTTCTGGCAGTTGTACCTGCAGGAAGAATGATGTGTGTCCGATGCAGCATCTATTTAACTGTATAAAGATTATAAGAGAATATAAAAATGAGAACAAAAGAAAATCCAAGAACAATTAGGTTTACATGGAATCAGCAACTAAATGGTTAATAAGAATCGCACACTTCTGCTTGAGAAAGCAATGTAGCGTTTCTGTTGGTAGACAGGAAAATCCCAAGCAATGCTGCTTAGCAGGGCAGTTGCACAGACCTCCTTGCAATGTAAATAATGTCTGTAATAATAAAACATTACCAAATTCTATAGAAAAGAGGGTAGGGTAAAAGGGCTATGAATAAAGTAGCTGTTATAACTGAGAACATCAATAATTTCATCATACTTCTACATTTCTAGAATGGATTTAGTATTGTTTGATATGCAGTGCAGCAAAAATGTTTTTTGCTGTTGATTTTGTACATTTTTCACTAGTTTGTCCCTCTTCTCTGCCTGCTATGATCTGCTTCTTTTGAAGTAAGCTATGAAAAAAGAAAGGAAGTATTATTAATGTTGAAGCACCTGATGTACCAAGAACAGCAGGTTATTGTTCTATTTTTCAGGTGATATGTCCTGATCTCTTGAGTATTTGTGTTACATATAACTTGAATTGTTGTTAACTGATCCTTCTGATGAGAAATTTGGTAAATGCAATACCTTGGTGTGGTATTTAGTCATATTGTCAAAGAAAGCCCCTGGTCCAAGACCACAGTGAAAGCATTGCAACAGTCCTGCATTCGGGCGAGGAAAATTGGGCAAGCTTTCTGCTTTTGTCTGTGATCCAACAATGCCTGCGAGAAGTGCATGCTGGTGCCAACTGTGCAAAACACTGTGCGCAGTTGTGCTGTACAATTGGATCAAGTAGTCACGCGACATTCAATCTCTCCATTCACATATGAACTCACAAGAGGTTTTGCAGATCTGGGATTGTCTCTCAGGAGGTAGTTCTGTGTATGCTGTAGTATTGAAGGTGAACTGCAAAAATAGCACTGATAAAAATAAAGAACTCTTTGGAGTTCAAATAAATACAAAGTTATGTCTGACATTGATGAGGGTGTAAAATAATAAGAGGGAATTATATTAGGTGATTTCAACTTTCCCAACATTAATTGAAATAACCATCATGTTAAGGGCTTAGATGGTGTAGAGTTCTTAAAATGTATACAGGAAAACTTTTAAATAAATATGTAAAGGATTCAACAAGGAATGGTGCAGTGCTGAACCTGTTTCTGGGGAATGAAACCAGACAGGTGGTTGGTGTGTTGGTGGAGCAGCATTTTGGTGATAGCAACCACAACATGGTTCAATTCAAATTTGTTACGGATAAAGAAATTGACAAGTTGCAGAAAAAGGTTTTCAATTGGAGGAGAGCTTATTTTAACAAAATAAGGCAAGATCTAGCTATGGTGGAGTGGAACGCATTACATGTGAGGAAATCTACAGAAGAGCAGTGGAGGGGGGGTTCAAAGATTAAGTGCAGAGGGTGCAGAACCAAAATGTTTCCTTTACAGTAATAGGAATGTGTAACAAATGCAGAGAACTATGAATGACCAGAGACATTCAGGATACAATGAGGAGGAACAAAGAGGTCTTTAGCAAGTATAAAGGGAGGCATTAGTGGAGTACAGCAAGTGCAGGATGGAGCTTAAGAAATCAATTAGGAGCAAAGAAGAGATATGAGAAAGCTCTGGCTGGTAAAAGTAGGGAAAACACGAAGATATCCAGTAAATATATCAATGGAAAGAGAATAATCAGGGAAAGAGAAGAAGCCATTAAAGACCAAGAGGGAAAGCTGTGGGTGGAGTTAGTGGACATTGGTAGAGTGTTAAATAAATATTTCACATTTGTCTTCACCCATGAGAATGAGGAGGTAGTTATGGAACTTAGGAAGAGAGACTGTGAGACTTTAGAGAAAATTATTATAGCAAGTGACAAGGTATTGGTGGGCTTAAAAGTGGACACATTTCTAGGTCAGGATGAAGTGTGTCCTAGGCTGTTGTAGGAGGCAAGGGAGGAAATTTCAGGGGCTCTGACCCAAAATTTTAATTCCTCCTTGGCCAATAGAGAGGTCATGATGTGGAGATGCCAGCGTTGGACTAGGGTAAACACAGTAAGAAGTCTCACAATACCAACTCACTAGATGAAGGAGCAGCATTCCAAAAGCTAATGGTGTTTGCTACCAAATAAACCTATTGGACTTTAATCTGGTGTTGTGAGACTTCTCACTGGGAAGGTGCTAAATGACTGGAGAACAGTTAATGTGGTCCCGCCATTTAAGAAAGATTGTAGAGATAAGCCAGGAAACTATAGACCAGTGAGTCTCACATCTGTGGTTGAGAAATTACTGGAGAAGATTGTGAAGGAGAGAATCTATGTCCATTTGGAGAGACAAGGTTTGATCAGGGATAATCAGCATGGTTTTGTTAGAGAGATGTCATGCCTAACAAATTTGATTGAATAGTTTGAACCTGTAACCAAGTGTGTGTCTGAGGATAGTGTGGTTGATGTGGTTTATATGGATTTCAGCAAGACCTTTGACACAGGGGAATCTTATTAGGAAGGCAAATGCACATGGGATACAGAGTGATCTGGTAAGGCGAATTCATAATTGGCTTTGCAGGACAAGATAGAAGGTGACCACAGAAGGTTGCTTTAATGATTGGAGGCCAGTACCATTGGTGTACCACTGGAATCTGTGCTGAACCCTTTATTGTTTGTCATTTATATAAATGACATTGATGACTAATTAGTGGGTAGGATCAGTAAGTTTACTGATGACACAAAGATTGATCGAGTGGTTAACAGTGAGGCTGAGTGTCTGTTACAGAAAGATATAGACGAGATGGTCAGATGGGCAGATAAGTGGCAGATGGAACTTAACCTTGAAAATTGTGAAGTGATACATAACAGAAGGAGTAATTTGACAAGGAGGTATGACAGATCTGACACTAGGGAATTCTGAAGAACAAAGGGACTTTGGCGTGTTTGTCCATAGATCTCTGAAGTTGGAAACACAGGTTGATAGCGTGGTGAAAAAGGCATATGGCACATTTAACTTTATCAATTGGGGTAGAGATTACAAAAACAGAGGGGTCATGATGGAATTGTATAGAACTTTGGTGAGGCCACAGCTGGAGTATTGTGTGCAGGTCTGGTCACCACATTATAGGAAGAACATGAACACACTGGAAGGGATGCAAAAGTGATTCACCAGGATGTTGCCTGGGATGGAACAATTAGTTATAAAGAGAGGCTGGATCGGTTGGGTTGTTTTCGTTGAAGCAGAGAAGACTGAGCGGTGACCTGACTGCGGTGTTCAAAATTATGAAGGGCATGGACAAGGTGGATAGAGAGCAGCTATTCCCCTTACTTGAAGGGTTACAAGTGAAAAGTGAGGTGTGAGATATTTAGGGGCGATTTGAGGAAAGGCTTTTTTATCCAGAAGGTGGTGCAGTCTGGAATGCACTGCCTATTAGAGTGGTGGAGATGGGATACTCACATCCTTTAAAAAGTACCTGGCATGCCATAACATCAAGGCTGGGGGCCAAGTGCGATTAGGTGGATAGGTCAGGACCTTTCATGCATCAGTGCAGACTTGATGGTTCAAAGGCTCTCTTCTGCACTGTAGTTATCTGTGATTCTGATTCTGAGTCAGCTCACCTCAGAGTCCTTAATACAAAACACTGACCTGTGATACTACATTTTGGGGATGAAGAAATGATCTTGGAGTTTGTATTGCATTTGTGACATCTTGTGGCAGAAATGCAACAAAGATTCTAGTGCACCACTGTTTAAGTTTATTTATTAATGTCACAAGTAGGCTTATGTTAACATGGTAATGAAGTCACTGTGAAGATCTCCAATTGCCACACTCTGGCACCTGTTCAGTACACTGAGTGAGAATTTAGCATGACCAATGCACTTAACCTGCATATCCTTCGACTGTGGGAGGAAACCGGAGCACCCGGAGGAAACCCACAGAGACACAGGGAGATCCCTGGTGCTGTGAGGCAGTAGTGCTAACCACTATGCTACTTTGCCACCCCAATTTGAAGATATAGCAGAAGTGGACTTAGAATGGATAATAATATTTAACCTGCAATGTCATCACTAAATACAGTGCCTCAAGGCTCAGTGCGTCAGTTTGGTTGCTTATAGAACCATAGAACACTACAGCACAGAAACAGATCTTTTGGCCCTTCTTGGTTGTGCCGAACCACTTTTCTGCCTATTCTCGCTGACCTGCACCTGATTGCTGAATAATGGCATTGCTGAAGAATGGCATTCTGGCACATGTTGGTTCATTTTACTGTTTCTAAATGTTAATTTCTCTTTTCATTCACTCCTCCTGCTGAGTCTCCTTATCTTAGCTCTCTTTCATCATTGAATGGCTGTTTCCCATAACATTGCAAATGGTACACCTTATCCTATTTTGCTAAGAGTGCAAAAGAAGGAGTAGGTTTGTGATTGACTCTTCAGGGTAGAGCTGTGGGAGAGAGAGAGTGGGCAGAGGTGGGGTTCATCTCACAGCACTGTGGGTTTGGGTCAGGCAAAAATTAATAAAATTCTGAATCCGACTCACATCTAAACCATCCACTTCTGGTTTTCACAATGGCATGGAGGTGCTGAGTAACCAACCAACTTGTAGGTGGCACATTGGCATTTATTGTTTTATAAGGAGACTGCGAGCCTCATTTTAATTCTCAATTTGAAATGCTGATTGGCTGTATTTCCTGGGCCTCTGGAAACCCATTTGCTAACCCAAGTGAGGGGCTAAGGAGCTAAAGGTAAATGGCTTTAAGCTGCCCTATTTGATTCCAGCACGATTGCTTGGACAACCTGACATGATCGAACATAAATCCACCTGACAATTCCCATCTCCCTCCAATTTGCCTCCCCTACTCTCTCCCCAGGACCTCTGATTGTCTCGCTTCTCAAGCCTTTGATCTCCCTCCCCTCAGCAAGGCCTCAGATTTTCTCTCCCACCTCCCCAACACTTGATGGAGGCCTTTGATATCGTCTCCCCCCTCCCATCCCCCATGATTGTGACCACATGTGATTAATCCACCTTCAGTTGCTTGTAAATCAAGTTCTACCTAAGACTGCCTTTAATTTATTCCAACTACTCCCTATGAGTCAGGATGGTTGCCAAAAACAGAGGAACCTGTCAGTGATGTGACAGTTAAAACACCACATGGTGCAGGAAAATCCTGACCTCTGACTTCTTAGTATTCTGCTGCCCACCGAAGTCAGGAAGTTAAATTCCACCTCCCTCCCGCCTCACTCCCACTCCCTTGTTCTCTCTCTCTGGAGAAGCATGTCCGTCTTTCCCAGTACCCATTATTGGCTAGGAATTAACCTTTGATGATCTTGTGCCCCAAGATTCTGCCATATTGTTTCACCCTCTGTCTTGTGACAAAATATTTATATTTTGTTTCTTGCCAAGTCTTTTCATTTTGACTGTTGTGCCAGGTTTGATCAGTCAATTCAGCATAGACTGTAGAATCATTATGGGGTGGCATAGCATTGCTCCCTCAGCACTAGGGTTTGATTCCTGACTTTGATCACTGTTTGTGTGGAGTTTGCACATTTTCCCAGTGTCTGTGTGAGTTTCCTCGGGCTGCTCTGATTTCCTCTCACAGTCCGAAGGTGTGTGGGTTAGATGGATTGGCCATTATAAATTGCCCCTTACTGTCAGGTGGACTATTTAGAGTAAGTGCATGGTGTTAAGGGAATGGGGCCTGATGGAATTGTTTTGGTGTAGACTCAATGGGCCGAATGGCTTCCTTCTGCACTGTGGGATTCAATGAATCTAAGACCCTGCTGTACCAGATGGCAAGAGGCCACATCATACAGTGCATTAAGTGATTGAGTCATCAAAGAGTCTCTTTCTAAAAAGAAACTATGTGATGCAAATGTTTTAGTATTCAGGAAGTATAGAATTTTTGAAGCTCATCTCTTTGCAAAGACAAAAAGTGCTTTCTCTACTGAGATGGATTTATGTTTGGTAAGGGTATCAAGGGATAAAGAGTTGAGGTGCAGGTCAGCCATAATCTAATTGAATGACGGAGCAGGCCCGAGGGGCTGAATGGCCTACTTCTGTTCCTAATGTACCTAAGTTGCTTGGGTACTTGAGGTCATGTACCATCTATGGGAACTTGAACATTCAAATCCCTTGCTCCCAAGCCGTGGCTAATGTCAGACTTTGTTGTACTGCCAGACGATGCGTAATAATCAGCCATGATTCAGCCTTCAATTCTCTCCCTATTCCTGAGAAAATATTTGGTCTCTGTTCTGTGTTTCTCATAGAACAGAGCCAACTTCGATTTCATCATTACCCTTTATGTTGGCAGGCATGGAGAAGCAGTGAGACCAAAATCACAGTGCAATAGTTAGCTTCCTGTTGATGTCCAGTGTGCCATATTTTTGAAGCAAGTTGGGAAACAATCACCCAATATTCCCACTTTAACCAGGCAGGAAACTCAATCATCTATGCGAACTGTGATCCTATGATATTTTGCAATTTTAGGGATCTAATGGGTTGCGGTCATTTTACACACACTCTTGCACAGAGGGAAGCCTAACCAATGACCAAGAGAACAGTGACCATGCCGAAAATTCTCCCAAGTTTTTTGTGTGGGACTGGAACAATGATCACTCTGCTTGTCCCTTGTCAACTTCCCTTGTGTCCCATGCCCCATCCCTCCTTCACTAAATACTGCAAGGATGGTTTCACAAAAATGTTGCTGGACTTCCTGGGCTTCGTCTCCTTCCTGATTGGCTGGCTGCTTCTCAACGCTTTGCTGAACATACTGGGTGACACAAAAATTAACTCCCATATATGGAAACTGACTCAAATGCAGAAGGAAAATTAGTTAAAGAGTAACATTGACAGAGGAATCCAAAGTTTGCTGTACTGGTTCTGCTATATTTGACAATATAGCAAGTAATTAAAATATATTTTTAACATGTTGATAACAGAGCTGTCACTGTTGCATCATAACATCTTATATCCTGAAATTTGAAAGTTTTACTGGAGTCCAAGAAACCTTTTATGTAAAAGAATTTTGCTATTCTTTGTATGGATGACCAATACAACCATACAAATACTAACATGGTCATCAGAATCGAACCTCCCATTTTTGTGTGTCTATTTCATTTGCCTTAGTTAACAGTGCCACACAATGGATTGAAGAAAGACATTCTAATGATTTGAGAAACATCTGCAACAAATTAATATAATCAGAAATGCTGATCATGAAAGTTCATTTCAAAAGTTAATAGTCCAGTTCATTGGCAGACTAACACACTGCATCACAGACTGAAGAAATACAACTTTACCCAAATGAGTTCCTGATTTCAGATGGAGTTTCTGCCTTTCTGGACAATTCCACATTGAATGAGTAGAGGAATCTGACAGAGATTGAAGCTGAGGTTCTCTAATGCATCTCTCAGAGACTAGTTGAAGTAAAGCTGCAGCTGCTTTGAAAGAGGTTCAAAACAAAGGAAATCTAAACAAACTTTGGCAATGGGAAGGTCTCTTTTTTCACAATGAATTATAACATTTTGAGTAATTCTCTGGGGGTGTTTTTGAATTGATTTATTATTGTCACATGTATTGGTATACAGTGAAAAATATTGTTTCTTGCACACTATACAGACAAGGCATAATGTTAGTAGAGAAGGAAAGGAGAGAGTGCAGAATGTAGTGTTACAGTCATAGCTAAGGTATAGATAAAGATCAACTTTGTGCGAGATAGGTCCATTCAGAAGTCTGTTGGAAATAAGGGAGAAGCTGTTCTTGAATCGGTTGGTACATGACCTCAGATATTTGTATCGTTGTCCCGATGGAAGAAGGTGGAAGAGAGAATGTCTAGGATCTGTGGGATCCTTGGTTATACTGGCTGCTTTGCCGAGGCAACAGGAAGTATAAACAGAGTCAATGGATGGGAGGCTGGTTTGTGTCATGGACTGGGCTTCGTTCATAACCCTTTGTGGTTTCTTGCGGTCTTGGGCAGTGCAGGCACCATACCAAGCAGTGATATAAGCTGTGTGCATTTGTACAAAGATATACAATAGGTACTTGTGGATCAGCACCCTCCACTACGTCTTTTCTGACTTCAATAGAAACAAAATTCAGGAGAGATGTAAATCTGACTACTGATTTGCTATCACTCATCACGCACAAAGTCCCCAAATTTTATGTGTTCACAATGAAGCCGACACCTAAAATGTTATTTGAGGAACAGTCACTAAATCAAATTTCTTTGTTTGAAGGAAGGAGGATAGATAGAAGAATAATCCAGATTTTTGTGAAAGTATATATTTGCTGAGAATATTTCTGCATATTCTCCTGATCTTTTTGCACCGTGGCTTGGTGGAAGATTGGTGGCAGCCCTGGAGAAGCGGCTTAAACCCCATAGGAATTATATCCCAACTGCTACTGGTTATGTCTTAAGCAAGCTGGAAAAAGTAATCTCTTTGTAGCAGAGACATTTTAATCTGCAACTATGTCTAAATTTCTGGAGATTCCCAATTTATCTTTAAGGCTGAAGCATTATTAAAATTAGCTTTTTTATTGATTTTTTTTCATCTCTGCACCCTCATTTGCTTTTATGCTTTTGTTCATGCTCAAACATTTGAGCCACATAACAGTTTCTTGCTGCGAAAATGAAACCATTGTTGTGTACGTGTCAATTATTAATCAAATATTTAAAAAAAGGCCTGCTATTTCAGTGATTCTCTAGCTTCTAATTCACAAAGCATTATTTGATGAATAAAATAATTATTGTTTAGGTGCTGCTGTTGAAAATTGTTACACTTGTTTTTTTTTAATGTTGAGTAAGAAGAAGGACCTGTGATCTATGTGCTGTGTGGTTAGTTCATTGTCAAAGGTCATTGGCATTCGATTATGTTTGCCAAAGAGTGGAGAAATCCAGGACTGGCTGAATAATTAGATGTTGGTGAGCTAATTGTGAATACCATTCTTTGAAAGGAATTTGCTTTTGGAGTTGTTGCCATTTGGAAGAGAGTGCTGAGAGCTTCTTAAAAGTTATTATTTGACTGTCTACTTTGTGGAGTACTCCGTTGAATGTTATCCCAAGGATAAAAGATTCATTGTGAATGATTGTAATTTAAAATGAATAGTCATTTGCATACTTACACTTGGTGGTTACTATATACACTAAACATTACTCTTTGAGGATTGAGCACATTTTCTCCTCACTCTGTATCCTCAAAGGTTGTGAATGGGGTGAAACATTACAAATCCAGTCTCAACATTATATTGTTAATGTTAATCATGTTGTGGCATTGGAATAGTGCACACTTGACCTTTCCAGTGCTGCATGAAGGCCCCTCTGCTAGGCTTTTGCATCAATTCCTTTCCCTGTTTCCAGCAGTGTGGAACTGTTCTGCTTTTTCTGTGTTCAGAAAGTTCATTTCGATAGTTTATTGCTGGATTGATGTAACTACTAATAAAAACATCCAAATCATCTTCAAAATTTAAGCTATTGTGTGAAATGGTTTATGATAATTGATAACAATAACTAATCTTGTTGGTGTGAAAAAGAAAATGATGGACATACTGAGCTATCAAACAGCAACTGCAGAGAGAGAAAAACAGAGATAATGGGTGGCATTTTACAGTCGCACTTATCCCAAAACCATAAAATACTGCCTGTGCTCAATGGACCTTTCCATGGTTCAGCCCACTCCCACTCTGATTCCTGTGGTGCGTGGAATGGTAAAATTCATCCCAATGGATGGAATTCTTCTAAGCCACAGCTGCATGTTCGATGATGGGAGAATATGATGGAGAGCCAAGAAATTACTTTCATACAGGCCTGAAATTGCAGCAGGATCCTCCCACTGGTGCTGCCCCCTGCCCCAGTGCCACATTCTCCATGGCATTAGCAGGAAAGCACACCAAGTGAAACACATTTGGACTAATGTAGCGTGCCGACTCCGGGACTCACAGGAATAATGCCTGGGGCTACCTCCTGAGTTTAGGGTGAAGGCCAACCGAAACTTTCCCCCGGAAGAGCACTGCAGGAGGTCAGAGGTGCATCTTCAGATGGGCCTTCCAGTTAAGGTATCCATCTTCCAGGCTCAGAGTGTTCCTGGAGATCCAACTCTATTCTGAGGAGATTTATCTTCTGATCCAGAGTGCTGGAGATCTATAGCCGTGTTCAGAAAGCTCACTTCTTTCTTCAATAGTGGGTTAGTGATGTTAAACACCTTTTCAATATGGCGCTCGGATGCTCTGCACCATTCAGGTCTGTCCTGCCACTGAGTACAACATGAAATAATTAATGAATGTGCTGCATAATTAATGAAGTTGGGATCCGGAAGATTTGCTGCAGCAAGAAAACTCCATGTTTCTGTACTTGCCACAGCACTTATTCTCAAAATGGGAGAATTCTGCCCAATGTTTCAGGTTTGTGATCTTTCATTGGAACTGGGAAAAGTTAGAAACATAATAGGGGTGATCTTATCTTCTCCTCTTGCCAGTCGATGGGTAGGGTGAGCCAATAAGATTGCAAGAGAGCCAAAAAATTGGGTTTGCACCCATTTTCTCATCTTTTGTGGACTTATTGGCATTGGATATCTGGCTGATCTCAATATTTAAATATTATGGTATAATCCCTATCAATGGAGGCTTGTCGTAATGTCCTTGCTGGTAAGACTGACCACCATTGAGGCCTGCATAGGAAGTTGCGGGCAGCTAAGGCAGTGCCAGTCTGGCACCCTGGCAGTGCCAGCGTTGTACAAGCCAATGATAGAACATAAGAAATAGGAGCAAGAATAGGCCATCTAGTCCCTTGAGTCTGCCTCGCCATTCAATAAGACCATGACTGATCTAAAAGTGGTTCAATTCCACTTAGCTGGGGGAGGTAGTGGCGGATCCCTGTTCTGTGCAGTTTCCAACATCTTCTGTGAACTGTTGCTTTCAGCAAGCCTAGGCCCCACCCCTCCTTTTGGCAGAAAACAGGCTGAGCAAAATTTTTTGCTATTAAAATTGGATTTTTAACTCACCAAAAATTGACACGATTCTCTCCTGTTTTCACACTTGTTTGGTACTTGGAATTTTTTTGGTAAAATTGGCCCCTGTAGGTTTTGCGAGAGTGAAAGGAGGGAGTGTGGAAGGAAGTACAAAGGCAGAGGTCTGTGATAGGGTGGTGGGAGGAAGATTAAGTAACAAAAGGATTACAAGGCTAAAGGGAATGATAATGGTATGAGTAAAGATACGAAAGATATGTCTAGAAGAGGTGTGAATGGTAGAATAGTTGACATCTGACTGCGAAGTGAAGAAGATAAGAGAAAAGTGAGAGGGGGAAAAACAAAATGAACAAAGAAATACTTAAAGAAAGTGCGAGCACAAGTGATTTTCTAAAATTCTTAAATCCAGTGTTGAGACCAGAAAGCTATTAATTGCCCAGTGAAAAGATGAGGTGCTGTCTTCTAAGCTTCCAGTGAGCTTCATCAGAACACTATGGGATGCCAGATGGAAAAGACAGAGTGGAAACAATGTGGAGGATTTAAACACCAGGTAACAGAGAGCTCACAATCATACTTATAGGTATTTCATGTTTTTCATATTACACCTGACATTTGGAATAGTTTCTTAGAACAACATGTTCTGGAGCCAACCAGAAGGTAGGTTATAATAGACTGTGAACTAGGATTAATTGACAGTCTTATAATGAAAGCACCATGAGGTAGCAATGATCATAAGATGATTGAATTTTATATTCAGTTTGAGGGAGAGAATAGTGCATCCAAGACTAGCATTTTAAACTTAAATAAAGGCAATTACGAGAGCATGAAAGTGGAGCTAGCTAAAATGAACAGACAAATTTGCTTAAAGAATAGATCAATGGAAGTTCAGGACATTTAAAGTAATATTTCAGAATACACAAAAAAGGCATATTCCAATGAGAAAGAAAAATACCAAGAGGAGAGCTCATCATTTGTGGTTAATTAAAAAAGTTAAAGATTATTAAACTTAAAGAAAAAAAGTATCTATTTGCAAAGAAGAGACAGGTCAGAAAATTCAGAAAATTGGAAAGAATATAAAGAATACCAAAAGTGACAAGATTGATAAGGAGGGAGAAACTATAGTACGAGAAAAAACTAGTCAGTAATATAAAGATGGGCAGTGAAAGTTTCTATGGACATTTACATAAGAAAAGTGTTAACAAAGTGAGTATTGGTCCAATAGCAAGTATATCAGGAGAATTGGTACTCTAAAGTAGTGCTATGGTGGATGAATTAAACAAGTATTTTACATCAGTCTTCACTATAGAGGACATAAGTAACATCCCAAATATTGCTGTAAATCAGGAAATAGGAGGAAACTCAAAGGCATTACAATCACCAGGGAAAATGGTATTGAGTAAATTGTTGGAGTTGTAGCCTGACAAAATTCCTAATCCGGATGGACTTCACCTTAACATCCTGAAATCAATGGCAAATGAAATGGTTGGTTTAAATTTTACAAAATTCTCCAGATTCAAGCAAAGTTCCATTAGATGGGGAGGTGGCAAATGTAACTCCTTTATTCAAAAAGGGAGGAAGATAGAAAGCAGGAAACTATAGACCAGTTAGCTTAACTTCTATCATAGGGTAAATGTTAGAAGCTACTGCTAATGATGTTGGATGTGATTTTGCACCATTTTGCAAACAGATTCATTGTGTGAAATCACCAGCGTGGTCTCATTTTCTGAATTTCCCTTCCTCTTGCTGGTGATGTATCGAGATTCCTGTCCTTCATGTAAATATACACTAATAAACTGTTAATGAAATTAGTGGGCTTAGCTGCCATATTTCCCACCCAAATTTAGAAATTTTCCCCCACCTTCCCCCTGCATTGGCAAGATGTGCAACTGCTTTTGAAAAACATGAAGCAGTTTGCAGGGAGTACTGGATGGCGCAAAGACAAATATAACCCAGAAGAGAGGGACATGCTGAGGCACATTGGCACTGCAGGCTAGAGGGATAGTGTTGGCAAGCTGCACTGTGGAGTTTTCTACTTACGTGCCGGGGTGAAGAGTTCCTTTTATCCGTGAGGGGAGGGAGTTGCCTCGGTGTCTGTGTGAGCTTTGTTGGGGGGGGGGGGGGGGAGATGATGGTGTTCCCCTTAACTATGGCGGAGAGGGAGCCATGGGGAGAGTTGTCTCAGTGCTTGTGGAGGGATTCCCTTTGTCTGTGGGGGTAGGAGAAGCACTTTTCTCAGCACAGATTACCTTTAAAAAGGGTGCCCGGACCTCTGTGGAGCCAGATTTGCTAGCTCTGTCAGGCCTTATTAGTGTGATGGTTAAAAACTACACCTCCTGGTTGTCCAATCAAAATGTGCCATAGAAGCTGGAGGGAAAACTGTATAGCTGGAGAGCTGCATGTCAGTTTTCTCGTCTCAGCCAGTACCAGAGTGCAAAATTCTGCCTGTTACGACGGGGCAGTTGGAAAATTCAAGGCAATCAGACAGAATCTAGATATGAATTTGTGAAAGTGAAGTCATGTTTAACTAATTTCTTGGAGTTATGTTCTTCCTTCACATGGGTTGGCATAAATGGGTGTTTTTCTGATAGGTAGGATGTGCTGAATGGTTTGTCATGGGGATCATTGCCACTGCCTCAACTTTTTACAATTTATGTTAATGAGCTGGATTGAAGGACTGAAGTTATGGTTATTAAATTTGTTGATGACAAAATTGGTTGGAAAGTAAATTATGAAGAGGACATAAGGAGACTATAAAGGAACAGAGATTAATTAAGTAGGCAAAAATTGGCAAATGGAGTATAATTTGACACTTGTCAGACAGAGTAAAAAAGTTTATTATATAAATGGTGAGATATTGCAGAGCTCTGAGGTGCAGAGGATTTGGATTGCTAGTGCATGAATCATAAAAGTCTAGTACACATGTTCAGCAAATAATTAGACAAGGTAATGGAATGTTATCCTATACTATGAGATGAACTTATTACACAGTTGTACAGTGCATTGATGTGACCACATATGGAGTATTATGTACATTATGGTTCTCTTTATTTAAGGAAATATATAAATGCATTAAAAGCAGTTCAGAAAAGGTTTATCACATAAATACTGTGAATGGATAGGTTGTTTTCACAGTAACTTCATTGCACTATTAATGAAAGCCTACTTGTGACTAATAAATAAACTTACTTGTCTTTTGAGAAAAGGTTGGAGAAATTAGGTTTGTATCCATTAGAGTTTGGAAGGATAAAGATTGACTTGATTAAAATCTTTAAGATCGACTTGATTAAAATCTTTAAGATCGTTGGGTCATTCTCAGGGTGTGTATGGGCAGAATGTTTCTTCCTGTTGGAGAATGTAGAACTAGGGATACTGTTTAAAAATAAGGGGTCACAATTAAGATGAGATGAGAATTTCTTTCTCTCAAAGGATCATAAGTCTCTGGAACTCTTTTCCTTAAAAGATAGTGAAAAACTAACCTTTGAATATTTTTAAGGCAGAGCTAGTTAGATTCTTGATTAGTAAGAGATGAAAAGTTTTAAAGTTTATTTATTAGTGTATCAAGTGAGCTTACATTAACACTGCAATGAAGTTACTGTGAAAATTCCCTAGTTGTTATACTCCAATGTTTGTTGGGGTACACTGAGGGAGAATTTAGCATGGCCAATGCACTGAAGCAGCGCATCTTTCGGTCTGTGAGAAGAAACCTGAGCACCTGGAGGAAATCCACACAGACACATAGAGAACATGCAGACTGCACACAGTTCCCAAGCCAGGAATTGAACTCCAGTCCCTAGCACTGTGAGGCAGCAGTGCTAACCATTGTATCATCATGCCAATACTAAAAATCACTGGATTCTTCGAACAGTCAAACAGCTATGTAGTTTTGAGCAGTTTGGGTGAGGTGGTGCATACTGGTAATGTCACTAGACTACTAACCCAGAGGCTCAGATTAATGCTCTTGGGACATAGGTTTGAATTTCATCTCTTCATAAAAACCCATCTGGTTCATTAATATCCTTTAGGTAAGGAAATCTTCTGGCCTTATCTACTCTGGTCTAAATGTGACTCGAGGCCACAATAGTATGTTTGACTCCCAACATCCTTTGAAATGGCCTAGCAAGCTACCAGGCTTGGATCAAACTGCTACAAAGGCTGAAAAAAGCAATCAAACCAAATGGATCACCCGCCATTGACCTTGACACGAGAAATGACAACAGCAACCCTAGCCTTGTTGACCCTGCAAATTCATCCTTACAAACATTATGGATGCTTGGGCTGACAAGTAACATTTGTGCCATATAAGTGCCAGGCAATGACTATCTCCAACAAGAGGTAATGTAACCATCTCTCCTTAACATTCAATGACAGTACCATTATTGATGCTCTCACTATCAACATCCTGGAAGTTACCACTGACCAGAAACTGAACTGGGCTTGCCATATAAATACTGTAACTACAAAGCAGGGCAGAGGCTGAAAATTCTGTGGTAACTCACTCCTTGTGCACTGTAGGATTCTACATTCTATGACCTCAAGATTCTACAAAGACTGTCCATTATCTACAAGGCACAAGTCAGGAGTGTGATGAAGCATTCCGCATTTGTGTGGATGAGTGCAACAACACTCAGGAGGTTAAATATCATTCAGAACAGCTTGTTTGATGGGCACCACATTCACTGTTTCCAACATGTATTCCTTCCACCACCAATACATTGGCAGTAACGTATACTATCTTCAAGATGCACTGCAGCAACTAACCAACGCCCCTTCAACAGCGCCTCCCAAACGTACAACTCTGGCTCTAGAGGGGCATAGGCAGCAGATCCATGGCAACATCGCAACCTGGAAGTTCCCCTCGAAATCACATACTGTAATGACTGGGAAAATGCTGAATTAGTCAGTGAAGCACATCCCGTGAAAGAATAAAACATCTTATGGGAAAATATGGAATAATATCTTTGGGGAGTTTAGTTTAACTCAATACTATTGCAAAGTGACAGTGGCTGCAAAGGTCTTGGGGAAAGTTGTAATGCAAAAGGAAAAGATGTTTGGAATTGAGATTCTATAAGTGATTTGAGTTGACTTATTATTATGAAAAGTATTGTTTCTTGTGTGCTATACAGACAAAACATACCATTCATAAAGAAGGAAATGAGAGATTACAGAACTTAGTGTTACAATCGAAGCTAGGGTGTAGAGAAAGATCAACTTAATGCAAGGTAGATCCATTCAAAAGTCTGACGGCGGCAGGGAAGAAGCTGTTCTTGAGTCAGCTGGTACGTGACCTCGGATTTTTGCATCTTTTTTACAGAGTCTGTTTTTCAGCTATAACTTGACTGCCAGAGGTTTGACTTGCTGTGAAAGAAGTCACACAATGGCCACAAAGCGTCTTGCCAAGGAATGTGACCAACAGTTGCAATTTATATAAGAGGTGAAGACATAGTCAAGTCAGATTTTCAGGATCCAGTATTGAATTACAAAAAAGGAAAAATCCCTGGATTACAAGCAGGCATACTTTCTGGACAATATAGAATCTCTACAGTGCAGAAGAAACCATTTGGTCCATCACGGCTGCACTGACTCTTTGACAGAATATCTTATGCAAGCCCTCTCCCCTGCCCTATCTCTGTCACCGCACACGTTTGCCATGGCTCATTCATCTAGTTGACATATCTTGGGATAGTAAGGGACAATTTAGCATGGCCAATCCATCTAACCTGCGCATCTCTGGACTGTGGGATGAAATGAGAGCACTGGAGGAAACCCTCGCAGATGCGGGGAGAATGGGCAAACTCCACACAGACAGTGATTCAAGGACAGAATTGAACCTGGGACCTGGTGTTTGGAGGCAGCAGAGCTAATCACTATGCCACTGTAGCATGAAATTAGACAAGTAAGTGTGTGGTCAGAGACATGATGTATAAGGAGGATTTAGATATTTTGAGAATTAGATAAGTTTTGGGAGCGTGGAGGCTGTACAAACTAGAGCTGAAGTGCATTGACATCAATTTATTGTTAGAGAGGATAAATGAAACAATTGGGATAGATTTACACTTATATGACAGCAGGGGGGATACTTCAAAAATCAAACAGATAGTATAACATTGAACCATTCCAGAATATGCAAAGTAGCTGACTTTCAAGCACCTTATGAATAAAAGCAGACTAAGGGAGTAAAAATGAGAAGGACTGCATCAAAGAGTGGAGGTAAGTTTAAAATATTATATATAACCGCATCAAACTTTGAGAATGTATTTTGTAATCTGGCATCTACGCTGTGAGAATTCTAATTCTTATGGATGTTACAAAGTCATGGCTAAATTAAGATACAGAAGTTGATGGCTGTAATGAAAATGTCAAAGAAGTAAACATTGATATGTAACAATGAAGTCAATGGGCCAGGAGTGTTTTCCGAATATAAGAGGATCTGTGAAACTAAGGGAAATAATTATATCTGGATTTGTCATGAACAAATTAGTCACTATGGATTGATATAAGAGTCCAATGTACTAGGGATTATCAATAAAGACTCCAGTTGGAGAAGAAAGAAAGGTAGATTTTGTTTTGGGACAGTCAGGGATTGTGTGTTAATCCAGATGGTTTGTGCGAATTGAGGGAATTTCAGAATTTGGTTTTGGAAATGATTGAATAATTTTAAGTTTTGAGAACATCTTGGAAACAATGACCAGAACAAAAATGTATCGAGCATAAGATTCACATTGGATAAGAAACTGCAATAAAAGGCATGATTTTCTTCATGGCTTTTCCATCATAACTTAATTAGACATTTAATGGAAGGTACCATTACATGCATTTTTCTTTGTGAGCATTATTGGCAAAGCCAGCATTTGTTGCCCATCCCTAATTATCCTTGAAAGCAGTTAAGAATCAACCACATTGCAGTGCCTCTGGAATCACATGAAGGACAGACCAAGTAAGGATTGCAGATTTCTTGTCCTCAAGGACAGCAGTGAACCAGATGGATTTTTAAGACAATTAATGATATTTTCATTGTTGAAATTATTGAGAATGGCTTTCAATTCCAGAATTATTAATTAATTGAATTTTAATTACACTCACTGCATTGGTGGGATTTGAAAATCTATCTTGGAAGCATTAGCCTGAGCCTCTGGAATCCAAGTCCAGTGATATTACAAGTATGCAACATCTCTCGGCAAATATGTGTCTTTGCACTGAGGTAACACCAATGGAGGAAGAGACTTATTAAGGAAATACCATGGGGGAAAGACCCTTAACTTTGAGAAAATGGAAATGATGAAGTATCTAATGTAGCTGAATTTGAATGGATTGTTAAAGGGACCAAAGGACAAAACAGGAATTGCAAAGTAATTTATACTATTGGGAAACACAACAGAAATAAGAGGAATCCCTGCAGGCAACAGAAGAGATAATGCAAAAAAAAGGGCATTCTTCTAATAAAATGCATCAACCAAAGGGGGTTTATAACACAAGGAGGCTATTCAGTCCAGCATTAATATGCAAGTTCCCTACAGGCACATCCACTAGCTTTAATTTAAGAGCTGTGGGTAACCTTTAAAGGTGAGGTTGTTGCAAAGCAATGGGGAGTGAGTAGGATTACTTTGGGACTGTACCCACAAGGAACTTGCATATGAATGCTGGACTGAATAGCCTCCTCTGTGCAATAAACTCCCTCTGGTTGATGCATTATATTTGAAGAACGTGCTTTTTCTAAATCATCTGAGTTCTGTCAAAAGGAGCAATAGGAACATTGTCAGGATGAATCCCATAAACAATATCCTACTTAATAAATATTCCCAAATTTTGTCTTCACTCCCAGTGATAACTAAAAATTGACTACCCTTCATTCCTGACTTCTAACCAAGAGAAATAAGCCTTCTTCATTTAGCATATTAGAACTGTTTATAATTTTGAAAACCTGAAATTTTTTTTAGGCCTCTCTGCTCCAATAACATTAGTCCTGCCACCTGAAGTCTGTTCTCATGATTGCAGTTTCTCATTCCAGTGGGTCAGCTGGAATGTATGCTCTCTATCATTCATGGTTGATAGGTGAGAGCAGGGGAGGAAGGGTGAAACTATCTTAAAAAATAGGCATAAATGGAAAATGAAATTCACTTTTCAGGGAACATAAAAACAGTATAAAATTACATCTAGAGAAGTAGAGTTAAAGAATTTGAACAGGAGAAGACAATGGTTCAGAAGGATTCTATGATCATGTTTGTCCCGACTCTTTGCTGGAGCAATCCAAAAAGAATAGATGCTTTGGAAGTTTCCAATGAGGGAATATTTCAGGCAATTTACAATTGGACTTTACCTAAACTTCACTCTACCTGTCAGGGGAAGTAGTGGTATGATAGTATTATCACTGGACTGGTAATCGAGAGATTCAGGGTAATGCTGTGGGAACCTGGGTTTAAAACTCACCAAGGCAGTTGAATGGAATGTAAATTCAATTAAAAAAAATTGGAATTAAAAAAAAAGTTCATGTTGTTGATTGTTGTTAAAACCCATCTGGTTCACTAATGTTCTTTAGTGGAGGAAATCTGCTGTGCTTACCTGGCCTGGCTTCCTTCTGACTCCAGATCCACAACAATTGGTTGTCTCTTAATTTCTAAACAAGGGACAAATAGGGACGGACAATAAATCCAGGATTATCCAGCAATGCCCACAATCCATGAATGAATTTTTTAAAAAAATCCATTCTTGGAAGTAAGGGTTATTGTTTAGGAAATGAGGACAAAATATTAAGGATAAAAGGAATTAATGATGATGGAGTGATGGAAATGTTGAAGACAGGAGAACATATTATTTAGCATTTGCCTCTTTGAAGAAAAATGAACTGCAGTTTACATTAATTGTCATGGCTGCCCTGAAAAATGGTGCTGTGAAGTGCCCAAAGAAGAATGAAGTTACTAGTCCAAGTCAAGATGGCTTTATAAAGAGAACAAAGAACAAAAATAGTACAGGAAACAGGCCCTTCGGCCTATAAAGAGAAAATCCTACTTGTCAAATCTATTAGAATTCTTTAAGGATCTATTTGAACTTACAGACAAGGAAACTCAGTTGATATTGCTAATCCAGACTTTATTGAATTATGACATACATGGTTGTCCAATGAAGTAGAAAAACTCTACTGAATAGGTGGGCAGTTATTAAAGTAGTTGGCATCTTGCTGCATCAAATGAGCTCGAGTGCTGTCATGCCAAGAACCAGAATGAATGTGGACTTCCATTACAATTAAAGCTGCAATTGTTGTGACTCATGTTGTTTATCAATGTTGTCAAAATCTGTTGGTCATACCCAGGGAGAGCATACTGATTCATCAAGAGCAGACTAATAAAATGCAGTAGGTTCTTGATAGATTGGAAAGTTGGGGCGAATAAAATTAAATTTTAATAGGTAACAAATTGATTACCCAGGATGTGATGATAACAGCAGAATAAATACTGAGCTACAAAGTTCCAAAGACCTTTTTGGTGGGAAAACTTCTGCTCTAACTTTGGAATCTCAAATATTCTCCTTTTTACTAGGATAGGATTGAAAAAGGGAGTGCCTATGTTTGAGATTCCCACATCTACAGCCTTACAGCTAAATGTTGTAACTTTGAGGATTGTAAGCCCATTAGGAAGAGACAGATTGGCATTGTGAAAGATAATCATAGGCTCAATATAATAGTTGGCTGAAATCCAGGTGGGGATTCTGTAGTCAAAACAGAAAGTACTGGAAATACTCAGCAGGTCAGGCAGAATCTGTGTTGAGGGAAACGGAGTTAACATTCCTCACTAATGAGCTTTGTTATAAGGGGTAATAATACATGAAATTGGATAAGGGACAGCAAGCAGAGTGCAGTAATAATTTTTCAGACTGGAGAGTATTGTTTACAGTGGTGTCTTCCAGGTCTTGGTATTGGGACTGCTGTTTTTTTTTTGGTAAAAATGATCTGGACTTTAGTATCAGGGTATAATTTCAAAGTTTGTGGACAACATAAAATGTAATAAATAGAATAGTAGCAGACTATTGGAAGAAATAAACAGACTGGCAAGTGAAATTTAATCCAGATAAATGTGAAGTGATTCATTTTGGTAGGAAAAGTGAGACAAAGCAATGTAAACAAACTGATCAATTTTGAAGGAAGTGCAGAACAAAGAGAACTGAATGTATTCACATCGTTGAAGATGCCTGGACAAGTTCATTGGGTTGTTAAAAAGACAAATAGAATCCTTGGCCTTACAAATAGTGGTGCTGGCCTAAAGGGTAAGAGTCCAAGTGAGAGGATAGTTTCCAAATACCCCGTGCAGTTTTAACTTCACCATGTTAATGTTCTTTCCTTAACAATTGTTTTTAACATGAAGTCAGTCCAATTGACTGTCTTGGTCTCCTGGCAAGACAGTGAATGCTCCTAAAAGGTTGGAGAGAGTGCAGGAGAGTTTAACTAGAAAGGTACCACAGAAGAGAGACTTCAGTTGAGAGATTGGAGAAGGCTGTACTCCTTCAAGTAGAGAAGATTGAAAGGAAATTTAATAGAGGTGTTCAAAGTCACAAATGGTTTTATTAACTGCATAGAAGATCATGATACTTATTAAGGAACATGAAGAGAACAGCAAGGAGGCTTTAGATGATGGAGGTAAGCACACAGAGGTCACAAGTGAGAAATTGGAAATAGGAGGAGAGCACTCATAGTTTGCGATATGATGAGAGCTTAGAGAGAGTTACTGTGGGAATCAAAGATTCAGTATGAGCTTTCTGAGTTGCAGTGAAGAGGTTCAGATCACAGGGGAAAGTTGGAGGAATTGGAGATTGATGGAGGAAATTGAGAACACTGGGATTGGGGAGGTGTAGTTTTTGTACATTGGATAGATCAGAGACCCTATGGTGGGATCTATAAAGTGCTCTATTGAATTCCTTAGGGCAGAAGGAGGCCATTTGGCCCAATGAGTCTTCACCAACAACAATCCCTAGCAGACTCTATTCCCTCCCCCGCAAAAGATCCCATGCATTTACACTACTAATCCCCCTGACACTCAGGTACAATTTAGCATGGTGAATCCACCTAAACTGCACATCTTTGGACAGTGGGAGGAAACCAGAGCACCCGGAGGAAACTCATGCAGACACAGGGAGAACATGCAAACTCTACACAGAAATCTCCCAAGGTTAGAGTTGAATTGGGTTCCCGGTGCTGTTAGGCAGCAGTGCTAATCACTTTGCCACTGTGCTGCCCTGGTATCTACAGCCTTGTAGGGTTTGCCCTATCTTCTGGACTTATGCAGGGAGAGTCTGACAAAGGCAAGGCTAACAGTATTCTTTGGAAACTGAATTTAAAGAGTATCTAGGGCCTATGGAATCTGTTGCCATGGTAGATTTGAGTCTCCCAGCTTTCAAATATTTAGTAAAGCTCTTATTCAATGTGGGAGCACTGCATCATCTAAAAAGGTGTCCATCGGGCTGTACTCCTGGTGTGATAGAATCTTTATCTGAGGGTCTCAGCAAAGGCAGATTGCCATCACACTGAGTATAATTTTCACACGGAAGCTGCAATTAATATATGCTCTACTGCCACAGGCAATTCTATATAGCTATCAGTTTTGGTTTTAGGATTGTCTGTAAATCATAAAAAATGGATTTTAAAATGATCATTTTGGTAATCAAGCAGATGATCTGTTGGAGCTTGATGAACATCATTAAACATCAAAGCTATCCATGGGATAACTCCGTGAGATCAAAAACTCATAAGTGACTTGAAATGATTTCAGTCCCACAAAACATCAGACTCGGATTATAGACATAAATAGGCTAGAGATAACAAATAGAGTACATGAGAAAATCTGTGTTGGTGTAGTGTCCTTGTTTAGTAAGGAAGAACATGCATGCATTTTTATTCTGCTGAGCAAGTTCCCCTAATTGGCCTGGATTTTTGTCCTTAAGGGCGGTAGTTGGGAAAATTCCCGGCTCGGCTCATCCCCTCAGGGGAAAAGGCTTGCAAGAATAGGATTTTCATTGTGTGGGTGTGTGCTGGAGCCAAACCAGCTGACTTGGGGAAAGGTTTGAAGGTAACCCATAGATGATGCCGAGTGTGAAAGCAGGCTGTTTAAAAGGACTGTGCTGTGGGACTTCATCCTAGTTAAAATAAAAACAGGCTTTCCAGCCCTCACCTCCCACATGCTCCTCATGCCCCTCCTCCCCCACTGATACCCTATGACTCCTCAAGCACACCTATACCAAGCTATGCTTCTCCTAAAAACACCACCTATGTCTCCTTAGGCTAATCGATTTCTGCAATCAGCCAAGACTCATTGTGTATTTGTGGCTGAGAACACAGACAGCTATTAGAATACTAATACACCTGATCCTTAGAGAAAACACTGGTTAATTCACTGCTCTGTCTTTTGATCTATGTTGACAATTTCACAATGTTTACACAAGATAATGAGGTTTCAGGTATTGCATTTTCAGCTATTGACATTGTGAATTGACACTTTTTATTAGGCTGCATGAAAAGAAAGTGAAAAGTTATCAATGGATAATTGTTTTATTTAATAAGGGTGGATGGTAGACTTACTTTGTCATGGGAGTATAAGGACCTTTAGAGAGCCTTAGGAATGCTTAAAAATGATTACTCATGCAGGCCATTGTTCATTGAGGTGCTGTGAGCCACAACTCATTGAAAACTTGGCCCTACTGTATTAAAATTCTGGCAGATTAGGACATGCCTATCCCCACAACGGTCAGTTTGATATGGCAGGCTTTTGACACAAACCAGAAACACAGGCTGGGGAACCTATGATTCAAGTCCAGGCTGCCATTCCTAAAGGGCTGGTGAGCCAATCAGATTCAGTGAAAATTCAGCCCAGTGTCTCCAATTACTTCACAAACAAACATTGCTTCTGAAGTTCAGTCACTGTTTTTATGTAAGCAAATGAGGTAGCTAATTTCGTACAATAAGATCCAGAAAAACAAATGAAATGCATAACTGGATGACATGGGGGTACTGTTAAAGGGAAGATCTTTTCTGGGGCATCTGAAGAATTCTATGTTCTTCTTCAAAGTTATGCCCTGATCTATCTTATGTTTAGCTGGATGTTTTGGACCAGCTACAAGTTCATATCTTTAGCAATGCAGGGCTCCACATGGCTGCACGTAACCAATAGTAAGTTTTCTTCAGTGATCTTTACTGATGCCACAAGAACAGCAAAGTAGATAAAATGGAAAAGAAAGTGAAGATAATTTTGTATGTAGTTATTTTAGATTTGATGAAGAAAATAGCAATAAGCCACAAATGTTAGAGATATGGTCACTGAACAAACTTTTCAGAAAGGTGAAAGTTTAGTTTGTTAAGACAGACAACTTGCTGACTATAATAGAACCAAATGGTGTTCACCTTCATGTAACCATTCAGACACTGCATAGGAGTATTCTTGAGGCTGAAGGAACCATCAGTGCAAGATAGTAGTAGAATACTCTAGCCTGAATTATTGTGTTGTTGTCGCTGGAATTATAACTAAATGGTCAACCTTAGGGAAGCACTTTGCTGCAGCGTGGGAGGAGAGAGTTACAAAGGTGATACCCAACGTCATCAATCTAACAAATAGCCTACAGGGATTGTATCCATAATGTTTCTCCCTGCTGGTAATCTAAAATTACTGTATGCATGGAAACTAGTCCACTAAGATTATCCTTGAAAAACAGGCATTCCTCCAACACAGAATTGTTAAATCCAAGTCAGAGATTATCGTATAGTGCACAGTGCCAAAGTTGTAGTGTAGAGATGTGAATTAACAGTTGCTTAATTTTGAAAATGAATTCCGTGTAACTTATACAATGAAACAAGCATTGTTTTGTTTCCACTGATGGAAAATATACGCCTTTTCCGTGATTAGTATTCAGACAGCCAGTGTGAAATGATGTAGTTCAGCTGGTGATCTTTGACACATAGAGAATGTAAGGCTGCATGTAATGTGCTGTTTTTCCCCCCACTTGCTTGGCATACGTGCTTTGCATGGATGTAGAACAATGCACACAAGGTGCACTTAAAATGAGTAAAATGATTCTTTGACCCTTGCAAGCATTCTGAATTAACTTATAAAGGGACATACTTCCAATAGGAAGCCATTCTTGTTCCAATCCAGCTTTGGAGGTGATGCTGGTTCTATATGATGTTGCTGCTATTTTCTTTCTTGGTAACAGGGCTGAAAGGTGCTCCTGTCTGGAGCATGGGGTGAGATTACGCAGTGCATCTTGCAGATAGTATCTACTTTATGCCCATTAGATTGTGCAACGATTGGCTATTTAGTTGAATGGCGTAAGTGCTATTGTTTGTTCTGCATGATGAACCACTTCTTTAGTTTAGCAGTTACTCCCCACTTAGGCAAAAATGGAATATTCCTCACACTTCTGACTTAGCCCTGTGGATGAAGCTTTCAGTAGTTAAGAGATGTATCATTCATTACAGATACAATGATGTTAATATAGTTGATTTACTTGAGCTTTTGATCAAAGATGTTGATGGTCGATAAATGGATGACAGTGCTGCACTTAATGTTAGGGCAAGGCACATGAGCTTCTTATGTGGCCAATATGGTCAATGCATGCTGTTTATATAATGTCATCCCAACCAAGTGTATCACCCTGATCATGCTTTGGGCTGGCATGATGCCAAGTATGCGTTTTAATGTCAAGGTAGTGGCACCATGATAATGTATTAGTGAGGAGGTACAAAGTTTACAGGGAACTGGGAGAGACATAACCATTGAAGATTAGTTCAGAAGTAGAAGAGAATCAGACAGGGGTTATAATGCGAGGGAGACTTGGTTTCAATTAATGTGCGTAGAGGAGAAATGCAGTACTATGCAGAATTATGTCAATTCTCCACAGGCTGCTGCCTACGTGGCCTGCATGGGTTCAGTCATTGATATTGTTGAAGATATATGCTTTGCAGGCAGAAGGCTGGCACATTGTGTCTCCCTAGAGAAATTAGTACAGTCTGCACCATTCCACTCAAAATGATGCTAGACAGACACATTTTACCTCCTGTGTGTAAATGCACAGAGTGTGGTAAATAAGGTTGGTGAACTACAAGCATAAATAGCCACATGGGCTTCTGATATTGTGGAATTAATAGAGACTTGGCTCAAACAAGGAGAGAAATGGACACTTTCCTGGCTACAACTTATTTGGGAAAAATAAGCATGGAAGGAAAGACAGGGAAGGTGGTTGGCAAGAGTAACCAAATATGCCCTAATGGCACCAGAAAGAGATAATGTACTTGAGTTCAAAGGCAGAATCTATTTGTTTATAATTAAGGAGCAATAGAGGAGCTATTACAAGGTTTACGCAGTAGACCACCAAATAGTTGTAAGGAAATAAAGAAGTAATGATTACTTTAAAGTTATAACAATGAAGGTCTTCAATTAACCTAATATAGACGGGAAAGATAAAAGTGTAAATAGCAAAATGGGAGAGAAATTCTTGAAATGTATATAAGAGGACTTTCTATCCATCCTGTTGAGGAAGAGGGCAATGCTAGATCAAATTCTGGGGAATAAAGAGGGGCAAATGGAGTATGGTTCAGTAAAAGAACATGTAGGAAACAGTTGTCTCAATATCATTAAATTTGGAGTATTTGTGGAAAATGACAAGGACAAATGAAATATGAAAGTATTCAATTGGAGGAGGTTCAAATTCTTCGATTTATGAAGGGATTTGATCTAGGTAGATTAGAATCAAAAGTCTTAAAGACATGCTGGATGGGTGCATTGACCTGAACAGGCACCATTCTGTAGTGACTAGAGGAATTTCACAGCAACTTCATTGCAGTGTTGGCCTTACTTGTGACTAACAAATAAACTTTAAGTAAAATAGTAAATGAGTAGTGGAAGGTGTTCAAAGAGGAGATAGCCTAGGGACAGACTAGATACATTCCCTTGAGGAAAGTGTATCCAAAACTAGAACTCACCTGACCACTAAAGATGGCTAAAGTGCAAAATTTCTACTTTGCATCTGTCTTCATTACAGAACCCACTGCCAATTTCACAATAAAGGAGGGGGTAGTAGAAAAATTACATAGAAGAATGTCCTAAAAATGTCCTAAGTAGAAACACCCCTGGGCCTGGATAGGATGCATCCTAGGGGTTTGCTAAGGCAAGTAAGAATAGAAATTACAAAGGCTCTGGCCAAAATCTTCCAATCCTCCTCGGATATGAGATTAATGCCAGAGAACTGGAGGATTGCACATATTACAACTCTTTTCGAAAAAAGGGAGAGGGAAAATCTTAGCAAATAGAGACCAACAATCTAACATCTAAAGGAAAACTTTTAAGGAGATCATGTAGGGCAAAACCAATTGTCATTTGAAAAATTATGGGCTGTTAACTTAAAGACAACATAGTTTTGTTAAAGCTTGATGTTGCGTACATGGACTTTCAAAATGTATTGATAAAGTACTACAAAATAAATTTGTTAGCAGCATTGAAGCTACTGAGATTAGTGAGGAAGTGTAGCTTCACGGATAGGGAACAGAGAGAAAAGAGTAGTGTTGAGTGGTTGTTTCTCAGTGATGTGAAGTGGCAAAGCCCCTCCCCCAGGATCAGTGTTACAGCCATAGTTCATTTTTGATACATAGGCCATATCCACCACAGGTTCCCTTCATCATCAATGCACAGTAGCAGCAGTATTACTATCTATAAAATGCATTGCAGCAACTCACTAGTGCTTCTTTGACAGCACCTTCCAAATCTGTGACATCAATCGTCTGGAAAGATAAGGGCAGCAGAGACATGGGAATATTCCAACCTGTAAATTCCCCTCAAAAGCCACACACCATCATGTCTTGGGATTACATTGCCATTTCTTTCACTGTTGCTGGGTCAAAATCCTGGAATTTGTGGGTCTATCTATGCCAAATGGACTACAATGATTTAAGAAGATGGCTCATTATCACCTTCTCAAGACCAAATAAGTTGGGAATACATGCTGACCTAAACAGCAATGCCCACAGCCCACAAGAGAAGAAGAACAATCAAAACTTGCAGATGACATGGAACTCAGTAATATAAGAAACAGTGAAAAGGATCACAGGAAGAAGATAAACTGATGAAATAGGCAGATACATGGCAGATGTAGAGAAGTGGAAGTAGAACATTTTGGTAGGATGAATGAGGAGTGATAATATGAACAATATAATTTTTAAAAAGATGTAGGAATAGAGAGAGACCTGTGTGATGGTACAAGTAATTCAAGATGGCAGAACAAGTTGAGAAGACAGTTGAAAAGGCACACATGATCCTAGGCTTCACAAGTATAGCTATAGCATACAAAACAAGCTAGTGAATTGTGCCCAATTCTTGGCAATACACTTTAGGAAGAATGTAATATGTGCAGGGGATATTTACTCAGAGTGTCAAGGCTGAAGGACTTCAGCTATGTGGAGAAACTGGGTTTTCTGTACTTAGCTTAGAGAAGATTCTGGGGGCTTTGCTAGAGTAAATAAGTGGAAATTGTTTCCAGTGGCAGAAGTGTCGGTAACTAAAGGACAGATTAAGATAATTGGCAGGAGAACCAGAAATGACATGAGGAAAACAATTACTCGGCAAGTTGTTACAATTTGGAATGCACTGTCCAAAATACTGTTGGGAGTAGATTCAGTAATAACTGTCAAAGGGAAATTGGATAAGTACTTATAGGGATACAGTGTAGGGTGGCACAGTTGTTAGCACTGTTGCCTCACAGCGCCGGGGACCCAGGTTCAATTCCAGCCTCGAATGACTGTGATATTTGCACTTTCCCCTATCTCTGTGTGGGCTTCCTCCACTGTCTAAAGATATGTGGGCTAGGTGGACCAGCCATGTTAAATTGCCCCTTAGTTTCAGGGAATAAGCAGAGTAAATATATGGGTTTATGGGGATGGGACCTGGGTGGGATTGTTGTCAGTGCAGTTCAATGGGCCCAATGGCCTCCTTCTGCACGGTAGGATTTTATAATTCTGTGATTATAGGAGTTATGCTGGAAAATGGAAACAAATGGGACCAATTAGATAAGAGCTGGCAAAGGAATAATGGGCTGAATAGCTTCTTTCTTGCTGTAAAATTCTATAATCAGAAATTTGCATCTTGCAGGTGGATATGTGCCTCTTCCAGAAATGTGCAATATCATGCAAGATGTTGGCTGTGCATTACATCCATCTCAGCACCAAGCACCAGCTCATATACTGGCATCTCGGTGGGCTATAGTGTATGTGTTCATTTGGGATTGCACTGTGGTGTAGATCTGGCAGAGTAACCTGAAGGTCTGGATGCCATGGTCTCTGGCATGGAAGAGTCTATGTGGAGCATTGATCTTAAGCACCAAACACTCAGCCTCTTCTAATGAGACAGTAGCAAATCTCATGGAGAGGCAGTTCCAAGAATAGAATCAGTGGGCCCTTATGTTGCATTCAGACCTGCGAGCCTTCATACTGACATTGACCTCAGTGTGAAAGATGCATGTAGTATCTCTGCTAGGTACCCATCCATCATTGCTGAGCAGGATGGTGCAGACATGCTTTCTGCTGGCAAATGAGCTGCTTGCTGTCTCTGTGACCTCCTCTTGGGGTATTCCAAATGACGGCAGCAGCTCTGTCATATGACAAGAGACTAAGTCATTTAGGATTTAATTCATCGGAGATTAGAAGAGTGCGAGGTAATCTTAAAGAATGAAAAAACAAATAAAGCCCTCGCACGCCCCACTGCGTGTATGCCCCTTGTTGGCTATCAAGGCGGACCGAATCACCTGTAGATGTAAAAAAAAGAGACATCAATAAACATACACAGCCTATAGTCTTCTAGAAAGATATAAAATTCTGACAGGATTAGACAGAGTAAATTCAGAAAAAATGTTCCCAATGGTGAGTGAGTTCAGAAGTAGGAGGGCCATAGCTTGGGGATAAGAGGTAAATCTTTTAGAATTGAGGTGAGGAGAAATTTTGTCACCCATAGTGGTGGATCTGTGGAATTCACTATCACAGAAAGTAGTTGAGGCCAAAACGTATGATTTCAAGAAGGAATTAGATATAACTCTTAGGGATAAAGGGATCAAGAGGTATTGGGTAGAAAGTGGGACAGGATATTGAATTTGATGATCAGCTATGATCAAAATGAATGGTGGAGCAGACTCATAGGGTCGAATGTCCTGCTTCTATTTTCTATGTCTCCTTTGCCCTCTTTGCCAGTTGCTGAGGCATTTTCTGAGGCCATGCTGAGTGAGGAGTGCTCAGCAGCCAAGTCTCTTTGCATACCCTCTTGGCAGAGCCATCTCAGGCTCAGGGCCAGATGACAACCACTAAAATTATCAGGGCCAGATTAATCAGCAATCTACCTGTAGTGCTGCTGTCAGTGAGGGGAGTGCACCAAGACCCAGCACTTGCAATAATAAGTTTGTGTACCTTGAACACAGGATAGATTTTCACAGGTGATTTCTGTTACTTTCATCAAAGTGCTGTTTTGTTTCTGCTTTGTCAAACATGCTTGTCATCGTGCTTTGTCAAATATGCTTGTCTATCTTGTTTAATATAACTACTGACCTGATCAGGGCCTCATGTTGGTCTGTCAGGGCAACAAGTGTTATTGGAGAGGTAATGAGGTGACATGGTGATGTGGGCATTAACTGTTCTGACACGTGTGAATGAGGTGGTGTCCGTGGCAGAAATGAAGGCACTGGTTTGACATCAAGCTGAATGTTTGCTGAATGTACCCCCGATCCCCTGTGAATTCAGCAATGCTGCCTCCTCATTCTCAATCTCAGTCTGCCCAGATTCCCCTCATTTTAAGTAGCCCTATTGTCCTCTCTGCCACCGTCTCTTGAAGGCATGCTTGCAATTGTACCTGTCCTCTGTTTCTTTTCAAATGCCTGAGTGGCATCATGCGCCATCTGCTCAGTGAGCACCCCCTGTCACCATCCATCGCAGTGAGCTAGAGCCAAGAACAGCTTTGGCATCTGTGAGTGTCTCGGTCTGCAGGCTTTGTGGGAGCAGCCAGAGAACATAGTTGTAGAATCGGGGGGTCCTGTAGTCACAGGCAACCTATACGCTCAGGGATTATAACCCTTCTCATTTACAAAATGACTGGCTTGATGGCCACGAAGAGGATGGGGGGGTGAAATCTATGGCATCCTGGATGTGAGGAAACCCTGCAATAGTGGCTAAGCTTCTGGCTCACTTAGCCTAGTTGTCTTGGTCGATTCTGAAATGGATGAAATCTGCTCACGTACCTGAAAGAAGCATCAGTAATCATTTGGCACAGCTATGCACAGTTGACTGGGAGACTCCACAAAGGTTATTCATTGAGCCCTGGAAAGACAAAGACCTGGATGCATAAAAATTTAGGGCTATTGTGACATTCAGACATTCACGGGCATTGAGTGTCTGCACAAATAGTAGGAGGTGATCTCTACGCCAATTGTGGCACAAGGAAATGATGGTTTCTGGGGGAGGCAGAGACTCCTGCGGCACTGGATCTTATCATGGCACTGGGATGGAATGTGATGCAGCCATCCCACGGTGACTCATGTCCAGGTGTTGGGAGGGGGGTGTTGTTATCAGAGTCAGTGGTGCATCCACTGGAAAGCACTTCTGTGGGAGAAACAGATGATGTGATTAAGGACTCTGTGCAAGCATAGTGGTATCTTTCCTCAATGACGTGCCTGGATTAGAGTTTCAGAGCCACCAATCTGTGTGATCTCTAGATGTTCCTTCTCACTGACGATGGTACAGCCTAACCCTTCCCATATGTGCCCCCACACTCATACTTGCGGAGTGCAGAGAATTGCCGTAGTGTTTCTGGCACTATATCCAGGCACTGCACACCACATGATGCCAAGTCACCAGCACAATCACCTCATGCCCTCTTGGTTGAGTGAGGGACCCAGGTGATGATGACTCACAATTATGATGAAGCCCTGGTGCAAACTAGTCTGATTCCTACTCGAGTTTCGCATGGACGCTGGTACCTGGGCTTACATCTATGTAATAGGTAAAGAATTTGAAACCCCCTTTTGGGGGTGGGGGGGGAGGAAATTGCTCATGGGGAACGAATGGCTTCCTTTTCTCAGCATCGAGTTTCTTCCCCAACTGACATCAACATGAAGCATTCCTCAGGCAATTATTAATGGAAGAGGATTCCTATATGAGACAAATCAGTCACAGATGGGTGGCAAAAAAACATTTAATTGCAATAAAGGTGTTTAAATAAAATGCTCTAACATAAAAAACTCGTGAATAGAAAATGTTAAGATGCTGAAATATTTTTCTAACTGGTGCAGCAGAGTTCACCCATGCCATCTCAGTGCAACTATAACTTCCTAACCTTATATGGCCTACCACTCAGTGATTCCCCAGAATGCACGTTGGAGGTAGAGGGGGGCTAGCTGCCTATCATGCCTCATGACCTATGATGTGAGTGGCGGGCATTCTCTTGACAGCCCTCACCTGCTTCCAGGTGTCTGGTATGTTTCCATGACATCCTCTTCATCCTGCTGGCACTGAGATGCCCTGGTGTCAGGAAGGGAGGTGGTTAGAAGGTGTAGCCATGAATTCCAGCCCTTCCTCCTCCCTTGGGCCTCCAGTGGGCCCCTGGGTCACTCCATGGGACGGCAGTGCTTCTGCAGTGAGCTTCTGAAGCTCCGGCTTCACCTGGCACTGCCAATCTTGGAGGACCACCTGTGTCCTACCCATGGTGCTTGAGCCCTCTGCGATGGCCACTTGAATTGTGGGGGAGGGGAGGGCACTCTCAATCACCACAGCAAGTGCTCTCTGAGACTGGGCCATGTTCTCAACGGCTGCCGCTATAGCTTGCTGCGTCTCCGTGCTGTCCCGTTGGGTGTCCTGCAAGCTCTTGAGCTTTTCAGCCATGGGCTGCAGAATCATAAAGTCCGTTCTGTGGCCTGCTGTGACTCGGCCATCGCTTGGAGCCCACCACTCCTAGTGGGGATCCTCTGCCCCAGGCTTTTCACTGCAAGTGCGACCCTTGCAATGTTGGCCTGGGAAGAATGCAAGACAGGCAATAGCTGGTCCGCCTGAAAGCCTTGGGACTTCCAACAGCCTCACAGTCGGTCCAGTGTAGCTGTCAGTCCCTCCTGCATTCCCTGGCTCTGTTGCTGCATCTCCAGCAGCTGAGGGAGAAGTGATATCTGAGACTGAACATGTTGTCTGGGGTCAGCTGAGTCCTCGCTTCCAGCGGGCCCCCGCATGCCAGAGGAATTTCCTCCTCCACCCAGTGTACATTATCAGATGTATCGTGCTCACCAGAGAGTGACCCAGAAGCCCCACCACTAACTGGACCCACCGACGTGTCAGCTGATGCCAAAATAACACCACTCTCGGCGGTCCCTTCTGCCATATCCTCCGAGGATATGGACGAGGATGGGCAGGAGCTGCAGTATGGGCCTGGAGTCCAGACGGCTGTGTGGCATCTGGATCTGTTCATGCAACACAGGACACATGATTAAGTGCAAGGGAGGGAGAGGAATCCAGGATGCCAAGCACATCATTCACATTTCTCTGTTGAACATAGAACCAAGCACCAAGGATTAGGCTCTTTGGCACTCTAAGCCTGCAGCAACCAGGCTGCCCATATGATTTGTAACCTCTTATCCTTCCAGGACCATATGTCTCTATCCCAGTTACATAGCTCCTTAAAGGTCACTATTATATCTGCATCCACAACTTCCTCCCCATCAATGACCCCAGGCACCCACCAGCTTCCTGCTTCATACATCTCCTTTAAAACTTACCCCTTTCACCCAAAACTCGTGTTCCCGAGAAGTTGCCTCAAAGTGAGTGGAGGAATAACAGGTGCTCACATCTTGATGGCAGCCCAGCCATGCTGTTGCTGAAAGCCCATTTCTCCCCTTTGTTTCAGAGCTCCAGCGCCCACTCCTCAAAAGGGGTGAGGATACAGAGGTCTGGTTCACCACCCCCCTTTTTCACCCTCTCATGGGTGTTATGGTCAGTGTTCTTCTATTGAGATAGAGGAAGCCAGGAAAGAAATATGACATGGCTCCTGTAGACTATCATAGAACATAGAACATAGAACACTACAGCACAGAACAGGCCCTTCGGCCTTCGATGTTGCGCCGACCAATATAAAAAGCAATGCCCCTCCAAACTAAACCATTCCCTTCTCTTCCATATACTTATCAACTAACCTCTTAAACGCCACCAAACTTGGCGCATCTACAACTGCTGCAGGCAGGGCATTCCACTCCCGAACCACCCTTTGGGTAAAGAACCTACCTCTGATATCCGTCCTATAACTATCACCCCTTAATTTAAAGCTGTGTCCCCTCGTGCTAGCTTTCTCCATCCTAGGAAAAAGGCTATCACTGTCCACCCTATCTAAACCTCTAATCATCTTATATGTTTCGATTAGGTCCCTCTTAGCCGCCTCCTTTCTAACGAAAACAACCTCAAATCCCTCAGCCTCTCTTCATAAGACCTGCCCTCCATACCAGGCAACATCCTGGTAAACCTCCTCTGTACCCTCTCCAATGCCTCCACATCTTTCTTATAATGTGGGGACCAGAACTGCACACAATACTCCAAGTGCGGCCGCACTAGAGTTTTGTACAGTTGCAACATGACGTTGCGGCTCCGAAATTCAATCCCCCTACCAATAATAGCTAAGACTCCATATGCCTTCTTAACAACCTTCTCGACTTGACTGCCTACTTTCAGGGATCTATGCACATACACACCAAGATCCCTCTGTTCATCAAGACTACTAAGAATCCTACCATTAGCCCTATACTCTACACATTTATTATTTCTGCCATAGTGCATTACCTCACACTTTTCCACATTAAACTCCATTTGCCACCTCTCGGCCCAGCTCTGCAACTTGTCCAAGTCCCTCTGCAAACTATAACACCCCTCTTCACTATCTACCACTCCACCGACTTTAGTGTCATCAGGTGGTGACCCTTAGAGTACAAGCGCAGTGGGGCTCTTAGAGGGGAAAGGAGGGAGGTGTTTGGGTTCAGGAGGTGGAACATGCAGAGTCCCAACGATAGGAGGATCTAGGGGCGATTTGGGGGAAGATGCAAGATAGAGTTCAGCACTCACCCTTACTGCATGGATGAAGTCATTGACTTTATTCCAGCACTGCTTCCCAGTTCAGGGGGCCAGTTCCGTGGCACTGACCGAAGTGGTGACTGCTTCCCAGGCTGCATTTCAATCAAAATCCCTGGATCTGCGTCCTCCTGGGAGGAAAAGGGTGTCTCACCTTGTCTCTGCTGCATCTAGCAGCCTCCCTCGGTCACCCTCAGAAAATCAGGAGCTGGTTGTGCGTACATTTTGTGCAGGAATGTCTGCCTGTCCATTCTTGGGTTTTTAATGGAGCTGCCCCTCGTTAGGGCAGATCAGCTGTAGGCAGTTTAGCAGAACATTCCAGCAAATTCCATACAGTTTGCTTGTTAGCATTGAGGGGAAGACGAGTGAGCCCTTGCAGGTGTGCTGATTGTGGGGGGGGGGGGGGGGGGGGGGGGGGGGGGGGGAGGTGATGTCGATCAGTGCCTCAATGATTGAGGACAGGGGAGAGAGAGGGAGGTGCCACAGAGACGTCGGAGTCTAGAGGAGGTGGGGGCTTTGTGCGGGAGGCTCCGGGGTGGAGGTGAGGGAATCACACTGCCTGATACCTGGAGGGAAGCGGGAGGGTGGATTGCCCTGCCTGAGATCAGGAATGAGGAAAGGGAAATCTGCTGCCACTTTGCCTGGGATCAGTGCGGGGGAGGAAGAAGGGGCCCACATTCAATCTGGATGCGTGGGGAGGGGGGCGCTGGAGGGATAAGGGGGTCTGTAATGTTGTAGTGGTGGGAAAATGTCTGTGGGACCAGGGGAGACATTATACGGCCCGGGGAGGATGTGGCAGGGGAGCATTATGCTATCGTTTTTTTTTCTGTGTGCGCACAGTTGGATCTGCCATGTTTTGAACGCGTTAAGCCCCACCCACGGGCTTGTGCAGCACATTTTGCTGATATTTTTGCAGGCAGACTGCATATGGGGGCGCCTGTGAATGGACCTAAAAGGTGGACCTGAAACATGCCCAGTTTCAAGTCCGCCCAGCATTTAGAATTAAAATGGTAAAATAGGGCCCATTGGCTCTTTTCTTTCTCCACAGGCGCTGTTAGACCTGCTGAGGTTTTTCAGCATTTTCTGTTCTTGTTTCAGATTCCAATATTTGCAGTAATTTGCTTTTATCATTGAGATGTTAGTTTGAGGAGTTGCTGAATAGTATGTTTATGTTGATGTTGGGACTGGAATTGTGTTCACTTGCATTTTTTAGGTGCTTATTTGACCCAGACAGATGCCTACAAAAAAGGATCCAGCATGTCTTCAGTGGTGATCTAATGAATGTAAGTCCTTGACCTGATGGAAAAGCTCCTTTGTATTGCTTTTGGTGATAGGTACAATGTATCTGTTGTCAGGGCCACAGTGTCAATACAAACAGACTTTGAGTGACCTCCCAACATCTGAATTAGGTATTAATTTGGACCTGGATCAATGATCTTGCTATTTGAACTAGCTATGAATTTTTCCATTGTCTTACTCCTTCCCATCAGCATAACCTCCTCCAGGACTATAATGTGCCACTATCACCACATAACCCAACCCAACCCCACTCTCAGCTGCAATTGTTCATTCCTCTGATGATTCCTGGGATGGCAAGTCTGTCACATGAGGTGAGACATGGGGTCCTATTTTACCGTCAAGTTGTGCCTGTTTTTGGGTGTGACACTTGGTAAAGTTGGTCATGAGGCAATTAGTGCGATCCATGCCCATTCCAGCTTTACCAATGGCCAAGAATGGCTGCCATCGGGACTGTGCCCGAAAAGTCTGCAACGTCAACTTAAGTGTATTTGCAGGCATTTAAATTAACTTATTGGGCTGGATGCCCAAACTTACTGGCACTTCCCCCTTTACCCGCACTTTTGCCTAGCCAGATTCAGCATGAAACAGGCATGACCCGCAAAGGTGCGATTTGGGGAGTCCAGCTCCTGAGGAAGTAAGTTCTGAGCTTCCGATGGCTCTCAGATTGGTGGTGATGGATGGAGAGGAGGGAATTGGGTCAGATGACTCTCTGGTGGGGAAGGGAGTGCGGTGAGTCAGATGGCTCTCTGGTGGGGGTGCAAGGGCAAGGGGGATCCGCTGCCGCTGCCACTCTGCATGCAATCGGTGAGGGAGAGAGGATCTGCTGCCAATCTATGTGCAGTTGGAGGGAGGGGTAGGGAGAGTCTGCTGCCACTCTGCGAGTGACTGGTGGGGGGAAAGGAGGTCTGCAGCTACTCTGAGTCTGATCAGTGGGGGGGAAAGAGGATTCTACTGCCACTCTGTGTGCAATCAGTGGAGGGGAAGAGGGCAGGGGGCCACGATCATTCTCTATAGCAGGATGGATGGGGGAATAAGGGGGACAGTTATGTCTGTGGGTGGGGCAATGTCTGTGTGGGGCCAAGAGGAGACATTATTCGGCCCAGGAGTGATGTGGCAAGGGAATTTTTTTCTGTTTTTTTATTGCAGTTGAAGGGTCTGATCAATGCTTCAGGATTTTGGGTGCATTAAGCCCTGCTTGTGTAGCATGATTCAGAATCGCTGATATTTTTGCAGGCAGAGTACACATGGGAGCACCTGAGAACAGGTCTAAAAGTCAGATCTGAAACATTCCCAGTTTCAAGTCTGCCCGGCACTTTGAATCAAAATAGTAAAATAGGGCCCTAAGAGTGAGAGGGGATCTCATAGAAATGTATAAAGTTCAAACAAGATTGTACAGAATAGATGCAGAAAGATTGGCTGGAATTTACTGCCCTGCCAGCCACGGGAATGAGAGCGGGCGAGGGGCAGAACACGGGAAGGTCCATTGATCTCGGGCTGATTTCACGGTTTCAAGATGAGTGAGGCAGTAAAATCCCACTTGAATATTCCCAATGGTGGAATAGTTTGACGATAAGGGGTAAACCTTTTAGGATGAGGTGAGGAGAAATTTCTTCATCCAGAGAGTAGAGCATTTGTGGAAGTAGTTGAGTCAAAATGTTGTGTGATTTCAAGAAGAAATTAGATATGGCTGTTGGGGCTAAAGGGATCAAAGGATTTGGGGAAGAAGGGGGGATCAGGCTATTTAGTTTGATGGTCAGCCATGAGCAAAATGAATGGTGAAACAGATTCAAAGGGCCAGATGGCTTACTCTTGTTTCTATTTTTTATGTTTCTATGTTTATGCTGCTTCCCCCTGCTTTGATGACTGTACCTACAACAGTCTGGGTTTCATACTTTGGAATTCCCTCCCTAAACTTTCTACATCCCTATCTTCCTTTGTAACCTCAAACTTGCATCTCTCATCATTTGTCACCATTCCTAATACTTCCTTTCATGCAGCAGCAATCATTTCTTACCATCTCGTACATTGTTGGTGCACTTTGCAAAATGTCCTACATTAAAGGTGTGACATAATTGCAAGTTATTGTTATTTGCAATAAGGTTATTCTGTACCCTAGATACGCAGCATACCTGTTGGTGTCTGAAGGAGAAAGAACTAGTTCACTTTTTGGGAAGGCCTTTCTTCAGAGGGAAATACCAATAGTTGCTGTGCACTTTTGTTTCAAAGAGCAGCAGTTTTGTACCATCAGTATCTCTGAAAGTGGCAATGGTAAAAGTCAGCTGTTGACCTTGTTCATTTGTGGTTTTTAATCAGGGAACCAGTGCCAAGTTTTGTTGCATCATTTATGTGCACAATATTCTTTCCTAAACTAGGAAACTTACCTTCATGGCTTGATAGGTTCTGCCTGTACATATTTTGTTTCCAAGTATTTTCCTGTTGAATACTCATCTTTCATTTGTCTCAGTTACTGTTTTCACAGCAATATTACTGACCCAATTGGTGACATTGAACAAATGGCTATTCATTGAATTGTGTTTTTTTTAATTATTTTAAAGGGGTGATTGGAATAGCCTTACTGATACTTTTTAGTAAAGTACCTATATCTGTCAATTGTGTGGTTTGATGCAGAAATGGCATTTGTGAGAAAGTTTAAGCTTGACTGCTTTAAAGAGGCAGATCATATATTGTATTTGTATATCAGATCCATATGCCAAATCCAATGTTTTACTTGCAATGCAATGGGAGAATTACAAATGTTGAATCTGTTTTTTACAGGGACAGCATGTCACTCCCTGCTATCCTGAAATGTATTTATCAACGTAACACAAAAAAGCTCCCCAATCTCCTTTAGCTTCTGAATAGGTTAAAATTAACTGCAGTATTTAATATGGTGGAATATACTAAATTCTGATTCACCGTAATGGTTTCCATCAAAAAGACTTAGAACAGAAAATTTATACTCTGGCAGAATAAGTAACATACTATTTTTGCATTCCAATAAATTTTCAGTGTGTTACTGGGTTTGTTTTAAATAATATATCATGTATTTAAATATCATGGGTTTGATTCTAATTTGTGCATGAGGCTGAAAGGATCTGAGAATGGACCAGATTTTAACCTGAATGATGGTTCAGAGTAGATGGACTGAATGGTCTTTGTTTTTTTTTAATCGTTATGTTTCTCAAGGACAGTTGAAAATTAATGAGGAAACTTTGCTTCCTAACTTGGTGCTGAAACATTCTTGCATCAGCTCACTTCACCTGCCCTAGCTTCTGATGATAGTGACACATGCTCAGTGTGGTGCCAGCCGTCCTTCAGTATCTCACACAAATTGCTATTCATCTAATGTGAATCTTTATTGTGAGTGTTGGCAGTCTTTTCAATTATCTCTGGCTACCGTGACCCAAGTTTATCGCTATCCTGCATTTCTCTGCAATTGTGGAGGGTGTTGATGAGGCCACACTGAAGTGGCCGCACCAGGACGGTACGGTGGCACAGTGGTTAGCACTGCTACCTCACAGTGCCAGGGACCAAGGTTAAATTCCAGCTTTGGATGACTGTCTGTGTGGCGTTTGCACATTCTCTCTGTGTCTGTGTGGGTTTCCTATGGATGCTCTGGTTTCCTCCCAAAATCCAAACATATTGGGGTTAGTTGGAATGGCCATGATAAATTGGCCCTTAGTACCAGGGGATTAGCAGAGTAAATACGTAGGGCTATGGGGATAGGTCCTGGGTAGGATTGTAGTCGGTGCAGATTCGATGGGCCAAATGGCTTCTGCTTTGTAGGGATTCTATAATTCTATTGTGTGCAGTTTTGGTGTCTTTATCTGAGGAAGGATGTTGTTGCTATAGAGGGAGTACAGTAAAGATTTACCAGACTAATTCCTGGGGTGGCAGACCTGTCATACGAGGACAGACTAAATCGGTTAAGATTAGGTTCACTGGAGTTTAGAAGAGGGAAGGGGAATCTTATAGAAACTTATAAAATTGTAATAGGATTAAACAGATTTAGGAAGAATTTTTTCTGATGGTGGGGGAGTCCAGAACTGGAATTCATAGATTGAAGATAAGGGGTAAATCTTTTAAGATTGAGGTGAGGAGAATTTCCTTCACTGGAGAGTGATGAATCTGCAGAATTCACTACCACAAAAAATAGTTAAGGTTAAAACATTGTATGATTTCAAGAAGGAATTAGATGTAGCTCTCAGGCTAAAGAGATCAAGGGATGCGGGAAGGGGAAGGCAGGATCAGAATATTGAATTTGATGATCAGCCATGATCAAGTGAATGGCAGAACAGGCTCGAAGGGCTGAATGGCCTACTCCTGCTTCTAGTTTCAGTGCTTTTATCAAATACACTGATGCCTGTGACCATTGGCTGCTTTATGCCTCCCTAGTTCAGGGCTAGGCAAGATCAGCTGACTCAACATGGACGAATTACTCTTGTCGAACTTTCTGGTCTATACGTTGGAATGATATATCACACGGTGCATTTCCTCACTGAACCATCAGAGGAATCCAGTTGATGATAACACAATTAAATTATGTGAAAACTCTTGTCACAATGTGGCTAATTACAGCACATATTTATGAATAGTTATATTCGAAATTCACCTTTGGAATTCACTTAAAAGAGGTATTTTATTCTAAGTGACATTGTGTGCAAGAGTACATAATTGGGAAAGATTTTTAAAAAATGCAGCTAAAATAGGATTGAGTTGCTTCATGATGAAAATAGAATTTTTGGCTGAACGCAGAAAATGCATCAGATTCTCTTTCTGTGCTGTATAAACCGTATATTACTGCACTGAGCAGAACATGGTGCTGCATTAAAATAATTCTAGATATCCTCAGCATTACTTCCCGTACTAGCCTTTCTAACAGTTAGCAGCATCTGATTGCGAAGGTGTATTTACTTACATACTTCAACCCATCCCTGATTCATCAGTCAAGGGTTCTCAACGGGCATTGTGTCTGTCAAGTTTTTTTTTAAGCTGCTCTGGCTTCTCCAACCGTGGGAGGAAATGACCTCATTATTCTTATGGTTTGCTGGTTGAGAATTTCCTCCCTGGTGACCTGCTGTAATTTCAGTCTGCCGCTGTTCAAGGCTGCAGGAATCTCATGTAACTCATTTTGTTTGTTTCAGTCCAACTGCAGAAAGGGCATTTCATCTCGGAATAAAATACTGCTTTGAGTCCCCGCCTGAACCCCTTTCTTTACATATTGAAAGAATGAACATTCATGATTTTTTTCAAAGGGAGATTAACTGTGTTTTGAAAGAGGCAAATCTTTGCAGTTACTAATAATTTCCTTCTATTTCGCAAGATCAGAACCACAAGCCTGTGTTACAGAGAAATCCAAGTTACAATCATTGCAAAGGGAGTGTCATTTCTTTGCCTTCATCAGAATAATCTGGACAAGATCATGATTCCCGTCAACTCATAAGTTCTACTGTAAAGATTTTTTTATTTCCCTTGTCAAGATGAGAGCTTTTAGTGTGAGACATTGATAGACTTCCTACTCTTTTTACGTATGGAGCTCAGGCATTGCACAGTTCCCTTGTAAAATCCTGTGCATTTTGCTCTAGCAGTGGGCATTAAACACATTTTTTTGAGCAGCATCCCTGCTGCAACAATGTGGCATTTTCATTCTTCACACCAAGTATGAAATCTTTCTGTGTCATTGCTAGTCTTTTACTAAATTGGTGCCAAATGAAAACCATAGAAATGCTACAGTGAAGAAAGAGGCCATTCGGCCCATTGACTCTGCATCAACAACAATCCCACTGAGGCTCTATCCCTGTATCCCTTCATATTTACCCGCTAATCCCTCTAAACTATTCATCCCAGTCCACTAAGGGGAAATTTCACTTGGCCAATCAACCTAACCCGCACATCTTTGGACTATGGGAGGAAACTGGAGCACTCAGCGGAGACTCGTGCAGACATGGGGAGAACGTGCAAACTCCGCACAGACAGTGACCCGAGCTGGGAATCGAACCCAGGCCCTGGAGCTGTAAAACATCAGTGCTAACCACTGTGCTACCATGCTGTTCAAATCATAGGTAGTTTTGTGCTGCTGAGTGATGCCGATTCGGAACTGGATTTGGAATGGGTGAGTTAATTTGACCCATACAGATGGCAGAAAGAGAGATTTCAATCACACCGAAGTCTGGACTGGATTCAAAGATAGATCCGAGAAGGCAGTGTTAGAATCGAGGCTGCTGCCAAAGAAATTGATATTTTTGAATAATGAGAAAGAAAACAGAATACACGAGACATGAAGTTGCTGAACATTTTAAAAGCCTGAAATTGCCAATCCATGCTGAAATTTGCTTATCATTTTTTATTGCCTTTTCCACAGTTACTGCAGTTTCAATGCTCCCTTCGTTTTACAGTTCCTCCTTATCCTAACTGCAGGTCACTGATGCTTCAGTGACTTGCATGCTTTTATTTTCCAGTACAGATAAACTGGAACTACTTTAGAAATAGGGATCATGAGCCTTGGGAGTCCCTGGGAAATGTGTAAATAGATGATGATATTGATGTACTTGTTTTTATCCTATAGGTGCTTTGGTCCACCTTGTTGTCTAACAAGGGGCATACACGAGATGGGTCCTGAAAGCGCTGCTCTTGGATCTTTTTTTCGAGAGTATCCTAGTGCTTCACGTCGTTAATGTACGCTTGACCTGGACCATTTGATGGGCAACACGACAGCTCAGTGACTATCGCTGTGCTGTGCAGATACATGGATTTGGGCCTGTGTCTGTGGGAGTTTGCGCATTCTCCCTGTGCTTGTGTGGGTTTTCTGCAGGTGCTCCGGTTTCCTCCCACATCCCAAAGATGTGCTCTTAGGCTAATTGGCAAAACAAATTCTCTCTAAATTGTCTCAAATTTGGTTTTTAATCCATAGATCTGTAAACATGGACAGGGATCACAGGTAGAGGTGGGAACATCGGGGTGGCGGCACAGGCTCGTTGGGCCAAAGGGCCTGTTTCCCGTGCTGTTTTGTTCTCTGTTCTTTGTTCTTTAACCTGAGCCCTTTTATTGGCAAAGCCAAATGGAATTTAATCATAGAATACTACAGTGCAGAAAGAAGCTACATGGTCTATCGAGCCTGTACTGATCACAATCCCTCCCAGGCCTTGTCCACATAACCCTATGCATTTACACTATCTAGTCCCCTGACACTAAGGGGCAATTTAGCATGGCCAATCCATCTAACCCACACATCTTTGGACAGTGAGGAAACCAGAGGAAATCCACACTGATAGAGGGAGAATGTGCTAACTCCACACAGACAGTGACCCAAGCTGGGAATTGAACCGGGATCCCTGGCGCTGTGAGGCAGCAATACTAAACAGTCTACCGCCTCTCAAGTGTTTTCCTGGTTTGGAGGGTGGGGAAGTTGGGGCTGCCATGGGTGTGATGGTGGAGGAGTGTTGAGGAATGTGAGGGGAAAGGGGGGGGCATTGCACAGCAAAATGCTTAGGTGGTGGATGTAAGTCCAAGTAATATTAAAAATTATCATAGGTGAAACGCAAAAGGCATTGATGGTGCATCGTGCTTTGGAGTGCATCCAGTGAACACTTTGCACTCATGTTCCACGCTAACCTTGGACTCATGCCAAAGCTTGGGCAAGCAGATGCTCCCTCGTGATCTTCTGTCTCCTGGTCTTGCAGATGCTCATTGACTGGTTAATGTTTTAAGGGAAGCCTGCTCCCTTGATGGCTGTACGTGCAGGCCAGGTTCTAATTGTAATGTATTAGCCAGATTACCTGATTAGTATCAAAATTCTGCCCCATTATCCCATTGTGCAGAAGGATTTGGCATGATAAGCACTTTGGCTATTTCTCAAAACGAGAATGCTTTTCATTGTTTCTAAAGGATGCGCATTTAAAAATTCAAATGCAAGGATTAAACAAAAAGAAGCTTTCATGGGCTCCATATAAATATTTGTGATGCTTTTGTAACTTTTAGCCACAAAAGGTGCCGATGAATTATATGTGTATTTTGTTCCCTTTTTAAAAATATATGTCATTATGAACAAATGGACAGGTAGAAAATCAGCGATTACATTGAATTATTCCATCACCAGGAATAGTATCCAGAATAAAGGAGAAGTGATAGACTCCCCCGAGTGCAATATTTTTGCTGGATTCCTCTGCAATGTAATAGTGTATGGTTCTGAAATATTTGGCAGAATTTGACAGTCTCCAGTTAAAGAAGTCCAGCTTTTAAATAGAGCTGAGTAACCCATTAAGGTACCAATTTATAACCCTTTCATGACCACGAGTCTGGTGGCCCTTATCCAAATTAATCTTGTTGCAGTCAACATCCTGGTTGACTTGACTGAGAAAAATTAGCTCTGAAAATACAACAATGTGAAGAAATAATTTTGCATTGGTAACATCAAAATGGTCTAGTGATTTTTTTCTCCTCAAACAAAGTTTTCTTTACAGGCAGTCAAGTCATAAATTTTACTTGTTTTATATATCACAATGTGTGCGGAAGCAGGGAGATGCTTGTTAATAAATCCTGTGACACACTTTGACATGATGTGTATTGAAGGTCTGTGTATGCCGGATAAGGACACTGAATGCTTACTAATCTGTTTTCAGATGGAGGTGGATGCAGACCAGAAGCGTCACCGCACACGCTCCAAAGGTATCCGAGGTAAGGCTATTGGCTCAGTAAATCAGTCAAACTCCTGCTCAGGGTGACCTTCATCCACCAGAGCCTCTTTGCTTGTCGCATCCTGACTGTATCTTTCATGGCAACTTACTGGCTGTTATATATGAAGAACCAGGTAATTATAAGACATGATAAATCTGTGTTGTTTTCATTTCTCCTCAGTCCCCATAGAACCAGTAATCCAAGAACTTTTCAGGTGAGTGATCATAGTTAAAATAAAATTTCACCACATTAGCAATTTTGAAATGTCATACCTCTTAATGGATAAAGCATGTTGTCAGTTGCATTGGTGGTCGACTAATGCATGGCTGCACTAAAGAAATTAATTCTCCTGGGACTTGCTAATAAAAAAAAAGTATTTGTCGTCTTCTATCCCTTTCTTACTCTATCCTCCCACACATACATTCACAGATGTGCACACGCAGGTGCCCAAGTGCACACATAAACCAGCCTCAGTGATAATTATCACAATCAAGCTTTTCTCTTTTTTCAGTTGTCCAACTCCTGGCTGTGATGGCACAGGCCATGTTAGTGGAAAATACGCAAGGCACCGAAGGTAATTTTGTGTGCTTCGATTTAATAATTTTCTTTCTGAATGTTGGAGTGGGGCAAGAGCAATTAAAGTAAGCTGTCTGAGCTCAGGGCTGTGAATGTTCTAACTATACTGTAAAGGTTCCTTTTGCTTTTATAATGATGGGTAGCACCACAAGTATGTGTGAAAATATCTTGCTCCTGACACTTTGAAGACTATCTTCTGCAAAAAGAACACAGCTCAGTGTTTGTTATAAACTGAGAGACAGAATGCTAGGAAGGACCGTGAAGCTCTCTTTTACCTGTTCATTAAGTAAATCGTGAGGATTTTTTAATAGGTACAAGTTAATTACTTTAATAATGTCAGCATGTAAGCAATGGCACAAGAGAGATAATAACTTGGTAAATACCAGTATAAAACATCATTATAGACATCAAATTTATCATAAACCCATTATATAGATTTCAACAATTGTAATATGGTTCAAACCAAAATTGTAACAAAATGCAGAATTTATTGACAGAATTTGAAGCAATGCTTGTTTTGTAAAGTGTAGGTGTGATAGATATTGAAGTGTTGTGATACTATGTGTGGTCAATTGTTGGGACAAGATTTCTGTTTTGTGATTTGGATGCCAATGGTGGAATCAAATTGGGGCCAAAAATCCCACTGTATGTGGGAATCACTTGGCAGTGTTTTCCCCTGATTTAGCTAATCAGTGGCCAGAGGACAGGTTTGTCATCCAATTAAGGACAGCAGAAGGGCTCTCGAAGCTGATAGGGTGATACTGGACCCTCCAATGTAGGAATCCAGAAGGTACAAATAATTTGAACCAGTATTCTTCTTTTCCAGTTCTACTGCTGTTTCATTTTAAAGTAAGAAATCTCACAACACCAGGTTAAAGTCCAACAGGTTTATTTGGTAGCAAAATCCACTAACTTTAAGAGCACTGCCCCTTCGTCAGGTGAGTGGGAGTTCTGTTCACAAACAGGGCATATAAAGACTCGAACTCAATTTACAAAATAATGGTTGGAATGCGAGGTAATCAAGTCTTAAAGGTATGGACAATGTGAGTGGAGAGAGTGTTAAGCCCAGGCTAAAGAGATGTGTATTGTCTCCAGACAGGACAGTTATGAGATTTAACAAGCTCAGGCAAGTTGTGGTGTTACAGATAATGCGACATGAACCCAAGATCCACACATCACACACATGAGGACAGCCTCAATCGGGATCTTGGGTTCATATCACATTATCTGTAACCTGTGCTTAACACTCTCTCCACTCACATTGTCTCTATCTTTAAGACTTGATTACCTGTAAAGATTCACATTCTAACCATTATTTTTTAAATTGAGTTTGTGTCTTTGTATGCCCTGTTTGTGAACAGAGCTCCCACTTACCTGATGAAGGAGCAGCACTCCAAAAGCTAATGGCTTTTGCTACCAAATAAATCTGTTGGGCTTTAACTGGTGTTGTGGGACTTCTTACTATGTTTATGCCAGTCCAACACCGGCATCTCCACACCATTTTAAAGTGTACAGGACCAGTACAGACCACTATTGTTCTTTCCCTGTTTTGCTGTTTTTTTCCTTCTGGGAAGTGATGAAGCTGTAATTCAGATAATAGAGAGAGAGAGAGAAAGAGACCACTTCCGTTTTAGGTGCTCATTCTTCAATATTTTAATCTCCTAAATTAAAAATGGAATCAGTTACCGCATCACCATTGTGGAGGATACAGTTTCCGCACAGCAGCCTGCGACCGCAGTTGTGACTAGGCAGACAAGCGGAGGGGGCTGCAAACCTGCCTGGAGTATTGGCTCCCCAGTTTGGTGCTGGGAAGCAACCTCCAGGCAGTTTGTGTGTTCCCAGAACTGGAGGGGACCAGCAGACCTACTGGAACATTCCAGTTGGACTGTGACGGTTTAGTTTAAGAAAGATTATAGAGATATACCAGGGAACTTAAGACCAGTGAGTCTTACATCAGTATGTAAGTAGTACATACATACAGTATGATCAATAGTACATCAAACTATTGGAGAAACCTCTGAAGGAGAGCATCTGTCTCCACTTGGAGTGGCAAGGTTTGATCAGGAATAGCCACAAGGTTTCATCAGAGGGAGGTCATGCCTTACAAATTTGATTGAATTTTTGGAAGAGGTAACCAGGCATGCAGGTGAGAGTAGTGTAGTTGATGTCATTTATAAGGATTTCAGCAAAGGCTTTGACAAGGTCTCACATGGGAGATTGTAAAGAAGGTAAATGCATATGGGATACGGGGTAATTTGATAGAGTGGATTCAAAATTATCTCAGTTTTTGGAGACAGAGGGTGGTGATAGAAGGCGGACTGGAAGTCATTATCCAGTGGCATACCACAGGGATGTGTGCTGGGTTCCCTATTATTCATCATTTGTATAAACAACAATGTTGGGGGTAGAATTAGTAAGTTTGCAGATGACACAAAGATTGGCTGGGTGATTAATAGTAAGGTGGAGTGTCTTGGGCTGCAAGAAGATGTAGACGGAATAGTCAAATGGGTAGATAAGTGGCAGATAGAATTTAACCTTGAAAAGTGTGAAGCGATGCACTTTGGAAGAAGTAATTTGACAAGGAACTATTCAAAGAATGACATGACTTTGGAAGTTCTGTGGAATAAAGGGACTTTGGCATGTTTGTCCATAGATCTCTGAAGACAGAAGGGAATGTTAATAGGATGGTGAAGAAAGCATATATGACTTGCCGTTATCAATCGAGGTATAGATTATAAAAGCAGGGAAGTCATGTTGGAGTTGTATAGAACTTTGGTGAGAACACAGCTGTTGTGTGTATTTCACGTTGCCATATTTTAGGAAAGAAGTAATTGCATTGGAGGGAGTGCAAAGAAGATTCACCAGGATGTTGCTTGGGATGGAACAATTAAGCTATGAAGAGAGATTGGATAGGCTTGGATTGTTTTCATTGGAGCAGAGAAAACTGAGAGGCGATCTGATTGAGGTGTGCAAAATTATGAGGGGCATGGATGGAATGAATAAGCTCCCCTTAGTTGAAAGGTCAGAAAAAAGGGGACATCGGTTCAAGTTGAGAAGCAGGAGGTTTTGGGGGATATGAGGAAAACCTTTTTACCCAGAGAGTGGTGACCATCTGATATGCGATGCCTGGGAAGGTGGTAGAGGCAGGTTGCCTCATATCATTTGGTATGTCATAACATTCATGACCATGAGCCAAGTGCTGGTAGATGGAATTGGATGGGAGTTCAGGTATTTCCCACGAGTTGGTGCAAATTGATGGTCCGAAAGGCCTCTTTTGACTGTGTAATTCTATGATTCTGACTGTCAATCTTGTGTCATTATTTAATGCCCTTGGTTTTCCAGCACATGCAAATGCATAACCATGCCAACTGCCATTCCATCTTTGGTAGATAGCCCAGAGCCAGTTGGTGCCAATAAACTCATGTTGGTCGGTGATATGAATTTTTGTGCATGCCCAGCTCCCTACGTGCCTTCACACAAGTTATAAATCCTGTCTGGTATGCCTTGTATTGAATACACCGATATAGCCTATATATTGCATTAAAGCTGTATGCTGTATCCAATAAATATAACTACTTTGTGTGGGGAAGTGTGAAAATGGGAGTGGTTGCCCCTCTCTCTTGTCAGCTAACCAACAGGCAGTACCAGTGCTGTGCTTTGGATAGTAAGATGATGTGGAGCCTGTAAATATCTCGGTGTGTCTTTCCAATGAAGTTTACTAAACTAGCTCCTGCTTCAAGTTTTCACAGGAAGAAAGTCTGCCTTGCACCTAGCCTATAACATAAAGAAATACTATTGTGGCTTTGAAATGCCTCTTGGTGTATAATGGTAGGTTTTTTTTGGATTTTAAAAAAAGCTTAAGGTGAAAATTCTGGAGCTCTTTTTAAACAGCAGCTGAGTTAGTGAATTAATAAGGCTAGCATTTTGAAAGACTTGATAAATTAATTTTGGGCGCAATTTTGTTAAGACTCTAGCCCTTGCTTTTCTCCATTCCCCAAGTATAAACTGAATGGTGCACTTTTTCTCAGTGACTTAGCCTCAGCTGAATCCAGCTATGCTTCCAGGTTCAGCTATTTTAAATATTGTGGTGAAAGTGCCCCAGGGAGAGACTACCTGATGGGAGTTGGTACTCATACCAAAATGGAGGAGGGAAGCTGCTTGCAGGCTGCAGGCTTTAAAAGTCTCCAGGCGTTTCTGTTGGCCTGCAATCTCTTTCCGAAACAGCAGCTAAATGGTTTTGCACTTCCGCAGCACACATCATTGCTGCACCAAAGGATAAACAGCTACTTAACTGAGGTAATTGCAGGTTGCACAATTACATCAAAACAAGGAAGGGGCACGGCGAGGAAAAAAAGCAGTGGGGGAATCTGATATTGGCGGGAAATGTGAACCAGAAATGTTACAGGGTCTAAAGAACAAAATGCTGGTATCAGATCAGAATCCAAAGATGGGATTAACTGATGAGCACTGGGCAGAATTAAATGTTCATTCCTGTGGGAAGTTTGGTGGCGGCAGAAAAATAGCAGACAAAGACAACACAGCCTTCCTGCTTCTGCCTGGATTAAGTTCGAGGCAGGAAAGCTCACTTAAGGCGAAAAGAAAAAATGCTGGAAAATCTCAACAGGTCTGGCAGCATTTGTAAGGAGAGAAAAGAGCTGACTTTTTGAGATTAGATGACCGTTTGTCAAAGTTCATGTTTCTGTCAGACCTGTTGAGATTTTCCAGCATTTTCTCTTTGGGTTTCAGATTCCAGCATCTGCAGTAATTTGCTTTTATCCAAGCTCATCTCAGGGTCTCATTCCACCGCTGTAGTATTGACACCACGATAGGGAGTGCGGGTGGGGGGCATATCAAGGGAGTGGGGGTGGAGGGAGTTCCTGTTCACGTTTAAAGACACTTGGTGCCAGATTGAAGGACCCGGCATTGGAAAATGGTGGAGTGGGGTGGGGGAGAGGTGGTGGTGACGGTGGGGACGTTGAAAGCCACTTTCCTGGCAACCCTGTATCATCCACCAGTCACCATTGGCCTTGGTCCATCAACAATCCTGAACCTTGGGTGGGTGCATTACCAGTTGCAGTCACCATTTCCCCAGCGACATTACTGAGCAGTGCAGCTACCAGCTGTAGTTGGGGAAGGCCCACCATTGCCCAATAATGGCATTTAGTGTGGTGGGCTTACACGGCAGTATAAGGCTCTCAGCAGCTCTTCAGCTGACAGTGAAGACTACCGTCGCCTATATGAAACTCTGCCCATCATTTCGTGCTGCAGCTACATACTGTGAACACATTTTGTGATTACTTTTATTCCCAGTAATTTATAATTTTTTTTCCTTTTTTTCTGGTGAATATTCTGACTGAATTATTTGCAAAATTTATCTTCCTACCGTAGGGAAATGAAAAGCTTTTCAAGTACCAGCTTGATGTCACCGAACCACCACGTGATTTGTTTCATATCTATCCTATTCTTTCTAACCCTGTGCATCCAGTGCTGTCAGCCGTGCACCTTCACCTTTCTTTAGCAATTAAAAATTCAATGCCAGTCAATTGCTTGATCAAGGTCAACTCCTCATTAAGAAGGGATCACTGGCACGAATCTGAGTCAAATACAACCCATTACTACATCCATACAGCATGCCTGTGGACTTCCACAGGAGAAGTTTCATTGTAGCCAGCATACAATACAGGGTGATTTAATATTGATACTGATATTAAGGGATCAATTTTAAGCAAGTGGAAATGATCTTTCACGCTTAAAATCTGGGAAAAACCTACTTCTCGTTCCCACACAATTCCTCCTCACCAACCAGATAAAAACAAAATGCTACGGATGATGGAATTTGAAACAAAAACAGAAAAATACTGAAAAATCTTATCAGGTCTGACAGCATCTGTGGAGAGAGAATAGTTGTAGAGATGCCGGTGTTGGATTGGGGTGAACACAGTAAGAAGTCTGACAACATCAGGTTTAAGTCCAACCAATTTATTTGATAGTAAATAAACTACTATCAAATCTTTACTATCAAATCTTTACTATCTTTACTAGAAAATGTACTATCAAATAAATCGGTTGGACTTAAACCTGGTGTTGTCAGACTTCTTACTGAGAGAGAATAGAGCCAACATTTCGAGTCTTTGGATGACTTTTGGTCAGAGCTGAGATGAAAGAGAGTCAGCAGAGATTTATTCCATGAGGATAGGGAGGGATAGTGGAATTGGACAAAGGGGAGCCTGCAGAAGATTGAGAAGGTGTTGAAAGTGTCCATTAAGTGATCAGAATGCATGAATGCCAAAACATAATACAGCTTGGTAAAAGACTGCCTGGGGTGGTGGTGGCGGTGGTGGTGGGGGCAGGGGGGCAGGCTGATGGAAAGAAGAGCAATAAAAGGGAAAATGAGATGAAATGAAATAAAATAATTGGAAATAGGGTGAAGGGAAGAGTTTATGCTCTAAGTCCGCAAGCAGGACCCAGAACTTCCTGTCACTTTCCACTTCAATACACCACCGTGCTGTCCAGCCCCCACATGTTCATCCTTGGCCTTTCTTCCAATTAGGCACTCCAGACTGAACATTGAGTTCAATGGCTTCAGCACACAAACTCTTCTCTTCACCCCAATTATTTAACTTAATTTCATTTCATCTCGTTCTCCATTTTAGAACATAGAACATAGAACACCACAGCACAGACAGGCCCTTCGGCCCACAAGTTGTGCTGAACATATCAGTACCAACCAGGCCATAGAACTATCTGTAACTCCCAATCCCATTAAATCCCAATTACTCATCCAGAAGTGTCTTAAAAGACCCCAGCAAGTTCGCCTCTACCACCACCAATGGCAGCCAATTCCATTCACTCACCACCCTCTGAGTGAAAAACTTACCTCTAACATCTCCTCTGTACTTGCCACCCAGCACCTTAAACCTGCGTCCTCTCGTAGTGACCATTTCAGCACGGGAAAATAGCCTCCGAAAACCCACCCTATCTATTCTTCTCAACATTTTATAACCCTCTATCAGGTCGCTTCTCAAGCTTCATCTCTCCAGGAAGAAGAGACCTAGCTCTCTCAACCTACCTTCATAAGGCATGCCTTCCAATCCAGGCAACATCCTTGTAAATCTCCTCTACACCGTCTCAATAGTTTCCACATCCTTCCTATAGTGAGGCATTTATCGCTGTCCTTTCCACTCTCCACCTGCCCACCTCATCATCTTCAGGCCAATTGCTACGTTGGCTCTACTCTCTCTCCACAAATGCTTTCAGATCTGCTGAAATTTTCCAGCATTTTTCTGTTTTTGTTTCCTCTTCACTACCTCTTTGATAGGCCTTTGCCTTCAGAGAGCTGAGACACTCGTCTGAATCTGGAATGGGGTTTGGGGAACCCCGTTGATGCAGACAAATGAGTTACTGCTATTTCAATAGGATCTCAATGCCTGCTGAGTGAAACGAGTGCCCTATGAATTTCCATCCATACCCCGCCATCACCACTACAAGACCATGCCATAACCCTTTCCACGCCTAAACACTACAATCAACCTTTGTGCAGCCAGATCTTTACCTGCTGGCAGCTAGCTAACTTTTTGTACTTTATTTTGGGTATCTAGCTGTCTGATTGCTGCAGGGATGTAAATGAAGCTCAGCAGTTAAAGTAACCTACAAATTAATGGTGAGGGTGGGAGTTTGATGTTCATGCCACCCACCCTAAACCTGCACCAGTTTAAAGTCCCCTTTTTGTATATTTTAATGCCTGCTGTGTTAGGTTTGCCATCTTTTGCTATGTACGACTTTGTGAAGAGGATCTGAGGTAGAGCTTGTGGAAACGCTTCTGTTTAATTCTCAAAAGGAAGGTTATTTTAAGTATTACGCAGTATCACTGTTCGTTTGTTTCAGAATGCACATTTATTTCAGTACAGATGATCTCTCTCTTGCACTGTTTTGTTGAAAATACTTGCTTATGTTTCTTTGCCAGTTCTTTCTTTAGAACTAGCACCTCTGGTCCTTAATAATTGTTTGCTATGTTGGTAGTACATTTTGTATTAATAATCAAACCTTGTTCAGATATAACTTTTTATATATGCTTTAATACTCTCCATTTGCAACGTCATGTTGCAACTGTACAAAACTCTAGTGCGGCCGCACTTGGAGTATTGTGTGCAGTTCTGGTCCCCACGTTATAAGAGAGATGTGGAGGCATTGGAGAGGGTACAGAGGAGGTTTACCAGAATGTTGCCTGGTATGGAGGGCAGGTCTTATGAAGAGAGGCTGAGAGATTTGAGGTTGTTTTCATTAGAGAGGAGGCGGCTAACAGGAGGCCTTATCGAAGCATATAAGATGATTAGAGGTTTAGATAGGGTGGACAGTGATAGTCTTTTTCCTAGGATGGAGAAAGCTAGCACGAGGGGACATAGCTTTAAATTAAGGGTTGGTAGTTATAGGATGGATGTCAGAGGTAGGTTCTTTACCCGGAGGGTGATAAGGGTATGGAATGCCCTGCCTGCTGCAGTTGTAGATATGCCAAGTTTTGTGGCATTTAAGAGGTTAGTAGATAAGTTTATGGATGAAAAGGGAATGGTTTAGGTTAGAGGGTCATTCCTTTTTCTTAATTGGTTGGCACAACATTGAAGGTCGAAGGGCCTGTTCTGCACTGTAATGTTCTATGTTCTATGTTCTATTTTTTTTCCTTTTATATTAATTAGTCTTTCAGAGGATGTGACTATTATGGGCCAGCATTTGTTGCCCATCCATAATTGCCCTTCAAAAGGTGGTGATGAGCTTTCTTTTTGAACTGCTTCAGTCTATGTCATGTAGGCACACCCACTGTGATGTTTGGTGATCAATTAAAGTACAAGGGCTCAGGCTCAAATTATTTTATATTTTGATGGCCTGGCCCAGCTTCCGCTCTCAGTCCTGCCAGCATTGAACCATTTTCAGGTCTCGTCTGTTCTTCAGCTGCAGCAAGTTTGAATACATGCAATTCATATACCTTACTTTAAACACTACAAACTACCACAAATAACCCGATCAAAAAGTGAGACCTGGATACCTTTATCCAGTTTACATTAGGAATGAATTCTCATCTCGACTGTCCAGCCAATAACTGTATTGATGAAAATTCTAAGTGCAGTGGGACCTTAAGTTGGTGGAAATATTTAAGAAGAACTAGAGGAAGGGGTTGTTTTTGATAAAATTTTTTGAATTGTAGGCAGCGTTGTATTATAGGGAACATGCACACGACAAAGTTCCATAAACAGAAATGTAATCATGACCAGAGGATTTGTTTTTGCAATGTTTCCTGAGCAATGAATATCGGCCAGGACACTGGGGAACACTGCCCTGTTCTTCATCGAATATTTCCAAGGGATTTCTTTTAAAACTAACACCTGAGAGAGCAAACAGGCCTCAGTTAAATGTGTCACGTGAAAGACAGCACACCTCAGACAGTGTACCACCCTTTCAGTGAGACATCGGAATGTCAATCTAGATGGTTACACACATATCTCTGGAGTAGGACATGCAACCAGAACCTTCAGACACAGAGGCAAGAGTACAACTCTCTCTGAGCCATAGCTGACACTTTTGACAACTTCCATAGAGATACAATGAATGTAACAGATTGGCCATTCATTGTAACTCTCTCTAGTTTTCTCTTCCATTGATTTCAGTAGAAGGGAAATTTGAGTGGTGTGCATGACAGGCAGCCAATCCACGATTGTCTAGTTTGTGCCAATATTCAAGTTAAACTTCACCCCATTGTCTTGTGTTTTATTTCTCTCTACATAGCTTCAAATCCATACATGTAGATAGAATAACCATGCTTGGGGTTACTGTCATCTGACGACTAAAGAAATCAAATTCTAGATTTATTAAATGTGATTATGAGATATGTAACAAATGGGCTGGGTTTTTCAGCATCTCACCAGCATATTGAAGGCAGGTAGAGAGGGGATTCACAGTGTGGCCTATCCACCATCTTTCCTGCCCACTACTGACCTGGCTCTCATATTAGGATGATTGAGGAAGACAGCTATCCCAGCTGTTTTCACATGCATGAACTGCTATTGGACAAAAGGGGAGGGGGGGGGAACTACCTCCTTTTTCACAAATCCCCTGTGCCCATCAGAAGCACTCTCAGCCACCCAAAATCATGCCCTCCTGATAACTTTTTATCCTCCAATCTCTCAAACCTGGCCCCCAGTCCTCTCCATTTGCTTCTTTGTTGGGCTCTACAAGCCAGGCCTATCCACAGTCAGGGTGCATCAGTCTTCTTCCATGGGGACTGCTTATAGCCCCAAAAGTGGCCACTGCAGAGCTGCTGACAAATCTGATTGGCTGGCACCTGTCTAGGGTGAATCCTCCTCCCAGACAGGGGCGGAGATCCCACTCTGAAGTAATTAATGCTGCGCTCAGCATAAACCATTACAGGGCACTTTGGTTTTGGATGGGCAAGCTGATGATTGATTTTTCGGTGAAGGAGTCCTTGGGGAAGAATATAGCACCCCGTAAAATCCAACCCAGTGTATTGGGATCACATTCTTGTATTCAGCCTATTTTTAATTTTGTCCATTGGCTTGTGATGACTGAATACTTCAAATTCCATTTTTATTATGTTAGATTACAGACTTAGCAAGTTTTTATGGTCATGCTGTTTTGCTGCTTTTTTTAAATGGAGAATTGTTTCCTATGCTGCAGAGGCTGGGAAGTGGAGAAGGGTCAGTTTCGGGCAGTATTGAATAACACAGATGTATTCATTGTTAAATATTTTGTAGTTTAGATTGATAGCCTACAGAGACCAGCTTAGGAGCTTAATTGAATGGGTAGAGTACATGATGAGATAGATTCTACATATAGTTGACTTAATGGACTGATTGGCATTTTTAATTCCATATTTTCTTTTATTTTTAAGTTTAACTGAGTCTCTGCCATTCAATGAGTTTTCAACCTCTTTGAGGTTTACTGGAAGAAGTAAAACTCCAGTTATTCCAGCTTTTTTGTGGTTTGAAAGTTGACTATTACAAAAACCATCTCAGTTTTGTATCTACTCTGCCTTGGTAAAAACATTCTTAATTCAGGTAGACTAGGCCAATAGTGCTTACTTAGTCCCTCACTTCTCACCTGTGGTTAACTTCATTATTTCGTTGGAACTCTAATTGCTTTTGTCTCTAACAACCTTGTAATTGAGGAAGTGTTTCTTTCTACTTTGTTTTGAACTGAAAACTAAGTCTCCAGGCATACAGGAATGACAAAGACACCAGTTTTAGTTCATTGCACCTTTAACCTTCACAGTTATTGCATCATTACTAATCTTTGGCAACTAAGATAGTGTTTGTTCAAATAAGAATGAACATTAGCAAAAATTGATCTAAAAGAAATTCTTACACTATTTATTTTGTTTGCAGTTCAGTCACTAATACAGTGACTTTATGACTCAATATTCTGCAATACCAGTTACTTTTGATATGGGGAAAATTAATAGATTTTATATATATATATAAACAGTTCCTAAACTTAAATCATCATGCTTGTATGCTTGGAGGCTTCTTTAAGCATCAATTTCCCCAAGAGAATTTTTTTTGGTTGTAAAGAAACATTTTTTGGTATGTTGCTATTGTTTTGGGAAACTGATTATACAGTGCATTGATTGAGACATTTTTCTTGTCATGCTGTTTTGTGTTGGGAGCAACTGGAGCATGTAACAGCCTTTAATTTTTGAGTGTAACTCTTCGTTAGATTCTGTTGAAAGGGTACCTGAAACCTTAGCTGGTCTTTCTCTTCCAAATACTTACCAGCCAGTTTCAACATTTTCTAACTGAAAACAGAAAATGTTGGAAATATCCAACAAATCTGACAGCATCTGTGGAGAGAGAAATGGGTTTCAGCTTTCATGACACTTCATCAGCATATGCAGTACTATATTTTCTGGTTTCAGGTCAGATTTGCAGCAACCCCACTTTGATGTCTCCTTGTGTCTGCTTTAACTAATGTCTGTCTTGCTGTTACCGAGGAAACCTCTATAAAAATAATACATGTTAAGATGTTTAATTTATTCTCATAGTATTTTATTTCAAATTTGAATACTGGCTTTTGTAGTGTTTTGTTAATGCTAAGAGCTTTTTTAAATGTCTTTCTCTAGTTTTTGTCGCAGGCTTTCATTATAATCAAGGGTTGCAGTTCAGGTGATGTCATGAACTGTGTTTGTGTTGATAAAAGTGTGACTTTAAGTTCTTCATTCCTCTTTCTGTAAGCATTAGCAGCGGCATTTTTTTAGAAAACTTTCAAAATATTACCAAAATTATTGCATTGTTACATAAAATCTTAAGATTCCAAAGCTTTTCAGAAATAGCCAATCTGAATTTTTGTTTCACTCTTCTAAAGTGTTCCCTGTTTTATGCAATAATAATTTATTACTCCCAAACACATATTTTTGGCAATCCATGAAAATCAGATTTTATAAATAGTTCCTTTAAAGCTACAAGGCTGAATAACTCAGAGTATATATAAAATCGGTCCTTGCTGTCTCTTGATAACAAATTATTGAATCTTCTCTGGCCTATTTTGCTATATTTTATTCAGATTTTTTTTCATTTTGTGTACCTTTTCACCCACCAGTTTGATTGCCATGGCTGCTGCAGTGGGTGAATAATTGCCTGTCTTAGCAGGAGCATGTTCTGGAGCTAAAGTCGAGTGCTTTCTTCATGATGTATGCCTCATTTGGATTCAGCCGACAGCCTAGGGGCTGTATTATTCATGCCTTGACAGATAGCACTCACTAAAAGCATTGGACTAGGGCCAGGTACTGGCAGGGAGATTCTGGAACATTGCACCTTACTACTCAGAGTATCATCTACAAAAGGAAAGCTGCTTCATTTCCATAGCTACGGTAGAAATATAGAAATTCATTTTACAGTCACCAAATAAAATACAAAATTGTGGGCTTTTTGCAGGATAGGTGCATTAAGATTTTCAGCACAATTTTCTATATTTAATTGCAAGGCTTATGTTTAATTAGTAAATCACCACAAATGAAAAATGAAGACTCACATGAATGCATATAACACAATGCAGTGACACTGAATTCACTAATTAATGTATGGCTGCTGTACAACAGAATGCACTGTGGGATATTTATTTGAAATGCAATGCTTGTACAAGGGCCAGTTTTAAGTATCTTTTTCCTCCCCTTGATATTTCTATTTCACATTAATGCAACTCTGCATCTGCTATCATTATCCTTGACAAAGTATCTGAAATGAATATTAGATTTATCTATTAGGCATAGATTGAAGGTTTTTTTCATTATTGTAAGTTTTTATAACTGCTATCCTTAAAAAAATTGCATTTTCATTCATTCTATGAGTACAAAAGTTTGCAGTTTAATTAAGAGAATTCTGAGAAACCTATATATCCAGTAAGGTTCTGCATGTTATATATTGCATGATTTAAATAATGCTTTTTTTTGCCACCAAATACTTGCATTTGTAGGCTTAACCTTATAGCTGTGGCTGCAACTCAGATCTTTTTTTTAGCCTAGCCTTGAGCAATTACCTTAAACCTCTCCCCAACCCAACTCCTTAGTAGTTTCTCCTCTCCTGAAGCAATGATTTATTTATAGGCACAATTTCATGGCCTCCAACTTTCTGGTCCTCACTTAAGTGGCAATGATTCATGTTCAGTCCCCTTCACTGAATGTTACAGACAGACCAACCAGGGCATCACAGTCTCCAGTTTCTATCCATACTCTCACATTTCCATTCAGGGTCACTAAATGATGAGCTGGAATAAGAGCCTTGACTGTTGTTTTTCCCCGAAGCTTATCCAAGCTTCACTGAGGCTAGTTGTACCTCACAATGGCCTGAGGTGAGATCAGTGATAACTGGGTGGTGGCTTCATTTAAGTTTCGATATGCTCGAGTGTAATTGATTAGTTGTCAAGTTAGTAAGCTTGGGAATGTCTACATTTTTAAAAGTATATCAGTGCTCTATTTTATCAGAATGCTGAACTAACCTTGTGGCTATGAAGGCTACATCAATGGGTTATAAAGTCACTGTGATCATTAAAAAAACTGAAACCTGACTGGCTACAAGATCCTGGTGGTGATGGTGTTTTATACTTAACTCAGAATCCAGTTGCTGTAGCAACGTGCATCTTTACATATATGTTACAGTCTGGGAGTTATGGATAGTGATGGTTGAGGCTTCAGTGTTCTTTCTACCACATGGCTGATCAAGAATCAGCCTTCCATTGGTGTGTGTGCTGGGAGGATTTGCAGATTGACGCTCAATCTGCTCAGACATGTGATGAATGCACTTTACTTTGCTGAGTGGCACGATGGCTCACACTGCCAGGGTCCCAGGTTCAATTCTGGCTTGGATCACTGTATGTGTGGAGTTTGCACTTTCACCCTGTGTCTGTGTGGATTTCCTCCAGGAGCTCTGGTTTCCTCCCACAGACCAAAGGTGTGTGGGTTAGGTTGATTGGCCATGGTAAATTGAGCCTAGTGTCAGGGGGATTAGCAGGATAAATGTGTGGGATTGCAGGAATAGGCCTGGATGGGATTGTGGTCAGTATACATTTGATGGGTCAAATGGCTTCCTTCTGTATGTAGGGATTCTAAGTGCCAGGGTAGAATTTGAACCTGGAGCTTTGGGCCCAGAGGCAGGAATGCTACCCACTGTGCCACTAGACTTGAGGTTTTTGCAGTTGATTGCTAGATTTTATTTCTTGTTCACTGTGTTAATTTAAATCTGACATAAAATTTCAGTACATTTTATAACAGTACCTGTTACAAAACGAAAGCCTCGCCTACACAAATGTTGATCTCCTTACCTCTTTATACTTCTTTTCCTTCTATAATGTCCAGGCTTTTAAAACGCAAATGTGACTTCAGTTAATTCCCCATTTGTCTTGTCTTTTCCTTCGCTCTTTTTAACAGTGTTGACACCTGCAAGATAAAATCTGGTCCTATGTTTGTTTTTTCAATTAGGACTGCATAACTGCAGTACTTCCTATTGAAGCCGTGCACTTATAAAATACTTTTTAAGATGAAAGCTATAAATATAAAAAAGAGTGCATCTTTATTAGCTCTGTTATCTGTATATAAATGCATATTGATTCAGTTTTTTCATAATTTTGAAATAGTAACAAATTTTGCTCGCTGTGTTAGCTACATATATTTGTGGCACTCTGATTGCACACGAGTAGCCATCAGCCTGAGGTCTGTGCCTGTACAAATCACACAGAAAGTTATTTATGCCACATGCTATTTGCTTTTCAGTTGGGTGGAATACAGGCAGCACAATTTAAAGGTCAGAATTCACCACAAATGTTTTGCAATCTTTCTTGTGTTCTTCTTGGAATCCTAGAAATCATAGAATTTACAGTTGATAAGGAAGCCATTTGGCCCATTGTGTCCCAATCAGCTGACAAGAGATCATCCTGCGTAATCTTATTTTCCAGCTCTTGATCCAAAGTATTGTTTGTTACAACACTTCATCTGCATATTCATGTACTTATTAAATGTTATGAAGGTTTCTGCCTCTAATACCATTTAGTAGGGGCAGCAAGCCAGGTACCTGGGCTCAATTCCAGCCTGAGGTCATTATCTGTGCAGAGTTTGCATGTTCTCCCCCTGTCTGCATGGGTTTCCTCTGAGTACCCCAATTTCCACACACAGTGCAAAGATGTGCAGGATAGGTTGATTGACAATGCTCAGTTGTCCCTTAACAGCAGAGTAAATACATGGGGTTATGGGGATAGGGTCTGAGTGGGATTGCTGTTGGTGCAGTCTCGAATGGCCTCTTTCTGCACTGTAGAGAGTTAGTGAGTCCTTCATGCTCTGAAAGGAAAATTTTTCAACCAATCACCTTTTGTCTCCTCTCTTTTACTCTACGGTTGTGTCCTCTGCTTATGAAGCCGATCAGTGAAGGTGAATAAGGCCTCTCATAATTTTATACATTTCAATTAGGTTTCCATTCATCCCCTTCCTGTTCTTGGTGGCAGTACAAAAGTACAAGGTAGAATCATAGAACAATACAGCAGAGGGGTCATTCAGCCCATCACATCCATATAGCAGGATATAAATTGCTTAATCACCCCCATTGCCACACCACCTCCCATTTCCCATCTCCTTTTCCCCAAGCAGCATATCCACTGGCTCACTATAGAAGATTTGCTGGTATTATAGACAGGAGAAAGACAAACTATTTACTGAGTTATGGGGAGAGAATAAAGATGTTCAGAGTGGCTTTTGAATTATTCTAAAAACAGGCTGTGTCTTATTTCCCAAAACCCTCAGCTTGCGTGGAAATATTTTGTAAGTACCATGCAGCAAACTCTCTTTAGAATTAACTCAGAAGGTTAGTTTAATCACATTGAAATGCAGGGCCAGCAAACCTCTACACACACACACACACACACACACACACTTAGGAGGGATAGAAAAGAGGAAGAATTACAACTGGGCAACAATAGTACAAAAATCATAGAAATGAATATTGGTTCAAATAATTTCTAGAGTACGAGAAGTCAGAGGATGTTTCTTTTGTGTTGGAATTCAATCCAGTTGAGGTTTTGGTTGGAGACAGCAATGGGAAATTCTTTGAAACACGTGACCATGCAGCACAATGGGATTCATATATCTTTAGACTGTTAGGCAGGTGATGTTTAGAGACCTGTAAAATCAAACTGGCTGTGAGGAGTTGAGAGATAGTGGCCCGCTGGGAGATCTGCCGGAATTATTTCCGGTTGGTGCTAAAACAATGGTCAGAGCTATGAGATACTAAAGACTATTTAAAAATAAAATGGTGCAAAAAGCATCATGTCATGTGAATTAATGAGTTAATTGCAGTCTTGCAAGCAGTTTTTGTACTCCTGGCCAAAATCCATTGTGTACCTTCAGATCAAAATGGTAACTGCTAACTATTCTTTGGGTATAATGTCTTTCATCCTGATTGGGTGGGGGAGTCAGTTTGTTTGTTAGTTGTCTAGTTTTGTAATAATATGGTCTCGCAATGAAGTGTGAGATTCCATAAGAATAAGAGTGGAATTCTTGTTCTTGCAATCTCTCTTGCAAGATTCCACAATATTTGGCCAATCTTGTGAGTCATGTGACCTGTGGCAGCCATCTTGTGGCTCAGCAACAATCCCCGTGTTAAAAATAGCAAAAGATAATAATTTTGCTACACACAGTTTTGGTTTCTTTTCATGTCTTATTGACATGACAGCGTTTTCGTCCTCGGGGAAGAACATGAATTCTATTTCAATTTTTTTTCACATGGCCTTGCAAAAGAAAACAAAGGGAAGAGGTATTCATTCATTCTCACGTCCATACTGTTAAGTCAAAGGTACAACTAGCGGTTGCACTGTTGGTTCCCTGTTGTATTTCTGAGATTTAAACTTGTGAGAAAGCATCAGCGGTGACACTGCCATTTCTCAGCATTTGGGCAATGTTTAGATGACATGTTTGCAGTAAAAACCTATTTTTATTGAGGAAAGACTATTTGGGGATGAGGCTTCTTTTTTTTCCCTTTTGGGGTCAGGCATAGGTGAAAATATTGATTTCAAAACGCAGTACCTCTTCAAATTCTGTAAATGTATTGTCTAAACGATCTTGGGTTTTTACATTGTGGTTGGCATTAAGATTGTGAACAACAGTCAGGCTGCTCCTGGTTATCTGTAAGGGTATTCTGTGCCTTTCACTATGTAAATGCAAATTCTTTTGACTGTAGGGCTGAGCTGCTCTCAGCATGTTTAACTCTTTCCTGTCTACCATTGTAACCTGTGAATTTATCTATTTGGTATTTTTACTAACCTGTGAGTTGTAATTTGACATTTGCCTCCTGTTGGAATTTTGGTTTAGTGTCCAATTTGGGCGCAGATGCAACTGGGGTGTGGGGGGCGGGGGTGGTGTCCAGTTACCACCAGTTGGAGCTGCAATAGTTAATTTCTTCCCGAACCCAGTCCAGCATTTCTGGACCCAGATGATAGGGATGTTGTCTATAGGAGGGGTCATTCACATCATGTAGAGCTACAGTATACAGCCTGGGTCATCTCCACAGATGCTTTTAAATACAGTGAGCAGCCCTGTCAGGCCTTTCTACTCTTCTACATTTAGATGGATGAATATGAAGTTCAATTTTGCTATAATTTCTGTGTTTGTTGGTCAGACAATAGGGGGTTCATGTGAGCCTCACCCACCTTCCCCTGAAATTCATCTTTGCTGTTCCTCTTTCCGTATTTGTTTTGGGAATAGATTTTCCCCTAACCTGTTTCATGTCTTCTGGAACACAACTGCCCTCGGGTGGAATTTCAGCTGCTGCTGTACTCCCTGTTGGTCTTCACTTAGGTGAGGCACCACCTTCAGTTTTCTTGAAGCTTTCTGCTAAACGGATCATTAGTTCACCAGCTTGCTCCTTTGACTGCAAATGTGCATTTACCTAACCTGCTCCATATCCCCTGGAAAGCTTCTGTACCCAAGTGGATGTACAGCTCCTGCAGTTCTCCCTTGTGGCTTTTCACCTGTATGAGACATCTCACACACTATCTGCCTGTTCATTTGGGAAGCCGATTTGCCCTGATTTAAATTGGAAAGAAGGTTTCCTCAAGCTGTACTTGAGGCACATCTTCAACCTTTACCTTTCTTGCTTCAACAGTTTGCCTTCGCTCAGGCTCTTCAACTAAGTGAGGGACATTTCCCTCGCTGTCCCTTTTCTTAGTCTGAGACTTCTGTGGTTCCTGTGTAATTCTGGGAAAAACATATCTGCCAACCTGATTCCTGAGTCATCCTTTGGATCTGATATAAATTCCAGAAGTCTTTCCTGAACCTCTTTTAACTCTACTGGTCTAATTTTGGTCTTCTTTAAATTCAAGCTATTCTTTCCTAGCTGCATATACTGTTCCAGGGTCTATTTTACAGCCACCTGAACAGTTCCTTGCTCCTTGCACTCTTGCAGGATTTGATTTGTTGTTTTTGACCTCTTTGAATACAAGTAGCTATTTCTTAGCCACTCCAACTGATGTGGTTTCTATTGCCACTTGTACGACTCCTGAACCTCATGTGGTTTCCTGCACTATTACAGATTGTGGCTGGCTTTTTACAGCCTTCTCAGCCTTTTTTCTTTCACCAGCTAACATTTTACCGCCAGCCAGATTGTTTCCAAGTAAGAAATCTATTCCTGCTCAGGGACAATTTTGGACCCGAGATTATGCAGCACTGCACTTGGATCCAATGGAGGGGGACAGACATGTATTCCCCTCTCACTCCACTAATCAGTACTTAACTTTTGGGGGATGGGGGGGTGGTAGGCTTATTTTTTCCTCCAACATTAAGGACTGAATGGTCCCTATACCCTGGAGCAGTACAATGGATCTGCTCACATCCTGGGATGGATATGGAAGCACTGTTCCTGAAAGGACAAAGCTCCGAGAACTCTCAGGAATTTCGTCTGGCTTGGCTGCATGGAGTGCCTTATCCCCAAGAGGGCTAATTCCTGCAGTGAGGGTCCGTGAATGCTCTGATGCACTACTTATTGGTGTCCTTTTGGGGGATACTCTTATGGAGCCCTGTAAATCTCAGAAAATTCCCTTTCAACTTCTAACACTCAGGTCTGCAGTGTCTTACTTCATTGCAGCGTGAACATACCAGTCTCTTGGTGTACTCCTTTTGGGCTTGAGGAGAGCTTCTCAGACTCTCATTTCTACTTTCCTTTCTGGATGGAGTGTCCTTCCTATTTGTGTCGCTCTTATTTTTCCAATGGTTTTGGACATGGTCTGAAAAAGGTCTGCCTGAATTAGCAGGTCAATGGGCAAGATTATAGCTGTCTGCTGTAATGGCTGCATCCCAGGCTGTGAGGACTTGCTGCTCCTTTCAGTGCATTCTTAGGTTGGAGGGTGAGCAGTTTTAAATTTCTTCAGCATTGTCAAGCAGCACACTTTCCTTATAGGTGCACTGTATTTTCAACAAGTGAATTCACGGAACCTAGAATGATATTTGCTTCAGCTGTTCAAGCTCTATCTTGTGTCCATGAATTGTTGATGATATCTCCTCCAAGACTAACTCATAGGCAGTAAGTATGGCAGCCTTGGGCTGTTCATACTTTGTGAGCAGGCCAAGAATCAGCTTGAAATTGTTTGGCCATCTTTTGGCTCACTTGTAAAAGTTCTATTCTGGATTTGAGTTCCCAATTTCTGATGGAGAGAGAGAGGGGAAAAACGAAATTTCTTTACCTTCTCCGTAAGCAGAGGGTTTTTAAAAAATTATTCTTAGAATAGACTGTGGCGTGCTTCCCCAAATAGTCACTTTGTGAGGCCAAATTTAATAAGCACTACACAGCTGACGCACATTAGAATTAACTGGGAAGGTTAGCTTATTGGAACCTGGGTTGAGGGGTGATAGTGAAGGCAGCATTGGCAACCACACACATGTATACGCACGTTGGCCAATCATGTGTATCATTTGCCATCTTGTAGTTCAGCAAAAGTCCATTTTAAAACAGCAAAAAAGAATAACATTTTGATCAACAGTTTTGATTTCTATTCATGTCTTATTGACCTGATGTTATTAGGTATATATCTTGCCTCCAGCATTCCAGTGGTTGATTTGAACTTTCACCACTGGGAGATAAATTGCAGTGGGGGTTTAGCTACTGCTAAAATAATTCTCTGCAAACTCTGAGTCAGGTATATAACAAGCCACATTGAAAGTTAAAACCTACTTCGTTAGAAGAAAAAAAGAAAGTCAGGCAATGAATTCTGGAGTATTCTGATCCAAATTTTAAAATTTACTGACCTCTGACAGACTGCTGGATTATACAAGCATCGTTCCTCAAATGCTTACAGAGGGAAGGAATAGTGGGCATAAAGAGATGGTCAGACAAGCAGTGAAACATCATACCATACCCCAGAATCGCATCTACTCGGGTTTCCAAATCTCCAGGATCATCAGAGTCTCCCGGAATTGAGGATTAATTTCTCAGACTCTTCTTTGAGAACCTGGGGCAAAAATGATTGGATTTTTAAAAATAATGGGTTTTTTTCACTTTCTTGAGCACTGTAGTTTACTAGTTATAAATATATTGGTAGATGGGGGAATTACTGTTGAGAAACAGTCGTGTATCATTTCAATTGGGTAATATGGATCATCCATTTTCCAATTCACATCAGCGGGGAGGATCCTGTGATGATAGAAATGTGTGGTAATCAATTGTGGGTGCAGGATTGTTAGAAGAGAAAATAAATCTCTGATACTACATGCATAAAGACTTATAAATCTGAAAAATTACCCATGAGCAAGCAACGTGAAGAGGGATGGTTTAGTTTTGTGCTGGTATAAATAAAAGAAAAACATAGAGAACAATACTAGAAATATGAAACAAAAGACAAATTTTTTGAGTGTTGGGTGGATCACAATTCATGACCTGCCGACACCTTTTCAGATTGAGATGGGCAACAGGCAAACATTGTGTGTCTATCTCATCTGAAGGGTTGTAACAAGTGCTGCCGTCTGCTCTTGAACTCTGCTGGCGAACTCTTTACAAGAGAGCCCAGAAGTGTTGTTTTCAGACTATATGATGCAGTAAAACTGCCATTCTTAAAGGCAGGTTGTATAGTAATGGAAATACACAATAATATTGCTGCATTGTGAATTATAGAATAGGGAACACCGGGATGGATGGAAGGATTTGTAATGGTGCATTGCTTAAGGCATTACTGGTGGGAGGGTGAACAGGAGAAAGATACCAAGGAATTCTGAGTAGATCAGTATACCATCGAGGATCACTGTTGGAAGAGAATGGGAGCAAGCAGCCTGGAAGTCAACTCCCAAAGCCCAAACTTGAAGACTTTGCTACAGTATCGTAAGAGCTCAAGTAACCTCATATGCAACATTTCCGCTAAGCTGTGCTTGTTTTGGGATAATTTACATGCACAGCCACACAAAAAGATATAAACTGACCGTGTACTAAAAAAATGAACTGCAACTGAACTTAAAAGGGAACATTACTTATACGAATGGTCAATGCCAGAGAATGCAGCTTCACGTAACACTTCCTTCCCAAGATACCACTAACCTCTCCCTATCGTTCACATACTGCCAGTTTCTGGCACTTGGGGCTTATACCTAACATCCAGATATATCACCACAACTTGATCCATATTCCAATGATTCCAGCCTCAAACCCATATGTCACAACCTCCACACATCTCCAGCTATTCAAGTATGTGGCCAAAGCAGCACTACACATGCACCACCATTCTGCCCTTATTCTTGCCAGACAAGGTGGCAAACAATAGAAAGAAGCAGGCCAGAAATAACAGGGACACAGGACAGCTGTCATATGGAGGAGATAACACTCAGTGTCATGGTTCTGGCTGCGGCAGGGCCAATAGCATCTGATCGTGTTGAGAATGTTGGCATCTTGTTGTAGTCTCCTTTTTAATTCCCAGAATACACTTACTCTCTCTGGCATGAGGTGCAAGCTGCTACTGATGTATCTACAGACCTCTTGCTTCCCATCAAACCCCCTTCTCTCACAGCAATCTTTCCCTTCTGATTTCCTGCTTTCAGACACCCAAGACACCATTATATCCACATCAGAAGCCCCAGTGGAAAGAAAGCGAGTAAGAACACAGCACCGATGAAGAAGCCCAGTCAGTTGGTTTGAATATTACAGCTGCCAGCTTAGATACTCTATTACTGCATGTACCTTGAAGGCAAGTATAGAATTGGGATTAGGATGCGATGGGCTGCAGCCAAGCCAGGCTTAAAGATGAAGAATGAGGTCAAGGATCTGTTCTGCTGAGAAGTATCAGTTCTCAATGGGGCTCCGTACCAGAGAGGACTGTTGCTTACATGATGGGTGCATTGACTGACCTGCCATATAGCCAGCCTCTATTCACTGTTCAGAGGCATGGAGGAACCCTGCTCCAACTTGGAAGGGTATATGACTCAGATCTTGCCCTCTTCACAGCTCCATCAGCCTGCCCATAGCTCCATCACCCTACCCACAGCTTCATCACCCTGTCACACTGCTAACCCAGACACTGCTAACCCAGAGTCACTGCAGTCACATCTTTCATTACTGTTGCAACCTTGTTGCGGATAGGTGATTGACTTCTCTGCTTTACTCCCACCGTCATCACGTACACACACACCACACTGTAAGGATACAGTAATACTCCGGCAAATCCAGAAACTTACCACAACACCTCCAAAAAAAGAACCTCAGAGCACATCCTGGCAATTATGTTTATGCAATGGAAAATGTTTCAAAAAATTCACTACCTGCAATCAAAGTGCATGGTCCATCAAATAATGTTTGCTGTCGGGCCCAACTTGCTGCTTCACTCTTGCTTTTTGTTGAGTAATGCAGATGCTGAGTGGATATCGACATCCCAAATGTGGAATCCTGGCATTACCTTGAGATAGTTGAGCTGTGTGACATTAGAATAGTGACAAATCCAGCGCATGCAGGGAAGATTGTCTGTGCCTTTAATCAGAAAGACTAAATTCAGTGCAAGGTGTGGATGATGTCTGAGGAACATCCCAACGACAGCACACGAGCTTTGTGCAGCACAGGGAGTTTCCAGCCCAATGTGCTGAAATATATAAATCTGTGAACGTTGGTCTGTATAAAGTGGAATGGAAAACTACATTAAAAGGTATGACCATAGATAGACAATGATTCACATTTAAGGAATTAATACATGATTTACAAAAAATATACATGCCTTTAAGAAACAAAAACCCAATTGGAAATGTGATGCAGGTGTGGCTAACAAGAGAAGTTAATCATTACATTAGATTAAAGGAAGAGGCTGAGAAAGTAGCCAAAAAATCTACAAGTCTGGGAATTGGAAGCATTTTAGAACACAGCAACAGAGGATCAAGAAACTGATAAAAAGAGAAAATAGAATATGTTGGGTAAACTAGAGAGAAACATATTAATGGACTGCAAAAATCTCTATAGGTATGTGAAAAGAAAAAAATTAGCAAAGGTAAATGTGAGTCTAGTTTAGGCAGAGACAGGAGAATTTATAATAGATAATAAGGAAATGACATTTAAAGTAAACAAATACTTTAATGTTTATCTTCACAGAGGAATATATAGAAATTGTCTCAAAAATACTGGAGAACCAAGGAACTAGTGAGCGTTGGAAACTGAAAGGGTGAGAATGTTGTACAGGAGGAATTAATGGGATTAAAAATTGATAAATTCCAACCTGATGATCTACATCCCAGAGTATTGAAAGAGGCAATAGGAGAGATAGTGGATGCCTTGGTAATCATCTTCCAAAATTCTACAGATTCTGGAATGGTTCCCACAGATTGGAGAATCCCAAATGTAGTCCCACTCTTTAAGAAAGGAGGGAGAGAGAAATCAGGGGAAGTACAGACTAGTCAACTTGACATCAGTCATAGGAAAAATGTTTTAAAGGATGTGATAACTGGACACATAGAAAATAATATTGTATTAGTCAGAGTCAACATGGAAATCATGGTTGTTGAACCTGTTGGAGTTATTTTGAGAATGTAACCAACAAAACAGGTAAGAGCTAACTCGTGTATGTAATGGAAGAGGATTTTCAGAAAGCTTTTTGATAAGGTCCCACACAAGATAATATTAAGCAAATTTGAAACAAATGAGATAGGGGCTAATAAACTGGCATGGATTGAGATTTGATTGACAGACAGTAAATAGAAAGTAGGAGTAAACAGGTCACTCTCAGGTTGGCAGACTGTAACTAGAGGGGTACTGCAACGATCAGTGCTTGGGCCCAGATATTCACCTTCAATATCAATGATTTGGATGTGGGAATTGATTGTAATATTCACAAGTTTGTCGATGACACAAAACGAGGTTGGCATGTGAGTTGTGAGACAGATGCAAAGAGGCATCAAGGGGATACAGAAAGGCTTATGAGTGGGCATGAACTATGGCAGATGGAATGTAATATGGAAAAATGTGAAGTTACCTACTTGGTAGGAAAATCAGAGCATTTCTTAAAGGCTGAGAGATTGGGAAGTACTGATGTCCAAAGGGAACTGGTTGTCCTTGTTCAGAAGTCACTGAAAGCTAACATGCAAGTGCAGCCAATTATTACAAAGGTGAATGGCATGTTTGGCTTTACTGTAAAGGGATTTGAATACAGGAACAAAAAGGTCAGTGCCTTAGTAAGATCACACCTGGACTTCAGAGCATATCCTGGCATTATGCAATGGAAAATGTTCCAAAAAATTCACTGCCGCAATCAGGGTGCATGGTCCAACAAATAATGTTTGCTGTCGGGCCCAACTTGCTGCTTCACCCTTGCTTTTTGTTGAGTAAGTAATGCAGATGCTGAGTGGATGTCTAAATCTCAAATATGGAATCCTGGCATCACCTTGAGGTACTTGAGCGGTGTGACATAAGAATAGTGATAAATCCAGCGCATGCAGGGAAGGTTGTCTGTGCCTTTAATTAGAAAGATTATCATACAGGCAGTGCAGGATGTGACCAGTGTCTCAAAGGACATCCTAATGACAGCACATGACTTTTGTGCACCATTCCACAGTTTTGGTCTGCTGATATTAGGAAGGATATAACTGTCACAGAGAAAGAGAGAGAGCAGTGAAAGTCAACCAGCTTGATTCCTGGGATGAAAGGTTTGTTCTAAGAAGAGAAATTGAGGAGAATAGGCCTGTATTCAATTGCATTCAGAAGGACGAGGAGTGATCTCATTCAAATACTCAAAAGGTCTTACAGCCTTGTCAGGATAGATGTAGGAAGGATGTTTCTCCTGGTTTAGAGCCTAGCACCAGTGGGCATAGTTTCAGAGTAAGGGGTAGGCCATGTAAGACTGAGCTGAGAAGAGATATCTTCACTTAGAGGGTGGTGAATCTTTTGGAATTCTCTCCCTCATACAGCTATGGAAGCTCAGTGTGTTTAAGACAGATGAACAGAATTTTAGATAGTAAAGGCATCAAAACACATGGGAATAGTATAGGAAAATGGCATTGAGGTAAAAAAATCAGCCATGATCTTGTTGACTGCTGGAGCAGGCTCAATGGCTGCCTCCACACTCCTATTAAGATAAATTAACATTTTGGATGGAACATTTCATAATACTTTACTATCACTTAAATCAGATCTTATTAATAATTACTACTCAATTTGCCTGTTAAGTAGTATTGACTAGAGAAGTTTACATAAAATGAAGCAATAAAAATCTATCAGTCATTTGGGAGCTTTCATTCTCAACCAGAAGGTCATTTGCTCAAGTCCCTGGACTTCTGTCACTTCACATTGTGCATATCAGTAGGTTGAGACTTGTCAGGTATTAGCTTGGTGGGACTGAACTACTTGGTGGTAGATGGAGAATTACAATAGAAGCAAAGCCTTCGACCTTAGTGAAGAAATGGAAGAAATGCACTCATCTCCACATCATTCCCTAGTTAGCTGATCACAAACAACATCATCAGCCACTGCTGGGAATGCTGCAATCCAGACTGTTCCACCTTTCCAGCTCTGGGGAAATGTCTACCAGCTACAATGAGGTTCTGAGAATTAAACCAGTAAATAGGATGAATTATTTTGTGCATTATGCTATTGTTTTTGTTCAGTTCTGCAGCTCTGACTTCAACATTGGTGATGTTTGGACACATCATTGAATAAAATATGGTAAATTTAAACAAAATGGCTGTAATGATTCCTTTGCCTTTTTTAACTTGATTGTAATTCTGCTTAGAGAAAGGTACCGAAAAATGATTCATTACAGAGGATTTTCAAATACAATAATGAATAAAATGAAACATAGTCTGTAAATGATACTGTGCATTATAATGCGAAAAGTATTTGTGTGAATTTTTCCCTTTCCAGTTTTTCCTCTTCTTTTAACAGAACCTTTAATTTGTTATGTTAAAATATGGATAGAAATTTTAATACTCATGGAATAATATTGCACCATGAAACTTGCATGCCTACATATACCATTTGTATTCTATTTGCTAGAAGCATTACAGAAATCAACACATTCTTTGAGGCAAAAAAAATCAGGATTATGACCAGGTCATCAAATAAAAAGAAATTGCAGACAATTTTTAACGTTTGTAGCCGACAGATACATGAGTCTTCAACTGTAGCAAATTAACACATGTTTAGCTCAGTGAAATAAACATTGTCCCACAGAAAGATCAATTTTGGATGAGATTAAAAATGTTTGCCAGCAACTTTGTGATTAAAAGGCGACTATTCAGATACATTCCAACTTCAAATTCAAGGGTTCCAAAATGAAATCTGGCACTTATACCTTGTCACTCTGAATGAGGTACATACATTGCTGCTCCTTCCTTCCCTCCCTCCCTCCCCACATTTCTTTCCCACACGTACAAATTAGACTGGCCTTGAAAACATTCACAGAACACTTGATCACAAAAGATTTCTAGCAAATAAAAAAAGAAATCACGGATCACAAAATAGCACTTTAATGCCTTTTGGTGGTGAAATTTTGATTTCCACCCACGATTTTCCACAATGTGGTAAGTTCCCAATGTCATCCAGGTCGTCTAAGTGAAGTGCTGAAATGGAGGGCGAGAAGCTCGGAGAGGAGAGAACCAGTGTTAACATGTGCCACTCTACTGCACCACCTGGTGGTTATATATATTTGTATGTTTAGCAGTGCACCAAGAAATCATGCACACTTTGAGGAGGATAAAAAGTGAAGGAAAGAACAAATCAATGTAGTCTATTTGCAAGCAGGCATAAAGATTATCCGAAACAGAACACACCTGTGCTCACTGACTGACCTAGGTTGGTCCCCAGGTAAGCAATACTTCAATTTTAAAATACACATCCTTGTGTTAAAATCCCTCTTTGGCCTTGTCCCTTCCTATCTCTGTAATCTCCTCCAGTCTTACAACAGTCCAAGATCTCAGCACTTCTCCAGTTATGGCTTCCTTGTGCATGTCTGATTTTAATGCTCCACTATTGAAGACCATGCCTTCAGCAGCTTCAGCCCTAAGCTCTGGTATTCCCCTCCTAAATCCTTCCCTCTTTCTACCTCCCCCTCCTCATTTAAGAGGCTTCTCAAATCCAACCTTTGTAGTCATCTGCAGTAATATTTCCATTTTTAACTTGTTAACTTTAAGTTGTTATTTTCCCATTATTCTTGCACACTGTGTATATCATTTGCATTTAAAATTAAGTGTGATAGTATTTGACAATTTAAATGAGCAAAATTTGGTTTTATTTCAAGTGTTTAATTTACATGGTGATAAGACCAGGAAGTACTAATTCAAGCCAAGTGAACATACAAATATACAAATTAGGAGTAAGAGTAGAGCATTTGACTCATTGCCATCTGATAGGATCATGGCTGATCTGATTGTGACTCCAATTCCACTTTCCTATCTATTTGCTGTACCTTTTGACTCCTTTGTCAATCAATAATCTATCTGTCTTGGAATTATTCAATGATCCTGCCTCCACTGCTCTCTGGGGATGAGAATTTCATAAAGTAACAAACCTCCATCTTATCTGGGAGACCCCAATTTCTAGACCCTCCCATAAAGGGAAATATCCTCTATTTCAAGTCCCTGAGATCTTGTTTCAACAAAATAACTTCCCATTCTTCTAAACTCCAATGGATACAGGCCCAACTTGTCCAACCCTTCCTCATAAGATCATCCCAGGAGCCTCTTTGAACTGCTTCTAATGCAAATGTATCCTTTCTAAGAAGACAAAACAGTACACTGCAGGTGTTGTCTCACCAATGCCCTGTAACACTAACAAAACTTTCCTACTTTTATATTCCATTCTCCTTGCAATAAATCATAACATTTCATTTGCCTGCTCAATTACTTGCTGCTTACTTTTCTGATTTATGTACCAGGACTTCCAGCTTCTTTTGTACGAGAAGGCTCTACATTTCTCCATTTGAATAATATATTGCCTTTTATTATTCTTCCTGTTAAAGTGAACAACTTCACACTTTCCTACATTAAACTTCATGTGCCAAATATTTGCCCACTCATTGAGTCTGAGTATATGCCTTCACAGACTTACTTAAATCCACTTGGAAATAGAGGGGCATTGGAGGATCTGACCGTCTTAAAAATGGTCAAATTCCCTGGCATTCCAGGCTACTGTGGGAGGCAATAGAGGAAATTGCAGGGACTCTGACACAAATTTTTAATTCCTCTCTGGCCATTGAGGGGGGAATGCCAGAAGACTGGAGGATAGCTAATGTAGCTCCACTTTTCAAAAAGCATGGTAGAGATGAACCAGGAAATTACAGACTGGTGAGTCTCACATCAGTAATAAGGAAAGTATTGGAGAAAATTCTAAAGGAGAGAATTAATATCTGCTTGGAAAGACATGGATTTGGGATAGTCAGCACGGCTTTGTCAGAGGGAAGTCATGCCTAACAAATTTGTTAGAATTTTTCAAAAATGTGATCAACTGTGTGGATGAGGATTGTTCAGTTAATGGTGTTGATATGGGTTTCAGCAAAGCCTTTGACATGGTGCCACATGAAAGACTAATTGAGAAGGTTAAAACACATGGAATTCAGAGACATTTGGCAAGATGGATCAGAAATTAGCATAGTATTGGCCACAAAGGATAGTGGTAGAAGGCTTTTTGAATGACTGGAAGCCAGTGCCAGTGGTGTACCAAAGGATCAGTACTGAAATCCTTTTGTTTGCTGCATACATAAATAATACAAATGATTTATATTACAATAATGGACAATAATGTTAAGCAAGTTTGCAGATGACACCAAAATTGGTAGGGTGGTTCATGTTGAAGAAGAAGGTCATAGGTTACAGGAAGATATAGATGGGTTGACCAAATGGGCAGAGCGGTGACAGGCGATAAGTGTGAGTGATTTACTTCAGAAGAAGAAATAAGATGAGAGAGTATTTAGTGAATGACAGAATATTTGGAAGCTCAGAGGTACTGATGGATCTTAGAGCACTTATTCACAGATCCCTGAAGTCAGCAGAGCACTTGAATAGGATAGTCAATAAGGCATATGGGACACTTGCTTTTATCAGGCATGGTATAGAGTATATGAGCAAGGAGGTAATGTTGGAGTTGTACAGAGTTGGTTAGGCCATAGCCGGAGTACTGTTCTGGCCACCTCACTATAAGAAAGATATACCATCACTAGAGGAAGTACAGAGGAGATTCACCAGGATGCTGTCAGGGACGTAGTGTTTGAGCTATAGGGAGAGACTACCATAGGCTTGGACTGTTTTCTTCAGACCAGAGAAGGCTAAGGGGGAGCGGGGGGAGACACATAATTGAGGTATATAAGATTATGAGGGGTTTGGACAGAAAATGTAGGGAGTAGCTGTTCATTCTCCTTGATTGAGGGGTTAATCATGAGAGGGTTTCTTTGAAGGTAAGGGGCAGGAGATTCAGAGGGGGTTTGAAGAAAAAGAAATCATTCAGAGTATGGTGGGGAATCTGAATGCACTGGAAGATAGTGGAGGCTGGAAACTTGACAACTTTCAAAAAATAATTGGATGAGCACCTGAAATATAACATTCGAGGACACGGAACAAGTGCAGGAAAATGAGATTAGCATGCTTGATGGGCTGAAGAACCTTTTTTTGCATTGTATGACTATGACTTCACAACATACTGTCTGTGTCATCAGCAAATTTAGTAATTTTACATTCAGTACCTTCATTCAAGTAATTGATAAGTTGTAAATAGTTGAGGCCCCAGCACTGAATCATGTGTCATTCCACTAGTTACAGCTTGTCATTTACCCTTACTCTTCCTATTAGCTAACCAATTCTCTGTCCACGTTAATACATTACTCCCAACACCATTTTGCATAGTAATCTTTGCTGAAATCACTTATCCTCGTCCCTTGAGGGACATTCGGTTGCTATGAGCTTATACCACCTTTCTCTATCTTTAGCCACATTTTATGCTTCACCACATGAGAGCTCCATCTCACTCTGCTTGGGCATCACAGTTTTATGTCAGATTGCATTGGCCTGCCTGGCTTTTTCTTCCCTGGTGGTGTCTAATTACAAAGACACCAAAGTGTTTTGGCTATTCTCTGGTGGCATTCTGAATCCATGGCCAAGATAGTAGAGTCAGCAGTACTTGATCTCATTTAAAATGCTGCAACAGCTGGTCTAAGTTGGAGATGCATCAAATTTTCCTTAGACATCCATTGTGGAAAGCTTCGACTTTGCTCATTTCTGACCTTAAGACTCATCCGCACCTGGATCCATACAGCAGAACCAATTTGACACTGTTGTTATATAGCTTAGGCTTTGTCTTCATGCTACATTACTTGGGCTTCCAGATGGCTTGAAGTCAAACAAGTGCATTACTAAATGCCATTTGGAGATTCAAGTACACCACATTACAGGCTCCCTATTTTCCAACATTTTGAATTTGGATGACCCTTCATCAGAGCTCTATTTTGGCTCTATTTTCTCACCGCAGCTGCTGTCAGACTTGTTGAGATTTTCCAGCATTTTCTGCTTTTGTTTCAGATTCCAGCAACTATGGTCTTTTGCATTTATCACTCTGTTATCCATATTGTTTGTTCCTTTTACAAAGCTACTTTCACAAAACCATGTTGATCATGCCCGGTTGCACTAAATTTTTTGAAGCCCACTGCTATCATTTCCTTCATAATAGCTACTAGTAGTTTCCCTCTGACAGATAGAACATAGAACATAGAACATTACAGCACAGAACAGGCCCTTCGGCCTTCGATGTTGTGCCGACCAAAATAAAAAGCAATGCCCCTCCAAACTAAACCATTCCCTTCTCTTCCATATACTTATCAATTAACCTCTTAAACGCCACCAAACTTGGCGCATCTACAACAGCTGCAGGCAGGGCATTCCACTCCCTAATCACTCTTTGAGTAAAGAACCTACCTCTGATATCCGTCCTATAACTCATACCCCTTAATTTAAAGCTGTGTCCCCTCGTGCTAGCTTTCTCCATCCTAGGAAAAAGGCTATCACTGTCCACCCTATCTAAACCTCTAATCATCTTATGATTAGATAGTAAGGCTAATTGGCTTGCAGCTTCCTGCTTTCTGTCTCCCTCTTGTTTTTTAATCGAAGAGTTATATTTCTTCTTTTTCAAGCTGCTGGGACCTTTCAAGAATCTGGTGAATTTTGGAAGATCACAACCAATGCATCAACTATCTCAGCAGCCACTTGTTTTAATAGCCCGGGATGCAGGCTATCAGATTCTGGGAACTTGTGGGCCTTTAGTTTTAATAGCTTTCTCTGTACTATTTCCCTGTTGATTTATATTTTTTTAATTTCGTGCCTTTCGCTGCTAACATCCTGAGATGTTATTTGTGTTTTCTATGATGAAGGCAGGAACAAAATATGTGTTCAACACGTCTGTCATTTCCTTACTTCCCATTATTACTTCTCCAGACTCATTCCCTAGAGGACCAACATTTCCCTTCATTACTCTTTTCCTTGTTACAGAAACTCTTCCGATCTGTTTTTATATTTCTGGCTATCTTTCTCTCATAACTCTAATTTCTCCCCCATTGTTTTTGTTTGTCATTCTTTGCTGGTTTTTAAATCTGAAAAGGATATCCAGTGCTTGGAAGATCTTCACACAAACACCATTCAACAGTAAAAATAAATCGTAGAGGGGGAAAAAGATGGAATAAGTTAAGACTATTGAAAGACAGGCTCTGGCATTTTCTAAAATAGACTGAATGCCCTACATCCTGCTATTCAACATTACAGATACATCACAGTTATACTCATTGCATATTAAAATGTACTTAAAGCCATTGGTGGTGATTCTTGAACCCCTTTGACAGCTGGCGGGAATGCAGATGCTCCATTGAATGGGATGCCAGCTGAAAATCAGGATTCCCCCCTGCTCCACCACCTTGATTATTCGAACCTCAATTTTGACAAAGTTTAAGCCTGCTTGCCAGCCTGCGGTTTCACTTCCTCTTCTGCAAACCACAGTTGTTTTCAAGAAAGCACAAGAGTCAGTGAGTGTTTCAGCAGAATCAGTGGGTACTTGGGAGGCATTCTACCATGAAGAGAAATAAAAATAAACACAGGTGGCTGGAAGGTAATAGGAATTCATTGCACTGTCAAGGGCGGTCATTTTCAAGGCACAGCGTCTTGAATTTGGTAGAAAACAAAGGGTTCCATTGGAATGGAAATGGTTTCAAAGAATTCAACTTGTTGGGAAACGTCAGAAACTTTAAATCAAAAGTATGTGCAAACACTGGGGCTGAGTGCATAGCTGTGTGGAACGGAATTCCCTAACCACCCCCTACTCCAAGCTGAAATTTAAATCTCCTCTCTGTCACAGGACTTCAAAGCTTTCTACTTAAACCGGCAGCTTCTGGCAGAAAAAAGGAAAACCTCTACTGCAGAATGGAGCATTGCAATGATTTAAAAGCTGTCTGGTGACTGGGGGGGAGGCATGAAGATTAAAGTGGTCTGGCCACTTCAGAATTTTCACAGCTGACAGGCAGGGATGCAAATATTGATCAGAGGATTGCCTGAAGTCACCATAGTAAGAAGTCTCACAACACCAGGTTAAAGTCCAACAAGTTTATTTGATAGTAAACCCACTAGCTTTTGAGGTTTGCTGCTTCATCGGGTGAACTCTCCACTCACCTGACAAAGCGGCAATCCCTGAAAACTAGTGGGTTTTAACCCAGTGTTGTGAGACTTCTTATTGTGTTTATCCCAGTTTACGCCAGCATCTCCACATCATCAAGTCACCATGCCAGTCCATGGCCTAGAAGAGGCAGTCCATCCATGACACCTCCATGCTGGGGGAGAGTGGCAAGGTCAACCCCTTGCTCCCAGCTCATGCACACTCAACCCTCAGGACGCCTGAGGGATCCTTCTTCTTCAATCTGCCAGCAGCGGAGTGGCAAATGGTCACTGGACTTAACTTCTTGAGCATCCTCCAGGGCCCAAAGCACTAGGCTCCTGTCATATTGTCAGAGTGCCAGAGGTCAGTTGCATTGTGACCCGAAGGAGACCCGAAGAGTAAGGGATCTAAGGTAGACAGGGGCCTGAGTTGGGGATTTGAGGGGGAAGTTGGCTTTGATGATGGTGTTTGAAGGGAGAGAGGAACTGAGCAGGGGTGGCCTGAGTTTGCAGGAATTGGAGGGGGTTTGGATCACCCTTATGGTTTGGGGGAAGATGTCTTTGGGGTTCACTGATCTGATGAAGGAGCAGCCCTCCAAAAGCTCATGATTCCAAAGAAACCCCTTGGATGTTAACTGGTGTTACAAAAAAACAAAGAACAGAAACAAAGAAAATTACAGCAAAGGAGCAGGCTCTTCAACCCTCCAAATCTGCACTGACCATGCTGCCTGACTGAAGTAAAACCACCGACCCTTCCGGTGATTATATCCCTCTATTCCCATCCTAATCATGTATTTGTCAAGATGCCCTGAACAACAAAGTGTTGTGAGAACAACATGTTGTGAGATTTACTTTTTGGTGTGGGATTGGTAGTACTCCCTTGATCAGTTGGGGGGGTGCGGGTGGGGGGGAGAGATCTGTCGCTGAACACAGAGATGGGGGACCCATTTAAAAATGACATCTAGGTATCGCAGCAGTGGGGCTGGTCAATGAGTTGCTCGAAATGAACTTACCAGCAACTTCCAGGTAGATGAATCCCATGTGAGTCAATGGGATACGCTTTCGTTTTCCTGTTGGCTTAGACACTTCACTTCCAAAACAGGAGAATCAGGTCCATTGTCTCTAGAGAGGAATTGCTCACTGGAGAGCAGTTCAGCATTTGCCTGATCTTAGAATGTTTGAACATGCTCATTACCTGATGCAAAACACACAAAGACATTCTCAACAAATGAGACTAAAATTGGTCACATACAAAGTATTGACAACGACTTAACTCTGGAGACATATGGGGTGGGATTGTACAGCCTCGCTCGAGCACGATCGTAAAATCAGCCTGTGGCCAATGGAGATTTCCATATTGGGAACCTCACCCGCCCTGATTCCAGCCATGGTGCCATGAATAAGGTACATAGAACATAGAACATTACAGCACGGAACAGGCCCTTCAGCCTTTGATGTTGCGCCGACCAATATAAAAAGCAATGCCCCTCCAAACTAAACCATTCCCTTCTCTTCCATATACTTATCAACTAACCTCTTAAACGCCACCAAACTTGGCGCATCTACAACTGCTGCAGGCAGGGCATTCCACTCCCGAACCACCCTTTGGGTAAAGAACCTACCTCTGATATCCGTCCTATAACTATCACCCCTTAATTTAAAGCTGTGTCCCCTCGTGCTAGCTTTCTCCATCCTAGGAAAAAGGCTATCACTGTCCACCCTATCTAAACCTCTAATCATCTTATATGTTTCGATTAGGTCCCCTCTTAGCCGCCTCCTTTCTAACGAAAACAACCTCAAATCCCTCAGCCTCTCTTCATAAGACCTGCCCTCCATACCAGGCAACATCCTGGTAAACCTCCTCTGTACCCTCTCCAATGCCTCCACATCTTTCTTATAATGCGGGGACCAGAACTGCACACAATACTCCAAGTGCGGCCGCACTAGAGTTTTGTACAGTTGCAACATGACGTTGCGGCTCCGAAATTCAATCCCCCTACCAATAAAAGCTAAGACTCCGTATGCCTTCTTAACAACCTTATCGACTTGACTGCCTACTTTCAGGGATCTATGCACATATACACCAAGATCCCTCTGTTCATCAACACTATTAAGAATCCTACCATTAGCCCTATACTCTACACATTTATTATTCCTGCCATAGTGCATTACCTCACACTTTTCCACATTAAACTCCATTTGCCACCTCTCGGCCCAGCTCTGCAACTTGTCCAAGTCTCTCTGCAAACTATAACACCCCTCTTCACTATCTACCACTCCACCGACTTTAGTGTCATCTGCAAATTTACTAATCCATCCTTCAATACCCTCATCCAGATCATTTATAAAAATTACAAACAGCAGGGGCCCCAAAACAGACCCCTGAGGTACACCACTTGTCACCGAACTCCAAGATGAATATCTCCCATCAACCACCACCCTCTGTCTTCTATCTGCTAGCCAATTCCTAACCCAATTAGCTAAATCACCCTCTATCCCATACATCTGCATTTTCTGCAGAAGTCTTCCATGGGCCACCTTATCAAACGCCTTACTAAAGTCCATATATACCACATCAACCGCCTTACCCCCATCCACCTCTTTAGTCACTTTTTCAAAAAACTCAATGAGGTTGGTAAGGCACGACCTACCCTTCACAAAACCATGCTGACTATCCCCAATCAATTCATTTCTCTCTAAATAACTACAAATCCTATCCCTAATTATTCTCTCCAACTGTAGTTTTAGTCATGATGTTAACTAAAGAAATAATTTACAAGCCTAAAGATTTGATTGATTTAATAACAATAACCTCTGAATATTTTGAAGTATCCCATGGATTATATTTATAATGGTCTAGGTATGCCAAAAAATTGTTAATTTCTCAAAAATATTCTTTTAAAATAAAGTTTAAAGTTTATTTATTAGTGTCACAAGTAGGCTTACATTAAATTTCATTTAGGACATAAATTCTACACTCAATGATTCACGTTCAAGCATCTGCTCTGGATGTTTTCTGAATGTCCTGAACTATTACACAGATTGGGTAACACATGGTAACACAGTGATTAGCACTGCTGCCTCACAGCACCAGGGAGCTGGCGTTAAATTCCTGGCTTGGGCAACTGTGTGGAGTCTGCCCCACTTCTGCATGGGTTTCTTCGGGTGTTCTGGTTTCCCCCCACAGTCTGAAAATTGTGCTGGTTAGGTGTGATGAAGTTACTGTGAAAATCTCCTAGTCATCACATTCCATGAATGTTCAGGTACACTGAGGGAGAATTTAACATGGCCAACACACCTAACCAGCACAATTTTCAGACTGTGGGGGGAAACCAGAACACCCGAAGAAACCCATGCAGAAGTGGGGCAGACTCCACACAGTTGCCCAAGCCAGGAATTTAACGCCAGCTCCCTGGTGCTGTGAGGCAGCAGTGCTAATCACTGTGTTACCATGTGTTACCCAATCTGTGTAATAGTTCAGGACATTCAGAAAACATCCAGAGCAGATGCTTGAACGTGAATCATTGAGTGTAGAATTTATGTCCTGTATGAAAGTAGACTATAATTACATACGGAAGAATGCAGAAGTGAGCAATAATGTTGAAACATATAGGCATGAACATTTCACTTATAAGTAAGAATTAAAATTACTATGTTTCTTTTAATAAAGAGGTGACCTTGAAGTTGAATCTTATTGAGCTTTTCAAGATTGTGCAAATGATTGATAATGTGTTTACTGGGGCAAAGACTGCAAAGACGAGGGAGTCATGTTTTGAAATTAATGAGAAAGAAGTGAAATGGAATTTAATCAGCCAAAGGATCACAGAATGCTGAAGTGGGTTACCAAGGGAAGACAATAAAAGCAAACATTGAAAATAGTTCTAATTGCCATTTCTGATGAGAAAAGTTGAAGACAGTGGAGAGAAGTGACTAAACTTGATTGATCTTCAAAAAGAAGGAACATTTGTTGGATTTAAAGACCTTTTCCTATCTGTGAAAGCCTTTTTTATCTATGAATGGATTGAACCAAATAATTAAGAAGTGGCACAGAAAATAGTTGTGGAGGCTTGAAAAAATATTCCTCTGTTTCGGTAGGTCCTTCTACAATTTCTGTTAGGTTAAACTACAAGAAAATATTTGTCGTTTATGAAGTGATTGCTGTGAGAGTTCGAACTTTTACTCCTTTTCTGTTTTATTGATATTATGATTCTACTCCAGCTAACCTCTAATTCCTTTTAAGCTGCAGAAAAGCCATAATTTCCTGCTTCTAGTGTCCTAAATATTGCGAACTGTAAGATATTTTGCAAGGACTCTGAATCAAATTCTTCTCCGGAATTTGATTCAGAACCGTGGAACTTTCAATCACTTAAAGATTTGGGTGGGCTGAAATTTTGGATCCCCAAATGGTGTTAGCTTTCCGTCATGGTCCGGCCTTCCAGCGATTTTGTATACTGGCAAACTCACCAGCAATTGATCATGTAAGCAAACTACAGAGGAGCTTGTTAAAGAGTAAAAACGAATTTTGATTTGGAACCAGGGTTCTGATTACACCACAGAATAGGAGGTAGTATCACAATGGGGAACCAATCATGGAGGCTGTTCCATTTAACGTTGGTGAACAAAGTGGACCAGGTTCAGAGAGTTGCTAAAGCACTGGTCAGCGTATGCAGAGATGATACAGGATTAGCTCAGTAGGTATTGGATTGATTAGTGAGAGATGTGGGGGTGGAATGGATGGTTGGTGTGTCTTAGAGGAATTAGTGAAGCATAATAAGTGAGTTCAAGGAGCTGTGATAATGCTTCTGGCGGCAAAGCTCATCATCATTGGTGCAAATGAGGCTAAGCTTAGAGTTGGAGATGAGTGATAAAAAACAACTGCTCCCACAACAAATGTGGCCCATTGATCCTGTGGCTAACAGAGGCATTGCATGAGGGGCAGGGAGGGAACAAAAGCAGTACACAGAGTGTCCCATCAACTTCTGACAAAGGGAGCACCTATCAAGGCAGATAGCAGCAGAGTTGTCTGCACAGGTGAAGGGCCATCTCCATCCTTGTTAGTCACGTCAGCAAAATCATGCCAGTAGCCATTAAACTGGAAGTGGCATTGAAAGTCTTTCCCCTTGGCCCTTTCAAGGAGCAGTAGGATCATCATTGGCAACTATCAGTCAGCTGTCCATCACAGTACATGGGAGTTGATGGATTCCTGTTTAAGAGATAAGCACAGAAAGAAGTTTCGCAACATCAGGTTAAAATCCAAGAGGTTTATTTGGCAGTACTAGCTTTCAGAGTGTTACTCCTTCTTCAGGTGAGTGAGGAGTTGTGTTCACAAACAAGGCATATATAGACACAAGCTCAATTTACAAGATAATGGTTGGAATGTGAGTCTTTACATTGCCTGTAACACTAAGACTTGATTACCTGTAAAAACTTGCATTCCAACCAATAGCTTGTAAATTGAGTTTGTGTCTACATATGAAAGACAGTGTTGTGAAAGCTTGTGCTACCAAATAAACCTGTTGGACTTTAACTTGATCTTGTGAGACTTCTTACTGTGCTTAGCCCAGTCCAACACTGGTTTCTCCACATCCTGTTTAAGGGGGCCATTGGATTCACCATTGATGGGACCACATGGGTACAAGGAAATTTCTGAACAGGATGGGATTTCCATTCTCTATATTTAGCTAGTATGCAACCACCAGTAGTATTTCCTCCACTCTGTGTAAGCATTTGGAGTACTACCATAACTGCTTTATCCTTCAATAACAGTCAGTGTGAGAGTTGTTCATGCCATTTGTGAAACTCTGTGGGTGGCTGTTCGAGGACAAGGGCTGTCCATTGAGGTGACGGCCCCAGACATCTGTATGCAATCTTTGATGGTGATACAGAGGCTTTACAGTCGCATCACAAGGGACATCCTTGAGTAGGCCATTAATTCCTCAAGATATGCTACCAATGTCTTGACTGATTAATAGGACTCAGCAAGGTAGAGAAGCATGGCCATCATTGGACACTGGTTGGCTCGAAGTAGAAGTGGAGAGCACCCACACTATCCTGATAGGGGATAGAGGTGTAAAGAGATTAGGCATCCATGGTCAAGAGCAAATGATTAAGACTGTGAAATAGAAAACGTTTGAACTGATTGAGGGTATTAAAAGAGTCATGGATGTAGGTAGAAAGAGACTGGACAAGGGGAAAAAAATAGAGTCAAGTTCAAAGAGAGTTCAGTGGGACAGCAGCAGTCTGAAACTATAGGTCCATCAGGGCAGTCCTTATCATGAATCTTGGGAAACCATGATGGAAAGTCATGGAGGTATGAACACCGAAGGAAATGAAGTCAGTGTGCTAGAAATAATGGCTAATAAGTGTCAGGATTGAGCAGCGGTCATGCTGGGACTATAACCAATTCTCATGCATAAAAAGTAGATGGAGCTCAAAATTAAAGGTAAGTTTGGAATTTTGGAGGATCCTAATTGACAGATCTTAAGGAGGAATGTGAACATAGAACATAGAACATTACAGCGCAGAACAGGCCCTTCGGCCTTCGATGTTGCGCCGACCAATTAGGAAAAAGCAATGACCCTCCAAACTAAACCATTCCCTTTTCGTCCATAAACTTATCTACTAACCTCTTAAACGCCACCAAACTTGGCGCATCTACAACTGCCGCAGGCAGGGCATTCCACTCCCTAACCACCCTCTGGGTAAAGAACCTACCTCTGATATCCGTCCTATAACTACCACCCCTTAATTTAAAGCTATGTACCCTCGTGCTAGCTTTCTCCATCCTAGGAAAAAGGCTATCACTGTCCATAACTCAGACATCACTGTGAAGTCTGAGCTGAGGGAAGGGGGAGGGAGATTGTGATGTATGTCTGCTGGGCCTAGGGGACCTTCTAAGGAGGCACGCACCTTCCTGCCTAACAGCAACTCATTAACTCAACTTCATCCTCTGTGAGTGTGTATGTATATGTTGGTATGTGTTGGTGACAGTGAGAACCCTGAGAATGGGAGTGAGACAAACAATCACACTTTCATTCCCTGTCACTCATGCACACACTCTCTCACTCATGGACGTGCACTCTCATTCACTTGTACAATTATGCATCCATTCACTCACACACACATTAACTTTCTCATTCCCACACACACACTTTCTCACATGTACAATTATACATATACACTCACTTTCTCACTCATGCACACACACACACTCACCCTCACACTTGCATGTACACACATATGCATACACAAAAACTTCGGGCAGAATTTCCCTATGGCTGCACTGGCAGCGTCAATGATATGCGGTTGGAGAGAGAATTTTGTGAGAACCCAAATATCAGTTTTATGCTGGTGTGATTTTCTCACAATCTCACTCCTACACATGTGCACTCTTGCACTCTGTCTCTTCCCGCCATGCACACACACACACGCTCCCGTTCACACTCATTCCCCATCACACGCACACTCCTACACATGCACACACATACACTCTCTCAGTCTCTATCACACACATGCATATTTCCCACCAGCAGGAAGTGGCATGTTGTTTGCTAGTGATGGAAATTTCTGCTCCTGTTGCTGTCAAAGAGAACCACTTTTGACATCACTCCACACTGGCTGGAAACTCGCAGGCAGGGGTGCACTACTGACGGGACTGGCAAATCCCACCGGCATGAACAACTGGAAAATTTTAATCAATCAGTCTCTTACTTCTACACACACAGGCAAATTTTACAGTTCCACCCACCACAGAAATGGGAGCAGATGAGGGGCAGACCATGGAAAAGTCCATTCACCTCAGGCAGGATTTTCCTGGTCCAGGCGAGTGAAGCCAGAAAATTCTGCCCTCACTCTCATTCCCAAACATTCTTCCTTCCATACACACAATCTCTCATTCCCTCACACAATCTCTCACTACCATATATATTCTCTCACACACTCTCGCTCCCACCCACAGACATTCTAGCTCCCACTCACTCACACTCTTGCTCTCACTCACACGCATTCTCATTCCCACCCACTGTCTCACTCTCACCCACACACACTCTCTCACTCTCACCCACACACACTCTCTCGCTCTCACTCACACACGCACTCTTGTTCTCACTCACACTCTCCCTCACTCACACACACACTATCTCACACACACACAATCTCTATCTCACACACACTCTCGCTCTCACTTACACACACTCTCACTCTCATTCGCACACACTCTCACTTCCACTCACACACACTCTCGCTCCCACTCACATATTCTCTTGCTCTCGCTAGCATACACTCTCGCTCTTACTCACACAAACTCACTCCCACTCACACTGTTATTCTCACTTCCACTCACACACACTCTCAGTTACACTGTCCCTCCCACTGACGCTGTTTCGCTCACCCTCACTCGCTCATGCACACATTCACACTCATTTGCAGCCTTTCATTCATATTCTTGCTCCCACTCACACTCTCCCACTTCTTCTCTTTCTGTCACACTCACTCTCATACTCGCTTATTGACACAAACGCTGTCATTTACACTCTCTTTCTCACACTCATTCACGCTCTCTCGCTCTCTCCCACATACACATAGTCTGCCATACTTGGCAGTTAGCCTCTTCCACTCAACCTCAAGTGTTCTGCAGCGCCTCACTCCTGGGTCTTGCTTTCAGCCTCTGCTCCCTGGGGTCCCAGCACTCTGCTTCCTGGGCCCTGGTTGGAGATGCCAGCGCATGGTGGGAAGGTCACCACTTCATTTTACAAACCCACCACCTCTCCCATGCCTTCAAATAGGCTGACAGAGACCTATCAAAGTCAGAGCTATGTAAAAACTCCTCTGATCCAGCTACACCTCATGTTTTCTCTACCATCTTACTACTCTTGTTGGCACAAATTAACATCAGAAATAATTATCTCACTAATAATTAGTCATTCAGCTTTCTTAAGTTTCCAGTTAATAGTATTTTATTCAGAGCAAGAAGGTAAACAAATAATGTTAAGATTACAATCTGGCCAATTCAAGGAGGATTGCTGCTAAGTCTGAATCCTTTTCAAAATGTCAGTTTAAATATAAATTTATATTAATGGTTCCAAAGTGTCATGGATGGAAATTTGCAATGAGACTTGGCAATGATTAAAATATGCTACTTTTGGACCATTAGCTGAGGCAATTGTAAGCATTAAGTGTAGTCAACGATTGATCTCAATCCCTATGCTTGGTTAAGTTATGCAAATGAAGACCATTGAATAACAAAATTGTATTCAATGATCTGTATCCCCACATGAATTGCATTGAAATAGATGGAATGCCAGATTAATGGCAGTGTCACGGGGAATGTTAAATTGTGAGATTCACATGGTACCAGAAGCTATGAAGTTTCAGCATCGTCTACACCCATGGATGGAATGATTGTTTTTAACCCTCATTGATGTTTATGTTTATTGTACTTTATTGTTATGAAATGGGGTTCCAATTATTGGCTGTCTCAGTGTGAGTTTGGTCTATAACCTTTTTAGAATCAGAAAGATTGTGATGGTGATACGGACTTGAGGATCTAACAGCTGTTGGTGCTGATTGCTTTGAAGGGCAGCAGTATCACACACAAGACATTATCACGCAACAATACAGCGGTGCAGCAGAACAGTGGTGAATAATGTGCACAATTCATGTCATGTTGAAGCAATCTATAGAGGTGTGTTCGACAATTTACTGGCCAGTAACATAATAACTCACTAAACCAAAGTATTATTAAATGACTTTACCTATGAGGCATGTTTGTAATTCATTTAAAACTTGGAAATAAATCCTGAAAGCTTGAGAAAAAAAAGCATTTTTATGGAACACAAACACAATTTAGATGAAAAAAAAATGTTTCTGCGTTAGTGAGTTTGGAATGGCACATCTCATTAAGCAACATACTTGATCAGTACATTTACGTGAACATAGAATCATAGAATCCGACAGTGCAGAAGGAGACCATTCAGCCCATCAAGTCTGCACTGACCACAATCCCATCCAGGTCCTATCCCCATGACCTCGTACATTTACTCAACTAATCCCCCAACACTAATGGGTAATTTAGCATGGCAATCCACCTAACCTGTACACCTTTGGACTGGTACTTTGAGAACATCTTCAAAAGATGTCTCGCAGAGACTGTTTATTTCTTTTAGTGAAAGCACACACAGAAGACACCACCTTGTAGCAATTGGACCTTAGAACATATTGCAGTCTTAATTGAAATGTAAGCATAGATTTAATATTTGAATTTGAAAATAAAGGGAGCAAATCTCAGGTTTAGCTAGAAAAAAGATACAGGCTGAACTTACATTTTGGGTAACTGAATCTCATGGCATAGAATTTGCAGGAGCAGAGCACCTTGTGCTGTGAATTTGTTTCCTTATCTTTCAATGTGAATTTGTGTTGCAGGTTGCTGGGCATGTGAGCTAATAACATGCCCAGCATTTGAGACTCTGGTGAAGAACAGAGTGTCTTCTTCACCGATGAAATCTAATGACTGAGCAAGAACCAGGAATGGCAGCTGAGGGAAAAGGCTCATTAGAGTTAGATTAAAAAAAAGAGAAATAAAGACAGGTTGAATTAAGAAAGGAAAAAAAGTCAAAAGAAAAGTAAGAAAATAAATTTCAAATTTTAAAATCCTTGGAATAATTTGTCTTTGAGGGTTCATGGTTTCATTTATTCCCTTTCTGGATCCCGATGGTTGAATTCATTGCAGGAACATGAAACTTATTTTTACAAGAATTGTTGTGACATTAATTTTCTTTGACATGTTTAATTCCCCTTCACAATGTAAATGTAACAATTTCTTGAAACTCACAGACAAGATTGACAACAAGATCCCATTTTTGTGTGGTTTATGCCAGAGCATTGCAAACCAATCATAGAAATCATAAAAACCCTATAGTGTAGAAAGAGACTATTTGGCCCATCGAGTCTGCACCAACCATAACCCACAACCGCCCAACAGTTTGGGATAATTTATGTCGCATGTCATATCTGCTTTTCACAATGTCCTGCTCTTTGCACACATGGTGCTCCATTGAGTGCTGCAGAATCGCCATAATTTTCCTGGGAATTTCAGGGTCATTGCTTTCAGAAAACATTTTGTGAAGTAGCATTACCATGACTTTCCATAGTGATGTTGGTACAACATATTTCTTTAAATTTTTGTTATTTTCTTGATTATAACCTAAAGGGTAAATTTTCCAGTCTCACCTGCCATGAGAATCATACAACATGGCTGGAAAATCCTGTCCTAGGTGTGTATAAACACCTGAGAGTCAGGAAAACCAGAAGGTTAAGCAGGGCAATTGAAAGATTGCGTTGCTGGTTTTTGGGGCTTGAAAACCTACCTTTGTGTAGACATTCAACTGGAGACAAGTGAGTTGAATTCTCAGGGGAGGGAGAACATCGCATAAAACTCCTCACAAATTTTCAATCAAAGCCAATTACGTTAACCTCAGAGGCAGATGTCAAATGTGCACCCAAGCACATTTTTAATTAGAAATAAAATAATTAAGTTAAGTAGGACGCTTGAAGGTCAACTTCCTGATCATTTATGGTACAGTGTTTAATTCAGGGATAACATTTACCTTCACTGGTAGGGAAGCAAGGAAGTAAGATGAACAGGAGTGTTTGGAGACAGTGTACTGGGAGTTATTTTTATAAATCAGATATACTGTGTCAATTTGGAGAGTTTTAGTTTTGCATCCATGTTGAAGTTATGGTAATAATATCCCGCAAATTAAATTTTGGTGAATGGGATCAGGTTGCCAAGCCTCTGGCTTACTCCTGCTATGGCAAAACAACTTATACAAAACAAGCTTTCGACTAGATATCTAGAAAACTTCTAAAACTTAATTTTTTAAAATTCCATTAACGTTACCAGAGAACTGGCTATTCGTCCATCCTGTGTTAATATGAGAATGAAACATCTGGATGCTAGTTTTCCTGTTTTGAGAGTGATGAAGAGACTTTGTATAGTTGAGCATTGGTTGAGCTTATCTGGTTATGTAACAGTATCCATAGTGCTGAAATCAGAGCTGCTTTCTGAGCTAACACAATATTAAATTTTTTTTCAGAGTATTCCCAGCTGCTGCTGCAAATAATTTTAGAAGTCTACATATTTCGATCGATAAGACCATTTTGCAGATTTTATCGCCTCATAACCTAGAAGCTGATAAACAAGTTAAACATGTGTTTGGGCTTTTCACATAAGCTAAGCTGCTGCATCACAATATTGCCCAGTCTTTTGAAGATTAAATTAAGATGAAAAGTAGAATTTGAATTATTTTGATTTTTTATCTTGGATGTCTTGCTTGGAATTTTTCAGATTTTTAGCGAGCTGTATATTTATCCTCTTGTTCAGGACTTCCATGGAATTGCTCCTGCTTTGCCTTTGTTCAGAGTGTGGCAGTAACTTTATTCGCAGTGAAATGGGAATAGGTCTCAGTAATTTCCTGGTCATTATATCAAGCATCATGTCTTGGTACAAAATCGCTTTGAAAGTCCCCATAGAGCTTTGTGATAGAATGTATTTTTAAAAAGAGATGTGTTAAGTTAAAACTTCCATAACACATTATGACTTAATACCTCAACAACTGCGTGCCGACTCGTGATGAGGAGGTGGTTGCCGGTTTTAGCTGATGTTTAAGCGCCTTTTGCCACTAAACGCCTAGCTTTGTACAAACGTAGCATTTAATTTTTTGTTAAGGGTATGTGAGAAAATTTAGCAATAAACCATTTTGCCCTCATTTTGGTTTTGTACGTTGTGGTGCCTGAAAGTTGAATTCAAAGCTAACTGCAAAAATGACTACGATCCAGAAGACTTCATGTCTGTTTTGAAATAGTGAGTGTTCTCAAAGTGTGAGATGGGGGACATATAAATAGGAGTCGGTCATTCAACCTCTGGAATCTGTCGTGCCATTCAGATAGATTATGGCTGATATGTATCATTAATCCACTTAACTGCCTTGATAACTTAGTGCTCTTGCTGAACAAAACCCTCTCAATCTCAGTTTTGAAATATGTAATTGACCTAATCCCAACAGCTTTTGCAGGTGAATTTCAGACTTCCAGTATCCTTTTGTGTGAACAAGTGCTACTTAACATCAACCTTGAACAGTCTAGTTCTATATTTAAGGTTAATTCCCCCTCTTCTAATCTCACTCACCAAAGGAAATAGTTTCTCCTGATAAACACTTTATCCCTCCCTCATCTACACTACTCAAGAAACTCCATTGCAGAGTCTATACAAGAAAAGGTAAAAACTGTATTACCATGTAAATTATGAATAGATGTTTGGGGCTGACTTAGAAAAGAATTTAGCAGGAACTTATTGCATTTTTTTTAGGGAGAGATCTACTAAACAAATAGACAGGCATGGCTGAAACCAAGATTTGTTGAGTAGTTTATAATTTCAGATATGTTAATATTGACCTTTGTCGTTCACTGTGTCTCTTGTCGTTTGGATAACCAAACAAATCTTATTATTCTTGGGCAGCTAAATAGGCCATTCGCTCTTTTTCCATTATGATTTCACCTTTACCCGTCTTTGAAAGGAAGAGTGGGTCCATCAGAGGCACAGATAGGAAAAATTATAATGGAGCAATGAGGCGATGGCAGAGATATTAAACAAATATCAAATGTGTAAATCATCTTGTGAATCTACAAATTCCTCTCAAAATTTACATCCTAAAGTGAAGTACTCTATGGTTATTAGATTATTTAAATAAAATTCTGCAAGCAGGAGAAACTATGCTAAATTTGCTTGGTGAACAATAACACTTCAGATAAGATAGTACCAAACTGGTCAGCAGGGAGTTTCAACATGCTAAGCGTAAATTTGAAATTGAGCTGGCCAAGACAGAAGACTCCAGCAAATATTGCAGTGTCTTCAACGAAGGAATCCTTGAGTACAAATGAGTACTAATTTGTAGTGTGGGACAGATTTATAAAAAAAAGCCTAATGTTATAATTACAACAAGATGTTGAGCAATACCTTCAATACATAGATCCATGTAAAGTTTGTGGTCCTGATAATATCCCATATCATGCCCTTAAAACAGTAGCAACTGAGTTTGCACCAGTGTTATAATATATCTTTCAACAATCTGTAAGCACAGGAAAACTACTCAGTGACTGACTACCACCTCTCTAGTTTACAAGAAAGGACCCTTTACCAATTCAATAAACGATTGACCTATTTTGCTTCCTGATGTTTATTGTCAATTAGGAAAACACATTATTGATATTCAGCTAATAAAACAACTTGAAGCACAGAATATCCTCATTGTTCAGCAGCATGTTTTTCATGAACCAGATCAACAGAAGTCACAACACATCCTTCCCATCCACAATCTGATCTATGACCTGGACAATTGCATCACTACAGATGCAGTTCTGTTTCTTCAAGACTTTTGACTGTGTACTGTACATGAAGTTACTGGACAACAAGATCATTCTGGAGTCCAAGGAAATACAAAGCAATGGTTAAGAATATTTCTTACCAAACAGCAACAAAGAGTCACAGTGAATGGGGAAGCCTCAATCTGGAAAGTAGTCATAGGCAGCCTAACCCAAAGTACAGTCCTCAGCCAGCACCTGTTTCACCTCTTTAGCAATGACATCCAGGATTGAACATCAAGTCAGATCAGACTCTTTACAGATGCTTGGCTAGTTTATAGAGCCATGACTGAAGCAGCAGATGAGGTTGGCCTTCAGGAAGATTAAATAGTCTCATCAAATGGGCCAAAGTATGGGGAATGAAATTCAGCATAGAGTAATGTAACATCATATGAATCAGCAATAGGCAATGTACATCAGTACCCAACAACAATGCGTGGTTGTCCCTTGAAGTTGCTCAGGAATGCACATCCAAGAAAAGTGGAATGTACAAAGTCAATATGCAGTCTCTAAAACATCCACAATGTTTGGGTTTGTGAAATGGAACTTTCATCATTTTTCAATTACAATCAAGGAAATGCTGTATCAAACATTGGACCACATTTAGAATACAATGCTGTTACTGGGAGCCCACATACTGCTGAAAAAAATACTCCCAATGCTAGACAGCTCATCCTGTTATGAACGATTGCTTGCAAAATATTACTGTCTCTCAATTGGTCACATTGCTACACTGGCAGTCTGAAGGACTGAAGCAAAGCCTAAAGGTTGACATGCTTCTATAACATTTTGAATAAACAGTACATATTTCTAAGCAGTCATCAAGGCCAAAAGTCAACATTCATAATGAACAATTCTAAATATACAGCCCCAAAGTGGTTCCTTTACTAACTGCTTTTTCTCCCAAGACCAAATAAGGATTGGAACAAAATCTCCCACAAATCTTAATGTTCATGCCCTCAAAGAATTAATTTAAGGGAAATTTGTTGAACTTTTTTAATTAATGTGAGCATCAGTTGCATTTATTGTGCACTTCCAGTGAAAATGTCATTGTGGAAAACACAGAGAAAACCTCACCATGTACCAAGTACCAAGTACCTTGAGCCGGTCTTCAGAATAGAAGATACACAAAAATCCAGAAATAATGGGGAATTGTGTCCGAATAAGAATGAGAAACTTGAAAGATATCAGTGTAAGTAAAAGCAAATACTGGAGAAATGACTGGAAGCAGGGCCAGGGAGAAAAACATATATCTCCTATTTCCAGGCCCTATATTCCTTCACCTGACTTTAACTCACTCCCTCCATCAGGGATGATATGTATTCCCCTTTCAAGATTCACTAATCAGTTCACTAGACAATTCCAGTAAGGTCTTGGTAAAATGACAGTGCACACTGTTGATATCTGGTTACAGATATTATCCAATGTATATGTAGCACGGATCATTAATGTTAAGAGCAACAAAGATATAATGCAGTGTTAGTTTGTGTGAACTCTATTGGTGATTGCAACATATTTATTTAAAAAAATACAAATGTAACTTTAATAGCTTCATTCAATATTGCTAGTTTTATAGTATTCCATTAGTTATACTGTGCAGGCGATAACAGTATTTTAGTGACTACTTCAGTCCTCTTTAACATGCTTTGCACAATGCACCATATGGACATGGTGACAGTAAATTCAGATTTGGGGGAAAGATTCAATACCTGAACCCACATAAACTACACAAGTTATTTTCCATTCTGTAGAAGTAGAAGATTACTTTCTTCTGTCTAGGTACAAGATAGTATTCAATATAATTGTTTAATACCAGGTGTGTAATTTGTTTATCAATGATCTAGCAGGATAGAAAGACCAAATGAATTCAGAGCAACAAAGTAGAATGATTGAACAATATAAGTTTTCACTGTGAGTGAGAAGTATTGGAGCTCTCTGCTGTCTCTGTGCAGCACAGCATTTAAGAGCCAGAAGACATAAACTGGTTCACAATTATAATATTATTCAGAAAGCCTGAAGACCCTGCTGCTTCTCACTATAATATATTTTCAATATCCATTATGCAACTTCATCACAATATTTCAATACCTCAAAAAACTCAAAAAGCACTGATAGGGTGAAATAATAGTTCAGTAGACAAAAGTACAAGATTGAAGTCAATGGAAACAATTCTTGAAAATTGTCTGCAGGGCAGAACAGGTTATAGGTTCACTGAACTCTTCACACATCCCTTTCCTGGCAATCTCACCCCATGAAGCCCACTCACAGTAAAATTACATTAAAAGTAAAATGAACAGAACTCTAGCCATGATTCAGCCCTCTAGTCACAAGGATAACAAGAGTGTATAGCCCAGTTCATCTCATACATTTCAGAACGACATACAAACATATATATTAGGAACAAGAGTAGACTATTCAGCCCATTGATATTATTTGTATATTATACCTGGGCATACAAGTGGAAAGTATTTAATTGACTGTAAAGCATTTTGAGACATCATGAAAGTAATTCTATAAATTGTAGGCTTTGTCTTTCTTTCATTACCCCTGCATTCAGTTGGCAGAGTGACTGCAGGAATGGTGAAATTGGAGAGTCAGCTGGAGGAGCAATCACCTGATGCTAGGATTACAAAGAATCACTACATTTATAAAAATAATTCTGTTACTAATCTCATCCCAACCCCTCATATCCAACCTATCCTATGCAACTTCCCATCACTCCCTAATCCCCACTCCATGCTCTGTCTCCAACCACCCCCAAGCTCCACCTAACCTCACTTGACCCTTGTCTAGCCTCCCACCAAACTTTGAATCCAACCCCATCTTCAACTTTTTCTCACCTCTCCTCTAACCTTCCTAAATACCCCACAATCTCCCCACAATCTTCAACCCCAGGCCCCTTTAACTTCCCAATAATTATCTCTTAGCCCCCTGACCATCCCTTAACCTTCTCCCAGACCATCCTGATCTTCCCCACCCACTCCACTGTAACCTCATTGCAACTCTTCAATCTCCCCTCCTTAAATCTTCCACTCCTCTCGCTCTCTCACACAGCATCCAATTGTTTCGAAACTCACAGGAATTTGACTTACTATTTTTTCAAGCAATGACTTTCTGTTGACAGTTGCTGTGTACCATTGCTGACCTTTGGACTGTAAAGTGCCTAGCTAGAAGATGAGATGGTGTTCTTCCAGTTTGCATTGAGCTTCACTGAAACATTGCAGCAAGCCAAAGACAGACATATCTTCCCTTCACTCCCTCTGTTAGCATTCTGCAGAGAACCATCCCCTCCCAGATAACAGAGTCCACTCCTCCACTATACCCAACACCTCTCCCGTCACTCATGGCATCTTCCCATGCAATTGCAGAAAGTATAACACTTGTCCCTTTACCGCTTCTATGCTCACCATCCAAAGTCCAAACCCTTAATTCCAGGTTAAGTAATGTTTCACTTACACCTCTTTCAATTTGGTATACTCCATTCGTGCTCCCAATGTAGTCTCCTCTATAGTGGAGAGACCAAGTGTGGATTGGGTAATCGCTTTGCTGAGCACCTTCGGTCTGTGTGCAATCAGGACTCTGACCTTCTGGTTGCTTGCCATTTTAACACACAATCTTGCTCCCATACCCACATGTCTGTTCTTAGCTTCCTGCAATGTTTCATTGAAGCTCAATGCAAACTGGAGGAACAGCATCTCATATTCCAGCTTAGGTACTTTGTAGTCTTCCAGTCAGATGATTTCCTCTCCCCCAGCTCAGTCCCCTTTGTTTTCATTCGATTTTATTTAAGTTTTTACTGTTCTCTACCTCTTATTTCTTTATTGTCTTCTTTCATTTTTCTTCTCCCCCACTCTTCCCCTACTTCATCCTCTTTCCCTTACCTTTTCTCTCCCCCCTCCCTCCCACTTACCCTTTTCTACATTCTGTCTCTGTCCCATTCCCTCACCCCCACCAACATCTCCATCTGTCACAGCTTACAGCTTCTTTACCATTTGGCCATTCACACTCTTTATTCCTTCTGTGGACAGTTATTAACAATCTTTTCCCTTGGTTTCTATGGCTAGAACTCATTTTTCATTCCCTCTGCCTGCAGTATAAATATCTCCCACTTTCTGTGGCTCTTAGCTTTGACAAAGGGTCATCTGGACTTGAAACATCAGCTCTTTTCTCTCTTTACAGATGCTGCCAGACCTGCTGAAATTTTCCAAGATTTTCTCTTTTGGTTTCAGATTCCAGTATCTGCAGTAATTTGCTATTATTCAGAAATCAATGCAATAGTGAGGAATGATATTGGCTTGGGAAATCATGATGTGGACTCTGTGTGGATGGAGATAAGAAATGCCAAAGGACAGAGAACATTGTTGGGTGCTGTCTGTATGTCCCCAAACAGTAGTAGAGATGTAAGGGAAGGTATCAAACAAGAAATCAAAGATGCAATGAAGGTGTAATGGTAATCATGGGTGACTTTAATTTACATATAGATTGGACAAACTGAACCAGCAATGGTATATTGAAGGAGAAGTTACTGGATTTTGTACGCGATGGGTTTTTAGATGGATGCACTGAGGAACCAAGCAGAGAGCAATCTGTTTCAGACTGGGTACTGTGCAAAAAGAAAGAGTTAATTAATAATCTTGTTGTTCAGGATCCCTTGAGGAAGAGCAACCATAATGTGATAGAATTCTTCATTAGTCATAGAATAGAGTCATAGAATGGTACAGTGCAGAAGAGGCCCTTTGGCCCATTGAGTCTGCACCGACACACAGGAAAATGCTTGCCTTCCCATCTAACCCAGTTGACCAGCATTTGGCCTGAAGCCTTGAATGTTATGGGAAAATGGGTACTGGGTTTAAACCCATTAATGGGTTTAAAGGCTGACAAGTCACCAGGGCCTGATTATCTAAATCCTAGAGTATTAAAGGAGGTGGCTCTGGAAATATTGGATGAGTTGTTTGCGAAGATGACCAAGCTACTTAAAAAGAGAGGAAGACAGAAAAGGAAGAATTACAAATTTTTAGCCTGACATCAATAGTGGGGGAAATATACGAGTCTTTAGAAAAAAACATAACAGAATATTTGGAAAGCATTTAACAGGATTGAACAAAGCCAGCAAGGGTTTATGAAACATGCTTTACAAATCAACTGGAGTGTTTTTGAGGATATAATTCGTAAAATAGATAAGGGGAAACCAGTGGATGTGGTGTATTTGAACTTTCAGAAGGTTATAGATAAGAACCCCATAAGAGGTTATAAGATAAAATTAAAGCACATTGGGTTTGAGGGTAATGTATTGGCATGAATCCACAATTAGTTGATAGACGGGAAATAGAGAGAAGGAATAAATGGATCTTTTTCTGAGTGGCAGGTAGTGATCAGTGGAATACCGCAGGGACCAGTGTTTGGGCACTCGCTGTCCATGATATATATAAATAACCTGGATGAGAGAACCAAATGTAACATTTCTAAGTTTGCTGATGACACAAAACTGGGCGGAATCATTAGGTGAGAGGAAGATGCAAGGAAGCTTTAAGATTTAGACAAGTTGAGTAAGTGAGCAAATACATAACGTATAGAGTACAACATGGCTAAATTTGAAATTAAACACTTTGGTGTAAAAAACAGAAAGGAAGAGTGTTAATTAAATGCTACTATATTGAGAAGTGTGGATATACAGAGGGATCTGGGTGCCCTTGTACACCAGTCAATGAAAGTGGAGAGGCAGGTGCAGCAAGCAGATGGTATATTGGCCATTATTGAAAGAAAATTTGAGTTCTGAAGTAGGGATATCTTTCTGAAGTTTACAGGGCCTCAGTGAGACTGCACCCAGAATATTATGTTCACTTTTAGTCTGAATGACAAGGAAAGGATATACTTGCCATAGATTGAGTGAAACAGAAGTTCGCAAGGCTGGTACTGGTGTTGCTGGGACTGTTCTCTGAGGAGAAATTGATTCACTGGCCTGTATTCACTTGAATTTAGAAGGATGTGAGAAGATCTGATTGAACATGTCAAATTCTAACATGGCTGGGCAGACCAGATGCAGGAAGGATTTTGTTTTGGTTTGGGAATCTAGCACCATGGAACACAAACTCAGTATATGGGTCAATCCTTTCAGATTGAGATGAGGGAAAAAGATTAGTGAATCTATGGAATTCTCTACAACAGAAAGTTGTGGAGGCCCAATCACTGAATCTATTCAAGAATGAGATTTTAATGGCATTAAGTGTTATGGAAATAAAGTAGGAATACAACATTGAGATTGAGGGCCATGCAAAAGTTCATTGGCCTCAAGCAGGAATTTCTGGCCTTGGGGTGAGCTTGGCTAGAAAATCCCATCCAGAATATCAGCCATGATCATATTGAATGGCAGAACAGACTCAAAGGATCAAATGGGGTATTATTGCTCCGAGATTGTATGTTCCTAATTTTTTCTGAGACCAACCCAAAATTATGCTACAGTGCCCCAGAATTTGCCTTGATTTCTCCTCCGTATTCCCTGAGGTATAAAATTTATGGCGATCCTTCCATTTGCTTTTGGATAAATGGTCCTCCATTTTTCTCTAAAACCTCATAATTATGGACTCTTCAGTTCAAGTGTGGGACTTATTACCAAGTGGCTTAATAGTCCATTATGCTCCTGCAGCTTCCACACAGTGTTGGTTCACAGCTGTTTCAAAGCTCTTAGCAGATGTTTTCTCTGTCTGTTCAAAGCAGACAGATCAATTATTTCCTCCCAAGCTAACTGCAAATTATCATCTGCCACAAAGCTCTGTGAGGACCACTACAGATTTCTTCCTTTTACTTTGAGCTAGGCAAATCTTCCAGTTTCTTTTCCTCTTTTGAATTCCAAACTGAGCTCAAGCTTCACTTTCAATCTGCGCATTGAACAATAAAGTTAGTATTTTCTCTTCTTAAGATAACTAACATTTAATTCCTTTAGCTGTCTCAATTCAGTGAGCTGCAATCGACACCTAGACCAAATTGCAACTGCTTTTGTCTGTTCCCAAGATGAACTGCCAGCTTTTATTAACAAACATATGCAGATATATTAAGCAAAAGAACCTTTTACTCCCATATCCTGACTCCGTGACAATTTGGTATGCTTTGGGATATTCTCAAACAAAAATGATAACAAAGCTATTTTACCTTTAACACAGCTCTTTGATTCTGGAACTCATGAATAATTTATTTTTCTTATGTAGTCTTATCACCCTCTTTCCCAGAGTTGTTAGCTTTTAGTTTATTTCATGGAGAAAATAATGGACACTCTGGCTCAACCAAGAACTCCAGATATAGCTTTGCTATTGTATCAGCTTTTATTCCTTAATCAACTCTGACCTGCTAAGATAAACATAGATTAATTAAACTTAGGCTTGTTTGGTTTGCCTTTACATTAGGGTTGTTTATCAGTTTCTCAATCAGAGTCTTTCTTAATTCTTAAAAGTTATATCCAAAAACACATGAATTCTGAACTAGACATTCACGACAGTATTTGTACTGTTATATTTCGTTAGTTAGCCATACGAATATGTTTTGATAAGTAAGCTGGGGGTCTTCTAGAATGATTTGTTAAATGTATATTAATTGGATATTTAAAGATGATGGGTATTATTTTTGAACTCGCCTCTGCTTATTTTATATATACAGGAGTAGACTGAAAGATTTGGTATTAGGTGGAGATACATGATATGTAATGTGTGACTTTGTTTAAAATATTAAGTATATATAAAGACTAGACTCCAGGACTCTATTCCCCATGACCTGACCACCCGAATTCTAACATGCGGTTATAAACTGTGCGAGATAATCAATTGTTCAGTATACTGGTGTAAATGAAACATGTATGAACTCATAGAACTGCTTACATAGTATGGAGGCAAAAAACAATGTTGTAAAATGAGAGTAGGAAGTAAATACACAGGTACTATGAGAGTGAGATTCTCCTGAATGAGAGAATTTACAGAATGCAACTCTCAATGCTGACTTTGTTTTAATGTTAATGCAACTGATGATGCAGTTGCCTCTATATTAATATTGAAGAGATTAAAAGGATAGTTGAAATATTCCCAGGCAGTCCAGTGATATGGAATTTCTTAAACTTTTGGACTGGATCTTCAAAGAGAGAACATCTGACTGAGTCAATTGGCCTAGTGGTGTTAGCTATCTTAACACATGTAATTTGTTTATCTATAATAAATTCTGGAATGAATAAGACTGTTGTTCCAAATACAATGCATTACTGTAGGAATTCTTCATACTGTACTAATTGTTTTATATTTCCTTGTTCTAGTGTTTATGGATGTCCATTGGCAAAAAAACGGAAAATACAGGATAAACAACCAAGTGAACCAGCTCTGAAGAGAAAACCATTCCTGGTGAGAACTGACAACTCTTCTGTAGATGAGTGCTATGAGACTGATGGCACAGAGGAACTGGACGAGAAAGATGAGGAATATTCTGATGAAAATGATGATCAGGAGGAAGATGAAGAAGAAGAAGAGGATGTAGAAGCAGAAGAGGAGGACGAGGATGAATTAGAAGAGGAAGATGAGGATGATGAAGAGTATGAAAATCAGAGTAACGAGCAAGGTATGAATTACATTAGACAGATTGACAAAAACCTTTGAATGCTGCTCAGTTTATAAAAATGTCAAAACAAATATCTTCTAAGATTAGATTCAGCTGTCTTAATTTGTGGCTTGCATCATTTGAAAATATGGAAGCTTGAGTTTATCCTCAACATTTGCGTAAAGTTGCTGATCCCATATTCCCTGTGGTGAATTGTATTCACAAGAAGCATGGTTTGCTCATTGGGATACAATATTCTAACCCAGATTCATTGCAATTGATGAAATGACCCTATTGTTATTAAATGTGTTGTTGCGAATTCACATAAGCTTGTTTAAAACACATGATTGATTTCATTAACAGATCATAAAAGTCACCTCTTACTCCAACATGCCGATCATGATGGGATTTTTTTAAACTTCATTCCATAATAGGCAATTAATTCAAAACTTCGTCATCCAACTGATTTTTTTTCGTTCAAAACTTCGTCATCCAAGTGATTCTTTAAATCTGTGAATATTTATTTGGAAACAGCAGTAATTATTGTATTGTTGGCAACCAAGATTGTTCATGTATTAATACTGTAATTCTGACAGTAACCATGTGAGTTCAGAGGTGTTTTTATTTTAATTATACAATAATTATAAGCTGCATTACTAATACATATGAATTAGTTTTGATTTTCCGCACCCAGATGTTTATTAAGGGAATTATTTGTTTTATAGAAAGGAGAATAAAAATATTGTTCCCAATTAAAGATAACTAATAACTTGCTGTAAAATCAGAATACTATTTTAATTCTTAGGCTAAAGTTACATTACTCTATGAGTTGGATTTCAGTATTGTGCCAGAATAAATTTACTTCTAACATGATGAATTTGCATACCTTGATCATGCTCACCATACTTTTATTGTTATGTCAATCATTGTGGCACATCTCTTTTATCACTGTTCCAGCACAGACCAATAGGTCTGATATAAATTGTTGACTCTATTGATTATTTTATTATTAAGATTTAATTATCTGGAAGAAATGGTTTACTCAATGCAAACATTTACCATGCTCAATATTGTTTGTGATTCATCTTCTGTACATTTAATATATAAACAAAGGCATTTTTGAAGACTCAGTAGATAATTGTGCCTTTCGATATTATACTGAACTGTATCTGAAAGCACCAAGTTTGATTCCTAGCTTTCTAAAATTTGCTGATCTCAGCCTGGGCAGCAATGAGTCATATTAATTGTCACTATTTCTTAGCTGTAACAGAAGGAATAAGAAGTTACCCAGGGAAAAAAAAAACTGGAGTTTTTATATTGCTGGAACATGTGCAAAGTTTGGAAGTTAACTCAAGACAAAATTGAGTGATGTGCCCTCATCATAAAATAGCTTGCTGAAAATCAGTGGAGATTGCTCCAACAAAATTTTGTGAAATTATCATTTTCTAAATTGATGTAGTTCTTTCGATGGTGGTGGGGCAATGGGATTTGGATTGGGTGGTGGTGGGAGTGGAGTGTACATTCATCTAGTCTCCTGCCATGTAATATTGTGGAAAAAGAAGTTGGATAAACTGCTGTGGAATTCCAGGACCTTTGTTGTTCATGTATACAAAACAATCACATGAGCAAGCTACCAATGGCTTGTATGTCATGCTGCCATTTCAGTCATTGCCTGTAGGAAAATTGGGAAAAATTTGGGAGGAATAAAATTAATGACAATAAACCATGACCATTGAATAATTTCATCTCTAGGTGATCAACAATAATTAAGCTTTGCTTTCTTGTTTTCCATTAGAAGACCTTCAAGAAGAATCTGATAATTTCAGGAGAAACCAGGACATTGAGAAAGATGATAACAACAATGATGAATATGACAATTATGATGAGCTTGTTGCAAAATCATTATTAAACCTGGGAAAAATAGCTGAAGATGCAGCATTTAGGGCTATGACAGAGTCTGAAATGAGTGACAGCACAGTGCGTGGCCTGGAGGACGATAGTGACACTAACGGGAGCAGGGGTAGAAAAACAAATAAAAATGACTCCTGCCAACTGAGTTTGGATGTTGACAGTGATGTTGTTAGGGAAACTGTGGATTCCCTTAAGCTCCTGGCACAAGGACATGGTGTGGTACTTTCAGACAATGCAAGTGTTAGGGGTCGCATAGATGGTTTAATACAGAATGAAATTAGAAATGTGAACTTGGGGTCATGCAAGTCCACCAGTGATGGTTTGGAAAAGACTGTTGATGAAAGTGATGAGGCTGTTTGCCTGAGCAGTCTTGAGTGCCTAAGGAACCAATGTTTTGACTTGGCCAGGAAGCTAAGCGAGAGTCAGCACGAGGAAAGGAATCAGCAACATCATTTTAGTGATTGTCAACAGAACAGACCTGATGATGACATCACAAGAAGGATGTCAGATCGGAACTATTCAGATATGGTTAACCTAATGAAGCTTGAAGAACAGCTTAGCCCTCGATCTCGAGCTTTTTCTTCTGGTGTCAAAGAAGAAGAATCACATGACAGAGATGATGACACTGGTTCAGTCAAATCTGACAGGTCTGAGGAGGTGTTTGATATGACCAAGGGAAACTTAACTCTGTTAGAAAAGGCCATTGCACTGGAAACAGAGAGGGCTAAGGCAATGAGAGAAAAAATGGCAATGGAAACTGCAAAGAGGGATGCATCAGATCAAATTCCAAGACATCACGTCGGAGATGAGAAGAAGTCTAGATCCTCCGATGGTCATGTTAAAAAGCCATACTACCCTAAAGGTACAACTTCTGTCTGTTTCTAGAATATAAGGTAACATTCTGTTCAGAACTATTGATTCAGCTCCTTATCCTGAATATGAATGTTGCCAGATAACAATTGAATAGCAATAGAGTGATCGATAACGAAAGAAAGGAGCTTTAACTGCACATTAATTATGTTAACGATGTGACTTGATGGAAAACATTTATCATGCAAGGTAAAAATCGGGACTGTGGCTAATTAATTGTCATTTATTTTCGAGTCACATTCCGCTTCACATGAAATCCTCCCATTGCAAATTATGGCCAGGTATTATATGCTGTGAAGATGTGCTGTACACAAAGGTGGAAAATAATATGGAAGTGTTGAGTTTCTATAAGGGCTCTTCTGCTCATCTGTTGCAAGTTTGGCAAAACAAAGGTGGAAACCCAAGAAAAATGGCACAAGTGTTGTATATACCATTTTTCTCCGGTACCTCTGCCAAAGTTATGGCAGGTGAGTGGGAGAGGCTCACACAAATTCAAATTTTTGTAACATCATTTATAAATGCACAGAGACTCCTCACTGTAGCCATTTTATTATTACGGTCTTTCAATAATAATTCTATTAACACTGTTTTGTGGTTTTTACACATAATTAAATGTTAAATTATTTGCATTCTTATTCCAGTATTCACTTGCAATTAACTAGGATCTTGGGATGAATCGAGATGACAAGTCATGCAATGTTATTTAAGATGTCGGCAATATAACGTAATTTGCTTATGATGTACCCAGCTATGGAATGTCTAACGGAATTGTCTGATGCCGGTTGGACTTTATTTCATGCGTATATATTATGTAGAATACAAATTAGTGAGCTTATTGATGAAAATATAAACTAATATGTTTATACATGATTTTGATGCTTTAAACTTAAGTCAGTTGGCAGGTCAGAACAAGATTAATTTTTAACACCTTTCAACCTTTACAATAACACTGAAAATTTTATATTAGAATATATATATATTAGAATTATAAAGAATAATTTAATGACTACTATTATTCAATAGAAATGAAATGAAATCCTACATGTACTTGTAACTGGATGAAAAATGTTATTTTCCCTTCTAATTTTGTATTCTTAACTATCATCTCTCCCACTTCTAAGTATTAATTCCATTCTTTTTTTAAATATATTTTTGTTACATTTTCTTTGTTTCCTGTGCCTCAAACGATCTCATTAACCAATTTGGAGATAAGTACAGTTTTCTTTCTAATTGGCTGATAATCGGCTACAGAGGATAATGTTCAATCAATCAGGAGCATCAAATGGGCAGCCTTTCCTACAGGGCAATTCATCTTGTACAGAGCTGGGGCAAAACAATTGAAAAGAACAGAAAAAACTTGTGCATACAATGTGCTATTCATGATATCAAATTGTCCCACAGTATTTTAAAAAATAGCTCCTTGACAATGCAACATGTTTGCCCGTTCTGGGTGGCATGGTGGTACAGTGGTTAGCACTGCTGCTTCACAGAGCCATGGACCTGAGTTTGCGTCCCGGCTTGAGTCACTGTCCATGTGGAGACTGCATGTTTTCCCCATATCTGCATTGGTTTCCTCTGGGTGCCCTGGTTTCCTCCCACAGTCCTAAACACATGCTGGTAAGGTGCATTGGTCATGCTAAATTCTCCCTCAACGTACCGAACAGGCTCCTGAGGGAGTAGGGGATTTTCACAGTAACTTCAATGCAGTGTTAACGTAAGCCTATCTGTGACACTAACAAATAAACTTTTAAACTTCAAACTTTAAACATGTCCAAAGCAAGTAAGCACTAATGTAATGGAACTAAGAGAAACAACATTGTATGATGGGCTAAATAAACCAAATAATAAGAAAATATTTAAACAGTTAAAATATATAACAACAGTGGAAAAGGAGTGTAATATGAAACACGGCCAACTTCTAACTACTTCTTTCAAATTTGTTTCCAATTTTCAAGTCCTTTCTTTACAATATCCATTTGTATTTTTGTAAAGCAAAAAAAAATTTAATAAAATATATAAATACCTGTGAGTACTATAAGGCTGTTTTCAAAAGAAATGATGCACAAATTGTAATTGTGGAAAATATAGATAACTGATCGTAAACCATATAGAATGTGCTATAGAATGAGTAAAAGGTAATCCACCAAGTATTAAAAAACAATTAATCTATGAGTTTTGATGGTAGATTTTCTGCTGGGGATAGAATTGAAAATGTAAGTTGAGCATTGTGAGATTTATGAGATGAAGTTTAATAAGTCTAAGTGGGGATCTCATCAACTGGTTGGAGAATTGAAGAGAATCTCAAGAGCTTTTCTGCAGGGGGCCTGATGCAAATACCAGGAAGTCCACTCAAGTCCCCGGGTGGGCAGAAATCTTGTTCCTAAGGGCTGGGGGTCGGCAGCTCTGCAGTACTCCCTGTGTCATTGGCATTATTGGTCACTGCTGGTATCACACTTATCCTGCTGGGGAGGGGGGTGTGTGTGGGATCCCTGTATCACCAAGCAACACCCCTTGCCCCAAACCTCTGAACTATCCTTATTGTACGGTTATTAAATCCATTTATATAATGGGTTAATCCATCACAATTTCAGGACCAACTTTATTAAGATAATGGCCATAAGTTTCAGATGTTCGGATTGAAGAGTGACTCATCTGTTGGCGAGCGTGCAGCAGCCTAAGGGGCATTCTTTCAAAACAAAAACTAGCTGGCAAGCACATCAGCAAGGTTACTAGCAAAGTCAGATCTGCAGGACAAAAAAGCCTCTAAATTCACTCTGCAAATAGGAAATGCTGCTGGATGAAGTCACGCAGAGGAAGGAGGCACTATTTGGAACAATGATACAGGCCCTTTCGGTGTTTGATTCAAAGCCAGTTGAAGAGAGTGAGTATTAATGCTAATACCCCATGTATAACAATCAATGGAGGAAAAGGTGTTATATCCTTCCCAGGTCAAATAAGGTAGGAGAATTAATCCATGCTTTCTAAGGTCACACAAATGTTAAGGATATACTCCATTTATATAGCCTTGCTCCAGTCTCTACTAATGGGCTTGAATTGCATTCCATCAGTGTCCAGGAGGCAGCGTGGGGCTTTTTACATCCCCATCTTTAACTGAAAGTTCTCTTTCACTCACAGCATTACATGCAATCACCATAGTAAAGGCCAAGGTTTTAGCTGCTTGCTGCAAGCACTGTTATTATAAACACAATGGGCGCTTGCTAACATTTGGATTTTACTGCACATCACAGTAATCTAAGGCAATTCTTACTTTGTGCACTCTTTTTTAAGGGGAAGACAGCACACCACACCAACCCTCATAAGAAACCTCAGTACAAACAGAGCAATAAATGGTCACAGAGATGGGAAAGTAGATTGGCAAGTGCCAGATGTAGGGTCATGATGATCTTTTGCTTTTCTTCCATCTCGCTTTATGCACTCTAAATTACTTACAGGAAAACCATATTGTGAAATTCTCAAGCTGCTCTTTCTACCAAAAATGCCCTGTATGTGGAGTCCTAAGCTTCTTTTCTAATATCTGTTCCTTTTTTCCTTCTCTAGATATGCCAGAACAAGGGTCATCAAGACTCAAAATGTTAGCTCTATTCTCTGTCCACAGATGCTGTCATCCCTGTTGAGATTTTCCAGCATTTTCTGTTTTTCTTTCAGATTCCAGCATCCACAGTAATTTGCTTTTATTTAATAAAGCTTTGGATGACTTTTCAGCATTACTGTTTATTCTGGATTGTGACTCCAAGAATACATGCAGCAGAGGCCACTGAGGCAGAGTCATGACACAGTCTGTATTTCTTCTGTTGATACATAAAATGTTGCCACAGAAAGAGAGAATGCCAGATTGGAAAGGTGTGTTGTGGAATTTTGAAGATTGGGGTTGATTTACTGATGAGCATCAATGGGGCTTCATTGATCTCACTCACACCATTAAATCTGCTTTCCCTCAGATTAATAACCACGCAGAGACAGTGCCCAATACTAGTATACCAGCTTGATTGAGTTTTTCGAAGAAGTGACAAAGATGATTGAGAGTAAGACAGTGGATGTTGTCTACATGCACTTCAGTAAGGCCTTTAACAAGGTCTCTCATGGCAGTGGTGGTGTTTCCATGTACCTTCTGCCAGGTGGTAGAGATTACAAGTTTGGAAGAAACCTTGTCTCATAATGGAGAGAAGGCCATTGATGAAGCATGAAGCTGGGTGGACTAGGAATTGCAAAACTGCTGCAACAATGTCCTGGGGCTATTCTTAATCACTACAACTATCTTGTATGACTCCAAACAGCAGAGAGTTTTCACCTGATTCCAACTGATTTTGGTTTTGTTCTGACTTCGTGATACCACCTTGGTACCAATGGCAGTACCTGTCTCCTCTGGAATTCATCTCTTTTGCCCATGTTTGGACCAAAAACTGTAATGAGGTCTGGAATTTTCCTCCTTTCCACAATCAATGTGCCATTATCTACATTCCTTAAATGCATTAATTTTCATTTATACTACCTAATATGGCTCACTAGCCAAATTTGCAACTGACACAAAAATAGGCAGGACAACAAGTTGCAATGAAGAAATAAGAACCTTACAAACGGACATAGGAGAATGGGCCAAAATGTGGCAGATGGAATTTAACTCGGATAAATATGAGGTCATGCATTTTGGTTAGAAAAACGGGAAGCAGATTTATTATCTAAATGGGCAGAAACCCCTAAATCCGGTGCACGGGGATCAGAGTGTCCTCGTTCATGAGTGGCAGAAAACGAGCAAGCAGGTTCAGCAGATAATAAAGTGAATGGAATGTTGGCATTTATAACTAAAGGAATAGAATTTAAAGATAAGGAAGTATAGTTACAACTATACAATGCATCGATGAGGCCGCATCTGGAGTATGGTGCACAGTTTTGGTCCCCTTATTTGAGGAAAGATATAGTTCAGAGGAGGTTCACTAGATTGATTCCAGAGATGAGGGGTTTGTCGTTATAAGAGAGATTGAACAGTTTGGGCCTATGTTCTCTGGAATTTAGAAGAATGAAGGGAAATCAAATTGAGCTATAATGATGATTAAAGGTATGGATAAAGAAGTGGATGCTTCTGCTTGTGGAGAATTCTCAAATGAGAGGTCATAGCCTTAATCTTAGGATAAGGAATAGCAAACTTAAAACAGAATTGAGGTGAAATTTGCAAAAGTTGTGAATGTGCGGAATTCGCTAACCCAAAGTACAATAGATGCTGGGACAGTGAGTAAATTTAAGGAGGAGTTAGGCAGATTTTTAATTGGTAATGGGTTGAAGGGTTATGGGGAGAAGGCAGAAAAATGGGGTTGAGGAGCATATCAGCCATGATTGAATGGTGGAGTGGACTCAATGGGCCGAATGGCCTAATTCTGCTCCTATATTTATGAACTTAGGGAAACCAATGGCCGTTAATCAGCCAACAAAGAAATTTAAGAAAAAAAATCCCTTGCCACCCAGTGCTTAAAATTGTGGCAACTCTTGCAACAGACGTTTAAGATTCTGAATGTGCTGAGCTTCCATTGTCCTTTAAGGTGTGAAGCGGGGTGTGCATGACCATGTGTGTGCATGTGTATATGATGGCATGCTTTTAGTGGAAAGGAGGAAGATTATTATTAAAAACATTATTAAAAGAATCACCAATCATTGTAGTTAAGAGAAGATCTTGCATTCTGTGGAAGATGAAAAATGTCCCTCATGATTCTCAATATTCTCTTCAATTTATTCCTCTGTCTGTTCCTTTCCTTGATCTTATTACTTTTCTTCATCCTCCCTTGGGGTCTCAATAAAGAGTCATCTTTGTAAACTATGGTTGAACAGAATCCTTCGGATCTGAGGGCAGAGGGATGAAGTGTTGGGGGAGTGGCATTGCTAGTCAGGGAAAATGTTACAGCAGTGCTCAGGCAGGACACCATATTGTCTACCAAGGCCATATGGGTGGAGCTGAGAAACAGAAAAAGTATGACCATGTTAATGGGGTTGTATTAAAGATGACCCAATAGAAGAATTGAAGGAGCAAATCTGCAGAGAGATAGCAGACAACTGCAGGAAACATAAAGTTATGATAATAGGGGATTTTAATTTTTCACATATAGATTGAGACTCCCATACTGTTAAAGGTCTAGACGGGTTAGAGTTGGTAAAATGTGTTCAGGAAAATTTTCTAAATCAATATATTGAGGTACCAACTAGAGAGGATGCAGTATTAGTTCTCCTATTAGGAAATGAGTTAGGACGAGTAACAGAAGTGTATGTAGTGGAACACTTTGGTTCCAGTGATCATAATGCCATTAGTTTCAACTTGATCATGGATAAAAATAGATCTGGTCCTCGGGTTGAGATTTAAGCTGGAAAAAGGCCAAATTTGAAGAAATGAGAAAGGATCTAAAAAGCATGGATTGGGACGGGCTGTCCTCTGGCAAGGACGTGATTGGTAAGTGGGAGGCCTTCAAAGGAGAAATTTTGAAAGTGCAGAATTTGTATGTTCCTGTCAGGATTAAAGGCAAGGTGAATGAGAATAAGGAACCTTGGTTCTTGAGAGATATTGGAACTCTGATAAAGAAGAGAGAGATGAATGACATGTATAGGCAACATGGAGCAAATAAGACACTTGAGGAGTATAAAATGTGCAAGAAACTACTTAAGAAAGAAATCGGGAAGGCTAAAAGAAGACATGAGATTGCTTTGGCAGTCAAGGTGAAGGATAATCCTAAGAGCTTCTACAGCTATATTAAGGGCAAAAGTTTAGTAAGGGATAAAATTAGTCCTCTTGAAGAAGAATGATTGGCTATGTATGGAACCAAAAGAAATGGGGGAGATATTAAATGGTTTTTTTTTGCATCCATATTTACTAAGAAAACTGGCATGGAGTCTATGGAAATAAAGCCAATAAGTACGGAAATCATGGAATTGATACAGATTAAAGGGGAGGAGGTTCTTGGTGGCTTGAGGCAAATCAGAGTGGATAAATCCCTAGGATCGGACAGGGTATACCCTCAGATCTTGAAGGATACTAGTGTTGAAATTGCTGGGGCCCTGGCAGATATATTTAAAATGTCGGTATCCATGGATGAAGTGCCGGATGATTGGAGGATAGCTCATGTTGCTCCGTTGTTTAAAAAAGTCTCAAAAAGTAATCCAGGAAATTATAGGCCAATAAATTTGACATAGTAGGTAAATTATTGGAAAGAGTACTAAGAGATAGGATCTACAAATGTTTGGATAGAGAGGGAATTATTAGGGAGAGTCAACATGGCTTTGTGTGTGGTAAGTCATGTTTAATCAATCTATTAGAGTTTTTCGAGGAGGTTACCAGGGCAGTGGATGAAAGGAAGGCAATGAAAGTTGTCTACATGGATCTCAGTAAGACTTTTGACAAGGTTCTGCATGGGAGGTTAGTTAGAAAGGTCCAGTCGCTAGGTATATATGGAGAGGTAGTAAATTGAATTAGACATTGGCTCAATGGGAGAAGCCAGAGAGTGGTAGTGGAGGATTACTTCTCTGAGTGGAAGCCTGTGACTAGTGGTGTGCCATAGAGATCAGTGCTGGGTGCATTGTTGTTTGTCATCTATATCAATGATCTGGATGATAATGTGGTAAATTGGATCAGCAAATTTGCTGATGATGCAAAACTGGAGGTGAGGTGGACAGTAAAGAAAGTTTTCAAAGCTTGCAGAGGGATTGAGTCACCTAGAAAAATGGGCAGAAAGATGGCAGATGGAGTTTAATGCAGACAAATGTGAGGTATTGCACTTTGGAGGACAAACCAAGGTAGAACATACAAGGTAAATGGTAGGATACAGAAGAGTGTGGTAGAACAGAGGGATCTGGGTGTAGAGATACATAATTCCTTAAAAGTGGCGTCACAGGTAGATAGGGTCGTAAAGAGTGCTTTTGGTACATTGGCCTTTATAAATTAAAGTATTGAGTATAAGAGTTAGAATATTATGGTGATGTTGTATAAGACATTGGTGAGGCCAAATTTAGAATATTGTGTGTAGTTTTGGTCACCTAGTTACAGGAGGGATATTAATAAGGTTGAAAGAATGCAGAGAAGGTTTACAAGGATGTTACCGGGACTTGAAAAACTGAGTTACAGAGAAAGATTGAATAGGTTAGGACTTTTATTCCCTGGAGCATAGAAGAATGAGGAGAGATTTGATAGACGTGTATAAAATAACGATGGGTATAGATAGAGTGAATGCAAGCAGGCTTTTTCCACTCAGGTTAGGGGAGAAAAAACTAGAGGACATGGGTTAAGGGTGAAGAGGAAAAAGTTTAAAGGGAATATTAGGGAGAGGGGTGGTTCTTCACACAGAGAGTGGTGGGAGTGTGGAATGAGCTGCCAGATGAAGTGGTAAATGCAGGTTCCCTTTTAAGAGAGTGGTTGTGAATGGGATTTCTTCTGCATGGAGGTCGGTCACCAGTGGAGTGCCCAGAGATCTGTTCTGGAACTCTCGCTGTTTGTAATTTTCACAAATGACCTGTATGAGGAAGTGGAGGGATGGGTTGGTAAGTTTGTTGATGACACAAAGGCTGGTGATGTTGTGGATAGTCTGGAGGGATGTCAGAAGTTGCAGTGTGACATAGATAGGATGCAAGATTGGGCAGAGAAGTGGCAGATGAACCCAGATAAATGTGTAGTGGCCCATTTTGGCAGGTCCAATGTGATGAAGGAGTATAATATCAAGGATAAGATTCTTAGCAGTGTAGAGGATCAGAAGGACCTTGGGGTCCAGGTCCATAGGACTTTTAAATCAGCCTCATAGGTGGAGGATGTGGTCAAGAAAGTGCATGGTTTGCCAGCCTTCATTAATCGAGAGATTGAGTTTAGGAGTCAGGAGATAATCTGCAGCTTTATAAGCTGACCATTTGGAGTACTGTGCACAGTTCTGCTTGCCTCATTACAAGAAAGATGTGGAAGCTATTGAAAGGGGGCAGAGGAGATTTACAAGAATGTTGCCTGGATTGGGTGACATGCCTTATAAGGATAGTTTGAGGGAACTAGGTCTTTTCTCCCAAGAGACGAAGGATGAAAGGTGACCTGATAGAGATTTGTAAGTTATTGAGAGGTATAGATCGGGTGGATTCTCAAAGGCTATTTTCCAAGGCTGAAATGGTCACTGTGAGAGGACACAAGTTTAAAGTGCTGGGGAGTAGGTACAGAGGAGATGTTAGGGGTAAATTTTTCATTCAGAGGGTAATGGGTGAGTGGAATTGGCTGCCATCAGTGGTGGTGGAGGCGAACTCGTTGGGGTCTTCTAAGATACTTCTGGATGAGTACTTGGGATTTAATGGGATTGAGGGTTATAGATAGGCCTAGTAGGTAGGGATATAATCAGTGCAACTTGTGGGCCGAAGAGCCTGTTTTCTATGTTCTATGTTTAACATTAAGAAAAACTTGGACAGGTACATGGATGAGAGGGATGTAGAGGGATATTGTCCAGGTACAGGTCAGTGGGACTGGGCAGAAAAATGGTTTTCCACAGCCAAGAAGGGCCAAAAGATCTGTTTCTGTGCTGTAATGTTCTATGGTTCTGTGGTTATCTTGGTGATAATGCAGTATGGTTATAGGTTAATCTAAGCACCAGAAGCACACTTTTAGTGTCACAATGATGTACACAATGGTTGATTTCATGGATAAAATGACTTCTTCTATATTGGTGGCAGCTGCTGTCCTGGGAATGTGTGATGACATCACATTGCTGTAGAGGCAATGCTTCCAGGATCCACCCAAATATCTATCTTTCTGTCTCAAAGGGTACAACAGAGCTCTGTAAACTAAAAGAACCATGGGAATTCCAGAGAATTTAAGATTCACTTGCATTGTGGTTTACTGTTAACCCTGGGACTACTGGAATCCTAAATTTCTGTAAAATTGCTGTACTCTATTATGTTATTACTAATCATTCATGAATGACGCATAAGGTCACAGATCCAATGACATTCTCAATACACAACTTTTTAGAAGATTTTAAAGATAGTCCCAGTTACAGCCTGGAATTACCTAGTGGCACTGAACTTCACCATTGGCAAAGTGATGCCTGTAGCAGTATTGGGATTAGGTCTTTTTACAGTATCTGGCATATATCAGTGACAGCTTCTTTTGGAAAATCAAGCTTCTGCAGGCATTGCTTCTTGGTCAAAAGCAGACAGAAGTGCTTGTGTCTGCTTTGGGGAGACCAGTGGGGTCAGTGGCATTTGCCTCTGGTGTAATCTCACCAAAACTTATCATCCTCTTCTTTCAAGAAGTAAAGATGGAGAGGAACTTCCCATCAAAAAACCAATGTAATAGATTTTATTTTAATTGCCTGTTTTAATTTCATTCCTGAATTTATGTCCAGCCAATGAAAATGAAAGTTGATCTCATTATATCCTTTCTGAAATGATGCTGGGAATGATTCACAACCCCTCAACAAATGGAATAAAGGCAGATTACAAAGCAGTTGACAGCAATTGAAATAAAAAAAAGTCTAGAGTCTTCAGTTTTCTTTCAACTTTTCTATGATGCAGGGTAACTCTCAATACATATACAAAACTGCCATGCATACAAATCAGAGGGTGAAAATAAAGTTTATGATAAGTCTTTTTTAATATTACTGGGATAATAACTGTCAGGCTATTTGGCAACTGTCAGGAAATGGGCCAAGCATAAAAATGGGTAAAGATACGTTGTCATGGATGTCTGCCTCATTTCCCATTGCTACCCCCACTATTAACACTCAAACATTGGCTGGCGATCAGCTAGCTTTAAGGTCACTATATCCACTGGCATAGTGCCTGATGCTTGGAGAATCATAACTGTACTTTCACTATTTGAATGAAGCAATGCATGTCTCTGGTGATTCAGGCAAATTAATCAAGTGCCCATGTTTGGAAACAGTTGCTGGATGCAATCAATGTATATTTAAAGAGCATGTGTCACAGAAGTAATTGTTCATCACTTACAAACTTCCTAATAACTAAGTAGATTATTGAAGTTCTCATGGTGAACTTAGCTTTTCAAAAGATGCTTAAGACATTTTTGTTTGTAAAGTGTGCCATGCATTCTTAAGGCACACTTGATAGTTGACAATTTGATGTTTTAGAAAATGCCTTAGCAACAAAGATAGGGCAGTGACGATGGGAAATATTCGCATGAAGAAAATGTTCCATTGTTTGGGGGGAGTTAGGGGGATGGTTCTGTTCAGGAATTCTGCTGTTCACATTGTTTGTGAGTAACTGAAATGAGGGATAGATTTTAGAGTCATGGATATGGGATGGAGACTTGCACATCTTGCAAGAAGCCTGAGTGCTGCTGGCAAACAGGGAGGCCTGGGGATAAGTGAAGATTGGTCATGAAACAAGGGAAGTCCACAGCTTTCTTGGAGCTTGAAGGAGCACTCCTGCTGTATTTCCATACTTAGCTATTTGTACCTTTGGCAAATGGTGTGCATGTCAATTACAAGTTAGAAGAAATCACAGTTACGTTGTTTAAATTAAGGGTAAAGCTGATAACTGCTCTCTAGTATACTGCTTTGCTGTGATGCAAACAGGTGCACTAAAAATGGCTCAGTGAAAAGTCATGATGTGGAGATGCCAGCGTTGGACTGAGGTAAACACAGTAAGAAGTCTGACAACACCAGGTTTAAGTCCAACCAATTTATTTGATAGTAAACTCGCAAGTTTTCGGGGTTTGCCCCTTCATCAGGCGAATAAAGAGCTCTGGTCTCAGACAGAGCATATAACAGCACAGACAGTTTACCGATTACTGATTAGAATGTGAGTCTTTACAACTAACCTGCTGTTCAATTCTTAAAGAAGCCAACAATATGAATGGAAGGAGCATTAAGCCCAGGTTAAATTGTCTCCAGACAGTACAGTAAGTGAGGTTTAGCAAACCCAAGCATGTCATGGGGGTTACAGATAGTGTGACATGAACCCAAGATCCCTGTTGAGACCATCCTCATGTGTGCAGAGAAAGGTCACCAGGAGTTTCCCAGGTTTTAATGCACTAAATGATGACAAATCTGAAGAGTCTAAAGCCCTGGTTTCAACTCAGGCTCAGTTTTCAGCAGGTGTGCTGCAAAATAAGTTAGGAACTCAACTGTTGCTCCAAAAATTAAGTCAATAATTCGGAAGCGGGGAAGTTGTAAAAGAGGAGCCTTAAGTATTCCCAATCCTTCAGGGTCTACAAAGAAGATTTTTTATACAACAAAATCTCATCTTTTTGATCCCCTTTTGATCCTATTCACTTCCCTACTTGATTGATCTGACAAGGCACACAATGTTGTTTTCCACTCTGGTACCCCAGTTAAAATTACAGTTGTGTCCCAATGATATCAGGTGAGCCGGTGAAAATCTGAACTTGTCACCTGCTGGCCTTTCTAGCCTAGGCAAATAAATGGATATGTTTTATTGCTCTCTCACCCTGAGAATGTACTAAGAATTGTCCTTAAAATATGGGTGAACTAAGTAAGCCAGCTACTTAATGTGGACAATGAATGCAGCATCAGAGGACACAACTATAAAATCCAGAAGCCTTAATAAATTTCTGCCCATCAATCTCCAAGCTAGTGGAACTGTTGGGCATCATAGTTGATTCATGATTAATTGACACCTTTTCAAACAAACTAGATATATGGGATTTAACAGGGGGATGTAAGTGATAACATTTGAAGTGTATCCAAGCCAACATTCATATCATGATCAATAAGAGCAAAATAAATTAACTGATTATTCATCTTATCATTGTTCGTAGGACTGTGGAGCATGTAAAAATAGTTGTTGCATCCTCTTGCAAAACAGTAATGAACATTCAGAAATGTCAGAAAGATAAAGACTAATTAAATTATTCAACTTGTCCCTTACAGACATAATCAGAAAGAAATGGGAACACTAGTAGGCCCTTCGAGCCTGTTCCACCGTTCAGTGAGAATATGGCTGATTTTGTTTTTACCTTAGTTCCACTTTCCAGCCAAACCCTCCATTCCTTGATTTCTGTGAAACCAAAAATCAATCTATCTTAGACTTGAATATATTCAAGAACTGAAAATTCATTGTACTGTTGGGCTGAGAATTTCAAAGATGTCATATGTATCAGAAGGTAAAGCCGTCCTAACCTCCAGAATCGTATATTCTGATGGGAGAGGTCCAAATTCTCATTAAAACCCTACCAATATTGGGAACAGTTCAGAGAAAAACCTGACATTTTTAGTTGATTGAAGGTTGTCCAGGAGGCCAAAATGACCTGATTTATTTTATAATGTACCCACTACTTCTCCCCAGAGAGAAAGAGATCTGGCTTTATCCTAAATATATACAGTGCAGTAGCATTCATTGCCAGGACCAACAGCCTAGTTCATAACCCTACATTTCTACAGCAAAACAAGAACCACCCGAGCATGAAACATTCAACTTAATTTTGTGCTTCTTTAACTTGTGTAACTCATGAATCCCGATGACTTAACTATTTAAAGAAAAGTTATTGCATTTTGAAAATAATTCATTGTATGTGCCATAATGTGATGTTCAGATAGGTATGTTAAGGAATTAAAAGTTCTTGTTTCCGTAAGATATTTTGGAATAGGTACAGAACAGACACAGTATCAACGATGTGCCCGTTTAACTTTCAATTAAAGACCTCATTTTAATACTGAGTTGCAGATTCTAAATAATTTCCCCATTGCATCTCACTAGCTTCACTGACAAAATTTCCTGACTATCCCAGCAGGCATTGTAGGATAAGTTGCGATAGCACTGCAGCGTGAGAACAGGCTAGCTGCAATCTCCCAAGTTTCTAAGTCCCTGACTTTAAAAAAACACACAAAGTATAACATATTGTGAGATGCTGCCAGTGCTCTCTTTAACCTGTGCAGTCTCAATGAACAAGATTCCACATTTCAATTCTCTTCCACTGGCCATTTGGATCATATCTTATTTGCATCTCAAATCCACTTACCTGCTTTTGTTTGATATCCTTACTGTAAAGCAAACTATCGATTTCAACCTTGGCTATTTCAATTGATCCAGCCATCATGGCTTTTTGAGGTGAGTTTCAGTTCCAGACTTTTGTTGCCGTTTTGTCCAGAGAATGCTTCTTGATTTTTACTCCTAATTAGCCTTGCTCTATTTTTAAGATCATGCTCCCTTATCCTGGACTCTGCCAACAGAAACTTTTGACCAAGACCGCTGTCTTCACTTCAGAAAAATGGTCTGATTAAACTGCTGCCTCAATTCATCTGCTGCTGAAATTCTCATCCATATCTTTGTGACATCTAGATTTGATAATTCCAGTGCTCTCCTGGTTTACTTCACATCTTTAACCCTCCTTTAATTTGAACATAACCAAAATCTACTGCCTGTGTCCTAATTTCCACTAAGTCCCCTTTGCTCATCATCCTTCATAGACCGACATTGACTCCTGCTATGGTTGTGCCTCAGTTTTAAATCTCTCATCTTTGTTTTCAAATCATTTCATTGCCTGATTTTATAGTCATGCCTTCAGCTGCTTGGGCACTATGCTCTGGGAATCCCTCTCTAAATCTCTCCTATTCCCTACTTCTCCTTCTTCTTAAAGCTTCCTTCTCTCCTAATATCCTGTGTGGCTCAGTGTTTAAAGTTTACTTGTTAATGCTCCTGTGACCCTCTGTGGGATATTTCGTTATGTTAAAAATGCTGTGTAGTTTCATTGTCCACATTTTATTGAATCCCTTTCCCACTTAAATCCCTTAATGAGGTCAGCTGGCTAACTTCCTAAATTGATGGAATACAAAATCAAACAAAAATTTTGTGGACGCTGGAAATCTGAAATAAAAACAGAAAATGCTGGAAAAGCTCCGCAGGTCTGGCAGCATCTGTGGAGACAGAAAGAGACAGAGTAATGGTTAGAGTTTCTGGTCCTTCCTGTCAGCAGGATCTTCTGCTCCCATGAAAGTTGATCCTGGCTGTGATTTCCACAGTGATGGGACGAGCGGATCAAGCAAATTGCTGTTGACTTTGGTGGGCTCAGAAGGTTCCACCAGCGGCCAATGGCATGCCATCTCTACATGAAAAACCCACTCTGGGTGGCTGGAAAATTATGGCCAACGTTTTGAGTCCAGTATGACTCTTGCTGAATTTTTGTTTTCTGTTTTTGTTTTCTATTGACAGAGTATAAACTGTGCTTATGCAACTGTTTCATAATCCAACCCTTTATTATTCTGTACCCCTTCAAGACTCGTGTATGTTCCTTGAGATTCTGTGCTCAAAACTGAATATTGTTCGTATCCCAACTAAGAGGAAGTGAGATAAAGGCGAAATACTGTGGATGCTGGAACCTGAAACAAAAACATAAAATGCTGGAGACACTCAGTAGGTCTGATAACATCTGTGGAGGGATAATAGAGCCAAAGTTTCAAGTCTGGATGACCCTTCACCAGCTCTGATAAAGACTTGAAACGTTGGTTCTATTCTCTTGCCACAGATTCTGTCAGTCCTGCTGAGTTTCTCCAGCATCTTCTGTTTTTTGTTGTGTTGTAGAGGAAATGAGATTGGCACGCACTCATATTTCACTCATTTCTCCTTGAGAGTTGTAACCTGGGGTCCTACAGGTCCCAGTTTGCATATTTATGTGACTTTGGATGGAAGTTCAAATGCCCATTCAAAGGACTGCCTAAAAGTTGATTCAGGCTGTTAGCTTAAAGTTCCCAACAATCCTTTGAATGCTGGTTGCCCATTTTTCACCAGTTGAGTGTCTCATAGAAATCATAGAAACTCTACAGTATAGAAAGAGGTCATTCAGCCCATCGAGTCTGCACCGACCACAATCCCACTCAGGCCCTACACTCATATCCCTACCTATTTACCCACTAATCCCTCTAACCTACGCATCTCAGGACACTAAGGGCAATTTTAGCATGGCCAATCTACCTAACCTGCACATCTTTGGATTGTGGAAGGAAACTGGAGCGCTCAGAGGAAATCCATGCAGACATGAGGAGAATGTGCAAATTCCATACAGACAGTGACCCAAGCCAGGAATCAGATCCAGGTTCCTGGAGCTATGAAGCAGCAGTGCTAGCCACTGTGCTACCATGCTACCTGCTCCTCCATTAATATTTTCTAATGCCGCTCCCAGAAACTTGTTTGCCCCAAACTTTACTTTATGCAGGTTATGAGATACCAGATTTTCAATAGCTGGAAAATGTTTTGAATTGTGACATGGAAAAAACGTGATTTTGGGGAGAATTCTGACTGTTGAGAAGCATAATTTTTGCTTCAGTTTTGTTTTAGTCCAATCTGTAGAAACGCGAAGTCCTTATTAATAGAATTTATACTTTGATATGGTTATCATTTTACAGAACATCCTCAATCTCTTTGCACAGAATATACAAGTCAGCAATTTTGCTATCTTTTTTTAACATCTAAAACAAAGATAATTTAAAAAGATGTTGGGATTGATTTCAAAACTACTCCTTGGTCCTTCGGATATGCAATAACTTAGTCGGCAGTCCTTAAAAAAACCATTACAGCAAGCTCTTAGAGCAGCCAAAATTTTCGTAGGCTGGAATGTTACCACTATTCACGCTGATGGGACTTTCCCATCCCGCTACAGTGAATGGAGACTTGGCTAGGCACCGAATTCTCTGACATTGCTACAACAGGAGCATGGCATGAACAGCTAGTAAATGGTGGCTGTAAGTTTTCTGAGTTGAGGAGGAGCAGGATTGCCAGTTCCTGTGTCATTCCTCCACTCGAGAAATCACTTCATCAATTGATTTAAGTTTCTTACTTTCCTCATTAACTCGGGACACCTGTTCAAAACTGCAAGCTAATGAGGCCCAACTACCTTCATTTTCAGTGGGTATGATCACTTGGCAGTTGTGGATTGTGGCCTGTTGTGTACCTCTCTTGATTAACCTGTCCATTGACTTAATGGGTTTATAATGGGCAGCTGATTGGCAAATGCCATTTTATTGCCCTGCCAAAAGTGAAACTTGGCCCCTCACTGCTGTGATTGAGCCAGTATTGTAAGGATGCAAGTCGAAGTTCACTCTGCTGAGTTCTTTCGCTGATTTCTAATCTTAAAAAAGTTCTGTCATCTTCACAGAGTCTTCGAGACCGGAAAAGAAAGAAAGCAAGTGCCCCACCCCAGGATGTGATGGAACTGGACATGTCACAGGCCTTTACCCTCATCATCGTAGCTTGTCGGGCTGTCCACACAAAGACAGAGTCCCCCCTGAAAGTAAGTGGAAAAGTTCAAAGTGCAAGGTAAACGTGTTTGCAATTACTATCATATGTAACCAGTTGTGCTTCCTGAGGGAATGCCACTTTCTACCAGTTTTGATGCTTTACCAAGCTGTCGACCAATCAACCACTTGAATCATGTGGTTATATTTTCTAATCCTGACAAATTAAATAAAGTAGAATACAGGAAGTGTCTTACAATGAGGATTTTGAACTCAGTGGAGCAATCCTTCACAGTGAATCTGCAGTCCAATTTACAAGCTGCCAATTGATTTAACAGGTGCAATGTAAAATAAGCTGCTGGTTTGTTGTGGGACCAACTTCATTCTCAATAACTCATGCACTTATTAAATTCATGAATATAATCAGAATGATACAGTTAAGCTATGTATTTTATCTTTGCTCTCTCTATGTGAGTTTATCTGTTAGTAAAGCACCCATGTGAATTGCTTAGAAAGGCAGAATATTTCAATTTTGGTGGCAACATTAACAGATAGCTGTCCCTTATGCACCCCATTGGATGTTCCACTGGGTTGAACTCGGTGAGCAAGAAGCAGAATCGAGCAATTTGTGTAACAGGCAGCTGATTGATTTTCTCCACTTTTATGCCCTTGTCCCTGGGATAACCCGCTATTTCAACTGTACCTTAAGAAGTCACACAACACCAGGTTAAACTCCAACAGGTTTATTTGGAATCACGCACTTTCAAAGCACTACTCTTTCATCAGGTGAGTCAGCCGATGAAGGAACAATGTTCCGAAAGCTCACGATTCCAAATAAATCTGTTGGACTTTAACACGGTGTTATGAGACTTCTTACTGTGCCCACCCCAATCCAATGCCGACATCTCCACGTCGTGGTCATCAGTACCTGATTGGAAACAATTTTGGTCTCTTCCCTTGGACACCAACCTCTCCAACGCACACACCCACACACGCACCCACACACACAGACACACACACACTTGTTTCAGGTGAGTTCTTTCTAACCTTTGCAAATCGAGGTCCTACGCTGTGGTTAGGACCCCAGTTGTGACTTCAATACATTGGCAGAGCTGGCCAAGTGTGAAAAGATTCCATAAGGGCTTGGGGATAGTAGTTTTCTGGAGCCAAGTGGAACATTTCTCTGCAGTTTGTCACTGATATGTTGTTGCTCTCTCACTCTGGCATTCATGACCCCCACACCCGTATCCCTACGACCAATCTAAGGGCTGAGGCTCGCCCAATATTTTGGTACCCTGGAATTGGTGAGATGCCATGGGGTGCCAGTTTCAGGATGCACCTTGCTGGCAGTATGGCAATCAAGCTCATCATGCATGCTACAATGGGTACAGATGGTTGGTGTGCCTCCTTGGTGAGCCAATCAAAAAGCTCAAACCTATCCCAGTGTCTTGTCCTGAAAGAAACGTGTGGAGAATCAGAGCAGGTATCCCATCCATTGAACAACTCTTCAATTTATAGATAATCACAGCCTCAAATAATCTGATTTGATTTGATTTGATTTATTATTGTCACATGTATTAACATACAGTGAAAAGCATTGTTTCTTGCACCCCATATAGACAAAACATACCGTTCATAGAGTAAGAAATGAAACACTGCAGAATGTGGTGTTACAGTCATAGCTCGGGTGTAGAGAAATTATGTAATTTAATGCAAGCTAAGTCTATTCAAAAGTTTGACAGCAGCAGGGAAGAAGCTGTTCTTGAGTCAGTTGGTGTGTGACCTCAAACATTTATATCTTTTTCTCAAAGGAAAAAGATGGAAGGGAGAATGTCCGGGGTGTGTGAAGTCTTTAATTATGCTGGCTGCTTTGTCCAGGCAGTGGGAAGTGTAAACAGAGTCAATGGATGAAAGCTGGTTTGTGTGATGGATTGAGCTACATTCATGACCTTTTATAGTTTCTTGCAGGCTTGGGCAGAGCAGGAACCATACCAAGCTGTGATACAACCAGTTTGTTCATTTATGATATAGCGTACTACAACACCAATGTAGCTGCATTATCGTCACTGCAATTACATGTTGAGAATTGAATAGAATTTCACAGCACTTAATCAAATCAAGAAGAAACATACAGAAACAATACCAGAACAAAGACTAAAAGTGAAAAAAGGATAGGATAATAAAAGTACAAAATCCAGCGATTAGAGACTGAATAATGTTATCACCAAATGACATAAAATGTAACAATAGGTTTAGCTGTGTAATAGTGCTATTTAACTCTAAGATGTGTTTAACAAAGGCTGAACATTTTCTTAACTTCACTCATAGTGCATTTGAAACTTCATTTTCCTTAGTACCTTAGTACTGTAAACAGAGAATCTGCTGTGTTTCGTTTGAAATTCAGATGGAGAAGTGGGAACAACTCTGAGAAAATAGCAAAAATGTGGGCGATTCTCCCAAAAGTGCTGAAATGGCAAGAAAACTAGTGTGGATCATGACTGTTTTTTCAGTGCAGCTTCAGACCTGAATTTTCCACGCTGTGCACTGCTGAGGTCCCAGTTGTGAATCTCATTACAAACCTGAGGGGCTGGGACTAAATCGCGCCGGAGTCTGACAGTTTTGGAACTCTGAGCATGTGCAGTGGTCTCGATCTGTCAGTCTCCCAGTTTGCTGGCCAGCTCAATCGCTGAGAACTCCCACACTGCTGCCCTTCCACCACCACCACCACCACCTCCCGTCCCCCCCCACCCCCCACCCCGTCCCCCCGCCCCCGCCCACAACCCGATCGTGGCCTCCACAATTCCCTGGCCAGCCTCAACCTCTCGTCCCATTCCGGACTGCCCCAATATCCAGTCCTGCGCATCCAGCAGTGATGATCCCCTCATCCTCCCTCATGCCGGCAGATCCACCTCCCCCCACCCCAGGAGGTAGACTCCTCCACCCCGGGCAGACCAACACCGTCGACCCCACCCGCCTCGATCATTGGCCTCCCTCCAGCCCTGACTGATCCCCATGCAGAGTGGCAGTGGGATCCCCACCCTTACTGATTGCCTCTAGGTCCTGCCCACAATAGGTCCTGTCCCCTTGGCACTGCTTGGTGCCTGATGGGCAGTGCCAAGATGCCCCCTAGGCATGGGTACTTTGCCCCTTGGGCAGTGCAAGGAGTCACAGGTTGGCACTCCCAAGGTGCCCTCCCAACCCTGACACACTAATGCCCTTCCGTACATCAAGCTTTCAATCCCCCTTACATCCTCACAGGAGAAAAATGAACACAACTACCATGAGAGGGAAGGATTGGTAGGGATGTTCCTGAGCTGTGGCTGTTAACCACCTGTGTGCCCTGGAGTTGGCAGGGGTGGGTGACAAGCAGAGGATGGTGACTGACAACCAGGTCAGCGTCTGGCACACAAATGAACATCAGCTGAATCCTATTCACAGAAATCCCTAGAGTGCAGAAAGAGGCCATTTGGCCCAGTGAGCCTGTATTGACAACAATCCCACTGGTCCTATTTCTGTAACCCCATGTAGTTAGCCTAATACTACAGGATAATTTAGCATGGCCAATTCACCTAATCTGCACATCTTTGGACTGTGGGAGGAAACTGGAACACCGGAGGAAACCCATACAGACACAGGGAGAATGTGCAAACTCCACACAGACAGTGGCCGAAGACTGGAATTGAACCCAGAACCCTGGCACAGTGAGGCATTAGTGCTAACCATTGTGCCACCATGCCACTGCAATTCATAAGTCTTCAGCGAAGGAAATGCCATGCTGCATAGGCTGTTTTCCCTCCCTTCCCCTAATGTATGTTCTTTCTTACCGTGCTGGACCATGATGCACCAGGCCTGCCAGGTGTTGCAGCCCCCACAGCTGGCTCCTGACCCAACTCCCCTGGGCACCTTGGAGGAAGGCCCTCCAAGGACAGCACCAGTGAAATGGCACAGGCATCAACCACACAACCCACCGAGACAGACTATCACCACAGTGGGTCATGTTAGTGCTAAGGCTTCTGGGTCACTAACTAGTGAGCACATCACAGCCACTGATCCGTATTGGGTGGAGGTGGGCACATCCAAGGGCTTGGGCACATAGAAGTTTGCTCGCTGGCCCCAATCTAGATGCCTCAGGTTTGTTCATCCCAAAGCTGGTGGAGATGCATTAGGAAACCCGAGGAGTTCTGGAAGGCCTGTCAGTGATCATACTATGACTGCAAGGCTGTTTAGAGGAGTCAAACAGAGTGCTGTTGCAGGAGGTGGTGCCGACACAGTGTGAGACTCAGGTCAACACTGCAAGGGTGGCGACTGCACTGGAAAGTCTGGCTCAGGGGTTTGGTTTCATGGGTGGCAGGGTCCAGGTCATCCTGGAGACTACAAGCCATGGCAGATACACATGGGTCATGGGCTAGGGTGTTGCTGGCATTTTGGAGGTACATCTGTCTATGGCCGCGGGTTTCGGGGACATGTTGGGAGACACTGTTGGGCATGGTTGGAGCTCTTGCTGGCATTCCGGAGACACAGCAGGCTGTGGCTGGAGCCTTGATAACTTAGCCAGGCTCAGATGGCTACTGTTGAGGGGCTCCAGAGTCTGGCTTGCTCACAGAATGCTGTAGCCGAGGAGCTTGCCGAATCTCAGAGGACCATACTGAGGAATCACCCATCATGGGGGCAGACGTGTCTGAGCTTCCAGGACTGGCAGAGCCAAGTGACGTCAGAGCTTCTAGAGCTCAGTCCAGTTACCCTGGCATCCCATGGAGTGCCCTCGGTGCCTCTGGCACTCTCAGGAAGGACTAGAGCCCATGCCAGGGCCTTCCATCCAGGAGACTCTGGCTGTCCCAAGACATTTCGATGCCCCCTTCCTCACACCGGAGCAGCTCAGGACCAGCTGGATGAACAGGATGGCACAGAAACATCAGTGTTATCCACAAGTCGGCCGAGGCCCTCCAGGTCTCAGCTCCATGGAGGACGTCCACCAAAGGCATCGCAGGCAATCGGGCGCAAATCAGAGCTGGAAACCTCCATTCCAGTATGCATCCTGGGGGAGCATAGAGACAAAGCAATAGGCCACACAAGATTAGAGTTGTCGGGTCACTCGGAGGGCACAGGTGAAGGTCACCAGTAGTTAGGGTGGAGTTTTCGTAAATGTAAAGCTCACAATAAACTATTACTTTCACCTCACAGCTGTGACTAACCTGTCTAATTCTCCCCTCACAGAGCTGAGTGTTCTCCAATCCTACGCAGACTGCTGTGCTGTGTGATACCAGCGTCTAGGCCAAAAGTTTCAGACTGTTTGTCCTACTTTCCACAACTTCCTCTGAAAATCACCACCAATGCTTGGCATCATTCCCCCCTACCCCCTCTCCGCACCCAGTCAATCCCTACGACCCATTGCCTCATATGCTTATGTTCCCAACTGTGACGTAGGCCAGAGTGCCAGTGTGCACTCGGAGAACAGGTAGAAGTCAGATTTGAGTGGCTCCAGGGACGGGATCCCAGTCTGCACAACACCGAGTTGTCATCATCCTCCAGCCTTCACCAAAGACTTGCTACCAGGCACATTACCCTCTTGTGATGTTTCTTGAAGTTTGGGGGCGGGGGGGGGAGGTGTTGTGGTGGTGGTGGTGTGGGGAGGCTGTGGGGATGGATTGAGAGAGGTTGGGGAAGTGGAAGGGTCATTTGAGTTGAGGGGGCAGCTTTGGATTGTACGGGGAAGGCGCAGCTCCAGATGCTCCTGGAGTGTGGTGGAAGGATGTTGTGTGCAGCCTCCCACACTGCATGGCAACAACCAGGTGAAATGGGGCTGCTATCAGGGCCTCATCTGCAGCCTTGCCCTGCTGGAGTGCTGCCATCACCGCCTGTCCCGCCATCCTCCGGCTCCTCATATGGCAAGTCGTCCACTTCTGCCTGGCTTCCTCTTCCTCCTTTCCTCACTACTACACAATGTTGTGCAGAATGCAGCACACGGTGATGATGCGTGAGGCCTGCACAGGGTTGTACTGGAGGCCCCCCCAGGCTCTCCATAGCAGTGCAGGCAGCAGAACCGCATCTTCACCAGGCCGATGCAATGCTGCACTACGGGCAGAGTGGTAGTGTGGGCCTCATTGTAGCAGACCTCTGCCTCAGGACTTCACACTGGTGTCAACAGCCATGAGCACAGCAGGTAGCTCTCGTCCCCCAAGAACCATCCAGGCAGCCTGGGCGGCTCTTTGAAGAGCCGGGGAATGTTCGACTGCCTCAGGAGATCGCTGGCACGGACTCTCCCTGGCAGTGTGCGCATAATGGTCAGCCGATGGTCAGCCGATGGTCACAGGCCATTTGAACATTGAGTAAGTGGAACCCTTTTCTGTAAATGAATGGTTGCCCCTCACCTTGTGGGGACTGCAGGATGATGTATGTCTCATCCACTGCTCCCTGCGCATGGGATATCCAATTAATGGTGACAAAACCCGCAGTCTGGGCCTCCTGCTGAGCCTGTCTGACATCAAAATTGATGCAGTGGCCTGCCTGGGCAGACAAAGTATCTGTGACCTGGTGGACTGAGGCCTGCGAGGTTCTGTAGAGATTGCCTCTGGGTGCCTGAAACAACTCTGTTGTGTAGAAATGTCACCATATCTTAACATAAACTGGAAGCAGGTGGCCTCCGCTTCCCTGAGATGCCTGGTGTGTGAGCACTGACACAAGTGCTGGGATGGTTCCTTAAATAAGCAGAGCCGTCAATGACACATGGCCTCTGATAGGCCTTCAAATGACCTCCTGGCCCAGTACTGCTTTGGCCTCCACATCCTCCTTCTCCTGCCCACGCTTTTGGGAGACTGTTGTCTCATCTTATGGGCATCACTGGAAGCCCCCTGCCTTCCTTCCTGAGGGCCTGCCGCTGGCTGCTCCTTCAGTGACCTCCAAGCTTTCTATCTCCTCAGCCGCCACCATGATGGGAAGCTTTCAATCCGTAAGCCCAAGATGTCAGTTACAGAGAGAAGGATTGAGGGATTAAATGGCGTTGCTTGCAACTACCCCAGCACCATTGTGTCCCCCCCCCCCCCCCCCCCCCCCCCCCCCCCCCACCACCACCACCACCACACCACCACCACCCCACCTCTCCTCAATCCCTCACTGGAACCAGTACTTCCACCTGTAGGTGCTGGCAACACCACACAATCTGTGGTGCCATACATTACTTGATTAAGTTGCCTGCCATTATCATCGTTAACATGGCAGGCAGGGAGAGTATGCCAGTTGATGCGCAGGCGATACCCTTGCAATCCCTTGAGCCATTGCCATTAGTGCAACTATAGCATTCCCTTCCAGGCATGTGTCGCAGCTGAGGAACACGGTGCAGGGGCAGGCTTTTACCACAGTATGGGTTCCCATTCACTTTAGAGTACATGCAGGATGAGTGTCCGTGTTAACCAGAGCACTCCTGCTTGGAGCACAAGCTGCCTGAATTGATCAGCCCTCAAGCAGCACATGGTGCACCCCTCCCCGACTCTCCCTAAAAACCCAGTAATCAGTCCCCAGATCCGCACCACACCCCACAGCCAGAACAATGGAACATCTCAGTGACTGCAGACAGCAGCCTGACCAGCATTCGGTAAAGTGCATCTCCCCACCTCACAGAGTACATGGAACATGGGGGATAGCACTTCCAGCTCTCCAGGAATTTTCCCAACCAAACAGAAAAATTCCAGGCCCTGCCCCCAACCCCCCCTGCAGTCCAGGGGCTGCAACCCCTTAAAACTTATCCCCTTACTCTTGTTCAAAGCTGCCACAGCAGGTACTGACTTCTATAGAACAGTTGTAAGCCCAACAGCATGATGTCAGACCAGAGAGGGGGGAGAAAATATTGGAGACGAAGCTTCTAGCTATAGACCTGCTAATGACATGTTAAGGTATGTTAATGAATGCAAATTGCCGTTACACTAATTTTCAGCGTGAATCCATCAACGGGAAAAAGCTGAGAGACGTGTGGAGACAGCAGATACCCAGCATAAATTAGCCCCATTGATATTTCCTGGCCCACTGCGCCAGTTTTATAGTGCAAAGGGATGGGAGAATCATTCCTTACATCTTTGGAATTTTTGGGAATTGTTCATATCAGCTTGATGGTGATTTACTACAGTTACAGAAATTTAAATTATTTGAGAGATTTCTCACTTTAGTTTTGGTACAGGAGCAATTGGACGATATTTGAAGCTATTTGGATGATGTATTTATTCCAATAGTAGCAGTCTACACCAAACTTTGAGAAAGGGCAGAAAGAATGGGAGACGTAAGAATACGGAAGGCGAACTACAAAAAGAAATCCATTTTCACATAGCAGGCTATACAAGCCAAAAATGAATCATGTGGCATTATTGGAGGAACAGTATAAAAAGAGCTTGAAGTTGAGAAGACAGCTAATATTCATTACATCAAATGTTGGCTCAGAACCTGGAGGTTTCCTCAGTAAATTCAACTATTGCACCTGTGGCCACATAAACAGCAGCAATTAGGGACTGTTCACCAAGTAGCCCTGAGTTACAAGAAATCCATTGGATTTCCTATTCTTAAGTAGTTATATCTACATAAAAGTGGACTTGTCCATCAGAGTAAAATGGGAAGAGACAAGATGTTGGTGATAGCCTCATTAAATGGCATTTCAATTCATAAAATGCACTTTTATCAATGACCTCAGTTCATCTTATTTTTGAACAAGTTCTATTTTACTGTTCTCAATTAACTGAAGCTCCATATTATGCATGTATATATTCATATAGAACAATGACACAGAACAACGATCATACCATTCTCCAGAATAGAGAATTAATGATATTCTATTTATGTAAGGTACTCCATAGATTTATATGATATATACAGAGAGGGGATAGCCCTAAAGCTGTCTGCATACTTATGGAGGGTGGGCAGTGTCTTCGAAATGGATTACAAGGATTTATTGCTTTGTCTCACTACCATAATAAACCAAAGAACGAATACCATTCCAATGATGTTCCAATTATATACTGAAACTAATTCAATGCAAAAAGCCACCAGCCTGAAATCAGATTAAATGATGTATTTAACTTGCCACATGATTGCACCCCCCTTCATTATTTTGTATGTCCTGCTCTCGGAAAAATTTGGAAAGGCAGACTTCTGCCCAACGTATCAAGATGGGAGAATTTTCCAATGTCGGAATTTGTGCCCAATGGAAGGAATCTTCGGATTATGGGGATTCCTGTCCTATCATTCAAAGAGTTTGCTGGGACACGCTGCTTACTGATCATGGCAGCCCCACAATAATCTGATTGTCCAAGCTTTGTTAATTGGCTGGAGACAAGACCTTAGCTCCTTGCTCAGCTGGAAGCCCAGCCTCAGAGCTGCCAGTCAATCTAATTGGCACCCTGGTCCAGTCCTTGATCACGCCCATCTCCCCATCCTCTTCCAACGGCATTTTTCCTTACAATCACAGAAGGTGTAACACCTGCCCCTTTATCTCCCTCCTCCTCACTATTCAAGCCTCCAAACACTCTTTCCAGGTGAAGCAGCGTTTCACTTGACCTTCTTTCAATTTGGTATGTTTATTCCAGCGCTCCCAATGATGCCTCCTTTACACTGGGGAGCCTAAACACAAGGCTGAGTGGCTGCTTTGCAGAACACCTTAGCTTAGTCTGCAAGCATGACCCCAACCTTTCTGTTGCTTGCCATTAACTCACCATCTTGCTCTCATACTCACATGTTCATCCTTAGCTTGCTGCAATGCTCCAGTGAGACTTGGCACAAGCTGGAGAAGCAGCATCTCATCTTCATCTGGGCACGTTACAGTTCTTTTTTTTCAGCTATCTCATATGTATATCATCTGAGGACAAATCCCCCCTCCCCTCCCACACCAGGCCATCTGTTTTTTTGGTCTTCAAGTTGCTACATTTTGTTGCAATCCCTCACGGCCTCACATTGATATCTAACACATTCTCCCTTCCTTCAGTTCTGACAAAAAGCCAAAAGACTTGAAGCATTCACTCTGCTTTCTCTCCTTACAGATGCTAAGCAGTTTTTCCAGCAGGGTCTGTCCAAGTAACAGTTTGTTGGATAGGCAGGTGTGTCGTGATTAGATTAAAAAAAGAATTAGCCATAAGCGAGAAGAAATCCGAGAGACATAAATTTCAACTCTTTCTTTGTAATAAAAGTTTTCAGGATTACATATCCTCATTTTCATTAGATCCTCAGTCATTTGACTTAGTCCCAAAGGTGTAGTGTGTTAAGAGAACATGTATTACGTACAAGTATACTTGGCACCAAAACTGTATACCACTGAATAAATACCTTCGCCCATGGCTTAGGCATTCATTCAACATGGTCAAACATCCATGCATAATGATATGGCAAGTGAAACACTCTTGTTCCTGTATTTTATAGCATACCCAGATCACCTGCTCATAACATGTGTAAGAGAGGTATATGTACAAGAATACCATACCTTTGGCAAATATATCTCTGACATTTATTTTGTGCTGTTATTGTTATTAGTGGAAAAAATATCTTTTCACACTAAGCAGAATATTTCCTGAAGAAAGCATGATGAATAAAAACCCAGATGAAACACTTGTTTCAGAGTTTGATCGCCTTACCACAGTTGTGAAGTTTCCTGCACATTGTTCAACTGAAACTTGTTAGAGAGGATTGATTGCCCTTAGGACTACATTTTGGTGTAATTATAACATTTTTTTTTATAATCCTACTCATTTTGGAATTCAGAGAAAAAATGAGTACTCTTTGTCTCGTTGTAGGAACTGAATTAGTTGAGTCACTTAGCATTGACCCCATGAAGAAACTTCAGTTGATTGCACTTCTTTCTCAGAGTTAGGCAGTTACAGGTTCACATCCCAGTCCAGTACTTGAATTCATATTCTAGTCTGACATTTCAGTACAGTAGTGAAATTAAACTGCATGATCAGTAACACTGGGTGATTTTCCAGCCCCGTCTGCCGCATGCTCAAATCCCGTAATGGCCAGAAACTCTTGCGAGAAGGTCATAAAGGGATTTGTGATAAGAAAGTCCCAGAATGAGATCCTACATGCCCCTGGCCGGTGATGTCATCTGGTTCATGCCCAGTAAGGAACATCAATTGTAACACCAATGGGAATTTACACTGATCTCTACAAATAGAAACCAGACGTGATGACCATGTTGGGGGTGAGGAGACAAATTTATTTCTTGAGTGGTCAGCGTCACGATAAACCAATGTACATATTAGTGCAAACAAACCAAGTTGCCTCAGCTTCAAAGACCAAATTACCAGGGAATAGGTGGTCAGTGACATGGGGCACTGCCCTAGCACTGCCAAGTTGGTACTGCCGGGGATGGGGCCTGATGGAGGCATGGGCTAAAGCCAACACCATAGGGGATGGGGCATGATGATGCTGGCAATGAGGGGGTGGACCCAATGATGATGATGATGATGATGATTGGGCAGGGGAAGGAGATAAGAATGGTCTCTAACATTAATTTGAGATTGGGGGTGCCCCGATCTCTGAGAAGCCTGATCTCTGTGGAGCATGCTTCACTCAAAACATGCCCCCTCTGCAAAAATGACAAAGCTTTGGAAGATTGCAAACAGGATAATGTCAACCAAACTGATAGGAATCACATTGTGGTTCACACCGGAGATGTGACTTTGTCATTATTTTTGGAAAATTCAGTCTTTAACTGAAACGCTACACTGATATCAACTGTTACTTTTTTTTAGATCTATTCATCAGTACTAGGTCTGAAATCCTGGTAATCTGGCTTTTGAAACTCAGGCAACTTGGTTCTGTTTGCACAAATATATAACGTGATTTATCATGTTTTTGAGTTTCATGCATCTCAAATTTCGATAGGAGCTGCCTAAGGAAACTTTGCATTGTTGCCAAGTAGATTCTAAGTCAAAATACCAAAAGGTCAATATGAGCTCCTTTCAGCAATCAATAATGAATCATTGTACCACAAAAATTACTAATCATAGTTGCCATCCTGTTCTCTCCCAGGAGCCTTCCCAAGAGCCTTCACATGGGCAATCCAATTCTCACCTGGTGGGAGTCAAATTTTAATATGCTAATAGAGATCACAACACATATGTAGGACCTGACACAGTATTAAGATCCTTTTGGGTATAACATATGTTATAATCCAGAAAGCCAATAAATGAAAGAAAGAACTGGAACCAAACTTTGCACACTTTAATAGATTTTTATTTACAGAGATAAATATTACCAGCATGTACCTCCTAACCCAACAACCACAATTTTTGGCTATTTATAGAAACACAAGTGAAGACCTGATTAATGCCCACTATATACATATGGCCAAAAACAAATTAAAATCCAATTCTATTGAGACCTTTTGTTTCATACTCATTAAGATGGATGTGCAAGAATGCCAAGTGTAGTAGGAAAAACACATTATATTTTATGTGAGGAGAGTGTTGATTGTTGGGCAAGTAGACACTGACTGGCAGAGGCAAATGCATCAGGAAACAGTTAACTGCCAAACTTCTAAAGTCAAACCAGGCAGGTTGACTCTGATTGATAAAGGCATTGCCATGGAGAATGAACGAGGAAATGGCTATCCCTCTAGCTGTTGTTTAGTTAAAAAAGATGCAATGTATGGACATGTTTCTTCTGTTTGCAAAGGACGGGGTACGATGCATGAATATGTATAGTTACCCGCAATACAGTGCACCTGACTGATAATTTTAAACTGGTTGTCAATGTAATTGTTTCACAATCAGGATTGTTTCGTAAGTGCTGTCCAATGACAGAATCACATATAATGTTGAACACTCTGGCTGAAATCCTTCCACCTTGCCTGCCATGGGAATTGTAGTGGGTACGACAGAGAATTTGGCAGATCTTTAAAAGTCTGTTGAACTCAGACAAAACTTTATAATCTTGGGACACACACAGTCAGAGAATCCTGCTCAATATTTTGAGTTTTGTAAACATGAGCTATTTGGCTATGATCAGTACCTTGTCTATTGTCAACAGCCTAAAGGACAAGCTGTTTGATATAATCTGCCAGTCTTTGAGACATATGGCCTCATATTGACGTCACATTGACAATGAAACTACGTCATTCATTTAGGCAGAATGTCAGCCCTTATTTCACACGCAGGATAAATTGTTTCCTTTGCAATTGGTATTTTTGTGAATCTATCCTGATGAATGCAAGATGAAAAGCTCTGACAACATGTCTCTTTTTTCGACAATGCACAAATAATATATAATTAAAGTGTGTGTTGTGTTGACTGACCAAGGACAGAAAGATCAGAATGGGAGCGTGGGAGCATGATAGAAAATTAAAATATCATGGACTTGGAAACTGTAGGTCATGATTACAGTAATCCATCGCTGTGCCCATTTGTTTACTTTTTCTTTGCAGGTTTGCTTTTTGCCAGAAGTTTTGGTTACGAGGAATGAATGAAAGGTTGTGGTTTTCTTTACCATTCAGGAGGCAGAGAGGAGATTGAATTGAGATACTTAAAATTATGAGAGATCTTGACAGAGCGGATCAGCAGTTCTATTTCCATTAATGGACAGGTCAATTCCAAGGGAGAATTAAAGAAGAGCTGAGAAGAAATTTTTCATTCAAATGATGGATACCTGGAACTTGCTGATTGAAAAAGTGATAAGTGCAGAAATCCTCATCGCATTAAAAAAAATGCAGTTGAAGTGAGATAACTCATGGACTGGAGGAATATTTGTAGTGAAGGGATCATTGTTGGATCCCTGCTCTTTCTGATGTATATCATTGAACTTGAGCTTGGTTTAAAAGGCACAACGTCAAATCTTGTAGATGGTACAAACTTGAAATATTGTGAACTATGAAGAAGATTGTGTGGAACTTCAAAAGCCTATATAGGCAGGTTGGTGGAAATGGTAAATAAATGCAGATAAAATTCAATGTAGAGACTGTGAAGTGATTCATATTGGTAGGAAGAATATAGAAAGACAATATAAAATAAAAGCTACTGTTCAAAAGTGGATCCAGCAGCAAGAGGACCTGGATATGTATGTGCATAAATCATTCGAAAATGACATGGAAGGTTGATAAAGCACACATTATATTGTGCTTTAGTAATAGGGATCTAAGCAAGGAAATTATGTTATACCTGAATAAACCACTGTTTCGGCTTCATTTGGAATATTGCATCCAGTTCTAGATACTGCACTTCAGGAAGCATGTGAAAACTATATAGATGGTCCAGACAAGAATAGTTCCAGCGATGAGGGGAACTTCATTTTGTAGAAAAATTGGAGATGTTGCCATTATTGAGTTGAGAGATGTTCGAAATCATGATAGATCTTGACAGAGAGAAACAGTTCCCATTGGTGGAAGGATCAAGAGTCAGAGGCCACAGATTTAAGGTAACTGACAATTGAAGCAATGGCAATTGGATAAAGCTTTTTTGAAGAACAAGTAATCAGAATCTCGAATACAGTGCCTGAAAGTTTGGTGGAGGAAGGACCAATTGAGACTTTCAAAAGAGAATTGGATCATTATTTGAAGGAAAGAATTGCAGGGTTTTGGGCAAAATGTAGGGGCTTGAGGCTGGATGAATTGTCCTCTGGAGACTCAGCACAGACATGATGGTCTGAATGGCCCACTTCTGTACTGTAACCACCCTGAGAGTTTATAACTACAGGATTACTGCTTGAGAACTAAAAAATGGGATTCTCTTTACTGTAAATTTTCATATTTCTGTGCTTCATTTACTGGCTGATCACAAAATCTGCCTCAATAAACAGACTAATGTCTGGAAAAACAGACACAGATGATGAATAATCCACGGAGGGATTTTTAATAGAAATACGAGATAATAATCGGGTGGGAGAAGTGTATGGGCTTACCCAATATAGCTAGCATGATTAATGTGTTACAAGTCATGCCTTTGTTAAAGTTTAAAGTTAAAGTTATTTATTAGTGTCACAAGTTGGCTTAGATTAACATTGCAATGAAGTTACTGTGAAAATCCCCATCCATTATAAACAGTGAATGATTCGCTCCATTTACCCAATATAAGTAGATCACGTAATCAATGTGGACATTGTGATTGGAGGGGACCATCTCTACCAAAATGCTGCCATTAATATCTGCAGATCCTGGTATGTTTACCTGGGGAACCTGTCTTCACTGGATTCTGGATTACATATGTGATGTAGAAATATCTGCAAGGCTAAGGGGAAGGAGCAGGGAAGTGGGACATATTGGGCAACTCTTTGAAAGAGCTGACAAGGTCATATTGGGCCAAATGGCCTTCTTTTGTGCTGTGTAAGGATATTTATAGCTACAGTGCGTCATCGGACCAGCATAGTCAGTGAGTGTACTGGTCAGTTCCAAGTTCAAATTTGCTTTTGTCAGCCTACAGACATGTTGCCATGCTGAGCTGAGGATGGAGCTGAGCTCTCTGTCTCTTACCCGCAGACATGTGCCTATCAGATAGCTTTACTTTCCCCTTCATGATGGCCTGTCATTTTTCTTTTCCTCCCTTCAGCTTTAGTAAAGGATTGAGATGCCTCCCTGAGCTTTTCCAGTGGCTATAACAATTTATGCTCCACTCCTCTGTCACTTTCTTTCAATTATCCATGTGCCTTTTAGTCTTATGAATTGTACCTACAGTTTTCCCCTTCTGTCATTAATGTCAATTTGTGCCCTGATTCCAAATCTCCATCCAGAGACTGGCTAATAATTATGCCAATAGCTGACCCTGTCGAACATCTATTAACACATTACCTCACACACTAGTGAGATTTGCATCAGTTCTTAAGCATTTACATCAACAGATGCAATTAACCCTAGTCCCTCCTTTGAGGAGTTTTATTGGATGCTACCGATCTTCAGCACCTATGTCTATTCAACCCAAAGGGGGGAATTTTGAGCCCCAAAAAGGAATGGGTTTCAGTTAGCTGGGAAGTAAAAACATGAAAAATCTTAAATCCGAGCCCTCCACTGCTTTAATGAAGGAGAAACTTGCTGATCAACCAGCCCCTGGGAGGTGAGTGGTTCATTAAAATATTTTAATGAGACTGTGCTAGAAGACTTTCTTTCTGTTTCAGCTTTAACCTGGCAGCTAGAGTGAGGCGAGGACTGCTGTATGGAAGAGGCAATATCTTCACCAGATTCTGGGTTACAGTTATGACATGGAAAAATCTGCAGAGCTAGGGGAAAGGAGCAGAAAAGTGGGACACATTGAGCAATTCTTTGAAAGGGAGAATGAAGGCCAAACGGTTTTGCCAGCATTATTTATAAGCTAAGGGGAGAAGGAAAGCTTTCTCCAAGCAAATCTCTTAACCTCACCAAGCACTGAACCATCCCAGCTACAATGCAGTGCCTTTCAATGTATCCTGTGGCCAGTGATCTTATCATGCCCATCCCTGTCCTTAATGATGTCTCCCTGCAAGCTCCTCCCAGTCTCTCTGGCCCCGCAATATTTTTTCTTCTGCTGATTTCTTTGGTTCCACCCCTCCTTCCCACTCCCCAACCCCACCAACCCCATCCCAAGACCTTACTAATCTCTCCCTCCCCTTGATATCTGAGGTTCCGGCATCCCCACCTCAATTAACCAGTTAATGGACTGTCAGATCCATGAGCTCTCCTGATGTCTCTCCTACCTCATCCATCAATATGCCTCCCTAATCCCAATCTCTCCCTCCCTGCTCTCCTCTCTTGCTTGATTCTGAAGGCTTAGCTGCTCAATAGCCAGCCAACCATCCTCTCAATCCCTCTGGCTGTCAGTGGGAAACAATGTTCAACTGTGTCCTGCCATTAAACCTGAGGGGAACATGTACTTATCAGTAACAAAACTGCAGCCCCCCCGTCACTTCGCCACTCCACACCATCTGCATCATCCATGTCAATGCCATGGTGTTTGAAAAATATCAACAGAGATAAACAAGGATATTCCGTTTTAGTTCCTTTTAAATGTTTTTATTTTTATAAAGGGTTACTTTTCTAGTTTTAATGGGATGTGAAAATGACGGGCTAGGACAACATTTATTGCCAATCTTTAGTTGTCCTTGTGAAGCTGATGGAGAGCTGCTGGACTCCATGTGGTAGTAGATACACTCACACAATGCAGTTAGGAAGGGAGTTCTAGGATTTTTACCGAGCGACAGTGAAGGAACAGCAATATAGTTCCAAGTCAGGATGGTTTGTGACTTGGAGGTGGTGGTGTTCCCATGTGTCTGACCCCCTTTTCTTTCTAGGTGCAGCGGTCAGGGAGTTGAAAGGTGCTATTGAAGGAGGCTGGGGAAATTGCTGCAGTCCATCTTGTACAGGGACACAATGCTATTATTGTGCATCAATATTAGAGGGAGTGAGTTCTTGAAGTGGTGGATGGGATGCCGATATGTTGTTGGAGCTGCACTTGTTTAGATAAGTGAAGAGTATTCCATCACACCACTGAATTATACCTTGTAGATGATGGACAAGTTTTGGGAAGACAGGAGGTGAGTTATTTGCTCCAAAATTTCCAGTCTCTGATGTGCTCTTGTAGCCATAGTATTAATGTAGTTTGTCTGGTTAAGTTTCTGGTCAATGGAGACTGCCACAATGTTAATGATGGATAATCAAACAGTGATAATGCATTGAATGAAAGGGGCAATGGCTAGATTCTCTCTTGTTAGAGATGTTTACTGTCTGGTACTTATATGGTGCACATATTGCCTATCAATTGTCAGCCAATGCTGAATGTTTTGCTTCATATGGACACAAGCACTTTAGTACTGAGGATTCATGAATAGTATGTGACACTGCAATCACCAGCCAATGTCTCCATTTCTGATCTTATGATGAAGGTAAGGTTATTGAATTGTCCTGGGATACTATCCAGATGAACTCTTTCAATGATATCCTGGGATTAAGAATCTTGGCCTACAAGAACCACAGTCATCTTCCTTTGTGCTAAGTATCATTCCCGTCAGTGGAGAGTTTCCCCCTCATTCCCATTGGTTTAATTTTTTGCTCGGACTCCTTGATTTCAGTCAAATGCACCCTTGATAACGAAGGCAGCCACTGTCATGTGCCCGATTCAATTCAGCTTCTTTCTTCCACGAGGTCAGGAGCTGACTGGCACTGACAGAACCCAAACTGAATAGCAGTGAGAAGGTGATTGCTTGTAAATGCCACTTGTTAGCGCTTTTGACAACACCTATCACTTTGCTGATAATTGAGGTTGGACTGATGTGGCAGTAATTGGCCAGATTGTAGATGTCCTGCTTTTTGTGCTCAGGAATATACCAAGGCAATTTTCTGTGTTGTTACATTGATACCAGTGTTATAGCTATTCCCACAGTGAAATATTTCTCCCATGTTTGATCTGCACTTCATTCAGAAGAAACCTTGTAAAGCAGTAATATATTTTAGTGGCTTTATAATATATGCAAAAATTCAGGAAATTGTGCTCTCTATGGAGAAAATTTCCTTTGTATTTGAGGTGCATCTACATTATAAAACAATTTTTGTTAAGTAATTTTATTGCAACTCACGCTCAGAGTGAATCTTCCCCTGAATGTATCTCAGCAATTTATTATATGGAATTTTCCTTCTTTTCCCAAAAAGTATAGAATCACTGAGCTGATAATTGCCTTATACTGTGCTTTGCTTAAATCTCTTTCACAACTGAAGCAGCATTTTTACTGTGGGGCTGCGATGTATTGAACTTTGCCTTATTGCTTGTCAGTTTAACAAAATGTAGTACTGATTAATTTTTCATCAATTTTTATTTTCGTTGTAATGATTAATCATAGATATTACATTAAATTCAGTGCTAATAAAGTTTGTGATGTTGAGCTTTGTTGCCCATCCGTAAGTCCAAAAAATGATTTGGCCTGAGTGTTAATGGAAGATTCCAGAGTCAATAATTAATTTAACCTTGGCCAGTCAACCAAATAAGTATGTTGCTGACATTGGGTGATATATAATGATGGAGACAATTCAATCCACCAATGAACTTGAAGTTCAATTATGCATAAGAACATACAGGCCACCACAATATTCAGCAGGCTATTGCTGAAGTTCATACAGTTTCGGAGAAACTGCTTCCTATTGTAGCCTCGTGAGAGCACACGGAAAATTCATGCCTCGCAGACTGTTGTTGTTTATCACTACTAATCATCTCCCTCATTTGGCCAGCCACATGCCTACTAAGCTCACCCTAGGATACCAATGAGGAGAACTATAGAAGTGCTTCCTCATTTACACAGTCTGAATGCAAATATGAACATAAGGACATAAAAATAAGAGCTGGAGTACACCATACGACCCCTTGAGCCTGCGCTGCCATTCACTATGACTGTGGCTGTTCTTTGGTTTCATTTCCACTTTCCCACTTGTTCCCCATATCCTTTTGATTTCCTGACAGACCGAAAACCTGTCTTAATGCAGCTTCAAGCATGTTTTAAGAACTTTGCCCCTCCCAGCTATGTTACTTGGCTTCTCTGTTGCCACCTTCTGTTTAATCTTTTCCAGTGTTTTACTGTGTTTTGAATGATCCACTCTCTTCTTTTAGTAGCCATTTCTAGTGCCTACCCTCTTTGTCACTAAAACAAGGACAGGAAATTTCCGATTTTTTTTGGCAAAAGTGTTGTCTCGGCTGGCAAAAGCAGAAGGCAGCAGGCCACCTTCCCTGTTGGATTTTCCTGCTAAAATTTTCAGAAGCTTCACCAGAGAAATGGAAAGGGCGAGTCCTGCAGTGACCTGCTGGCAGGAAAGAGTGCCCCAATTTTAAAATATTTTTTAAAAATAGGCATCAGAACTCTTCCCTTCCCCCTGCCCCCCACCCCCTCCCCGCACCCCCGTGGAATTCTTCAGTCCCTCACACGGAAGCCCAGCACCATCATGGAGTATCCCACCACAGACATAGAACTACCCCGACCTCCATTGCCTGATGCCAATACGAACGGACAATTTAACATGGGGATGGAGGTGCAATTAGCTATCAAGGCCTGAAAATAACATTTCAATTGATGTAAATTAGGATAAAGACTCTTGAAGTCAGGATTCCAATTATGCCATTGATGAGGCAGGTCAATCCCACAGGCATAAAAGCCTTTTTAGGACTCCCGTTCAATTCTCTGTCCCTTCTGCCTTTCAGGGAAAATGATATTGTATTTTTAAGGCGGTGGGTGGAATGTCAGTCAAGTGGGATGTTTTGTCCTGGATGGTATTGAACTTCTTGAGTGTTGTTAGAGCTGCATTCATTTGGGCAAGTGGAGAGTATTCTGACAGATCCCTATCGGCAGTGAACATTTTAAGTTAGGAAGTGAATGATCGTTGCCTAGCACTTGTGTGGCACAATTGTTACTTGCTACTTATTGATCCAAGCCTGAACGTTATCCAAGTCGTTTTGCATATGGTAATGCATTGTTTCAGTACCTGAGTAGATGTGAACATTGTGCAATCAACAATGAACATTGTTATTTCTGTCCTTATCATGGAGGAAAAACATTGATGAAGCAGCTAAAGAAAATAGTTGTTACTAAGACACTATTTGAAGGACCTCCTGTAGCAATATCCTGAGGCTGAGATTATTAGCCTCCAACAATCACAACCATCTTCCTTTGTGCTCAGCATGACTCCAACAGGCAGAGTTTTCCTCCTGATCCCCATTGACTTCAGCTTTGCTAGTGTTCCAGGATGACATACTGCTTGATGCTAAGGGCAGTCATTCTCACCTACAGTCTTTTTGTCCATGCTCGGACCAAGGCTGTAATGAGGTCTGGTGCTGGGTGCCTCTGGCAAATCTGAAATTGTGCACCAGTGAGATAGGTATTGCTGATAGCCCCATCATCGACCGCTTGCTTTTGGGAATAGGTCTCTGGGGCTGAAATTGGCCAGATTTGATATATCTTGCTTTTTGTAGATTGCTGCAGTCGATCATTCCTTTGTTCTTATACACACAATGAAATCCAGAGGGGTGAGATGAGATTAGATTAGACCATGGATTTAAAACGAAGCATGAAAATTTTAGTGATAACCAATGTGAGGATAAAAAGGAAGCTTTCACTTTGTCAGTCAGACTTACCAACCTAAAATTAACACCCATAATATACAACCACATAAAAAGTTCTTTCTTTGCACCTAAATCACAAGACTCTGCTTTCTGCTTTGTTGCGACCTAATACCAGCAGTTCAACATCATCAAATGCCAGCATTCAGTTCATTTCGCCTCATGTGGCTTATAAATACTTGACATCAGTCATTTGGTTTGCACAACATAGTCCAATACAGGAATTAGAACTGGATGACCCAGATACTAACTTAAGAAGGCAATTCACCATTTGAATTACTTTGCTTTTCAGTTTGAATTATAAGGAATCAGTGATGTTATGGATGATATTGTCCAATATTGGTGTCTGCGTATTAACAACTTTGACTGCAGTCATCATGATTTACATTCCAAGGTCATCATAATTGTTTTTTTTTTGTTTGGGTTAGCTCATATCATAGTTTTGAGTCACTAAGAGTTGAGAAAGGGTCATCCAAATTCGAAACATTGGCTCTATTCTCTCTTTACAGATGCTGTCAGACCTACTTTTTTCCAGCATTTTCTGTTATTTTTCAGAGTCCAGCATCTGCAGCATTTTGCTTTTATCTTCCATAGCTGGTGAATTTGTTTTGATTTATTATTATGTCATGTATTAGTTCAGTGAAAAGTATTGTTTCTTGTACATTATACAAAGCATTCTGTTCATTGAGGAGGAAAGGAGAAGGCGTAGAATTAGTGTTACAATCATAGCTCAATTCTCTGAGCAAACTTAACATTTTTTCAATGACAGATCAACCCTGCTTCATCAATATACCAGTAGGTTAAACCTATGTTTTCCATTGCTCCCAAAACAGTGTTCCCAATTCCATTTACCTCTTTATATATATTATTTCCTTCCTCATTTCACATTCTTTAAAAAGAGTGGAAATTTCCTTACAGTGATAAGCTCAGAAAACCAAAGGTCCCCGTATGTGAAAGAAGCAGTCCACTTTTTATAAAGTGGAGTTTTAAATTAATGGTTACAAAAATGATGAATAAATTGGCATGCAAAAATTAATATTTTTGGATAAATTATGGATCATTCACATTTTCTATTTCTCTGGTTAATCTCAGAGATGTTAATCCTCATATTATCTATAAGGTTGCCATTTGGGGCAATTCTTTCATATTCCATAAGTATAATTATTTAGCATGGGGTGTACAACCTTTTGTTCTGGGACTTCATGCAATTGATGAATCCTGGAAAATTAGCCCACACAGCCCAGGTAATTTTGTCTTATTTGCACTTTTACCTTTTATTTATTAAAGTTTATGCATTTCAAGCGCCTGATGATTTGAAAATGGCTTTAATGCCGTCGCTACAAAATCTGTCAGAATTTCAATACATTAGCAATCATGATGATATAAGCATGGACCTAACTTAGACCTGTCTTGACTATTTGGCTCCTCTGAACTTCATTTAGAGATCACCTGATGAATCCATTTCATGGCAATTTTGTTACAAAGTTGCAGCATGTTTGAATGATCAAGAAAGCAAATATTTTTGCAGTGATTAGGCTATTAACAACCTACTAAGCATGGAATTGAGCTGTTGAGACTATGAAGGTTCCAGGTTTGTTTGTGGTCAGCACTGAATTCGCTACCTGTCCTCAAGTACTGCAAGGAAGGCAAACGTTTGATATCATATTCATATCTCTGCTCATTCATGAGGAATTGCAAATTGAGTGAGTTGCTACAATGTGTCTGTGTTCATTGAATTGTCACCCTGCATTAATTATAAACTTCAGAAGAAGAGAGAAACTCTGCCAAAAAAGGAAAAATACTAATGGGATAGAATGCCCATTTGAGTACCCCAATCTCTGGCTGGAACTTTGGTGATAGAGTCATTAATGTGATTTCTCCAGAGCCTGGAATTTTTGTCCATTGTGTGCCCACATCCTTCGGGCTCGGGAGCAGACGCATCATGGTGCTTCCAGTTGTTATTGCCTCCAAAATGTGATTTCATGCTGGCTGGCCAATTGACGGGCAGTTGCCAGGGATGGTGGGAAGATGGCAAATGCCGATAAAAGAGAGGTTGCGGGCTGATGCTTCTAATGGGCTTCCTAAAGGGAACAGAGAGCTGCAGACCTGTAACCAAAATAAATTGCAATGAAGAAACATTGCAAAGAGTGTCAAGGTAGCACATTCAAACACAACCCTCAGCCCCAGACACATTTTTAATTTTTACTTCAGCCCTGACTTTTCATTCTGTCCTGAATCAAGGTTGAAACTTGAAACTTGAAACTTAAAACATAAAGGCTGCCTGACCAATCAGCCTCCCCACTAACCACAAAAGTAGATGGGCCATTTAAAATTGCATTTGATTGGCCCCTTAATGGGCTAAATTGCCTACTTGATCGTCACTGACCAAAATATTACTCAATGACATCAGGATGTGCACCTGGCATCTTGTTGCATGATTTCAGATACTTCTAGATCATGCATGCACCCACCCAAGCAACATGAAAATCTGGCCCAAGAATTTATGCTGAATTAAAGGTGGAAAAACCATGCAGAAATTACTGGTGTACTTATTAAACCAGATCGTGTAGAATTCAAAAAAACATCCTCCATGTATTTGGACAACTGATTGATTAATCATCTCTTTACCATTGTTCCTAATGTTCAAAAATGTTTGTATCCAATTGCTTTTTGCTTTGTAGTATGTATGGTTTGCTTCCCAGGAAAGGCGTCCTTTTAATATAGTGAGATAGGGTTATAATTAAGGTGACATCAAGAATGTTCAGAATATTTGTAATGTTTGTTTTTTCTTACTTGCCCTATTGATAAGTTGGGCTTATCAATAAAGCAGCCAAAGGTAGCCATTAGGCATTGAATGTTCTTAAGGTATTCATTAGTGGTCACTTTAGCATAATTCCTTCCAATTTAATCTCATTATACAATTATATTATTTCAAGTAACAATCCATGCTTTTCAAGGCATGCCTTTTGCTTTTTATATGCGTGTTATGTGGCCTCATCCTGATTTATCTGTAGCATGATACAAAGAAAATTGCTTCAATCTGAGCTAACTTAATTAGGAACAACATTTCTGCTAATAAATAGCTACAGATGACTCTGCCCTTCTGAGTGTTTCAGCCTGATTCTGTTATTTTATGGTAAATAAGGTATTGGAAATCTAAATGTGGTCTTTCCTCTATTAAGGGTATGTGTAATCAAACTGGGTTGGAGGTCTGAACTTATTCCCTTTCTTGCCTGTGTTTTCTTCTGTGTTCATTCTTTACTAATAGCTTCCAATCTTTTTTCTGTCAAGTTCTTGCCATGCATGAAAATGTGCTTAAGTGTCCTACACCAGGCTGCACTGGGCGAGGCCATGTAAATAGCAACAGGAATTCTCATAGAAGGTAAGCAAGGATTTTACTATACTATAGTGTTAGCTCAAAAAAATCTGGGTGGGTAATATTCATGGATTCAAAAATTGGCTACTTGACATTTGCAGCCCCTCCCACTATAAGCACCACCTATCATCAATTATCCAAACAGTAGGGACATTTTGCTGTTTAGTGTGAAATAATGGAAACCTGTAGGAATCGCAAGATAATATTTTATCAATTTATAACATTGACTAAACTATACAATGTCCCCACACCTTTGAAATCAACACAAATGTATTATTTAAGCTTATTTACTAGTGTCATATGTAGGCTTCATTACAATTAACAATGTAATGAAGTTACATAATGAAGTTACTGTGAAAATCCTCTAGCCGGCACACTCCGGCGCCTGTTCGGATACACAGAGAGAATTTAACACGGCCAATGCATCTAACCAGTATGATGGTACTGGGAGGAGATGGAAGGAAAGATATGTTCCATTCTCAAAAGAGGTAAATTATTGGAGCACTTTCCAACCTTTTTGCTAAATTCTGCAATTGCCCACCTAAATTGTTTGAAAGACATCAGAATGGAATGAAGTGTATATCAATTACCTTTATTAAGTTCACTTGCTCTCCCATTCTGTTCAGGAATATACCCTAGCCTCCTGGAGACCAGTTCTCCATGAATGCTCTCTGCTTCCAGAAATAATCAAATAAAATTCCAGAATGCTGATCTATTCTCTGATTCTAACAATCACCATACCATAACATGTCTTTTCTTTCCCTCTCTACCCATCCCCATCACCCTCACCAAGAACCCTGTAGTAGAAAGAATAGCACAAATAGGTTTTAAATTTATTTATTAATGTTACAAGTAGGCTTACATTAACATTGTAATGAAGTTACCGAGGAAAATCTCCTAGTTGCTGCACTCTGGCACCTGTTTGGGTAACACTGAGGGACAATTTAGCATAGCCAATGCACCTAACCAGCACGTCTTTCGGATTGTGGGAGGAAACCAGAGCACCCGTAGGAAATCCACACAGACACAGGGAGAATGTGCAAACTACGTTTTATGGAGTATTTAATGCATGAACATGAAATGAAAAAACCTATTTTCCTATTTTTCATCAACATACTGAGCACTAATTTTCTAATCAGAATCTTCTTTTAGTCAATAACCATTCATTCAGCAAACAATAACTAAAACATTAGCTCACTCTGGCTGTGGATCTACTTAGTCAAATCTTACTATTGCCTTTTCATCTTTCTGCCTCGATCTATGGTCTTCTTAGGAAACATTATTTTCAATTTATGAATAATAAACATATTTACATTCAAAATAATGTTATCAGGCTGATTTTTTTTTTTAACAAAACTGAAGGTTAAGAACTGTAGCAAAGAGTATAAGAAAATCCTTAAAGTACACTAGGAAAAATACTGTGTTATAATACAATATAAAACATTTGGGCCAAAAGAAAATGGTGAACTAAGAATTAAGGGTTAGAAGCAAATCTATATTGTTGTTTTCAACTACAATTATTGTATTTATCTTGTGTTAGAGAGTCTATTGTGCTCCAAAGTTTAATTATTTTTCTTGTGTCTTTCCTGATATTTGTTGTAGTTCAGAAGTGTGCAGCCTTATGTCTCTAATTTTCTATTGCCTGATCTTGTACTGCCATTCCCATTACTGCAGGAGCGTTTAATTCTTTCTCCGTTTCTGCAGCCTCTCTGGATGTCCTATTGCTGCTGCAGAGAAGTTGGCAAAAGCTCAAGAAAAGCATCATAACAATGAAGCAACAAAATCTAACCAGGGTTCGGATCGTGTATTAAGGTAAGAGAGACATGTGTACTGACAAGCTTTTTCTTCAGCAGAAGTATGTTTTCATTCAAACTATACACTGCTACATTAACATGACAGAGTTGAGCACTGACCCAAATTAAATTTGTGTTAATTTTTCTGTCTTGGGACTTTTCCAAGTTTTACAGAAAGTCAATCTGATATTCTGATACACAGTGGCTTTATTTGCTTTACTAACCAGTTAGTTAACTCCAATGTTTTGTGCTGGGTTGATTCATATTGAAGTTCTGCTTTAGTTGCAATTAGACAGGGATTGCTCTAGTCACTATGAGGAGTACCATTGTAAATATGGTCTTGAAGATTCTCCTGAACAGTGTGTCCAAAGCAATCAGCACCGAGTTGAAAAGGGATTTCTGGACAGTTCGGAATCAGGGGAAATCTCCACAAGCACATTCATGGTGTTGCTACAACTACCATTACACCAATGTATCCTCACTGACTCACACTTGGAAACTTATCAGTTAGTTCAATCATTGAAGGCAGAACTGCATTTAGACCATTGCTTGTCTTGACCTTTCCTATTTTAAATTTTCTAATGACATTGATGAATGCTTTTCTTTAAACCAACTAACCATTAATGAGGATTGGATGGTATTGCTCCTGATGGTGTTGTTGAAGTATGTAATGACAAAAATCAGGAGAAGTAGAGCTGTTGAAGCATTATTTTGATTGTTTAAACTCATGCATATGGGATAGATTTAGCCAGCTTTCTTGGTGAACTTCCCATAAATGAATGGCTTAGCTTGTAAGTTGAGAGTATGTGGTGATCTCACACCACTGATTGCAGATCATGCCACAGATCTGTCAAGAAGACCGATGCTGAAATTCTTTATATTACAACAAGCCAGAAAGAAAACGGGTTAGAGCTTCTGTTTTACATTGGGTCAGCATGATATTGAAAGAGCAGAAGATCATTTTGATCCACATATTTCAAAATCTGAATGCAAGTTGGGTCACTCAATCTATCAAGGGCAGCATTAATTTAATGCATTCAGAGGGATTCAGTGATGGAATTCTACATCCATTTCAGAAAACAAATGAGGTAATCTTTGATAAGATTCAACCAAATAACCCAAGTAAACAGATTAAGTAATGAAAAGAGTTACTATATTCTGTGGAGTGTTTGACCTTTCCACCGATATATAATCTCTAAAATTGCTCATCCCATTCCCAACCAGATATTTATCATGGTACTTTTTAGAATGATTAATCAATGTCACAATGACTGGTTTTGGTTTTTACCTCCCAGAGATAGGCAGCTGAAATTAAGAAATCGTCGCGGAATGTTTTCCACATTTAAAAACCAGGGTGTTATATTTGTAATGTTTTATTTATTTTTGTCAGTAACATGTAAAAATGTTAATTATATAATTGTTCATTTGGCTATTTATTTGTTCTTTAGGATTTTATTCGTTTTTCTAACAGAAAGCTGTCTAGTCAGTAGTCGCCCACAATAGTGCCTGTTTCATGCCTCTTAAGCCACTCAACAAGTCAAATACTGCTCAAGTTCACTGATCCACCTCTGAAGAGTGAAACACTGAAGATATTAAGCAAAGCAGTGATTTTGTACACCCTGATTTACCAATATAGCCACTGTTAGGGTTTTGGATATATTTGCTTCTTATGTCTATAATCAATTTCTGAGAGTTGAAATCACCAATCAAGAATAAATTACAATTCAACTTTTGAAAATCAAATGCATTGCCTGATAGTGCACGCTCTGAAAATTATATTGAAAATGTGTTTCTTGGTTAGATTCAACCTTCCTTGTACCTGTAATAATTTATTTATACAAATGCAAATTTTGAGATTGTTGACCTCCTGTGATGGTATGGAAAAATACAGCTGAGTAGCACATCTGGGCTTTTCAACAATTTACTGCTTGCCTGCTTGAAATGCTCTTGAGTTGGACACTGTGTAGCTGAATAGACTGACAGTGTGCAGAACACACTAATCTGTGAAAACTCTTGATGATAGGTGGTAAAGAGAGTGTCTAATCTCCAGTGGGGCCTGCACTCCCCTACCAGTCATAATTACAGCAATCTTCTTGTTGAGTATGAGCAGTGCCACGTGTTTTGCTATTCCATTGTTCAAATGACTCTTGTTGAACATGAACATTACCGTGTGTTTTGCTATTCCAGTGGGCTTGTATTAACCTATTTTGCTGAGTCGTAACTTTGAATGACCATTGCTGGGGGCTTTGCTTTATTTTTTTCTAAGTCCACTACCAGCAGTAAAGCCTGTCCCATTGATTTTTTCCCCCTTTGCTCATGCCATACAAATTTCTGGGAATACATGAATGGCTACAGGATGCGCCTGTTTGATCAGATATAGTCTTCCTCCTACATCCAGCTGCTATAGCTCACCAATCTTTTCATTCTGCTGACCAGACAAAACTGTTGTCCATCAGTGATGTTAGATAATTCATAGGGAGATTTGTAACCTTACCTCAAAAATGGCTTCCTCTGCCCTCTTTCCCCGTAACAACATGAAACACATTAACCTCGCATCCAGATAGCTAATAATTAGTTATTATTGACCCTAACTCTCTTCTACCTTCAAAATAATTGTCCAGTTTAAAACACAACTGTTTACAACCCAATACTGTCAAGATTTTCCTGATACTTTGGGAGATTTAGAGTCTCTAGTGTTAACACAAGCTGTTGCCATTGTCTCTAAGAATAAATATCTTGCACTTTCTGGCCAGTGAAACAATCTAAGCCTTCCTTTGACCTCTACTGATCAAACCACCTAAACTTTCTTCAGAACAGATCACATGACTCTATTCATTTTACCCTAATTTTAAAAATATTGTCTCCAAACAATATATATTTTGTTATATTGAGGTTTATTAGAAAGTTACACATGTAAATCCAGATCCATCTCTGGAACTCAAACACAAAATACTAGTTAAAGTCTGTTCTCGGCAAGTAATTAGCTTGCCTAATAAAAGAAAGGGCCCATATTTCCTTTCCAATCATGTCAGAGTTCCAAAGACTCAGGAGTTCCCTTAATCTCTTGCATCAGGATATTAAAAAAAAACACAACAGCTCATAATTGCAGAGACATAATGTAAAGACTGTTGTGTGTGTGGGTGAGAGAGAGAGAGCATGCTAGTGGGGAAGGGAGTTGGAAATTAGAGCTAGACAGATAAAATATGTAGATTTGTGTACAATATGCTGAACACAGAAATTTCTCCTTGATCTTCATTGCCTGATCTGATGGACAGATTGCTAACTCTTTATGGAATCCTTCCAAATTTAATCCCATTTAAATCAAGGGGAAGAAGTTCAAGAAGGTTCTACAATGTGCAAGAGATACAAATTACCATATCCCAGCTCCCACACCCACAGAGGTGAAGCTAAAAGTTTTCACTACACAAGTCGACATTGTTCTGCTATAAATGAAATGCATCAGAGATGGCCAGTGTTGCTATCTCAGATCTATCATGCTGCTGTAAATCTTGGGAACAGACTTTTAAATGTGAAATGCTCATATTATTTTAGCAGCTAGAGAACTATTTTCTGAGAGTTACACACAGGGACAGTTCTGGAGCCCCAAGTGCATTTCTTGTTCAGATTTTGAAGCATTTTATCTCAGTTATCTTAATAATTACTGGAAATGCTCAGCCACATTAGAGGATGGAACCCATCATGTTCAACCAGTATTACAAGAAGTTACAAGGAGGAAAAACATGTTGGTATGGAGATTGGCTAGCTAACAGAAAACAGAGGATAGTCATAAATAATATTTTCTGGTTGGCAGAATGTGATAAATGATGTCCCACAGGGATCAATGTTGGAGTCTCAACTTCTTACACTTGGATAAAGGGACCACAGGTATGGTTGCTAAATTTACTGATGACACAAAGGTAGGCAGGATGGTAAGATGTGAAGAGGTCACAAGGAGACTATGAAGAAATATGGATAGGTCAAGTGAGTGGACAAAGATCTGGAAACGGCCTATAATGTGTGAAAGTGAAATTGTCCATTTTGGCAGAAACATTTTGAAAAAAGGATATTATCTAAGTGGTGAGAGACTGCAGAATTCTGAGATGCAGAGTAATCTAAGTGTCCTTGTGCATGAATTGCGAACGGCTAGTATGCAGGAGCAGCAAGTAATTGGGAAAGTTAATAGGATATTACAATTTATTATGAGGGGATTGAATATAAAATTAGGGAGGTTACGCTTCAGTTATGCAGAGCATTGGTAAAATCACATCTGGATTATTGTAAGCAGTACCAGTCTCCTTATTTAAGGAAGAATCTAAATGCAATTGCAGCAGTTAGGACTAATACCTGGATTGGGTAGGTTGTCTTCTGACAAAAGGTTTGACAGGCTGATTTTGTATCCACTGGTATGTAAAAGAGTAAGGGGTGGTTTGATTAAAACATCTAAGATCTTGAGGAGTCTTGACAGGGTTGATATGAAAAGAATATTCCGTCTTGTGGAAGGATCTAGTACTAGTGGCCACTGCTTAAAAATAAGGGGCCGCATGTTTAGGACAGAGATGAGGTGAAATTTTATCTCTTGGGAGCTGTGAATCTTTGAAACTCTCCTCCTCAAAAGGTGATGTAAACAAGATCTTTTAATGTTTTTAAGACAGCGTTACATAAATTTTTGATCAGTAAGAGAGTGAAAGTGAAAAACAGGTTTGAGGAATTGAAGTGGCAGTCAGATCAACCGTGATCTTACTGAATGAGGGAGCAGATTCAAAGGGCCAAGTAGACTGCTGCTCCTAATTTATATGTTTGTACGACCTCCAGCATATTGAATCTAAACTATATTAAAATCACTAATTTCAAAATTCTCTCTCATTTTTTAACTGTATCAATCCCTCTTTTTCCAGTTTCTAATTCCTTCTTTCAGTATGGCTCTGTTTGTATCTCACTCACACTTTCTCTTTTCTCTGTATGGCCTTCTTTGTGGTGCATGAATCTCTCTTTTCATGTTTTCTCACTCGGTATGTTTCTCCAATTTGTTTCTTACCTCTTCCACGTGTTGCCCACACATGTCTTAACTTATGCACTCAATTTCTACATTTTAACATTTTTTCTACAGTGCAGGATACGCAACAAAATGGGAGGCAATACACGATGGATTGATGTTGGGTGGGAAGTGGTGCTTCAACATTTGTAAGTGAGTGCAACTCGGAGGAAGTGGAGCCCATGATGGTAGGGAAAGGTTGACTGCGGACAAAAGAGCGGTTAGAATAACTGATGAGAGTGAGAGCTTATAACTTATAACATGCTGCGGGGCCCAGGAGCAGCTACAGATCTGGAACTGCTAAGAATTGGGAACCCTACTAGATAGTACGTCGAGAGAGCCACAAGTATGAGAATACTTGCGAGATAGGATATGAGACTTTGTAGTATTTGAAAGATCGGGCAGAGCTGTCTGGTGCTTGGCAGTCAGAAGCAATTAATGGTAGAAGATTTCTTGAGACTGGAAACACTCAAGATATTTGGAAGCTGGAAAAGTGAGGTTCCATATACAAAAAGCAAACCAGCATTATGAAGCTGGTGAAAGATGTGGCGGAATGAAAAGACTGCATCCAGAGCCCAGGCTCTTATGATGCCAGGTAGAGTGCTTCATAATCTTTCAGGAAATGGGAGAGAAAGTTTTTGCAGGGTCTTTATGGTGAGACTGATATTCTATTTTCCTGCACTATTGATTTTTTTTGTGCTTAAATTATAGATTTGATTTTCGAGATGGGATCATTATTGCCTGTGTGCTGTTTGCTAGTTTTCATAGCATTTTATCCCTGAAAGATAATTATTTACTGTTTCCTATGTTTTTTTTTAATGCAACTTAACAATTGTTATTAGGCAGTTTTGTTGGTTGTCATCACTGAAGAAAATTAACAATGTTCAGTTAACTTTGATTTTGACTTTTACTGATTTCCAACCAATCAGGAATTTTGACCCACAGGAAGTTTCCATATGTAATAATTGCATGTGTTAGGAGCATTTGCAGTGGGATATTATTACTGCTTAGGAAATGTGCCAGACACAAGTGATTTATTCATGTATAATAAAACCAGTTGATTATATAATAGAATGGCCCTGAAATTCTGCAAGACCTGGAGGACAGTCTCGGTGTACTTCAGCTTGGAGTGCAGCAGAATCTTGGGAAATTGAGTGAAACTGTGTTATGTTAGGTACATGGGTACTCAGCACAGGTTGCTAATTCCCAAAAAGATCCTTTTAGAATGTAACATCTGGATGCCCCAAACACGGCCTATTTTGGGCCAAGAGGGAAATGCTCATGCCAAGGATTTATTTGGCCTTAGCCTCTGTTTTGCCAGTTACCTGATTATCACTTTGAACTTAGTAAGTATATTTATGAGGGGTACAAAAGGGCCCATATGTGGGTTAGGGTGTTGGTCCTTCAGAACCTTATTATAATTAACATTAACACAATATTAACAGTCCCTTTATCATGGAAGCCAATTGGACAGCAAAAACAGCATTGGTGAGGTTTCTTTAGCACTCTTAAGACCACCAGTGTCCCAAGGACCCAGGAGCTCACTCCACTGCTGGCCAGGAATGAATAAGTGCTCATCAAAAACAGAGAGGCACTCGCTGGAAAGTGCACCTCAAAGCCTCCTTAACAGACATTCTGTCTTCAACAAGAGTGTCCTCAATTTTGTTCCACAGCATGCCACAATAGCAAAATCCCAACTCGTTATAAGGTAGAAAAGGCCGTCTGACAGGTAAAGAACAAAACATCTGACACAGATGGAATCCCCACCAAAGCACTGAAACATAGAAGATAAGCACTACTGGTACAAAGACATTGTCTCATTCCCCTAATCTGGAAGGAACAGAACATGCCAGGAAATCTCAGATGCGAAAATCATGACCAACTTCAAAAAGGGTGACAAGTCTGACTGCACTAACTGCAGAGGAATTTCCCTGCTGTGGCCACTGGGACAGACATCGCAAAAAACTCTCCTTAATCACTGCCTTCCTGTCGCTGAAGAGCTGCTCCCAGATTCCCAAATGAGATATCTCCCACTGTGTGGCAACTATAAAAGAAATGCAGGGAACAGCCCCAACTCTTATACATGGCTTTCTTTGACCTCACAAAGGCATTTAACATAGTCAACCATGAGGATTATGGAGTGTCCTCCTCTATTGTGACCATCCTGAATGTTTGTCACCATCTCCAGCCTGCTCCATGATGACATAAAAGCCATGAATTTGACCAACAGATCCATCACAGACCCAATTCACGTTCAGACTGGGGTCAAGCAACAGTCTTGATTTCTTTGCTGCAATGTTCCATCTTACCCTCAGTACCCTTCCCGCTGGAATGGAGCTAAAATATAGAACAAACAGGAATCTGTCCAACTCCACCACCTGCAGGCCAGATCCAAGGTTATCCCATCATCTTGCTTTGAACTACAAAATGTAAATGATGTCTGCCTGTATGCACACTGGGAGGCTGAGATCCAAGTTTTCACTGAGGCATACAAGAGCATGTGCCTTACACTAAATATCAGCAAGAAAAATGTCACCTATTAACCTTCCCTGCCATGCCACTGCCACTCAGTTATCAAAATCTATGATGAGGCTTTGGATGATGTGGACAACTTTCAGTACCTTTGGGAGTCTACTTGTCAAAAAGAGCAGACATCAACAATGAAGTTCAGCATAGCCTTCAAAGTCTTCGGCTGGCAAAAGAAGGAAGTTTTTGAAGACCAGGATCTGGCACCAAGCTCATAGATGTGGAGATGGGTTTAAGTCCAACTGATTTATTTGATAGTAAACTCACAACCTTGTGTCACAAACCTGGTGTTGTCAGACTTCTTACCAAGCTCATAGTTTACAGAGCAGTAGTGATACCTGCCCTCCTATATGACCAAGGGATTTAGGTTATATACAGCGGACACCATCAAACCCTGGAGAAGTACCATCAGCGTTGTCACTGCAAATCCATTGGCAGGATTGGTACACCATCATCACTGTTCTCACTCTGGGCAACATCCCCAGCATCAAACCATGAGCCACTCTCACTCAGCTCCACTAGGCAGATCTTATCATCTGCATGCCCAGTACGAGACTCCCAAAGAGTGTACTCTACTTAGAACTTGATACAGTAAATGAACTCCAGGAGGGCAGGGGAAATACTTCATGGAAACCCTCAAAACCTTCTTTCTCACCGATACCTGAGAATCCCTATCCTGAGACCGGAAGGAGTGGAGACAAAGTATGCGGAAAGGAGCTGAATACTCTGAGCTTTGTTATCAAGAGCACACTAAAGCCATGCATCGACAGTATAAAGAGCGTATGTTCCATCCACCCTCTCCTCCAACCACTGTCTGTGACAGAAACTGTACATTGCACATTAGACCCTTTCGTCACTTAAGGACTCATTTTCAGTGTGCAAGCGAGTATTCTTCGACTCGGAGGGATTGCCTAAGAAGAAGAAGCATCAGTGAGCCAGACATTTGCTTTCCTGTAACATCTCTTCCATTTCTATTCCCCTGTGGGCTTGGTAGCATGGACACCCATCACTTCCGTGCATGAGCTTGCCATGATCATACGTACACCTAATCAGGTCAGTTACTCATTCCAACCCTGGAGGTATTCTGTGTTGAAATAGTGCCAAGAATACTTAAAGTTGATCTTCTGTGATTGCTTACAGACAACAGTAAACATTCAGTCTTTCTGTGGCTATCTCATTTATTTGTTCCTACTCTCTTCTCTGGCCAACCTTTTTGATAGTAAAGAAAGATAACATTTTTAAAACTCCTCAGGCACCCTTCAAATAATCTCTTTCTGGTGTGAAAGATTTTCTTTTATGGCGCCTGCCTTGGGTTCATGTATATGTCATGTACTGCATTCTCTTTCTGTGATTCTTTAACTTCTGTGTTAATGTCCATTGTAGAATTATGACCACTATGTCCTTTAATCTCCCTCTCTTTGGATAGCACGCACATTTCATGTTGCAGCTGTGTTTACATTGTTTGTTTCATTTATTCTGTAATATTCTCCCTCCTCATGCATCCTTGATATGATGAATCTATTGTGTGAACTCTTGCACATGCATACATTCCTTTATTGACAGATACAGTAGGTCAGGTTTTATGCAACCTGAGAAAAGAGTTTCTCCCTTTCCCTGAGTTGGGAAATTGTGGGCATTTAGCTTTAATAGGTGGAAAATTGTGGGAAACATGTATTTAGATTCCTGACATATGTCTGACAGGTGAGGTTCCCTGCTCTTAATGGATTAAATTGGCTGTAATATCTCTGTTATATGCACTGCTCCTGAGTGAGGCGAAGTCTGATTCAGTTGGTAAGTATCATTCAGGAGTGAATGTTAACTTTCAATTCAATTAATTGATATTTAGTCATTTGGATACTTGTCAACAACAAGTTCTTGTTTCACTGTTTACTGCCTATGTGTGTATAGTGCTTTGAGATGTTATGTAATACAGTGACAGGGTAAAGAGTAATGCTTTGAGATGCAGTATCTAAGAGATATGTGACCCAATTGCTAATTGCAAATCCTTTACCTATATACATTAATAATGATACTTAGTTTCATTTGCAAAACAAGATAAATTCCTTTTCCAGCAGAAATGGGAGTTAAATAGTCTAAACATTTTTTCCCACATGTTTACCTTGTGCATTCTTCAATCTTGAATAAAACCATAAGACTTAGGAGCAGAAATAATCTAGTCAGCTCTTTGAATCTATTCTGCCATTCAATGAACTCACAACTGATGTGATATGATAATCATCAACTCCATTTCCCCACCTTATCTCCATAACCCTTGATTCCTTTACTGATTAAAAATGTGTACATCTCAGCCTTGGACATACTTAGCAGTTTAGCCTGTATGGCCCTCTTTACTAAAGAACTCCACAGATTCATTACTCTGTGAGAAGAAATTCTTCCTCATCTCTGCCTTAAATGGGAATATGTGAAAACTAATGCACAACTGAGTGACAAGTCCAAATATGTTTGCAATAGTACTGCTGTGCTTACTGGCTAAAATTTAGCCTACAGTAGGGCAATCCAGCTTTGAGTATCCAACCTATGGGGCGTAGAGAAGAATGTAGCAGGTGAAAAGCAAAATCAGCAAACAGCCATCTAGAGGTGATAATAGATAGCAGGAGGATATGGAACACTGTGCACAAAGCAAAGATGTGTATCCATCAATCTGGATATCCATGAGTGTCATTAAGTTAGTAAGGCTGGGGAAGAAACAACAAGAACACCTCTGCCTTGAAGAAAAGTTCCAAGGTAAGAAATGAGGAGAAACATGCCTAATCATACACAATTCCACATAAATAGAAAATTATTTTCTACTAATCAAATTACATTTCATGACTAGTATATAGTACCTTAAGAGTCTTGAGTGTAACTAATCCAGTAGCCTGTCAGCATTTCAACACAAAGTTCAAAAAAGTCAAATAAAAGTTGTAGATAAAAATGATTGCAGGAAAGCTATTCTTGTTCAAATACAATCAATAAATATAACAAATTTAGTCAACTCAAACATTTTGTAGACAATTTAGAGACTATAATTAGGAAGGTGGTGCATATACCACAAAAACTATGTTGTAATGTTGTAGAATAAGATAGTTAATACAACATTTCTGCCCATTGAATGCATTTTTCCTTCTTACAGAAAATGGCAGCATACAACAGAAGACACTGAGCACAGGTAGGCAGTGGGTTTCAGCAGGTCAAACTCTTCATCTGAATAACTGAGTTAATAAACTGGAAGGCAGTATATAGTCAGTCTAGTTGTAGCGTCAGCTGATCTCTCTGGCATCTCTTGTTTGATCTTTGTCTTCAAGCTTGAAAGCCTATGCTAAAGGAGCTTTGAAAGCAAACCTCAAATTAAAATCATTTTTAAAAAACAGACTGTAAAGTACTTTTTAAGAGTTTTGCTGTTGAGATCAGTGTTGCTGGTCTTTAATGACTATTTTCCATGGCTGGATATACAGAAGATGGAAATCTTAAATGGTGCACTTATGTCAGGAGTAGTATCCCAGCAAGATTGGTGAGTCCTATTTTTCAATCTTTGCTTCCCCATTTAGCACCAGATCATTGCAAGCTATGCAGAGTGCATTTCCGATAAGGCTAACTTATCCCAAGGGTTCAGTCTTATTATTTATTCATTGGCAAATTATATCCTGGACTAAGCTAGTGCTGGGAGCTTATTTAATGTGAAATTTCTCGTGACGTTACAGCTCTTAAAGCCATCCAGCTGCTACTTAACTTAGTATTTTTGTTCAGCGGGTAATAAATTGTAGGGACAAAAACTTTGATATATTGGGGAATGGCATTGCTGAGCACAGCCATTCACTAATGAAGCATTGTAGGTGAGCCAATAATAAATGCTGGTGTAGCCAGAGGCATCCCCAATGCACAAATGAAATTTTAAAAATTGAATAATGTAGAGTTGTCCTTTTTAAAGCTGTAGAGATGAGTCAACTATACAGTACCTAAAGGGTCTCCAATGCACATTTAAGCTCTACAGAAGAACACAAACTGCTGAGGGAAATATTTGTTAGCTCTAGCAATAAATGTCACACTAAGACTATCCATCATTAGAATGCTGTCTTCAGAAAGAATCTACATATGATGTCCTGAGCTGATAATATTAGCCTGGGAAATTATGTTGCTAAAGATACTTAAAAACACTCCAGCTTTGACCCTTTGCACTGAAGTGCTGTGTTCCACTAACAGGAAGATGAGATTTTACTTTCATTATTCTATATATACAATAATAAAGGTGTAGGGAGCTTTGGTTAGGGAGCCAGCAGACCATATCAGCCATACACTCATTGGGTATTATCAATAATACCCAATGCTTTGGCAATAATGGAACTTGTAGAAAAGAAGCGGAATGTCTTCTCATGTTGATGACAGCATACCATGAAAAGATAACTGATTTACCAACATTTCATTGGTGCATTGTTTGATTGACTTGCCCTATGTCCTCAGATGGATGGCTTGGAGGACCAAAGGCATCATTACATCTGGAGACAGATCATCTTTATCAGTCGCACGTGACATTCTGATGTCAGGGTACACAATAACTTCAACACTGACTGCAATTTAATTGAGAAACAATGTATTATTTGTTGGAGAATAGCCCCTTTAAGGGTGATGAGATTTCGGGTATGAGATGGGCAGTCAATATTTGGAGTGTGGAGCAAATAGACATAATAAAAAGCTGTGTTTCCTGACACTTATCGATGGCGTAGTTATTGAGGAGAAGCCTCAGTGCAACAAGATTTAACAGAATGAAATTGGAACTCCTTGCATGATTCCCTGTTGCTAGCTGTACCCAGATCTTAGGTATGGCTATATGTGGAAAGATGGGTATCCATCTATCTAAATCTAATGTCGTCAGACTTGCCTGTCATGCCATTTCACATACTCCTCTTTTTTTCTTCAATCAAAGAGAAGGGAATCTTGGAATCCCTACAGTATGGAAGGAGGCCGTTCGGCTCACTGAACCTGCACTGGCAACAATCCCATCCAAGCCCTATCCCTGTAACCTCATATATTGACCCGGCTAATCCTCCTGACACTAATGGACTACTTAGCATGGCCAGACCAGTAAACTCTCACATTTTGGGGTGTAGGAGGAAATCGGAGCACCTGGAGGAAGCCCATGTAGACACAGGGAAAATGTGCAAACTCCACATAGACGGTGACCCAAGCTAGGAATCGAACCCAGGTCCCTAACGCTGTGAGGCAGCAGTGCTAACCACAATGCCATCATATTGCCATGATTTTCAAATGGCCACTTTTGAGACACCTGATGGAAAAACAAAAATCCCAGGATCTTTTTCAGATCCCAACCTATGAAAGATCAAAATGTGCCTTCCTGGTATTATCTATTTTATATTAGCAAGCAGTGCAATCCTGACAAGAAATGTTTCCTTCTGGTAGTTGGATATATTTTAATAAATTTCAGACTTCTAATCAATTGCTTGCAGATTTCAGCTAAGAATTCAAATTTGTGGACTCTTTCACTCTCAGCAGAAGGGATATTTGTATATGAGGCAGGGAAAGTGTAAAAGGGATTTCTGTCTTATTTCCCAGCCTTCTATTCCAAGTCCTGTGTTGGTAAAACTCCCTTCAATCACATCATGGGCTGAGAATAACATCCTGCAAAATGGACCACTTTCGGAGGCTGTCTTTATTGTATTTTTATAGAAGGAGTTTAGGCATAAGATCATACTTGACTTAAGAATATCAAAGCTGAGTTATTTCTATAGTGGAGTCTCAAGTGGCTCTTAGCATTTGCTTGATCTGAAGGAGAGATCCTTCAAATGATCAGGGATTTCCTGTTCTAGGCTTTTATTTTTGGAGGAGTAAAGCTTTAAGATACCTTATTAATAATGGCAGACATAGAAGACCATGGCATTCACAACTAAGTTTGGATATACTTTTGCCCTTAGTTTACCAGTTATGAACAAAATATGCCCCAGAAAATCTTCAAGCTCATACTGTCAGGCCTTCCTATAACAATTAGGCATAAAATAAAATGAAGTTGATTGAATCTTGGATTAAATAGGCATTTGTTTAGGCTTGAGAGAAATCTTCAAAGAAAGGATGCTTTTGGAATTTCTAAAAACAAAGTGCCCAAAGTTCCATGTCTTTTGTTGCGAAAGTAATGTTTTTCTGGAGTGGGTAATCGGAATTTGGGATGGGTGTCAAACATATCAGTGTTTCACTAATTCTATAATGTATATAAATCTTGATTAAAAGACACTTGGCCCAAATTATGTCTAAGTTAGATGATTATTGGGGCTAATACATTTTTCAGAAATGTTGACACTTCCACCAGAATTGCAATGAGGAAATGAGGCTGTTAACTGTAACAAATGACCAAACCAGGAAGTGGTCAGATTCACAGGTTCTTAGAGCTGCTTTCCCTCCTTTTATCCAGAATGCGTAAAATGAGTTGGTGAAACCTACGGCCACCTTCCACCCAGCCTTTATTTTTTTCTCCCTCCTCACCCAAGGAATAGCTGTCAACTATCCCTTCTCTCAGCACCTAGCAAACTGTTCCATATCCATACTTCTGCATTTGCCAAATAACTGCTAGTTTAGGGAGTGGTAATTCCTGGGACAGTGTCAGCCTTTTGATTTCCCTTGGATGGTGGAGAGTTGACAGTGATGAATAGGACCCCATATGACTGAGATCCTTACTATTTAAGGCCTCAGCTAAAACTGCAGTCTATTTTTGATCATATGGGCTCAGTAGTTTCGTTTAACATTTGTTGCTTCTTTGGGTATGGCAGCAGCTGCCCTACTTCAAATATGCTGCAGTTTGCCTCAGGGATGCTTGTCTGCTTCCTGCTCTTCTTTCCTCCGTCAGGTGTACAAGGCCTTTGAGCCTCCAGTCCAGGCATCTCTCCTTTCAAGCAAGAGTTCTTTCAAGCTACTTCCACCTCCAGAAAACTCTTGCAAAGATCCTCCAGCAACAGCAAACTGCAGCAAATAGCTCCAGAGCCAGCAATCAGTGGACAACAGGTTATCAGTGTTTCCAGCTTCCAACAAAGGCATTCTTGTGGGCTGTGAATATAGCTGTGGTAGAGGTGCAGATAGTTAGGCTGAATGACTGGTTGCCCACTCCTAGACTGGTTTATAGCTCATTTGGCTAGGCCCTGGAGTAGGTTCATGTCCCCCCCCCCCCCCTCAACACCAGGTATGCTAGTCTATCTTCTGGTGGATATCCAACCAGGAGTCTGCTTTTCATAGTTAATGACCCTTGATCTGGGGAAAGTAGGCTGGTGTCAAGGAAGACCAAGAAAGGAGCCTGATATTGTACTGCAACTTTCTTGGGCCAGGAAGCATCAGCCCTAAATGTTCTCAGATTTTGTCTAAAACAATATCTTTAAATTAAGTGATTCAAAAAACTGTTACCACCTATGCTGCAGAGCAAGAATTCTGAAAATTGTATTTTTGCATTTTCATTGCTTTCACCCCTTCTGTCATGGAGCCCACATTGGGCTTTCCAATATATCTCTGCGTAATAAAGCCAGATGAAGAGCAGAAGCATGATGAAAAGAGAAGAAAATGTAGGATAAGATGCCAAAAGAGAAAACCAACTAGGAAATATATTTTCACCAAAGTTTATAACTATGGCACTCCCTCATTATATGTCCAATGACATCTATTTAAAGGACACATTTGCTCAGTAAAGACATGGAGAAAGAACTTTGTCTTCCATTACAAATCACTGTCCTAGAAGCCACTGAACCATAAAAAAGAAACTTTAGAACATTGGTTTTCATATCACAATGATAGTTCTCCTCAGTGAGGATGCACGTCGCTACAGGAATGTGAGCATTCTCTTAACACCCTCCTGATGCCTTCATGCTAATTTTTTTTTTTTTTTGTTGATTCTCTTTTGGTTTGACCTCATTTTTTAGCTTCTCTCCCTAAACGCTTTTTGCTTTCTTCCTGCCTGTTTCTGTTTATTTTTCTCTTCTTCTCTTTCAGGTAGAGGCAATGGATGGAATTATGGCTGTAGTAGCAAAAGATGCCACAATTGGTTGCATGTAGGTAGAAGATGTGGGGAAAGCATAACCTTCTGTGCATCCCTTGCCATACCCTCTGTCAACAACTTATACTTCCCTCAACCTATTATTCCCTTATGTTCCTTGACCTTCTCACTACCTCTTAATACAACACTGTGCTACACACAAGATAGGTCCATCTCCTCTGTTGTCACTTGACAAATCAATAACTTTTTCACTGCACAAAATCTGTCCAAGCGTAGATGATGAGAGCCTCAAACTGAACCATTTCCATATAGCCTCCTATCTTTACTATTTCTTTTTCTGATAAAAGTTTTCAAAGCTAAACTAAAAAAAAATGAAATTGTATTTCTCCTCTTTTCTGTGTCTCTCCCTCGCAACTCATCTTCTTTCTCTCAATTCTTCTACCCCCACCAATTTCTCTCAACATTCCCTTTCTCATCCTGCGATCTCTTTTTTTTTCTCAAGGACTACTTCTCATAAGCACTTCTCTTCATTTCACATCTCATTGCTCAACTCACTATCTTAAATCTTCCTCTGTTCTTTCTTCCTCCTCTACCTTATTTTTCTGATTTGTTTCTTTGAACAAAGAGCAAATTGAATTGAGGAAATTGGATTAACCATTGAATATGATGGATAATGTGTAGTTTGAGGATGTATAACTTAGTCTACAAATGACTTGAGATAGGTGGTATATAGTTTTTGTAAAAATTATTATTCTATTTACAAGACTTTATAGAAAGTACGTTGTTTTAAAGACATAGACAGTCCTGTGTCTCGCCTTCTTTGAGCCCCTTGGTCATCTGACTCCTGATGCTACAGATACATCATTAATATCATGGTCTCATTCACATAACCCATTGCTCTAAAAAGTGCACACATTTTTTGTGCTAGAAATGCATTGTATTAGTAAAGGTTAAAGTGTAGGTGCTGAGGAGTTTGTGGATGAAACAAGCAATAGTCCATTTGCGTATCCAAATAAAGATCTTTTTCAGGACCCATTCCTAAAATTGGACTGCTCGAAATAAAATCAGTCTTGTATCTGCTGCACCCAAGCTTGTGTGTAATCAAGAAACCTCTCCATAAAGGGACCGCCACTAAAAATGTAGAAGGACCTAACACAATGAGGAGCTTGAAGGACTGAGCTCTACAGCAGTCCCAGAAAATGTTAGCAATCACCACTAATCGCCTCTCCTATTATCAATGACCATATCCTCTTCATGTTTGCCTACCTTTTCAACTGATTGCCTCTTTCTACAATCTCCCCCAGAACAAGAGTCATTAACAGCATTGGAGCAGCCCAAGACTTGAAAACACTTTGGGCCCTATTTTACCATTTTGATTCTAAGTGCTGGTTGGGTTTGAAACTGGAAGTGCTTTGGATTCAACATTTAGACCTGTTCTCAGATGCCCCTGTAAGCACTGGCTGAAAAAATATGAGCAATTCGGAATCATATTCATAAACCGGTGGTGGGGCTTAACAGCCCAAAATCCTGCAGCTCTAATCGATGCCTCTAACTGCGCATACACGGAAAGAAAGGATAGAATATGCCTCCCCTGCCACATCGCTGCCAAGCCAGACAACACCTCTCCCTGGACTTACAGACATTGTCCCACCCTACAGCATTACTGAACCCCTTATCCCCCACCCCCTCAGCCACTCAGACTGATTGCGGCCCTTTCCCCCTCACCGATTTCAGGCAGAGTGGCAACAGACCACCGTCTTGCCCCTCATTGATCTCAAGCAAAGTGGCAGCGGACATACCCTCCACTGCCTCCCCTTCCCCTCCACCAATTTCAAGCAGAGTCATCGTTGGGCACTCTGCACCTACCTCCTCACTAACGGAGCACGCGAATCAGACTTTTGTGGAGCATATCTGTTTAGCGCCAATTCTGGATGGGCAAATGCAGTGGTAAAGGGGGATGTGTGGTAGAGTTGAGCTTGCAGTCCATTAAGTCAAATTAAATATATGTATTTAAATGACTGTCACGCTCATTTTGGGCGTGGTCTTGATCACAGACATTTTCGAGTCTTGGTAAAGGGGGGAACCAGCACAGACAAAGCACAGATCACACTATTTGCCTTAATAAAGTTTTTGCACCTGAAACTTGATGCTAAAATCAGGCTCCTTGTGTCTGATTTAAACTTAATACCCAGATAAGCAGTGCCCAATTTCACAGTTTCCAGACTTTCTGCCTTCCTTTTGTGTGTTTCTCTCACTGTCTGTCTACTGCCTTAACTGTGTCAGAAATTGGAATCTCTCTCTTCCAGATATAACTGAGTGCTGGCGTTTTCTAACTGTTAACAAAACGGGTGGAGATAATTAGCTTCCTTCTAAATTAACTAATTAGCATGAACAATGACACTGTCACCACCCTGCCCAGCTCTCTTTAATGTTTCTCCCTCCTAATTTCTCTGTTTCTCCCCTCTTTTTTTTCTCTCTTCTGTCCCTGCTTAAGATTAGTATAGTCAGGTGACAAAGAAAGCAGTTTACTCATTAATATCTGTGCTAGTACTGCTTATTTGGAAGGTATGCTTACTATCATGGGAACGTGATCAAATTGTGCTTGGGTAGCTAGTCATTATCAGTGTATTTAATGAAGAAAATAATTCTCCAATATACCTTGTTTAGGTTTGAATCAAATTATCAACAGAGACAATGCATTGCGTGCTATGCTTTAATACTTCCAAATCAAGAAAATGTACTATTATGGCAGATAAAAAGCACTGGGTCTTGTTGCTTTGGGGAGCAATGAGCTTGCCAACATTGCTTCTAAAAAGAATATAATAAGCAAGGTGAGAAGGAAGTGTCTGCCATAAAGCCTTCTGTAGAATTTTGAAGAGTTCTCACTACGGCCATCTAGCTTTAGGAGAGCTTGAGTTCCATGTGCAGTTTGTACCTTTTCTGGAATGGAGCTACCATTGATTTGGAGATAGACATTGCTTTAATAAGAATGCTGCTTTATGGGAACTGTAAGCTTTAGTGGATGAAGCTCATTCAGTTTCTAGGTGTTTTGCTGTATTTAATGAAGTAAGACCTTGACCACAACCTCATTTTCTATGTGATTATATTTGATTTTCCTCCATTTTATCACCATGCCAAACACCTCATCAACCCGGGCTAATATTCAAGAACTACATAATCTGTTTTCATTTCTCACCTGCTTTGTCGTCGGGGCTGGTGTTCTCTGTTTTTGTGTGAGCTGAATTCACATTCACTGCACAATGTCCCAGCTTAACAGCAACCTTCTTTCAGGCAAGAAAATGTAGCTTTCTTTGTTTTTTGCCACAGCCCATTTGATTTTAAAACTGCTAAATCGCATTTTGGTAACTCTTCTTGTGTTGCTCTGTGGTGTTGGCTATGGTTCCAATGATAGTACTTCTTAGCTACAAATCATCAGTTTGTGGGTTTAAATTTTGCTCCAGAGACTTAAGTTTAAAGTAAGCAGAACATAAAATCTGACAGGGTGTAAATGGTTGGCCAATTCACTTTTATCTGTTTTTTTTTATCCAATGTTAGAAGCTTAAATTGGCCCCCACAAAATGTTATTTTAAATAAACCATCAATCTCATGTGCACCCTGTCCATTTTATTTTCAAGTGGCTCATGTTTCTTCAAAGTCTTTTTCATTAATTTTGGGCCACGTCAAATAATCTTTCTGCATTTTTCATTAAATTTGCAAAAAGTGTATCTAAGTATAATGAAAGGCTAAATAAAAACTAATGAAATTCAAACAATCTAGTGCCTAATTTAATATTGCAGTAGAAAATACACAGGAAACTGTTGATTCACTGGTAATAAGTGATTTATGTTAACTATACTTATGAGCTAGTTATCTGTGTGGCATTGTTCCATGGTTTGTTCTGCAAGGTTCCTCATTTGGTAATAGATGCCCTCTAAATACTAGATATTAAAATTATTACACTGAAGTGTATCAGGCTATTAACTCTCTAATTTTCAGGACTATGCTGCTTAATTCATTTAAAGGCTGAAACAAAATTCAACATCTTCTCAATCCGCTGGGATTGCCACTGTGTCCCGTACTTGCTGTTCGCATTGTGATTTTTGTTTCATACCCTCAGGTGTGTTTCATCTGAGCTTCATCTATTATGAGACTTCAACTATTCTGGCTTCTTGCTCTCCTTCACTTGCATCAAGGTGAGGGATGCCATTGAGCAGTATAATTTTAAGTAGGAAGTGAATAAGATTTCTGCTCCAGTATAATATTTACACTTGCACCATTTATACCCTTTCTACAGTTGCTACTTAGGGCAGGTGCATGAGCAAAATAGTGCCGCAGACTCATTCCCGCTTAGGGAAAATTTTAAATTTAAAATGGCTCATAAATTGTGACTACTCAAACTCCGAGTAACTATGCAAAGTGTACCAATTTCCTATTTTCTTGTACAGAGTGGGAAGAGCAACTCAACAAATGATATTCCATTCTTGTTTCCCCAGTATAAATTAGATACGATTATTGAGTTGATTTTTTTGGAATATAGAAGTAGTGCTATCCTTGCAGGGTGGAGATAGTTTTGCAACATTACCATGCTTGCTCCTTTTCAATATTCTGCTGATGATGAATGTAACACCATTTATACACCATTGTATCAGTCTGCAATCAATGGGTTACTCAAGGAAAGAAAAACTTGCATTTAAGTTGCATTTTAGGATGTCACAAAATGTTTTTTTAAAATGAAATACTTTTGCATTATAGTCACTGTTGCAATGAAGGAACCACTGAAGCCAATTTGCCCAAACCAGGTCCCACACTCAGCAGTGACCTGATAATCTCTGTTTAGTCATAGAATCCTTCAGTGCAGAAAGAGGCCCTTTGGCCCATCAAGTCTGCACTGAACACAATCCCACCCACGTCCTACCTCCACATATTATACTTACTAATTCCTCTAACGTACGCAACACTGGATACTAAGGGGCAATTTTTAGCATGGCCAGTCAACCTAACCTACACATCATTGGACTGTGGGAGGAAACCAGAGTACCCGGAGGAAACACACGCAGACACAAGGAGAACGTGCAAACTCCACACAGATAGTGACCCAAGCCGAGAATCGAATCCAGGACCCTGAGGCAGCTGTGCTACAGTGCCAGTCAAATGATTTTTGTTGAGGGATAAATATTGGCTAGGACAAATATTGAAATAAGATCATTCACCACCAGTTTGAATTTAGTATCTCATCCAAATGACAATACTTTTTTCAATGCAGCATTGCCTCAGTACTGCACTGAAATGCCAGTCTAGATTTTCTGCTCAAGTCTGTGGGGTGCACATTGAACCCCGAGGATGAGACATTGTGCTCACTGTCACCCAGTCTTTCAACATATCCACTCTTGTGGGACACCAGCAGTACGATTGGGATCTCCGTGGTCTGTTCAAAGCCTTCATTTAATCTCACAAGGCTGAAATGTGTTCTGCAATAGGAAGGCTCCCGTCACCAGCTTTCTTTGAAGGAATCAGCAAGTGATTATAGGTTAATTACTGTTCCATTTCCCCCAGCTGTATATATAATTCTACATGTGCTTAGTACTTCCAGCAGTTGTTCTGAAATTACAGAAATCTCCAGGGAATAGAAGGCAGGTGTTGAAGAACTTTTAGCTAACTTTGGTGTTTCTACACAAACTTGGTTATTCCTAAGCTAGTATACTCCTAGACATGGGTACATTAGTAGGCACTTCTCTCGGAAGTGAGCATAACTTGGAGAATGAACAGGGGCAATGCAGAGCAGGACTAGCTGCTGGAAGAAGGAGGAGAGAAGAACTCTTCTTTGCCACATTAAAATGAGCACAAAATAAACATTGGTCACCAAATTTATAAACAAAAAATTGCCTCCAAACATAAAACATACAAAGCATTCCCTTCATGTGCCTTTGTGGCACCGTGCCTAGAACAGCACAATGGTTAGCACTGTACCCAGGGACCCAGGCTCAATTCCTGGCTTGGGCTACCGTCTGTGTGGAATTTGCACGTTCTTCTTGTGTCTGCATAGATTTCCTCTGGGTGCTGTGGTTTCATCCCACAATCCAAAGATCTGCAGGTTAGGTGGATTGGCCATGCTAAATTCTCCCTCAGTGTACCCGAACAGGCGCCAGAGTGTGGTGACTAGGGGATTTTCACAGTAACTTCATTGCAGTGCTAATGTAAACCTACTTGTAACTGAAACGTTTGCGTTACCGAGTGCTACACAGTGTCACCTCAGTAACTGCAGCATGATTGGTGGTAGGCTGCTGACTTTCAGTGGAGGAGATGACAGGACGTGTTGGAGGATAACCTAGAGCAGCTCAGTGGGTTGAAGAAGAACTACAGCAATGTGACATAGATGGCTGCAGTCTGACTGGCTGACTAATAGGAATTAGTAGAGTGGCAGTGGACAATGCTCAATTGACCCACAGTCGCTTCTCCAGATTAGCACTTTAGTCATCATACTAACCTGTTAGAGGACATTTTCCTATTTTCAAGAAAGGGAACAGGGATAGCCTGGGAAATTATCGACCAGTGAGTCTGACCTCACTGGTTGGTAAGTTGATGGAGAGCATACTGAGGGACAGGATTTATGAACATTAAAATAGGATTGATAGGCTTGGTAGAATATGATCAGCGCAACTTGTGGGCCGAAGAGCCTGTCTGTGCTGTAGTGTTCTATGTTCTATAACTGGATTGATATGGGACCCTGCAAGTTCCTGCAAACCATAGCCAGCAGTTTGACATGGCAGCATTCTTAAGCTTTCTGTTCATTCTCCAAGTTGTGCTCACTTCCGAGAGAAGTGCCTACTAATGTACCCATGTCTAGGAGTATACTAGCTTAGGAATAACCAAGTTTGATCAGAAATAGTCAGCATGGCTTTGTCAAGAGCAGGTCATGCCTTACGAACCTAGTTGAGTTCTTTGGAAATGTGACTGAATACATTGATAAATGAAGAGCAGTGGATGTGGTTTACATGGATTTCAGCAAGGCATTTGATAAGGTCCCCCATGCAAAACTTCTTGAAAAGGTGGGAGGGCACGGGATCCAACGGGCTGTTGCCTTGTGGATCCAGAACTGGCTTGCCTGTGGAAGGCAGAGAGTGGTTGTAGATGGGTGTTTTACTGTGTGGAGGTCGGTCACCAATGGAGTGCCCCAGGAATCTTTCTAGGACCCTTGCTGTTTATAATTTTTATAAATGACCTGGATGAGGAAGTGGAGGGATGGGTTAGTTAGTTTGCCGATGACACGAAGGTTGGTGGTGTTGTGGATGGTCTGGAGGGATGCCAGAAGTTGCAGCAAGACATAGATAGGATGTAAGACTGGGCGGAGAAGTTGCAGATGGACTTCAACGCAGATAAATGTGTATTGGTTCTGCCAAAATGGACCAATGGGATGAAGGAGTACAATATCAAGGATAGGACTCTTAGCAATGTTGAGGAGTAGAAGGACCTTGGGGTCCGGGCCCATAGGACTGTTAAATCGACCTCGCAGGTGGAAGATGTGGTCAAGAAGGCATATGGTGCGCTAGCCTTCATTAATTGAGGGATTGAGTTTAGGAGTCAGGAGGTAATGCTGAAATCTTATAAGACCCTTGTCAGGTCCCATTTGGAGTACTGTGCACAGTTCTGGTCACCTCACGACAAGTGTGGAAGCTATTGTGAGGGTGCAGAGAAGATTTACAAGGATGTTGCGTGGATTGGGAAGCATGCCTTATGAGGATAGGTTGAGGGAGCTAGGTCTCTTCTCCCTGGAGAGACGAAGGATGAGAGGCGACCTGATAGAGGTTTATAAAACGTTGAAAGGTATAGATAAGGTGGATTCTCGGAGGCTATTTCCCAGAGCTGAAATGGTCGCTATGAGAGTTCATGGTTTTAAGGTGCTGCGGAGCAGATACAGAGGAGATGTCAGGGGTAAGTTTTTCACTTAGAGTGAAATTGGCTGCTGTCGGTGATGGTAGAGACAAAGTTGCTGGGGTCTTTTAAGATTCTTTTGGATGAGTACGTGGGATTGATAGGCTTGGTAGGATATGATCAGCGCAACTTGTGGGTCAAAGAGCCTGTCTGTGCTGTAGTGTTCTATGTTCCATAACTGGATTGATATGGACCCTGCAAGTCCCTGCAAACCATAGCCAGCAGTTTGACATGGCAGCATTCTTAAGCTTCCTTTAGGTTAGATGACTGTTGCTTATATTGTAATGAAAGCTGCAACATTAACTATCAGATGTTACAAAATGAGTGGTGGCTCCAGGAGTATGAAGGTTGATCAATATTTCTATGTTGAAATGGATAGGCTCTAAATTCTGCAAAAAGTCTTGTGCCAAACTATTTCTGGATTCCTACATACTGCTTGACATTGACTGCAGGAATTACGGCACCTAACACTTCACTGTGCATACCTGTCAGCAGTCGTCAGCATTAAAGTGTTTGCTTGAGTCCTCTGCAGTGGAACCCGTGTGCATTCTCACTTCCTCCCTCACCCCCACTTTGGCAAGCTATCACCTATGATATTCTAGCCCCTTGCCCTTGATGCAAAGCCATTTATGTCCAGCATCTTACAATGGGCATTCTTCTCATCTATATACACTCCAAGAGACATGCAGCATTGATATCAGAGCTGGTGATTGCAAGTGTTAAATTGCTGTGCTTTCATCATCTTTCTCTCTTTGGTTATCCTCCTCTGTTTGCCAAATTGAACCTCCTAATTATCTGAAAGGAGGAATACATAAAGAGAAGGGTATGGTGCAGCAGAGGAAAAAATATGATGTGCATGTTAATTCAATCTGCAGCTTGAAAATTGAAAGAGATTCTGGGATGACTGGTAAGTGGGAAGTGAGAAGGAGGCTTTGATATGAGGATATCCTCATCTATCACAATATGAGCTCCATGTTTGGCTACAGCTTCAACATTGGCTATTCCAGTAGTGCCAGTAATGGGCAGCAGAGTTTAGGAAGTAAAGTGCACTTATTCCCTATCAGTCAGCTACTGCTGTCTTCAGTTGTATGCCACCTTATGCTGTAAAACAGAGGGATATATATCCATGAGTGTTATGCCATCATTGCTGACGTGACTGTCATGATTGAATAGCCAGCAGTGTGCGCAACCTATGCGATGTGAGGCTTTCAGCAGTGCTCAGTGTGAGGGTGAGGCGAAGCATAAGAGTGTACGTATGAAGCTTGATAAACATTGTTGGTAGCTGAGGGATGGCACTATGGTAATTTGAGTAATGTCTGAAATTACTAGTAAAATTAGTGGCAATGGCATTTGAAGACACATTCATTGATCTTGACCACAATTGATCATTGAACCACTTGTGGCACAGTGTTGAAGTCCTCAGGGCTTGACTTCTGGCATTGGCCACCATAGCTATCTGCTCCTACTGCTTTATGATCTTGTGCCTGGAGGGGCATTCCAAATCTGGATACAGGACTGCTGGAAAATGGGATTAGAATAGATAGGTGCATGATAGCCAGTTGGATACGATGATACAAAGGGCCTCTTTCTGTGCTGTAAAACTGTATGACTTTGTCAACTCTCCTCATTTTCACCATCTTTGGGATACCACCGATAAACCTTGGAACCTGTGCTTTTTTGAGCGGTGCCATTCCTCAATCATTCCCAGGTCAGGTTTTGCTTGAACCACAGCTTCAAGTGCCTGCTTTAGCATTTGACCTAATTGGACCTCCCATTTCAGAGGTATAGATTAGCCTTAATGTTGTTGGTCCCTTGCTGATGTGTCCAGCCAATAAACAGTGCAGTTATCACTAACTGGACAGAGAGATCCTACAAGTGAACATGGCTTTAGGAACACACAAAGCTGGCATGCTGCCTGCATTGCTAATGATAGGCACAGATTAATTACATATTGCAATCCCTGAGTTCGTTTTCCGGAATATCTAATTTAACCCCAAGAACCTTTCAAATTAAAATTAAAAATGTTATCACTGAATCAAGGCTGACATCTCTTCTATAAAGCCTCTTATAAAGGTAGTGTTACCAACAAAGAGAATATGATTGAATGATGACTTAAGCATCATTTATGTTGAAAGTGTTCACCAAATGTTGGACTATATTACTGGGCAACCCAGTTTCAAGCAGTCATATCTGTGCCAATGCAACAAAAATGAGCACACTTCTGGTTGAAACCGGGCACTCAACTTCACACAACTGATTCCCGAAATACTCCTATTCTGCAGCATAAAAACCAACCCTTATCAACCATATTTTTATTCCTACAATCTATACTCTTATATCAGCCAGGCACGCTGATTCAGATGGCAGTCCCATCTGAATCTTGCATGTAAGTTATCCTGAGACCTGAATTTCTGGGGACATCTCTGGAATGAGTAGAAGCTTGTTTCCATTAGAGAGCATCCAGTTGTAAAGCATAAATCACTTTGTGAAACATGATTATAATGTGTGTAATATTTCTATCTTTATAAAGGAGAAAACCCCTTGGTCTATTGTGGATAGTGCTGTGGGAGGTCTGCTAGTTTAGATGAAACTATTTTAATTCTTCATGTCTTTCTTTTCTGTTTGGATTAATCACATTCATTCAGCATCCCTAAAACGTATGGGATTCGGAATAGGCTGATCTACATTCCAACCATTTGGACTGCTGCAAGTCTGATGAAATTTCCATGTTTTGCCATAATCTCATTCACAGAATCTTCTCCTGACATATTTGCCAGGGTTTCCACAGAAATTCAGCAACCATCTTAGAAAATTCTTTTAAATTATAGTTCAAAACATGAGACTGGCTGGAAACAAGATGGGAACACTTCCCTCTGCTCCCCCAACTTACTTGGCAGCAGAGAACCAAGTATTCCAAGGGAGGCAGAAGTAATTATTTTTGTTTATAAAAAAAAAAAAATCAGGATTCGGGGTTTGATAATGTCATTGGCACCCCAACTCTCCTTTTAACTTGTAAGTCACACGAGAATCACATGACTCCAAACCTGTAAGCAAAACATAGCACAGGCAAGAGAGTGGCTGTAGTAAGTAATCTTAAAAACATTTTTCGTGAGGATTTCTTGTGGGCCAGAAGAAGCAGATGAATTACACCAGGCCTTACAAGAAATATAATAATCTGGGCGCCCAAACACCCAAAATAGTTGTCGTCAACTCCATCTGAGCTGAATTTATCTGTTCAGGACATTCTTCTTGTCTCTGCATGGGTTTCCTCCCGCGGTCCAAAGATGCACGGATTAGGTTGATTGGCCATGCTAAAATTGTCCCTTAGTGTCCTGAGATGCATAGACTAGAGAGATTAGCAGGTAAAATATGTAGGGATATGGGGCTAGGGCCTAAGTGGAATTGTGGTCAGTGCAGACTCTGAGCCAAATGGCCTCTTTCTGTACTGTAGGGATTCTATGTTTTCTATGATTACTATTTGACTTCATGTCATTCAAAGCTAAATATTATGTCAAGCTTCTGACACTGGGAAATCCCAAATCTGAGATTTTCAATTAAGAATCTGTTCTGGCCTTCAGCCGTATCCTCCTGCTCTGCTCCCCACCGTTCAGAAATGTCAGGATTGAATTTTCCCAGCTAAGCTTCTCCCATTTGGCAACTAGACCTGTGACAATGCTGGTCCCATAGCTTTCATTGAACTATGGGAATTCAGAGCACAGATGGAAGCCCATTGTGTTTGTGTAATATGCAAGTCACAGCTTTGCTACAGCAATTCAAAATTCACTCCTCTGCCCTGTTCTCCCACACAGCTCAGTTTCAAATGTCTTTCTGTTCTCCCCTACGAAGTTACAGTGGTCTTTGCCATTCTTGCCTCACTGTCTTTGTGACAGTTTTAAATTGATGACTTCTCATAACTGACTCCCCAGCCAGAGGAAACAATCTTTCCCTGGCCGTTCCATTAAAACCCTTAATAAATAAAAGCCTTCATTAATCTTCTCAGTTCCCAGTATCTTAAGTCACTTCTCATAATTGTTAATTTCTCATTCCAGCTGTTATTCTGCTAACATCTCTCTGTACCATAATTCCTTTGGAGGGTTGATGATGGCATGTGTGGATGGTTAGGGGGGAGGGCACAGTGCAGGATGCAAAAATGAATTTCTGTAATTAACCTCCTATAAGACAGTTTATTAAATGCTTTCTGAAAAATCACAATGCCTTTATCAATCAAATTAGTCGCTTCTTAAAAAAAAAACTGCATTAAACACATCAAACGTGGTTTGCCTGTAACAAACCCTTGCTAGCTGGCCTTGATTAACCCACATATTTCTACATGCTCATTAATTTGATCTTGAATTGTGACTTCTAAAAGTTTGCCCTTGACTGACCTCAGCCTAATTGGTCCATAGTTACCCAGTTATTACATCCTTCTCTTCATGACTAAGTGTGTTACATTTGGCTCCCTCTCAGTCATCTGCAACTATTTGCAAAATTTAACAAGTACACTTTTAGCACACAAGTTTGAAAAGAAATGGATGCAAGTGGGATTCAGTAAATATGAAATCTTTTGTTCAACACCATCACCTCTACCCTCCACCACAAAACAGGCATATTGAGATCCAAATTCTACCCTCCTGTGTTACAATTATCAGAAATTATCATCAAATTATAGAATCCCTACAGTGCAGCAGGAGGCCATTTGGCCCATTGAGACTGCACCGATTCTCTGATAAATCATACCAGCTATGTCCTATTCCCATTACCCCATGTATTTTTCCTGCTAATCCCCTTAATTTACTGATCTTTGGACACTAATGAACAATTTAGCAGTCAACCTAACCTGCACGTCTTTGGACTGTGGGAGTTAACCGCAGCATCCAGAGAAAATCCACGCAGACACAGGGAGAATCTGCAAACTCCATGTAGATAATCACCCAAGGCTGGAATTGAATCTGGGCCCCTGGTACTGTGAGGCAGCTGTGCTAGCCACTGTGCCACCGTACTGCCCACTCTCTCAGTACAAATGAACCACAGATTAAGGCAGAAAATTTCAATTTCAAATACATATCAAATGATTAGTGGAGCTAGCGATCAAAAGGTTTGGCAAAAACCAACCACAGCAAGGAATAGAAGCAGAAGTCGGCCACTGGGTCCTTCAACCCTGCCCCATTATTCAATACGATCTATGCTGGCCTCAGCTCCTTTTCTGTGCAATTTCCCAAAAAGCCCTTTATTTCTCAATTTATCAGAATTTATCCATCTCTACGTTAAATACCTGTAATGATCCAGCCTCCACCACCCTTTGAAAATTCCAGAGACTGGTCACCATTTGTGACAAGGAATTTCTATGCAGCTCAGTTTTAAATGATCACCCCTTTATCTTGTAGCTATGCCCCCTTGTTTGAGACTCTCCACTAGTGAAAACATCTCACCATCTAACCCGTCAAGCTCCCTCAGGATCTTATGTTTGAATAAGGTCACATCTCACTCTTCTATACTCCAAGGAATACACATCAAGTATATTCTGTCTTTCTTAATATGACAACTCTCTCATCCCAGGAATTAACTTGGTGAATCTCCTTTAAACTATCTCCAATGTTATAGAGTCATAGAGGATTACAACATTGGGTCAGGCCCTTCGGCCTGACTTGTCCATGCTGCCCAATTTTTATCATTAAGCTAATCCCAATTGCCCACATTTGGCCCATATCCCTCCTTACCAATCTTATCCACGTAACTGTCTGAATGCTTTTTAAAAGACAAAGTTATACTCACCCCTACTACTACATTTGGCGGCTCGTTCCAGACACTCGCCACCCTCCATATGAAAAATTGCCCCTCTGAACCTTTTTGTATCTCCCCTCTCTCACCTTAAAGCTATGCCCTCTATTTTTAGACTCCCCTACCTTTGGGAAAAGATGTTGGCTTTCTACCCTGTCACGCCCCTCATTATTTTATAGACCTCTATAAGTTCACCCTTAAGTCTCCTATACTCCAGGAGAAAAAAGTCTCAGTCTGTCCAGACTCTCCTTATAATTCAAGCCATCAAGTCCCAGTAGCATCACAATAAATCTTTTCTGCACTCCTAGTTTAAGAATATCCTTTCTGTAATAGGGTGACCAGAACACTGTATTCCAAGTATGGCCTTACCAATGTCTTATATAGCTTCAACAAGGTATCCCAGCTCGTGTTCAATGTTCTGACCAATGAAACCAAACATGCTGAATGCATTCTTCACCATCCTGTCCACCTGTGACTCCACTTTCAAAGAGCTATGAACATGTACCCCTAGATCTCTTTGTTCTGTAATGCTGCCCAACACCCTACCATTAACTGAGTAAGTCCTGCCCTGGTTCGTTCTACTAAAATGCATCACTTTGTATTTATCTAAATTAAACTCCATCTGCCATTCTTCAGCCCACTGGCCCAATTGATTAAGATCCTGTTGCAATCCTAGATAACCTTCTTCACTGTCCATTATACCACAATCTTGGTGTCATCTGCAAACTTACTAACCATGCTTCCTAAATTCTCATCGAAATCATTAATGTAAACACAAATAACAGTGGATTGATGAACACCGCTGGTCACAAGCCTCCGGTTTGAAAAAGAACCCTCTACAACCACTCTATCTTCTGTGATCAAGCCAATTTTGTATCCAATTGTCTGTCTTATTCTGGATCCCGTGAGATTTAATCTTATGCAACAATCTACCATGCAGTACCTTGTCAAAGGCCTACCTAGAATCCATTTAGATACTGTCAACTGCACTACCCTCATCTACCTTCTAGGTTATCCCATGAGAAAACTCAGTCAAATTTGTGAGCTCTGATTTTCCACTCACAAAGCCATGCTGACTGTCCCTAATCAGTCCTTGCATCTCTAAATGCCTGTAGATTCTGTCTCTCAGATACCTTCTAACAATTTACCCACTATAGACATTAATCTTATCAGCCTGTAGTTTCCAGACTTTTCCTTGCAGCCCTTCTTAAATTGAAGCACAACATTTGTCATCCTCCAATTTTCAGGCACTTCACCTGTGACTTGATGATTCAAATATCTCTGTTAGCGGACCTGCAATTTCCTCCCAAGTCTCCTACAACGTCCTGGGATATACTTCATCAGGTCCTGGAGATTTATCTAACTTGATGTGCTTTAAGATTTCCAGCACCACCTCCGCTGTAACTCCTCAAGACATAGCTATTTGTTTCTCCAAGTTCCCTGTCTTTCTCAATAGTTACCATATCCTTTTTAAGGTAAGGGGATCAAAACTGTATGCAGTTTTCCAAGAAAAGCCTCACCAATATCCTGTACAATTGCAACAAAACCTTCCTGTTTTTAAACTCCAACCTCTTTGCAATAAAGGCAAAAGTGCAATTTGCCTTCTTAACTACTTGTTGAACTGCTTGTTAGCATTTTGTGATTCATGCACTCAAACACCTAGTCCCTCTGCACTTCACTTAACTGCAGTCTCTCCCCATTTAGATAATGATCTGCCTTTTGATTCCTCCTACCAAAGTACTTGACCTTACACTTTCTCACATTAAACTCAGTTTGCCAGGTTTTTGCCCAGTCATCCAATGTATTTATATTTCATTACAGAATCACAATATCCTCACCACAACCTGCCCTTCGACCTACCTTCGTATTATCAGCAAATTTGGAAATCTTGCATTCTGTTCCTTTCTCCATTGATTAAAATTCAGTGTAGTTGGTTTTAACAAATTTAAAGTTGGAAAAGAACCTTATGGACGATGACAATGATTTTCTGTTTCTCCAGGCTCCCTGTTCAAGTTAGTGTCCATATATTTTTAAAGATACCTTTTTAGTGATCCTTATACAGACATTACATTTGACTGTAAGCAGACACAATTATCTTTAACCCGGTGGACCTATGCCAACTGCATTCGGGCCAACCAGTTTCTGAAAGAGGGCCTCAGACAGCTTTGAGGCCATTTATATGCAATGCCTGATGCCTATGTTGTAGCTTTTACCAATATGATTGGCATTATAAATCTAATGTGTAAAAAAAAAAAAAAAAATGCATGTTCTGTCTATCAAATTTGATACTTAGGTTTTTGTATAATGCCAACAAGTTTAATATGGGGCTGTACAGTGGTTACCACTGCTGTCTCATAGCACCAGAGACCCAGGTTCAATTCCCAGCTTGGGTCACTGTTTGAGTGGAGTTTGCACATTCTCCCCTTGTCTGCATGGGTTTCCTTCAGGTGCTCCGGTTTCCCCCCACAGTCTGAAGGGTGTGCTGATTAGGTGCATTGGCCATGCCAAATTCTCCCTCAGTGTACCCAAACAGGTGCCAGAGTGTGGCGACTTGGCGATTTTTCACAATAACTTCATTAGTGTTAATGTAAGCCTACTTGTGACACTAATAAAAGTAAATAAAGCTGTCAACCCACCATGCTTATGTCCACAGTTGTTTGATGGTGGTGGATATTGGAGTGACTGGATATTCCAGCTAGGGATAGATTGGGTGCATTATTATCATATTTAAGTTGTGATTTTGTATTGCAGTTGGGAGCCAGATTTAAAATTTACTTGGTAGTGAAGCAGAGAGGGAACAAATGGCTCCACAAGCTAAGTTTCCCTTTCAGCTATCCATGTGGACCAGAGGGAGCAACAGTGCTCCCGCAGCCTCCTCCCCAGTTCCAAATGCCAACATTTTTCAAGCATTACTGGTCCTTAGTTACCAGGGGGATCATTCAGAGGGCATTCCGTTCAGCTGGTGAATCCACAAAATAATAATGAAGTCCAAAATAATAATGAAGTCACTCTTTCCATAAATCTCCCTTTCACCTGTTCCTCAGTGCCTCCATCAATAATTGTGATGCTTCTATCTGGCTCTCATGGTTTACTGAATTTGCTGCATTTATGCATTGTATTGATAGCAGTTCACAGGCAATGAAATCACATTTGGCTTTGGGAAATCCAGCTCTGGGTGAGAATACTCTGTGCAGAAGTTGTTGCAATATACACTGATGAAAGTAGTTTAAGTAAGAAGTCTCTCAACACCAGGTTAAAGTCCAACAGCTTTATTTGGTAGCAAAAGCCACTAGCTTTCAGGGCTCTGCCCCTTCTGATCACAAACAGAACATATAAAGGCACACAGAGTTTACAGAATACTGATTAGAAAGTGAGTCTTGACAGCTAATTATGACAATACATATCTCTTTAACCTATACTTAATGCTATCTCCACTATTTCTGCACTGTTAAGACTTGATTAGCTGTAAAGACTCGCATTCTAATCAATATTGTGTAAACTGAGTGTGTGTCTTTATATACCCTGTTTGTGATCAGAACTCCCCCCTCACCTGATGAAGGGGCAGACCCCAGAAAGCTAGTGGTGTTTGCTACCAAATAAACCTGTTGGACTTTAACCTGGTGATGTGAGACTTCTTACTGTGTTTACCCCAGTCCAATGCCAGCATCTCCACATCATCGAAAATAGTTTTAATAAGAGGAGTTGGGGATTGGGGAGATAAAGTCAGGGGGCGAAGGGAGTTAAAAGGGTATGGCTGGACCTTGTGTGAGATTTTAGCTCCTGCCTTTTATTATGTAATAGGTCCGAGCATTGAGCTTCAACAACAAATACCTAATTTAGATTTAGCCTCTGTCTTGCATCAACAAATCATAATAAACACTAAGTGGTAAGTGTCTGCACTATATATTTGGATGGGACTTTGGCTGCCTTGAGTCTATGTTTCAAGTTCCTGTTGCTGTACCAATAACCTTTATACCTTTGCTATACCGCACGTAGTTGTGGGCACGGTATAACCTCAGCCTCAAGCACTGTTCTCTTTGTCTTAACATTGGTAGAAATAATTTTCTTCAAGCCTTGCAGTACATCACTTGGCCAGTTTAGCATGACTCTGCCAGACAATCAGTCCAATCTCTTCTCTTTATACTTCTGTATCCATGGTAACCCTGTTTAACTATTCTAAACCTGTATTCTCCTAAAATCATGCATGAATCTATTATTGTCTGCAAGAATACAGTTCATTACTTCGACACCAGCTGTCTTACTGCTCTCATCTGCAAAGAGATATTTTTGACCCATGCTGTGCCTACTTTCTCTCATATTCACACAGGCTGAACTCTCTAAGCAAGTTAACCCACATGTTTCTGTTCATGACAAGGTATCCTTACATAGTGCTTTCCTATATTACACCTACACTGTACAGTTTGTGCTATACTGGAGTAGAGTGGACAGTCTTTGCAGCACTCCTGGGAGTTAGGGATGGGTAGTGCTGTTTGGTAACACGTTGACGCACTATTGATAATGATTAAAATGCAAGCTGTGCGGCATGGTAGCAATTATCATGTCATGAATCTGATTGAGCACTGAGAGCTTCAAAGCTGCAAAGAAAGATTTTGAACTTGCACATCGCTTTCCATAACCTTGGGATGTCCCAAAGTGTTTCGCGACCAATGAAGTACCTTTGAGTGCATTTGTTGTCTGGCAACTAAATTGCATGCAGTCAGGATGCACAAAAAAACAATAAGATAACTGACTAGCTTATCCATTTCGTTGATGAATAACTATTGATTGGTACACCAGGGGGAAGTCCCTTTTTCTTCAAATAAGGTCCACCTGGAAGGACAAGCAAAGCCTCATTTTCATGACTCATCTAAAAGATTGAGTATCTGAGGCTGTAGTGCATTCAGATATGGGATTCTAGAAACTAGTGGATGGCATTTCCTGGAGGATACAAGGACCAACTATCACTGAAGAAATTATAACGTTGGAGTCCTGAGGATTGAAAACACAAAAAGCTCCTATAGTTTGCTAATGAATGTGGAGGGAGTCTATGACAATACTTAAGGCCAGACATAGGGGGCAATCTCACCAACTTGTCACACAGATCGATGGGCATGGCGAGCCGGTAGGATTGCGAGAGATGTGAAAAACTGGGTTTGCATCCAGTTTCTCGCCTTTGCAATGATACCAGACTGAATTAATGGCATAACTGAGGTCAAGGCTGATTTTAATATATAAATCTTATTTGTCTGGGCTTACTTGCCTTAAGGGCCTCACGTGTAAATCTTTACTGGCAAGGATCATGTTTGGTCTCTCACCAACAGAGACTAACGTAAAGGCTATGCTGGTGAGACTGGAAGCCATTGAGGCGTCCCACGTGGTCAGGCGAGGGAGAGGGTAAGGAGAAATTAGACCTGGTGATTGACCAGGGTAGGAAAGAATTCATGGGTGGGGGTTGCGATTGGGGGGGGTCTACATCATCAGGGTGATGATTGGGGGTGAGCGTGCAATATCCAGGAGTGACAATCAATGTATAATGGTTGTAGTATTTTACATAGTGCATTGGGAGATCAGGCACATGCACAATAGTGCCCTTAGCAATTATCAACCAGCTTCTCAGCATGAATATACTCTATCCACTCCCCCTATTGGCAAGAATCAGCCTTTGCTCATTTATTTGCTAAGTGAGATAAGATTTTAATCTTGCTGGAATACGGATCTGAAACTCTCCCATTTTCATGTTCATTCAGCACTTAATTTTTTTGGGTAGGATTGCCACCATAGTTTTTGAGACCCTGCAGGCACAAGAGACAACATAATCAGGACTCTGATCTACCAGCACTGGCATGGAGCATGGGATTTAATGAGAGAGAGAATGGGATATTTGTTTAGCTTTTCCCTCCTGTGCAGAAATAAATAAAACTCATTTTGTTTTCTGTAATTTGTTTTATTTTGGCACCAGACATTTCAGAAATAATGGGGACAATTCTCCCAGAAGTGCTGATCACAATTGTTCTCTCAGTTCAACTTCACACTTGAATCTGCGCACTCTGTGCACTGCAATGTGAATCTCACTAAAAACCCAGGGAGTGGGGCCTATTCACGCCAGAGTCTGACAGCTCTGGAACTCTCTGCATGCACAGTAACCCCGATCTGTCAGACTTGCCATTTGCTGGCCAGTCCAATCACTGGCCAGCCTGGGACGCCTGTAGTGCTGCCCCTCCAGCTTCTCACCCCATAGCCCTATCACAGCCCCCATAATAATTCCCGGGCCAGCCCTGAATCCCCCCCTACATGGAGCATCCCGATGTCCAGCCCAGCCTCCCCTCCCTCCCCAACAGTGGCGACTCTTCCACCTCCCTCACCCAAACAGACCACTTCTCCACTGCCTCCCCCCCCCCCCCCCCCCCCCCCAAACAGATCCCCTCTCACCCAGGGTCACACAACCCCCTGGGAGGCAGGCCACTCCCTTCTCTAGCAGACCACTCTCTCCTGGCCGGCTCTGATCGCTGCCCTCCCTCCGTCCCAGAGTGGCAGCAGGACCCCCCATCCCCACCCATTGCTCCTTTGCCTTGCCCACAATAGGTCCTGCCCCATGGCATTGCCCGATGCCCATGGGCAGTGCCATGCTGCATCCTGGGTACAGGCACTTTGCCCTTTGAACAGTGTCAGGGGCCACAAGCTGGTACCACCAAGGTGCCCATGCCCAGGGGGCACCACCACCCCTCACCGCCCAACTCCCTGGTGGGCCCCGATTGACCCCTCTCTTCATACCAGTAGTGTCTCCTGCTAGTTTCCCGAATGTGACAGCTATTCTAAACCCCCCTGCTGGAATGAACTGCTCCTGGCAGGATGGGAGATCCAATCAGGACCGGCAATTTCCCAGTAATAACATTGAAAACATATTTAAACAACATTAAAAAGAATTAAATGACTTACTTGGTCTCCAGTGCAGTCTGGTCCCTGATTATTTTCCAGCTCTGGGAGATGCGCATGCTTATCTGGCGCATGTGCAAATCCCAGAACAAGACCGATGACACACATCTCCTAGCCTGACTTGCCAGAAAAGTTAAGTCGCAATGGGAGAATCACCTCCAATGCAATGAAAACCAGACAGATAAGATGAAGTGGCACGAACCTGACTTTATTTATTGCAGCTGAGTGAGTCATTGCTATGTACAAAAAATGGCAGCCTCTTAAATTCTATTGGCTGGAATCCAAGGCTGCAGACTGAGTAGATGCAGAACCCAAAAAACATACCAGCAAAGCCTGCATAAACACTAGGGGAGCTTGTGGAATCCACCCCTGGTTCTCCCAAAAACAGAGAGAGCTGCACCTAGGGAAGTTGTTCTAGGGATTGCCAATATCGAATAGTTATGGAAGTTTACTGAGTTTTTTTATGGTTGTATTATGATCATTCTTCAGACAGAAAGTCAGCGTATTGAAAATTGAAACAGTCACCATAAGTAGTTGGAGAAAAACCATTTGAGCAGTTTGCTTGGTGTTAGTTGTGTGGTTTTGCATGTTATGAGGGTAGATTTGGAAAAAAAAAATTGAATGACGTACCATCCTGACTTGGAACTATATCACCATTCCATCACTGATGCTGGGTTAAAATCCCGGTACTGCTTCCTAACAGCACTGTGGATGTATCTACCCCAGTTGAACTGCAGCAGCTTAAGAAGGCAGCTCACTGCTATTTTTTCAAGGGCGATTTGGAATGGGTAGTAAATGTTGGTCAAGCCAGCGACTGGAGGGAATACTTTTAAAATAGTTTGATTTGTGGTAATTGCTAGTTGTTTGACAGGTGTTCCATCCAATTTAGTGTGCAAAAGTGGTTTTTGTGTTGACTTCTCAATCATTTATCATAGTTTACCATCTTCAACTGTTTCATCAATGATCTTCCATCCATCATAAGGTCAGATATGGTATTATTTATTTGATGTTTGCACATTTGCAACTCTTCAGACAATGAGACAGTCTGTGCTTACATGCAGCAAGACCTGAACAATATTCCGGCTTGCGCTGAAAAATGGCATGTGACATTCATGCTGAACCATTGCCAGGGCATAATTATCTCCAACAAAAGAGAATCTGATTGTCTCCCCTTGATATTCTATACTATTACCATCAGAGAATTTCTCACTATCAACATCCTGGGGTCACAATTGATCAGAGACTCAATTCCACCGGCAATATAAACACTGTGGCTACAAAAACAGGTCAGCAGTTTAGTATTTCCAGAAGGCATTTGATGAAGTGCCACATCAAAGGTTATTGTGGAAAATAAAAGCACATAGCGGAGAACATATTAGCATGGATAGAAGATTGGTTGGCTATCAGGAAGCAGACAGCTGATCACCATGATGTAACATGTAGTGTGCCTCAGCGATTAGTGCTGGGATCTCAACTGTTTACATTTTATATACATGATGAAGGGATGATGAGATGGATGTCAAATTTGCTGATGCGCAAAGATAGGTAGGAAGTTAAGTTGTGAAAAGGACATAAGGAGGCTACAAAAAATATGGATAGCTTAAGTGAATGGATAAAGATCTGACAAATGGAATCTAATTTGGAAAAGTGTGAAATTGTCCATTTTGATAGGAAGAGTAAAAGAGAAACGTGATCTAAATGGTGAGAGATTGCAAAGATGCAGAGGGATCTGAGTGCCTTAGTGCATGAATTGCAGAAGGCGCTTATGTAGATACAGCAAGTAATTAGGAAAGTGAGTAAAATGTTATTATTTATTGCAAGAGGAATTTAATACAAAAGTAAGTTTACTTTTGATCCTTGTTTGTATATTCGCATTCAGTAATGAGCAACCATATGTTTCATCCTCCTAAAGCCTGTCAGCCTTTAACAAAGCACAAGTTAAGAAAGTAATGGAATATTGCCCAGTTTCTTGAATGCATCTCTGACAACACTGAAGAAGCTTAACATCATCCAGGACAAATCAATGCATTTGATTGACTGATCATTATGTTAAACACTCACTCCCATCACATCTGCTGCATCATGGGAGATGGTTGTGGAGGGTCAGTCATCTGAGGTCCAGGGTATCTCTGCAGGAGTCCCTCAGGTTAGTATCCTAGGCCCTACTATCTTCAGCTGCTTCATTAATGACCTTCCCCCAGTCACTAGGTCAGAAGTGGGAATGTCTATGATTGTACAATGTTCAGCAACATTTGTGACTCTTCAGATACTGAAGGAGTCCATATTCAAATGCAACAAGATCTGGACAATATCCAGGCTTTGACCTCTGTCACCTAGAAAGAAAGTGTCAGCTGTGGTCCAGCTTTCAAGTTAGAAGTTGTGGGTTCAAGTCTCACTCCAGGACTTGAACACAACATTCAGATGGAATTAAAAGATTCCATGACACTATTTTGAAGAAGTGCATGGGAGATATTTCCAGTGTCCTGGCCAATATTTCCCCAATGTCAACATTGATATTGACCAGAGAATCTATTTAAATGTATCGCTGTTTGTGATGTCATGACCGCTGTGATGTTAAGATCCTAGAAAACCCCCCAATTTGTTGTGACTGGTTCCCAGGCGAGTACCCCCATTTGTTATGATTCTCCACAAGGTACCTCCAAGTTATAATTCTCCCAGATGAGCAGGAACAAACTTGCTCCCCTTGTTCAACCATTTCAGTTGATCACAACAGAGTTCATTTAAGAAGGATCTGTAACCTTCTTCCAATTTCAAATGCTTTCATGTTTTAAAAGGAGCCAACTTAACTAGGCTTTCTTGGGTTAAAGGGAGAGTTTATTGGTTACTGAAAATGTGAGAAGAAAATAATAAAATGCGACATATTAACCCACAGTTGTAAACAAATTAATCTTTGGCATGGCTGTGAAGAATTGATAGTGAAACATTGCGACTGTTAAATTGGGTAATTCCAGTAGGCTGACTTTGGCAGTTGAGCAAATGATTTGGAGATTCTTAATTCTAAAGGTTAGTTGAAAGGAGTTTCCTCTTTCTATTTTAACTGTTGCTTTGCTGACTTGCTTCCAGCAATCAACGAGACGGAGAAGGAGGGACTGCAAGCAGGAATGCCTGGTGGCTATCCTTCTGTTATGACCTTTACAGCACACACTATCACAATGGAATTAAAACACAGTCTAGAACATAGAGACCAGCACGGTGGTTGGTTTTAACCCTTTTTCTCATATATTCTTGGAAGGAGAAAAACATAAACATGCCTTGATAAACTCACAGGATCTGATAAAATGGTAATCAGCCTCCATTTCCTCTGCAAGAGATTATGATTCATTTTTTGTGTTGCCTCTCTTCCTTCGAATTGTTGCTCATCTCATTGGCTGTCTCTGGACTGAGTATAATCTACACAGGAATTCTAGCATTTTGTTTTATAGTTTGAGGGAGCTAGCAATCCAGCAACCTGAGTTCCCACCATGGCAGATGATGAAATTTGAACTCAACAAAAATCTGGAATTATAAAGCCTAATGATGACCTTGAAATCATTGTTGTAAAGACACAATTGTTCACTAAGATCCATGAGAGAAAGAAATCTGCCACCCTTACTTTGGTCTATATGTGACTCTCAATAATCAGAAATGTATGTGGTTGACTCTTAAATGCCCTCTGAAGAGGCCTGGCAAATCATGCAAATCAAAGGCAATTGGGGATGGACAACAAATGCTGGCCCATGAATGACTGAAAAAAATGTCAATTTTTGTAAGTCCCTTGAAAAAAAAACACATATCTACCTATAATTCAGGCTTATGGTCTATATGGTTTCACAGGGCACACTTGTTTGCCATGTTTACTATATTACAATAGTGATTGCTCTTCAGAAGTATTCTGTGGGCTGGAATGCAGTTTCAACCTTGCTGGGCTTATGAAGTCAGACACAAGCCTTTTATTCAAGGGCATCAGACCTATGGGAACACCACCACCTGCAAGCCCCCCCGCCCCCACTGAGTTACACATCATTCTGACTTGTAAATACATCATCATTCCTTTATAATCGCTAGATCATAGTACTGAACCTCCCTCCTTAACAGCACTGTACTTGCAGCAGTTCAAGATAGCTCACGCCACCACCACATTCTCAAGGGCAATTAGGAATAGACAATAAATGCTGGTCTTGATAGTGATATTCATATGCCATGAATGAGTAGAAAGAAACAGGTAGTTCAGGATTATTTACCTGACAGATGCATGTTACCTTTTACCTGTGAAACCATCGAGAATTTGATGATCTGAACATGCAATGGGTAGAGTATTTTTAAATTTTTATAGCTGTAGCCTGTATGTGAGGCCATATTAATTTCAAAGCTAGTTTTCTATTTAATACAGAAATCAGAAACTTCCATTACTTCCATCAAATCATGTCTTCACCTACCACAATGCAAGTTGCAGTTTTTTTAAAAAATCTTGCATATCGTGTATTGCTATTTTTAATCCTCATGTCAATATCTTGACAAAGGAAACAACTTAAATTTATGCATTTGCAAAGTTTAGGCTGCCTTGGAATGTTGTTGCAGCATTAATCTCCGTGTTCATTTACAGTAATGAAATGTAATGCAAATAATAATTTCAGTAATATATGTCAGCAATGTTCTTAAGTTATTATTTAAATAACATGACACATCATAGCATTTTTAAAAAATAACATATACAAACTTTTCTTCCTTTTGAAGAGCAAATGTAGTCAATTCACATGTTGAGCACTCCAGTCCAGTACAACCTATCAGCATAAAAACTTCAAAATATTAGAAAATGACAAGCCAAAATTGCTTGTTCTTTCTCAACAATTGGCTCAGTTGTTGTTCAGTATCAATCCATCAAATAGCCTTTATTTAAAAATCTAACAGAGGGAGGAGCAACTATTCTTAATATATTGTGTATATATGGAAAAAGAAATAATTTTTGTCCTTTTTTTTAGACCCCCAGTCTGGAAAGTATTAACTTACTCTAATTTCTGTGATGGCAGTGTGTTATAACAGATGTTCAACTAAGTTCTCAATCAAAACTCAGGTGCAATGACAATGTTAAGTTACTCAACGATTAACAAAATAGCCACTTAACGGATATAAATAGAACAGTGAAGGACAATCCAGCTGTAAAATGCCATTACTTTCAATGACCTTGGAACAACACTTTCTTAGCTGAGTGGCCCTTCAGATGGTACACAGGCCTGCAAACATATTATTTTCAGTGTGGAAGGCCGATCCACTAATGAGCTGAAGTTATAGGATGCAGACAAGTCAGTCATGTAAGTGGTGAACATGGGTGTGCATTCTGCTAGGTGTTATTGCTAATGTTAGCAAGATTCATGTGAGCGGGGACTGGGATATTGCCTGGTTAATGGCCCAATCCAGTGCCTGCTGAAAATGCCCTACACGTCTGTATTCCCAATGGTGTTTCACATTGGTGTTAATCACTACCACACCTTTTGATCAGAAGCCTTATTAAGTATGTATGAAGCTTGCTAATGAAGGCCTTTAGCTGGCTTGTTTCACTTCACAATGATTGGGTGGAAGTCTCACCCATGAGATCTTCTGACTATTATAATAATGTGTGAAAACAAAGTCACATGAAATCCTGATTAAAGAGCAGAGGGGAAATTTTTGTAACACTCCTTCTGGAATTTTCATTTAATGATTCCAGTTTTTTTCTTTCAGCTCGTTTTTAAAATAATGATCTTATGTTTTATAAATCAGAATGTAGAAGAATATTTTTATATGAGAAACAGCAGAAACCATTCTCTTAGAAAAACTGACTGTAGAATTCACAACTTCAATATTCCTATGAAGTGCCTCAAATCACATCACTGTTTGTACCTCCAAAGGGTGCACATCTGGATCAAGCTGGAAGCTACACCAAGGGCAGGGCCCTTTGATAATTCACTCTTAGCTTACTACTGAAGGCTGCTTAGAAAGCATTTTGATCATAGTTTCATGCCTTAAGGGTACAAAAAGAAAATAAAACAAAAAGGAAAGATGAGAAGACAGAACATCTGGATCAGCTGTACCTGCTGTGATATCATCAACCACACCTGCAGGCTCCAGCACACCTCCAACAGCAATGATCGTGGAGAATAGGGAAAGCAGGTTTTGGAACACCAGGAAATCAGTTGGTGAGTTGCACCATCTGTTATAAAGGCACCAGCATCCAATCCACACCATGGGGTTAGTGCTGCCAGTGGCAGCAATGTTAGCCACGTACTTAACTTTTTTGTCCTACTTCCTTCCAATCGAACCAATGTCCTGCTTTCAGATTTACAAAACAACAGTGCAATGCATTAGTCAGAATAATCAGCTACTAAACCTCCTTTCCCTCTGTGGTTGCTCAAAGTCACCGAACTGTTGGACTTCCCAACATACAAGCAAATTCTCAGTAGTGTCCAGTAGGTTCTTGTTCCTTCCTGCCTGCTATTACTAGCTCCACGGCATCTTTCTCTTGTGATTCATTCTGACCTTATTTACACAAGCTCATTACCTTCTCAAAGTCAAAGATTTGTACAGCTTGTATTGGTGCATTGAAATGTTGCTGTGAGGTTCTGTGTTTCCGAGCCCATCAACATTGTCAAAAGGCTGCTGTTTCCTGTTTCAATGACAAAAGCAACATTGCTGTTTTTAAAAGACATTTTCCAACAGAATCCATGTTATACAGTGACATCCATATTACTTGTGTGGTGTGATCCTGCATGGGTGGATGTTAATGAGAAAGAGAATGTTACTTTGAGAATATCTGTGGTTTCCTGTTCTCTTGTCCTCACTGTTCTTGCATAGACAAACATTTTCCACTTGGCTTCCTAACAAGTAGTAAAGGATTTGCTCTAGTTTGTTCAATTGCATTTGTCGTTTCAACTTGTAAGTTGAAGGAGCACAGTGATCGTGGCAGACGTGTGAAATTTAATGACCTCAGAGGTGAGTTTGGAGTAGAGCAGCATTTGATTGTGCAGGAGGGTCCTGGGTGAGTACCTCACTGCCTCCATCTAATTAGGTTCTGGGAAGGAAGGTAATGTATTTTGGAAGGTCTAATACAGATAGGAAATATACAGTAAATGGCAGAACCCTTAGAAGTATCAATAGGCAAAGGGATCCAGGTGTACAGGTACACAGGTCACTGAAAGTGGCAATGCAGTGGAGAAGGTAGTCAAGACGGCATACAGCATGCTTACCTTTATCGGTGGGACATTAAGTTTAAAAATTGGCAAGTCATGTTGCAGCTTTATAGAACCTTAGTTAGATGTAGTTGGAATACTGTGTTCAGTTCTGGTTGCCACACTATCAGAAGGATGTGGAAGCTTTGGAGAGGGTATGGAAAAGATTGACCAGGATGTTGTCTGGTATGGAGAGCATTAGCTATGAGGAGAGGTTGGAGAAATTTGGTTTGTTCTCACTGGAGCGACGGAGGTTGAGAGGAGGCTTAATAGAAGTCTATAAGATTGAGGGGCATGGACAGAGTGGATAGTTAGAAGCCTTTTCCCAGGGTGGAGAAGTCAATCACTAGGGGGCAAGAGTCTAAGGTGTAAGGGGCAAGATTTAAAAGAGATGTACGAGAGTTTTTTTTACATAGAGTGGTGGGTGTCTGGAACTCGTTGCTGGGGGAAGTAGTGCAAGAGGATACAGTAGTGAATTTTAAGGGGTGCTTTGACAAGCACATGAATGAGATGAAATAGAGGAATATGGTCTCTACAGGGACCATATTCCTTTACAACAGATGGTGCAACTCACCAACTGATTTCCTGGTGTTCCAAAACCTGCTTGCCCTATTAGTTAAGTCAGGCAGCATGACCAGTGCAGGCTTGGAGGGCCGAAGGGCCTGTTCCTGTGCTGTAATTTTCATTGTTCTTTGTTCTGAGGCACATGGATGGTTTTCCCATTAATAGAGATGCTGAAGTGGGCAATTAAATGGGAAGTATTGATGCATCCTCACAAGTGGAGGAATAAGTGATCCGTCAATGCAATGTAGCAACAGATATAGGGGCAGCAGTGCCAGGGCCTCTGGAATGGAGCAGAGGCTGCAAAGAAAACAAGCTGTGCCCTCTGCCAATCACTTGAAATCACTTGGTGACAGGATGCTGCCTGGCAGGCCAACCAATGTACTCAGTATCCATACCTATCTGCTTTCTCTGTATGCTAACCCATCAAGATTCTTACCTACTGCAGCAGTACTTAATCTCCTCCCTAGACTCCAGTGTGTTGGGAAATGAATCATCCTTTCATCCTGGCGTGGATTTTGACTTATCCAAGTCCTGCATCCATAATTTTGTGTCTCATAATAGGGCGCCCCTAGACCAATCCAAGCAATTGATCAATTGTATGATAGTTTTGCTGCTATTGCCACTGGAATTGATCTCTTTACATACACCTTTTTTGGTAATTATATTGTGATGTTACAACCATGTTTTTAGCTTGTAACCATTATCTCTTGAGTGACCAAACATAAAGCATGTTCTGACTCTGGAACAACAAGGAAACCAGTAAATCCATGAGGATAATATTCCTTCCAGTCCCCAGAAAACAATCCTTTTCCTTTGCTTTCACATGGTTTGGTAGTTGAGAAAATGATCATCTTCCCTGTTAATAGACACACTGGATTTTCTAGATGTTTGCATTACTTGGATGATTGTAATTGTTGACAGCCGACACTACTGGGAAGACCACTGTGGCTGTTGCAGCCTCTTGGTACTGAACGTATATAATCATGCATATGTCAAAGTAGTAGACCTGTAATGTAGTAGTAATGCGCAATCTGGAAAAATCCTTTGAGAAGTCGCATGTTGATGTGGGCTAATAGTTGAGTATTACTGTCACTGCTTAGCTACTTGAAATGAGCAGTACTAACTCTGCTTTATGTCCATGTGTCAGATCCCAGGAAATGACACAATTCATTAATGACGCACAAGTTGTGATAACTTCAATCCTGGCTGAGTGTGTAGGTGACAGTCCTTTTGTTAGGAGTGCTGAAATTCCCAACCCCCCTCCTTTCTCTTCTTTTCCAGCATTTCCAAAATAAATCACACTACTAGTTTCACTGAAACTTATTTTGTTCATTCATGAAACATGGGCATCACTGGCTGGTCAGCATTCATTGCTCATCTGTAGTTTCTCAAAGGCAGTTGAGAATGAACTATATTGCTGTGGCTGTGGAGTCACATGTAGGCCAGACCAGATAAGCGTTTCTGACAATTGACAACAATTTTATGGTTATCAGTAGATTTTTAATTCCAGATATTTTTATTGAAATCAAATTCCACTATCTGCAATGGCAGGATTTGAACCTGGATCCCCAGAGTTTTTGGATTAATAGTCCAGTAATAATATCATTAGGCTGTCACCTCCCATGTAATTTTATGCTATAAAATAAATTTACTGCTGCCATGCTCCAGGTGGAGAGATAGGATCCAAGGGAGAGTTGGAAGATTGTTATAACCCTGGCTTAGAAATTCCTCGTCTAGCTTCCTTGTTGTGGATATGGGACAGTATGTAAGTTACAGTGACACTCTGCCCAGAATCTGGGCTTTGGAAAGCTGTACCATTTTCAACACTCCTGGCAGGTGGTAATTTCTCAATGAATGAGTGTAGGATATCACATTACAGTGGTGTTGTTTGTACTAGTTGATAGTCTTTCCAAAGGTCATTCAAGTTTGCAATTCAAAGCTTTGCCATTAAAGTTACACAGGCTTCATATTCACATTTACAGAATAGACAGGGAGAAACTTTCCCCCATATGAAGAGATTGTGAATGAGTGGGCACAGAGTAATTGGCAAAAGGAGCTGAAGCAATTTGAGAAAAATACTTTTTGAAGCAGCGAGTGATTAAGGTCTGGAATGCACTGACTTAATGGAGATTTAGCCAAAGCATTCAAAAGGAAGTTAGATTGTTATCTGAAAAGGAACAATGTGTTGGGTTACAGGAGAAGATGTAAAAATGACACTACGTGAGTTGCTTGTTCAGAATTCTGGTGTAGTTACGAAGACATGAATTTTCCCATCTGCCTGCCACGGGAATCATAGCAGGTGGGGGACGGACAATGCAGAGGTCCATTGACCTTGAATGGGATTTTTCGATTTTTGGGATGAGCGCAGCCAGAAAATCCCATCAATGTGTCACACGTGGTTCAGGCCTCCTTCTACACTTCAGCACTTCTGTATTCTGTGATCCTCCAGGATTAGTTCTGTCATATTTCACGCAGGTGTAGACGATGTTCACAAAGGTGCAGAGTTTTATCTGCGGCAGGGAGGGTGACAAATACTGAACTTTGGCATTTCTTGGAGAAGCTATTACTTCAGCCCCATGGCTTTCTGTATTACTGACACTGAAAATGCTGTGAAATCAAGAAGCATATATTGCCCATCAGATGGAGTTTTGAACAGGTCAAACAAAATGGGATGGAGATTCACCAGAATGGAGTTTGCCCCAGATTAATCTCTTGGCAGATAGCTGCTTTATTCCATTATAGCCTCAGACTTAATAAGGCACTAATTGACACAATCTGGGAATTAGGGATTGTTGAGATCACCCTTATTTTTGTCCACCTTCTGCTGGCACCTTTGAATTGTTCATTAACATAATCCACTTTCAAAATTGTGCTTGAGAAATTTTGTATGAGTTACTGTTTAACGAGGACATAAGAAATAAACCAAAATAATGCCAGATTTGTTATCAAGTTGCACAGGAATTGTTTGGGTTGTTACCATTGTGCCATTTATAAGACGATTATGTTTCAAACATGTTTTAAATTTAGTTAAAATGAAAGAAGTCATGTGACCTCTTGGCGTCGACCTGACAGGAACCCTGGATAGTTTATTCAATATCAATGGACACTTAGATTGATTTGCTGAAGAAAAGGTGAAAAGCATTTATACTTGGAGACAATGGAGGCTCAGAATCTATTCATTGTAAACTGCTTTCACATGTCCCTGAAAGATGTTGCAGGTACTTGATTATAAACTGTTATGCTGTATATTATCCATTTTGTTCTAAGATGATAGGGAATTGGAATGAGCAAGACCTCATCCTGAATGTACTTTGTGCACTGCATTGTCAGCTCAGATGGTCAGTGATTGGCAAAAAAGAATGATTGATTGTAAAAGCACTAGTTGAAGTCATAGAAACAGAACATTTCAAAATGTCACTTGTAAGTGTGATCTAAATCTAACCTTGATCGATTATAAATTCTTAATATTTTAATAAATATTTATCTAAATAGAACTTGTATTTGTCAAAGTTTGAACTTGTAACACCATTGGACTCTGTTTAGTGTTTACCCTATTTAAAATGACAAATTGATGACCATAAAAATTGTGCAAATTAGAAGCAGTATGGCTGTTTTAAGAATTTAACTTTGCTGATCAGAAGTTCTATTGTCAAACTTCTGACAACTATGATATTTTGTTTACAGACAAATGAAAAGAAATGTATTGTAGGAGCATAAACAACCTTTCATGGTATTTCTAATCTGAAGATTTGTTGTGTTTCAAGGAGAAATGAGACTCTACTGGAGCTTGCCTAGAGGTCCATGACTTTGATCCTCAGAACAATATGTTCTAAATAAGTGAAGACATTTGGAACTGACAGCATTCCTTATAAGTAGCTTACTAATTGTAGCCCCTAAAATTTTGTTGCATTCCTTATATCAGTCAATAAAATTGAGGTCAACACTGAAAATTATAGAACTCTCCACTTCTTGGTTTCATTCCTTTATAGAAAGAATACAAAGTCTTCGCTTCGGAAAGTCCGTGTTATTGCGGTGATGAGTCTCAGATTGAGATTGGTCAATTTACTGCTACGTTGACTCTGATCACCACCATTTTGAATGTGATGTGCCTGAAATGCCTGGCAAGTCCATCTTGGTAGAGGTGGATGGTCTCTTTCCCAAATTATCGGTGGAGCACATACCGATTGGGTTCTGCCTTCATGTGCATTGATGTTCCAATCAAGAAGGAATTGGGATTTTCTTTTGTGGAGAGCTCTTTGTGAATCACTTTAAAAAAGAAACCATTACCTCACCATAGCCTTATTTCCTCTCCCTCACCCATTTGCCAACATCCCAGTCAATGGATATTCCAAAGAATAAAGCCTGATGATCTACACGTTGAATGCACAGGAGGAGGTGCAGAGGAAATTCACTAGGATGTTGCCTGCGATGGAATACTTAAATTATAAGGAGAGGTTGGATAGGCTTGGGTTGTTTTCTCTGGAGCAGCAAAGACTTGATTGAGGAGTTCAAGATTATGAGGGGCATGGGCAGGGTGGATAGGGAGCAGTTGTTGCCCTTAGTCCATGGGTCAGTAATGAGAGGACATAAGTTAAAAGGTGTGAGATTTAGGGGGGATTTGAGGAAAAACCTTTTTACTCAGAGGGTGGTGACGGTCTGGAATAGACCATCTGTGAAGGTGGTGGAGACGTGATGCCTCATATCCTTTAAAAAGTCTCTGGATGAGTACTTGGCGTGCCATAACATTCAAGGCTATGGGCTAAGTGCTGGGATTAGATAGGCAGGTCAAGGTCTTTCATGCATCAGTGCAGACTCGATGGGCCGAAGAGCCTCTTCTGCACTGTGGGATTCTGTGATACATCAGCAGTTCACCTGTTTAAAGTCAAATGAGGGTAGGGGGCCACAAAATTGCAACAAGCTCTTGACTGTCAGAATTGAGAACTGAGTTTTTCAATGAAACAATTCTACAATAGCTTTATTACAAGAGTACAAGGCACTGGATATTGCAATGGATTGGTTACTTGTTTTTCGCCTTTAGGACAAGTGTTCAGGTTCAGAGCAGCTGGGTGAGAGTCTTCTTTGTGCATTGAGCATTTAGTGCCTCTTGATAAATCAGTCTCTAGTGCCTAATGAGTATAAGGCCAGAGCACAGACATAGCTTTAGCTGGTACTAAATTTACAAGTTCAATTAGGATTAATGATGAAGGAAAATATCACACTGGTGCAATCCAAGTTGCTCTTCTTAAACTGCAGAAAATCAAAGGCATCATCAAATCACTCTATGGCCAAGTTCTCCAACCTTATCCACAGTTGGGATTCTCTGGTCTTGCTGCTGTGAATGGAGATTTGGCTGAGCGCCAAATTCTCCATTCTCACTGTATACGAGACCCAAGAGTACTAGCCGATATCTGTTGTATCATGCTGATATTGGGTACCTAAGATCATGAGGGATATGGACAGAATAGATAAGAAACAGTTATTTCCCTTTGTTGAAAGGTCAGTCATAAGGAGACAGGCTCAAGTTGAGGGACAGGAGGTTTAGGGAGAATGTGAGGAAAAGCTTTTTTACCCATAGGGTGGTGATGTCTGGAATGCACTGCGTGGGAGGATGGTTGAGGTGGGTTACCTCACATCCTTTAAAAAATATCTAGATGAGCACTTGGCACATCATAATATTCAGGGCTATGGGCCAAGTGCTGGCAGATGGGTTAACTAGGAGTTCAGGTCTTTGTAATGTGTCTAACATGTCAGTGGGCTGAAGGGTCTGTTCTGCGCAGTATGATTCTATGATAACATCTCATTTTGCAACAATAAAATTTACTCATGTTGATGAGCACTAAATTCACAGCAGAAATATTATTTAAACTCTGGTTTTAATTTTTAATGCTTGTTTGAAGAAAAGCGTGCAGTTTATTCTAACAGCAGTATTTCTGAAAGAAAACAGGATACTGTTTTTTAATTTTTTTCCCTATTACTTGTCAATCCATGAGAATAATTATGTCTGAGTGTCAACAACCCTTGAGTATCTGATTCATTTTTCATACCCGATTGGTGATAGTGAATGTCGACAGGATATTTGCTGACAATGATCACAATTGAACTCAACTATGACCTAGATATAAGAAACTTCTGTGCGAGGCAAGGATCGGGAGTGAGAAACATGGTAAATTTCAGTCCTCTCTAATTCTGGAGCATTGTGGTTGAGCACTGCACCTCAGTGCTATCTTGATGAGCCCCACCAGTTTGGCCTGCATAATTTAGAGTTTGACAAAACAGTGAGGTTTGGGCTGTGCCATTAAACAATCTGTTTCTGACGACAGTTTTCACCATTGAAAATGTATCAATGACTTGGAGATCTTTTCCATTCTTCAATTTATTTCTGTTGAAATAATGCTTTCTATTGAAGTGCGTAAAATAGTAATTGCAGGCTCAGTTCTTTCAATAATTATAAATTGTTTAAATACTTGAGGAGTATGAAGACCATAGTGAATTTTCTGCTCCAGTGTTCCCAGTGCAAAAGCCCACCTAACAAGAAGATTAATTATGGGCAAAATATCATTGGCTCCAGATGTGCAATTTCTCAATGTGTTGCCACTGGTGTCCGCTTCACACTGGCAACGCTGAAATGGAAAACTTTCCCTTATAATTTGCACTGTAAATGTCTTGTGATCAAAGTGTAAACTCTTCAGCGACTGTATAAGAATCACAGATCCTAGTAATTTACATATCTCTTTCATTTTAGGCCTATGTGTTTTGTTAAGCAGCTCGAGATCCCACAGTATGGCTACAGGCACAGCGTTTCCACCACCACACCTCGATCTAACCTGGCAAAAGAACTGGAGAAATATTCTAAGACTACATTTGAATATAACAATTACGACAACCAAGCTTTTGGAAAACGAGCTATTGCTCCCAAAGTCCAGGCTAGGGACGCATCTCCCAAAGGGTATGACGGTAAGAAAAGTAATGTTTTTTTTTTAATATCGTGGAGGAGCAATAATGTATGTCAAAGGAAAATTGTTTTGAAGAAATAAAACAAAGCAATCTTTGTCTTTGAAATTTATGTTGGACTTGGTTTATGAGCATTGCTGACAGCTTTTCCAGAAACAATGGCTGGGATTTTAGAGAGCCCAGGGAGCAAGACTGGAGACAACAAGGGAAGGAAAAGCTATTAAATTGGTTGGGATGGCAGAGGGCTGCCTTGTCCTTTACATCTTTTACTGCTGCTGAGATTAGTTGTAGGTAGCACTATTGAGGCCCTTTAAGTGGCCAATTAATGGTCATTTAAGGGCTCTTGCCTCTGCTACCATATTATTAGCGGTCACCCAGCAGGCTCAGGAAGATTGAGAGGATGTCTCCTGGTTGGGGAATCAGTAGCTTATAGAGGGTCCCTCACCTCTTCCTGACAGTGGCAAGTAACACATTTGCTGGAAGCCCAATGGACAATAGATCACACACCACCACCTCACCAGGGCCTGTATGATTAGCCCGAGTGATCCCCAACCTCACTTGGCTATTCTGAGATCTGTATCAGTCCCAGCAATGGCCACCACTTCTGATGGTGCTGTTGAGACTGAAGAGTAGCTGGCCTTATTATTGGCCAGCAGAACTTAAAGGACAGATGCCCTCTCTAAGAGAAGAGGAAGCCACAGCTGCAAGTCATTAATTGTTTGCTCACTGCAAAATCTGCCCAGGTTTTTCTTGGCCAGTGGAAGAATTTGTTGTAACTGACTTTCTGCCCAATGGACGAGGCCGCTTATGTAAAATCACAACCTATGTCTAGCTGTGAATGGAATAACACCTTCAAGACCTTTGAAGCAAAATGGCAGTCAAAAATTGTAGGAAGTGTTTAAAAAATTAAATGAGAAAATGCGATGTTTCGTTTTTCTGGATGAAAATGGGTGCAATGAAATCAAAAGTGAAAGGTCAAGTGCTCTCTCCTAATACTGGTAGAAAAATGTCTGAGGCCGTATTGGATGAGGTAATATAAGGGTGATTTGCCAAATGTTAGACCTTAGACTATGCTAAAAACGGGCCTAACTCATGTTTTAGGACCCAAATGGAAACGGATTACTCTGAACCGAGCTTGAGATTACCAGATCTACAAACAGAATAACCAGGACTCTTTTAGGGTCTTGCCACCAAAGAAGTATGATTTTTCATTTTCTACTGAGCTGACTATTAAGTCAGTTGAGGATTTTCACTTTATAACCATAGCCTGCTGCCCCCTCCTCCCACCTCCTCCACCCCATCCCTCTCCCCCTCAACCACTCGCTCCCTCCCTGGCCACACTCACATGATACTGCACCTGATACTTAAACTCGCTGCTAATAGACAAATAAAGAAGTTAGAACAATCTGCCAACAGCCTCTTCAAGCACAATACTCTTATCCTGACTTGTGCGTGATCCAACTTTTATATTTCTTCTGCATGCTCAAGAAAAGCAATAATCATGTAGGAAAGTGAAACAATTAAAAATATGAAGGCATGCTTGTGTATATGTCATATTTGGAAAACTTATTCTTTTGCGGTTGTATTGTTATGTGTTCCATTAAGATATAAATGGAGGTGGTATCACCGAACTGTGACACTTAATGGCTTTCTTTTTGGAGGATTGTATTATCCCAGGGACACCTAATGAAATTTGACAGCCAAAAAAATGCAAGAGGCTGAAAGTAAAATGGATTTGTTGACAGTTTTAGTTTAGCCCTGAAGGAACAATACTTCATAGTACAAAGTGCCAAAATATGAAATTCTTATCACTGAAGCATGAGTCAAACCCGGTGTAGAATCTTTTTCTATCACATGGTCAAGATTAAATTGGTAGAACAGTCAGGTCAGTATTTGTTGTGACTGCTGATTACATATGTGGATTAAGTTTGATACATTCTGACGAGAGATTTGCGTTGGAATTGCCCTGTTTCTCGAATAAATGGTCACTGTTGCAATGGAAACAAAAGAAGTTGGCAAAGGAAATGAAGGTCAGGATCACTGGGGCAGGCTGAAGAAAGGCATATGCAAGGGTAAATTAGAAATGGGTAGTAGACATCTACAAGGTCACTAGCTAAGGGCTGTATTGTTTGGATGGAGCTCAGTGCATTCAGATCCAATTGTAGATTTTTCTAAAAGTGGAGCCTGCATTTCCTCTGCTGTTTTGGGTCTTGTATAGTCTCAGTGATGTCATGTGGACTTCGAGTGTTGCTTAGTCACCCTCTGTTTATGCCTATAACATTGAATGGCAATCTCCAGTCTTTTTTTTTATTCATTTGTGGGACATGGGTGTCACTGGCCGGCCAGCGTTTGTTGCCCATCACTAGTTGCCTTTTGAGAAGGTGGTGGTGAGCTGCCTCCTTGAATCGCTGCAGTCCATATGTGTAGATTGATCCACAATGCTGTTAGGGAGAGAATTTCAGAATTTTGACCCAACGACTGCATAGGAACAGTGAAATGTTTCCAAATCAAGCTGGTGAGTGGCTTGGAGGGGAACTTGCAGGTGGTGGTATTCTCCATATATCTGGAACTGTAGAACCTCTATAATACAGAAAGTGGCCATTCGGCCCATCAAGTCTGCACTGACCACAATCCTACCCAGATTGTACCCCCATATTTCTATATATTTACCCACTAATCCCTCTAACCTACACATCTCAGGACACTAAGGGCAATTTTTAGCATGGCCAATCAACCTAACCCGCACATCTTTGGACTGTGGAAGAAAACCGGAGCACCAGGTGGAAACCCATGCAGACACGAGAATGTGCAAACTCCACGCAGACAGTGACCCAAGCCAGGAATCAAATCTAGATCTCTGGAGCTGGGAAGCAGCAATGCTAACCACTGTGTTACTATACCGCCCATCTGCTGCCCTTGTCATTCTAGATGGAAGTGGTTGTGGGTTTGGAAGGTGCTGTCTCCGTATCGTTGGTGAATTGCTGCATTGTATCTTGTAGATAGTACACACTGCTGCTGCTGGTGGTGGGGGGATTGAATGTTTGTGATTGTCGGATTACAGGCCTCCTTTAATAATACAGTGGAAAACTTTTCTTGTCATTTGAGTAACAGCAGTATATTAGGAATATCTCACCATCGGGATTTCCAAACCTGGCTGAAATAATAGGTGAAATTAATAATAAGCAAATATATACTGCTTGTCTTTGCATAAATTTAGAGTAAATTTCCAAAGTCATGAACTCTGGGTTGAATCAGCAAAATAAATTTGGAAGGAGCAAATTACATACTTGAATATATTTGAAATATTAAACACGACTGTCTTTTAGAAAAATAAATCCTATTGCTATAAACAGCAGTTGTGCGTCACTAGTTTCACTCTCAGTCCCTCCTCCTGACTCATCTTCATTCAGGCATCTCTGTGTGATCTAGACGACTGATGGTGTGCTCTGCATTGATGCTGTCTGTCGCTATGGAGAGAAGATTAAGCATACCCTGTGCCAAATGGAGAAAGCTGCCACGTGTCACACCAGAACTGTAGTGTGCCAACATTGATGTTTCCAGGCTTTTGACAGATTTAACCCTCATTTTGGAATCCATCCTTCTGCGCAACGGAAGGGGGAGATGACAACAAAATCAAATGGCTGAATTAAAGTTATTAGAGGATGCAGTTCACAAAGTAACCAAACGTCTCCGGAAAGTGACTTTAGTATACTTTTTTCATATGATAATTTACATTTTAGTCAAAAGTTAGCAATTCTCATTTTGTGAATTTTAAAGGATACCAAACAAGTATCTTGTATCTTTTATGTTTATTGATGCAACAGTGGGAATATTTGTTACAAAATACCAATATAAATTTTTGAGGTTGCCAGCATTCTGGACCAGTGCTTTTTGCTCTCTCCATTTGAGTGACCTAAGAAATCTGCCCAAGTTGATGAGGGCAGCTTGCAAATGAAGTATACCATCAATACTGAGCAAAGGTGGAAAGGCCTGAATTGGCACATAAACAATCTACATCAAATGAGCCAAGCTCAATGGAAGAGAATCATCTGCTCAGTAGGTTTATCCAGGACAAGTTGAGGGACAAGAGGGTCATGGACTCTCTGATAATAAGGGGACTGGAAAAATAATTCAAATACACAGCAACACACAGCATCTGTATATTTCTGGCATTACACTGCTTTCTGACACATGTCCTCATTATAGATGGTGATCTGAGAGTCACATATGTACGATCAATAGGGCTCTAGACAGTTGTAGAGCCTGCCATTTAATTGAAATCATAGTTGGCTTGCTGTTGCTCCTGCTGTGACCCAGGAATCCAGACACTGAAATGTACTCGCCTGAGTGCATCTGTCACCTAAGACATGCATTTTGACATGGATGGCTAACTGACTGAGTTTCCCTGCATGACATGCTTATTAAAACTATACCTCCTGATGACTTGGGCACCTGTCCAATGCTGAAACATTATGATGGTAAATACCAACACATCTGAAAGGTGGGGGTCGGGGTGGGCAGGAGATCTTGCCTACATTTCTCAATACTTTTCAGTGAGATTAAGGAAAAAAGTGTTATTTTTAATTTGGAAAATTAACAAATCTCAAAACAATGAGATATTAATTCCTGCTAAGTTACTGAAGCTATGCCTGAAAAAAATTTCCACATTGCAATTCACTTATCAACAAGATTTAGTAAATTTCAGATAAAAAGAGTTTGCATGCATTAGTTTCAATTTGAATCCTTACTATTTATACAGATCCAAATATCTGCAGTTGTAACATGAGGATGGAATGTCAATCTGTGGAAGTTTGAATGCTTTATGAATAGACTCCAGTTGCCAATTTAGTGGAAGAGTTTAAGTTTACTTATTTGTGTCACAAGTAGGTTTATGTTAATACTGCAAAGAAATTACTGTGAAAATCCTCTTGCCTCCACACTCTGGTGCCTGTTCAGGTACACTGAGGGAGAATTTAGCATGGCCGATACACCTAACCAGCATAGCTTTTGAACTGTGAGGAGAAATCAGAGTGCCTGAAAACCCATGCAGACACGGGGAGAATGTGCAAACTCCGCACAAAGAGTGATCCAAGCTGGGAACTCGGGTCCCTAGTGTTGAGGCAATATTGCTAACCACTATACCACCGTACCAAAGAGTTGAAGATTTTCCTCCAACTGATATTCTTTCAATAGTACAAGACTAGAAAGACAGCTTTTAATTTAGCTGTGTATGATGTTAAATCAGATTACTAATTACAGGCAAGAACCAGGAAAAATAAAATGGGAAACTTCAAACACAGAGCTGTCAAATTAAGAGGAGCTTTGTAAATCTGCACAGAAATGCTGCATACAAGAAAAAGCAACATAGGGAATACTGGTGTTCATTAATAATGTAATTAATTTTATAGCTATATTTGTAGGGGAGTTTGATTCAGAAATTAAGATATAACAGTTGTGTGAAAAGTGGTGCAATATTGCATTGTTGAAGCAGATTAATGTGGTGTTTAGCAATGTAAGAGAAAGCAATACATTGTTGTCTGCAAGAAAAAATTAAAAGAAATTAGCATGGATCAGGTAAATGGAAGAATTGAATTTTCTTCCTTGACTAATGAACAATTGGGAATAGATAACGTGATTTTTGAGAGAAATGTTCCAGTAGGAAGGGCTGAGACAGTACTGTCAACCAAGATTCTTGTTCCAATTAATTGATAGACACAATAAACTTGATTTAAATCAAACCACATTTTTATTAGGAATATGTAAAAAAAAAAAAACAAATTTTAAATACTTATGACTGCTACAAGACTTTTTTAACTGTATTACAAGTCAATGCTTTTATTTCCCTATAAATCTACTATAATTTTAAAAACATGGATCTTAACTATTTATGTTTATCTATAGACTGTAGGGGTGTCTGTACCCACTTGCGTTGTTCAGGCATGGAGAGGTATCAGATTTCTTCAAGCTTAAAGCTTGAGATTCCTTTTCCTTCTTGCTTCTGCTCTTCTCTTCGCATTCTGTTCTTCAAAACTTCAATATTTATCCTCTGAGTTTGGCTGAAACACATCACACTGACCAGAGGCATATCATTTGAATTGGGTTATTACAGTTGCCTGACCTTAGCGCAGTATCCTTAGCCTTTGTTAGAACTCAAAACCAGTCTTCTGATTCCATTTCATATCTGGTTTCTATCCAAATGATTGATTAGAATCACTTTAATACTGATCGTAAGACATTTGTTGCAAGTAACCAGAACAGTCCACATACTTTTGCTCTCATTTTATTTAGTTTTTCACTGTTCTCTACTTTTTAAAAAAAAATTGCCTTTCCTTATTCTTCCTCCCACCCTTATCTTTTTATGATAATCAACGATGGTTTCATGGTCATCATTAGACTTTTAATTCCAGATTTTTACTGAATTCACATTTCATCATTTGCTGTGGTGGGATTTGAACCTGAGCCCCTGGGTCTCTGAATTACTAGTCCACTGACAATACCACTGCGCCACTGCCTCTCCATTTTCTCCCCCTCTGTTTCCCCTTCCCCCTTTCCTCAATTTTACCTCTCTCCCACCCATTTTCCCCCATCCCCCCACATCTTCATCTGTCGCAGCTTACCCTCTGATTACAGCTTCTCTGCTGTTTGGCCATTCACACATTTTATTCTCACCATCGACTGCCGTTAGCAGCCTTTCCCCTTGTTTTTGTGGCTATGATTCATCTTTCATTCCCTCACCCTGCAGTATAAATATCTCCAACTTTCTTCGCCTCCTAGCTTTGACAAACAGTCATCTGGAATTGAAACATCAGCTCTTTTGTCTCTTTACAGATGCTGCCAGACCTGCTGAGATTTTCCAGCATTTTCTCTTGAGTCTACATACTCAGCCTGGAGTTAAAACCTTTTATCCTGAAGTTATCCATATTTCCCATCTTTGTTTGGCCATTTTGTATTAGACTGCAACTTGCCAGCCACAGTACTAAAGTGAAATTAATGATTGTTCTAATGAAAGAGTGGACTACCATGTTAAATGCACATTCCACCTTTCCATCTCATTTATTCCAATTTAGAGTTTCAATGAGTTTGGCTGTAAGGTTGATGATTAGAATAGTTAAAACCTGGGCAGCGATAAGAGTATTTACATTACATGGGGGGATTTTTCACTCCCATTTTCAGGGACAGGATGTCAGAGGGAGAATCATGAAGGAGACCCAAAATACCTTTCACACTGCTGAGATTTCCCCGCTTGATTGTCCCACCACCTGCCAATGACATAATGGGAATCCAGACTTTAAAAGTCAGGATCCCCATTTGAATCCAATTAACTATGAACATCAGGACATTATGCCTGATAGTGCCCCCCAGGTTGAATTGTTCATTCATGTCAGCATGCTTCACTAAATTCACTTGACAATCAGAGCCTGCCAGAGGCTCGTAGCTGAATACAGACCCTGGGGGTGGGAGGGAGGGTTCATGACCGAGCAGTACCCTTGCTTCAGGCTAGGTACTGTCCCTTGGCATTGCCTGGGGATTCTCTGATGATGAATGGGAGTTTGTTGGGTGGGTGTTTCCAGTTTTATCATTTTTACATCGATTCCCCAATCCTTTAAAAGCTGAAGTTGCAGAGCCTGCCCTACCGCAGCAAGACACGGTGGGAGCCGTCCTTTGGATTTTTTTGTTCAAAGCGTTTAAAAATAAGACAGGAAAAGTCGGCAGCGTAGCCAGAGGGCTATCCTCTGCTTTTCTGAGCCTGGTTGATACTTTGACAAAAAATTGGTAAATTCCATTCCGTATGTCCGCTGGGAACATCTCTACCTGTCTGTTCCAATTTAGGGTAAGTTTAGCAAAGAAAGATTCAGTTTGAGGCATGGTTTAAAAAAAAGATAAGACTAGCAGACTCAATGGTCAAATGGGCTTCTGCTGCACAGTAGCAATTCTATGATTCAGTGACCATTTTGAAATATTCACTCTATCTCATCCTGTGAGATAACTATGTTTGAATTTGTTGTACGCATGTAACATATACGCCTTCATATTACACATTCAGATATTCTGAAAATGTTTAATATGAAAACGTGAAAGTATGGAAATCCTTTATGGTGAGAGAGAAAAGGAGTTAACTTTGTGAAATATTCAAGTAACTCAATATACATGTCTACATATATGCTAAGCTGAAGCTCTGTCCACCCTCTCAAAGCCCTTACAGGCTCACTCAGCACTATTTTGAGGAAGCATGGAAGATCTCTCCCCAGAGTCCAGGCCAACATTTAACTGAAAGTTTTCACTTGAATCAAATAGACTATTCTGGGTTATATGACAGTCATTTTATAACAAAAAAAATTCCAGAAGTGACAGTGTGTCATTCAAAATAGTATAATAATACATCACTATGATTATAGTCATAGTCATGAACACGTGGTTCTTCTTTAAAGTACCAATGTCCCCAAATGTACTTGGCAAGTTTTAGATAATGTGTGTGATTTGGAGGTAATTGCATGGTAAGGGGAAAATAAAAGAACCAATTCAATGCTTGCTTTTTTTTTCTGAGCTATAATTGCATACAAGGAGAGAGGAAAAGGCAGAAAGAATCATAGATGCACTCAATGATAGACACGTATTTTGAGTTACTTGAATCTGGAGGATAGTACTAGGTGATTCGGCCCATTTGTTCTGTGCTGTTAATGTTCCACACGAGTTGCTTTTTGCTTGCTTTTATCTAACGTTATCAGTGTATCCTTGCATTCCTTTCTCCCTTGTATGTTGATCAAGCTTCATTTTAAATTCATCCACGCTTTCTGCTTCAACTAACCTAGGTGGCAACAAGTTCCACATTTTTCCCATACGTTGGATACAGATGTTTCTCCTGAATTACCATTTGGATTTGTTTGTGACTATTGTATATTTGTGGCCCCTAGCTTTTGTATAGTCTGCAAGTGGATTCAGCACCTCTGCCTCTACCCTATCAAACCTCATCATCATTTTTAAAAATTTTGTCAAGTCACCTCTTGGCCTTCCTTACTTCCAGAAAAAGGAGCTTCAGCCAGTTCAGATTTTCCTGATAGTTATGACCTCTCTGTTCCAGTACGGATTGTGATAACCACCAAACGTCAGGGTTAGGGAAAGAGAGTGAGGCATTCCTTAACATACATGGGCAGAGGAGGAGGTCACAAATATGGCACAGATAAACAGAAAGAGAACTAGGAAGAGCTGCACATAGAGGCAGAAAGATGGAAATAAAACAAGAGACAACTAGTGATACAGTAATCTTTGAGGCACTCAGAAGTGCAAAACTAAAACTTATTCATTTAGTCACAAGTGTGCTAATATTACAGAACCTGTGAAAATCCCCTCGTTGCCGCACTCTGATGCCTGTTCAGGTACACTAAAAGAAAATTTTGCATGTCCAATGTACCTAACCAGCATGTCTTTTGGACTATGGGAGGAAACCCACCCTGACACAGGAAGAACGTGTAGCCTCCACACAGACAATGACCTGAGCTGGGAATTGAACCTGGGTCCCTGGAACTGTGAAGCAGCAGTGCTAACCACAGTGCTGCCTCCAGGCATGCAGGTGTAGGCATGCATAATGACAGAGTAAGAGACAAATTTGGGGCAGATGCTTTTGGAGACAATCTTGGCTGCTGAATGGAGAATCAGCCAGAGCACCGTGACGTCTCTTTCTGGGAAGATTGCCATTTAGATCATTAATGGAGAGATAGTAAATCTTTCTCCAGATCAAGGATGCTGGGGACGGAGAGCAACCAGCCCTCCCCATTTGCACCTAGCTTGAGCTTGCAGCCTACACTGCAATTCCTCCCAGTTGCTTTTTTGCCGAAGAAGGTCAGGATAATGGTGGAGGGTGGAGAAAATCAGGGTGCAGAGAGAATGGGGGAGATAGTCAGTGACATGGGATAGAGATGGAATTAAAATGATTCAGGTTTTAAAGTAGTGGGAATGGGAGGAAGGAAATGAATCAGATTGGAAGACAGGCCATATTCTTCACCTCTTTCTCCCCATTCCCTGTTGGAATCAAATCTCATTCTTTCACGCTGCTTTCTAGGTCTTTATTTGTTCTTGGGCTCAGGCATTGCTGGCAAAGCTATCACATATTGCCCATCTCCACTTGCTCTTGAGAATGTGGTGCCCATGTGACCAACAACAGTCCATATATGTAAGTACATAGTTAGTGTTATTAAGGAGCGAGATCTAGGATCTCTACCAACAACAGAGAAAGATAGATGATATTACTCCCAAATCAAGAGGGGAAGATAGAGGTGGTGGAGCTTCTGTGGATCTGCTGTCTTCGTTCTCTGAGATAGTAGGAGTTGTGAGTTTGGAAGTGTTGTTGATGTAAGCTTAGTGAGGTACTGCATCATGAAGACTGCACCACATTCTCTCTTACACTGCCTCTCCCTCTCTTTCCTACACTGGCCATGCCAAAGTCATGGATCGTGCTCCTGACGATGGATGATGTGATATGATTTCTCAGAAAATCCAGCAAGTGCGGCAAGTGCCAGCGGCCAGAAGCCAAAATCCAGAAGCCACAGTTCTTCATTTCATATTGTAAAAAATGACATGTTAGTCCCATATATTCTATCCAATAAACTTGTTAATATTGCATGACCCCACACACAATGCCCTTTTAATCAACAGTGCTTTCATCCAGACTGCTGAAATTGACAAGAGTTATTAATGAAAATGTGATCATTTCTGATTTTAGTTTGACCCATCATTTCAATTTGACACATTGTGTCATTCCTACTCTCAACCACTCAAAGATATCATTCTTAGTACATGCTAAAAATGTGTGGCTTTGCTCAAGATGTAGATGGAAATCACTTCAGCCTCACTAAATATGCATCACTAAGTTCAGAAGTGTGAACACTGTGGATTCTCTGAACTCATATCAGCCTCATGTGCCCTCTGGAATCTATAGTGTGCATGCTGTCTATTTCTTTGAGATCAGTAGTGTCATACTTTATATTCTTCAAACTTGGAAGTACGAGTGCTCCCAATGTGGGAATGTTAACCTTGTGCTCAGAAATCAGTGGCACGATTGCTGGGTTTTGTCTAAGCTCAGGAGTGGAATTGCAGGTGATTCCCTGGGCTTGGGTGTGTGAGAGTTGAATGTTCTGAGCTCCTCTGTGTGAGCAGTATGTGTGTTCCTAACCTTGAAATTTGAGCCTTCTCCAATCTCTGAAACCAGTTAGATAGCACTAATTTTGGAACCTGTCTGACAATGACTCCATCACAATACGTAATGTAACACCTCTATTTTCTCAGAAGACTAAGACAATTTGGCATGTTAGCTATGACTCTCATCAGCTCCTACAGATGCACCATAGAAAGCATTTATTCTGGTTTATCACAGCTTGGTATGGCTCCTGCTCTGCCCAAGATCACAAGGAACTACAAAAGGTCGTGAATGTAACCCAAGCCAGCATGCAAACCAGCAACCAGTATAATTAAGGACTCCACGCACTCCCAGCATTCTCTCTTCCACTTTCTACAAAAGTCTATGTTACATACCAACTGACTCAAGAACAGCTTCTTCCCTGCTGCTGACACACTTGAATGGACTTACTTTGCATTAAATTGATCTTTTTCTACACCCTATCTATAACTATAACACTACATTCTGCTCTCTCACATTTCCCTCTCTAGGAACAGTATGTTTTGTCTGTACAGCATGCAAGAAACAATATTTTCCCTAAAAAATGAAACAATATTTTTCATTGTATGTTAATATATGTAATAATAATAAGTCAAATCAAATCAAAATAATGTAGAGACTTAAAGGCACGCAAATAGGAAATGTAAGGAGCAGGATAGGGGTAATGAGGGCTAGAAATTGAGTTTACACATAGAAGTAGGCAGCATGGCTGTTATGCTAAAGGAGTACGTTGTATGTCTTATCAAAGAAGATGCTGCTAAAGTTGTTATGAAAGAGCAGGTATTTGTGATATTGGTTGAGCTAAAAATTGACATTAGAAAGCTGATTCTTAAAATTGTTAAGTTTCCAGGACCAAATGGGATTTAGCTGAGGATGCTGAGCGAGAAAAGGCTGAAATGCAGAGGCACTGCCCATTATCTATCAATTCTCTCTTAATACAGAGGTGCTGCCAGAGTGCTGAAGAATGTTACATCCTTGTTGAAAAAAGCTTGTTGAGCTAAACCCATCAACTGCAGTCAGTTTAACTTTTTGAAATTCGGAAAAGGTAACAGTCCTTATCTGGTGGATTAATTAAAGAAAACCAGCATGGATTTATTCAAGACAAATTCTGTTTAATTAACTTGCTTGAGTTTTTTATTGCAGAAACAGAGGGTTGATGAGGGCAATGTGATTGATGTGTGTTACTAACAGGTGAGAAGAGAGAAACTGACTGCTTACTGTTCAACCTCTTCACTAGGTCATAAAAAAGTGTAGATTTCCTTTTCATGACGATGTGCCTTTTCCAAATCAGAATGTACTTAACTATTTAAGCTGTGAGCAATTAGGAGTCAATTGAAGAAAGTTTTCTTGAGTCAAAGCAAGCAAATTTATATACACTAAACCAGAGAAAAATAATGAAAATGCAGTGTCAGGCATTCGATCCTCACATAGTCATTAGGACACAGGAACCCATGTCAGAAATAAAGTCCAATTTATAAAAGGGCTGACCAAAAATGTGGTTAAGTGTCCTTTGATTGTCCTTTATGCATAGATTTTAAATACTGTGACCAATTCAGGTTCATTGGTTTCTTGGATGTGGTCAGCTGCAAAAGATGTTGCAATTATTACAAGATCTTGATTCTCTGGTAACTTCCCAATAGAGTTGACTTCTCAAATCAGACAACACACTTAGTCCAAAGGAGAGAGCAGAAGGAAAAACAGCCTTCAGTCTATTTCCTCTGGCAAAGACGTTCTTGACACTGCGAGTCATTAGTGATATCTCTTTAATGGCTAGGCAGATTTGCCTTGAAATACTTAGCCCGTTGTTCATTTCCCAGGCTGTGTCTGTCTACGGCAGTCATTGTTTCAACATCCAATACTTGCACATGTGGTGTGCATGTACATCCAAATGTGTTTGTACAAGTCCCAAATGATAATAAAAGCAAAATGCTGCAGATGCTGGACATCTGAAGTAAAAATACAAAATGCTGGACAAATTCAGCAGGTCTGGCCTGATCTGTGGAGAGAGAAACAGAGTTAATGTTATGAATCCTCAGGACTCTTCCACAGAACTGAAGAGGGATAGAAATGTAACAAATTATAGACTTAGTCAATGGGGTGGAAGAGGTGAGGCAGAGTAGATAGTCAGGGATAAGTCGGAGCTAAGGAGATATTGACAGATATGTCATGGACAAAAGATAAGGGGTATTAATGATGGCATAAATGACAGAAGACATGCTCATCATGGCATAAAGGTCCTTTATTGCAACTTCAACCCCACATTCCTGCCTACCCTGTGACCTTTCAACACCCTGTTAATTTCTTTATCAGATTCAACCCAGAATGTTGTGAGAATGGATTAATAATTGTTATTAATGCACCTGTTGCCACAATCCCTTTGTCATCATGTTGGAAATCCCAAAGAAAAAAGCTAAAATGCTTTCCATATAGGCTTGTATAGCTTCATGGGCACGTAGCCATAACTTTGCTAATCTAAATATTCCACAGCTGCACAAGTGATTTGTTTTGCTGCATTTTGACCATTTTGGTTAGTTGGTCAGCTGCTTGAGTATTATGTGGAAAAAATATTTGTTAAAGGGATAGAAGACGTGAAGGACTTTGGGGGTATTGCAGGTTAGCTGCTCAAACAGTGTGTCTTTTCAGTTACAATTAGAAGAACATCAAACAGAAAAAGAGAGCCAAATAAAATTTCCCTTTTCTTTTTTTGATGGAATATACTCAGACAACTTGAGCAGAAAACAAGGAGTCTGATCACATAAATAGTACTGTTGTTTACACTATCCATCATGCCATCCATGCACTCCCCAGTGATCAGAGAAGGTCTGAAATAAAGCAGCACAACAATATGTTCCTTCTCCAAGAGATCCGTCCTGTTCTGAAAGTAGTGTCGTAGGATCTACCACGTTGACTTGACATGGCAAACAGGTGCTGAGTCAGTAAGCGAGAGTTGTTTCACAAATATTTAAGTATGATTTAAAGTTATATGTCAGGACCATTAAATGTAAAACAGATAGTGTTATATTTCTATTATATAAGGCCTTCAAATAGCTGCTCTTGGAAAATTGTGTTCACTTTGGGTCCTAGCACAAAACGAGTGATACAAATTTGAAGTGCAGTTGTGAGTAACTTACCTTAACTAACCTTAGGTATCTTATTTATCAGGTTAGGAGTATTGGTGTGGAGAATTTGTAATCTTCTTACTCCAACAGTGCTGAAATTAATTGTTACTCTAGCTGAGACCAGAAATTCAGCATTGATTTGGAGTCAGACCTCAGAATGTTTTACCTGCATTGCTTTGTGCTATACTAGATTGCATCTTTATCCATTGACAATTAGAGAAGCTCACTCCATCTTTTCTTTATTTTTATAATTTATGGTTGATAGGTCATGCTGATGTATTTTGCATTCAAAAATATAAGTTTTTAAGTTTATTTATTAGTATCACAAGTACGCTTACATTAACACTGTAATGAAGTTACTGTGAAAATCCCCTAGCTGCCACACTCCGATGCCTGGTCAAGTACAGTGAGAGAGATTTTAGCATAGCCAATGAATCTAATCACATTTTTCAGACTGTGGGAGGAAACTGAAGCGTCCAGAGGAAATCCATGCAGACATGGGGGGAACATGCAACCTCTGCACAGATAGTGACCCAAATCGGGAATCGAGCCTGAGATCCTGGCGTTGTGAAGCAGCAGTGCTAAATATCACACAATAAAAAAAAAAAATACAGTGATATTACAGAACCAAGATTGGGATGCCAACTCTGATTCTCATTCATGGGTCTGCCTTGATCTTGATTCTCCTTCAGCATATCTTTTTATTTTACAAATATGAGACAATTCCACTTGTGTAAAAATTGGACTAGCATTAATTATATAAATTTGAATTATACTCACCCCTTAATTTCCTATTTCATCAAGGTAGTAAAATATTGTATCAGTTTGCTGTTCTCAAACCTTAAAACATGTGTGTCAGTAATTAAGCGTGACAATAAAAATCCAGCCCCAATCTTGCTGCTTTTCTGTTTTGTTGCTTCATGGGGAGACAGTGGCATAGTTACTCCAAACATACAGTGGATAGTGAAATCTGAATTCAGTAAAAATCTGGAATTTAAAAATCAAATGATGACCATCAGCTATTGTTAGAAAAATAGAAAATAGGAGCGGGAAGAGGCCATTAAGCTCTTAGATCCCGCCCTGCCATTCATTATGATCATGACTGATCATCCAAACCTGACCCTGATTGACAAGAATCATAAAAATCCATCTGGTTCACTAATGTTCATTCAGGAAGGAAATCTGATGTACGTGTGACTCCAGATCCACAAAAGTGGGGTTGGCTCTGAAATGGCCTGGCAGTTTTGTTTTAATTCATTCATGAGACATGGGCGTCACTGGCCAGCATTTATTGTCCATCCTGTGTTGCCCTTGGAGGGCAGTTGAGAGTCACCAGCATTGCTGTGGCTCTGAAGTCATATGGGGAACAGACTAGATGAGGATGGCAGATTTCCTTTCCTAAAGAACATTCTTGAACCAGATGGATTTTTCTGACAATTGTGAAACCATTGTCAATCATCAGTTGATTCTTAATTCCAGATAGTTTTTATTGAATTCAAATTCTACCAGCTGCTGTGGCGGGATTGGAATTCAATTCAAAGACAATTTGGGATGGTCCAGCCAGTGAGACATGCATCCCACAAATGAATAAAAACAGCCTTCCCTTAAAACGTATTCTTGTCACTTTTCATAAGCTGAGGTTTCCAGCTATGACTCCAGTCTTTCCTTGGACTCCTGTTCCAGAACTATGGTTCATTCCATCACTTAATGAACAGTTCCAATCATTGCTTTTAATTGGAATCTCGAGTACACCTTTTCTTACTGATGGAAATGCTGTCATGTGTGTTCTCTTGTGCTTTGAGGAATATATTGTGCATTTAGCACTGAATAAAAAGGCAAAATAAAATCTATTCAACCTGACACTGACTGGAAAGCAACCAGCTGAAATTTTGAAATTACTATTAATAGGGAACGGCAAGAAACTAATTTGTGTTCAAGCGTACCTGAAGCATTTCTATGTTACCTTGTCAGAAATAATGCTGCTAATGATGATGGTATGGTTTGAGATAATAACAAGAGCCATAAATTAAACTGAACTGGCAGCTATGTCATTGGTCACTAAGCTTAGGGCAAGGTATTCTGACAGTTTTAGGAGGAGTTCTCTTCAAGCCCATTCTTAAAAAAAGGACATGAAAATTAACCATCTAACAACCCCTAGAGTCCAAGACAATTTTTTTTTGTCAGCCATCCTGTTGCTGCCAAAAGTGTGATTTCTAATAGGGAAATAATAGCTCTTGACTGCCAGCCCCTGTCTATTGGAGAATGCATGGCAATTAATTAAATTATATGCAACCAGATATGCTATTAATTTTAGTTTCTGCCTTTTATGCTTATTTATGTGAACAATTTATCAAACTATTCCAACACGTTTTCAATGATAAGGAAGAGCCGAAGATTGATTTATTTCAGCTTTGACAGGTTTCCCACCTGCTTGTGCGATCTACCTATTCGTTTTATTCAGACGCAATGATGAAGAGGTGAGAGGGAGAGTACAGGGCACTATCAGGATTGAAGGAGTAGGAGAGAAGACTAGATAAATCAAGTAGTGATTAGGCAAAGCCAAGATTTTGTTTTAAAAGGCTGTAAATTATAGGAGGAGGCGAAGGTTGAATTTAACTGTGAACTGACTGACCTTGAAGCCTCAGTTTGGGTGTGCATGAAGTATTCATGTGAGTCATTTCTGCGTAACACTAAAATGTGATATTCAGGAGTGACATGGTGGCACAGTGGTTAGCACTGCTGCCGCACAGCACCCGAGATCCGGGTTTGATTCCTGGCTTGGGTCACTGTCTGTGTGGAGTCAGCACGTTCTCCCCATGTTTCCGTGGATGCTTGCGTTTCTTCCCACAGTCTGAAAGGTGTGCTTGTAACGTGGATTGGCCATGCTAAATTGCCCCTTAGTGTCAGAGAGATTAGCAGGACAAATGTGTAGGGTTATGGGAATAAGGCTTGGGTGGGATTGTTTTCAGTGCAGGCTCAATAGGCTGAATGGCTTCCTTCTGGACTGTAGGGACTCTGATTCTGGGACTCTATGCATTTCATATCTATTGTAGGAAACAATGGCTAATGTACACAGTAAGATTATTTTCCTTTGATCTATAATATTGTTTACACTCCTTTTGTCCTGTGCAGTAATGTCAAAATATGCCCGCAGATGTGCTGTTGGATGAATGGCGCCATCCTTGGCACTAGACAAAGTGGGGAGCTGTCACAAACTGAAAGGATGAAATATGTGAAATAAGTGGTTATAATAATATATAGTGCTATGTGTCAGCATTAAACATCCAGAAAATCAGAAAGTTATCATCAGTGTTCACCAAATCTAAACCAACTTCACTTGCTCTCTTGAATGTTTTCCTTTATTACGGAAAGCCTCAGTTGATCAAAGAAAGATCCTTAAATGATTTTGCTGAAGAAGTCCAAGCCATTGAGGATCATCCAGTCTCAATGTCAGCTGGGGAAGGGGAACCATCCATCATCTCAATGCCATCCAAGTGTGACCTTAATGGAATAATGTCAGTTATGAGCAAAGAAAAGAAAAATGATGATGTTGATGACAGCAACTAATGATGGTACAGTGTAAACTCAGTTTACTCAAATCACATACGTGACGAATCTCAATTTCCCTGACATTATTTCTGCCTCAGGAAGCTAACATTTCAAACAGCATTTCTATGTTCAAATGGCAGTGAAAGATTTGGCTGTTCTCCCAAAGTCCAGCTGTCAGAAAGAAACCTTGAGGCCAATCAGCATTTCTGTCCATTATGAATAACCCTAGTGCGTAAAGAAGCATACATCTTACAAATTAAACATTCTACTTTTAGTAGGGTGTTGAGTCAGAGGATTGAATGCTGACCATTGCTGAGTTCATTGCATTGAGGACACAAGGGCCAAGATTTTCTGCTACTATTGGGGTCAATGACAGGAGTGGGAAATATTGTAGATGTCCAAAGTCACATTTTGCATTGGCGTGAAAGTCAGCTGCAAGTGTACCCTTCCCCTACCCCATCAGTGGCAGGCTGTTTCCTGCCATTCAGTGTTGGGAATATCATTATAATACAATTGCATCTTATTAGCGGGACCATCAGCGATAATTATATTCTTCCCCCATGAATAGCATGAAGCACGACTGGCTTCAAAAGGTGTACACCTGGCAAGCACCCTTCCAAGGGGAACTCAGAGGAGCCATGTTCATGGAATGGCTCTGCATAATGGGAGTTAACCCAGGGATACTACGGTTGACTAGAAAAGAGATCACAGTACCACTTAAAGGGTACCAGGGTAAAACTCATAAGAACATTAGAACATAAGATATAGGAGCAGGAGTAGGCCATCTAGCCCCTCGAGCCTGCCCTGCCATTCAATAAGATCATGGCTGATCTGAAGTGGATGAGTTCCACTTGCCCACTTTATCCCCAAAACCCTTAATTCCTTTGCTTATTAGAAACCTACCTACCTACCCGTGACTTAAATATATTCAGCGAAGTAACCTCCACCACTTCAACTGGCAAAGAATTCCAAAGATTCACCACCCTTTGAGTGAAGAAGTTCTGCCTCAACTCAGATCTAAACCACGCCCCCCCCCCCCCTTATTTTGAGGCTGTGCTCTCTAGTACTGCTATCCTTTCTAAGTGGGAAGAATCTCTCTACCTCTACCCTATCCATCCTCTTCATTATCTTATATGTCTCTGTAAAATCCCCCCTCCCCAACCTTCTAAATTCCAACAAATACAAACCTAGTCTACTCAATCTTTCCTCATATGCTAATCCCCTCATCTCCAGTATCAGCCTAGTGAACCTTCTTTGCACTCCCTCCAAGGACAATATATCCTTCCGCAAATGCAGCAACCAAAACTGCACACGTACTCCAGCTGCAGCCTCACCAGTACTTTGTATAGTTGCAACAAGACCTTCCTACTTTTATATTCTATCCACCTCCTATAAAGGCCAACATTCCATTCACCTTCTTGATCACCTGCTGCATCTGCAGACTGGGTTTTTGCGATTCGTGCACAAGGATCCCCAAGTCACTCTGCACCATAGCATGCTGTAGCTTTTTGCCTTTTAAAGGCAAAACTCTGAGGAAAACCAGGGTAACAATGGAAGCATACTATGTAACACTGGAAGGATACTTGCATTGACTCTGGGGGATACTCGGGTAACACTGGAAGGGGACTGTGTGCTGAACTTCAGGGAATCAGGGGCTCGGTTGGAGGAGTCCAGGGTTTGATTCCAGACTATCAAGGCTATGACTCCAGAGTGTCAGGCACTGGTTGGAGTAGACTGGGGCTGGATTGGTTAACTCCAGGAGATGTTGCTGGGGGTTTGACTCCAATATACTGGTGGGGTTGAATGTCAAATGTAAGAAGCACCATTCTTGAGGGTGTCTTCTGTCACCAGGCCACAGTATCTTAGTAGGGCCTTACAGAGGAAAGGGAAGCTTGGGTCACTGTGGAGAGGAAGTTGGGAATCATCATGGACTATTGGGTCCACTCTAGAATTGGTGTGGGGGCTTCTGGAGACGGCACATTACCAAGGGCAAGGATAATTGAAACATTCGTCAGTCATCAGTACCCCTTTGCAGCTGAGACTATTCAGCTGTAAATCAATTGACATACTTGGGTCAAATTAATCACACAATTTTGCTGGCTCAGGCACCAATTATGTGGGAGAGTGCCACTGGCAAGGATTAAATGGCTCAGCATTTAATCCTTGGCACACTGACTTCCAAAATCGATGACTGCCATGGTGTGCTTGTAACGTTGTCTGACTGAGCAAGCAACTAAGAGTTAGCAATGGAAAGGACAGTGCTCCAAACACTCGGCTACGTGTATTGTCCCTTCCCAGATTGAGTGCAAGGTCTGGGGGTGAAGCTTTGGATAATGCCTACACCTGAAATGAGAGCTTAGGATGCAGTAGAGTGGCCAAAGCTGTGACCATTCAGTCATGTGATGTGGAACAGGGGTGGTGCAAGATTTTGCCAAAGCAGAATGCAAGTGAGAACTAGGCGTCAATGTTGTGGCCAGGCCATGAGTCAGTGGGCTTTGAGAAGCAGCTTCAGATGGTGAATGGACAAAGAATGGTCCTTTGCAAACAAATGCTAACCATCAAGTCTCTCTCTTTGATGCTGCAATGATGAGAACTTACAAAATGTGGAACCTGGTGATTTCGCTATCGCTCTTCATGCTTATAAACAGGAGAGAAGAAAAAGTCAACGGAGGTTCCTGGCTTACCAAAGACAGTGGCAAAATTGTGACAAGGAAGAAGTGGCAGGGCCTATTCCACATGCAGAGGATGAACCCAAACAACCATTGCTTGGAGATGCCTCATTACATCCAGGATTTACAGAAGCCACCTAACATACCTGCAGATACTAGAGAACCAATATCACTGAAGAGTACGCGTGTTCAGGAAATTAATTGGTCACATCTGCCACTTTTTGTAGGACTTGATGCCAAGAGGACTTGAATGGCATCCATTGCCATTGTCGCTGAAAGTTACAGCAGCGCTTAATTTTTACATAGGTGGCTCTTCCCAGGGTTCCACAGTGACAGTACAGGATTTTGCAAGCTTCCAACAAAAGTGCACCCCGGAGGCAACAGATGTAATCTTTGCAAGGGCACACAATGTTAACCATTTTGAATGGGATCAGGCAAGCCAGAGGGCAACAGCAATGGGCTTGGCACAGATCTCTGATTTTCTACTAGTACGGGACTGCACTCACATGGCACACACAACTCCAGAGCTTCAAGCATTGAACTGTGAGAGCTACAAGGACTTTGACTGGCTGACTGTTCAGCTGGTCTACGACCACACTAAATGCATTCTGCAGGTGTGTATTTGACTTCCAGTGAGCGTGCATGATTCCTACACTCCGAGTCACTCCGATCCCAAATACGTTTCTGATGACTGATGATGCCAGTGCAGAAGCCACAGAGTGCAACAGAGACAAGATGCAATGAGACTCACGCTTTGGTGGAACAGACCATAGGGATGCTGGAGATAAGGTTCTGGACTGATGGAGCCCTGCAGTACAATCTGCAGAGGGTGTCTTGCATCATGGTCACCTGCTGCTCCCTGCATAACTTGGCACTGCATCGAAGGGAAGAACTGTGTGAGAAGGAGATGGAGGAGTGGCATGTTTCTTCTGATAAGGAGGATGTCGAAGGGATGTGAGTGAGGAGGTCCTTGAGGGAGAGGATATTGGCCATAAGGCAATGATGAAAGCCAGATGCAGCAGGCAAGTTTGGGATGCATTGGTATTGATGGAACTCATTGCTGCAAAACTCATGGATGCATTGGTATTGATGGAACTCATTGCTGCAAGCCCCCACTGAGATTGCTGAGCTCATCGAATCCTGGTTTCTTTCGCATTTCTGATTTTAATTGCTTGGTGTCCTTGTCTACACCATCCAAGGCAGTATTCTCTGGGATTCCCTTCCTAAACAGATCTGCCTTCTTAGCTCTTCTCCTTTAAGAGCACCCTTAAATTCTCCTTTAAGAGCACCCTTGATTAATGAGAAACCAAGATAGGCCTCCCGACAAATTTGGCTTACACACAGTGGTTGCACCCCTATTGCTGGACCACAAGCCTGGGTTTGAGTCCAATGCTAGGTCTTGTGGTCACGGAAAGAGCATTCAATGCAGTTCAATGGGCTGAGAATCAGTTTGGAAACCTTGCCACCACTTGCCCCACTATTCCCCAAAGGATACAAGAAACAGTCTGGATGTGAAAATATGCAAGCAACAACAATGATAAACCAAATTTATTAAATGGCACTCAAAGAATAACATTACCAATAAAATTTCACTTTTTGTAACTTTTTGTTTTAATACAAATAAGAATCAATTTCAATTAACATGAATTAGTAGGCGAATGATACTTCAAATAGAACCATACATTCATTTCAGATAGTTGACATGACATGAAAAAAAAAGATGTTGCAGAACCACAAGTATTCCCTTCACCGTTTGTAAGTAATTACTGGCTGCCGTATTGTCTCCTAGCATCACCACTCATCCTGATGTTGCGTAAGCCATGGCATCTGTTGAAAATGTCAAACCGACCATAGCATGCTATAAAAATTTTGATGGCAGTAGAACTCTCACCTTTTTGTTGATACAAGCTGGTAAACAGACTCTTGAACTTTTCTTGGAGAGTCAGTGTGTTAACAGACGTGTTTGGCCCTCAATTCAGACACATAATTTTCGAAGACACTGCACTTAGTATGGGTAATTTTTAGAACACTTAAAGAAGTAGCACTTTGTTCACTAACCTTTACTTTACCTTTGTTTAATATGCCCATTCCAAGTACTAATCTAGTGCGCCTTCTCTGAATTGCTTCCAATGCATTTACATCTAGTCTTAAATAAGACAAACAGTACTGTACACAGTACTCCAGCTGTGTCAGCTATGCTCTGTATAACTGAAGCATTACCTCCCTACTCTTGCAATCAATTCCCCTCACAATCAATGATAACATTTCATTAGCTTTGCTAATTACTTGCTGCACCTGTGTGTTAACCTTTTGCAATTCATTCACTAGCGCACCCAGATCCCTACGAGGGCAGAAGCTGGTCCAGGGGTCAAATGTGCTACCAGGATTGTAAACAGACCAGCTTTATTTCAGACTGTTGCCACGGAGAGCTGTGGAATCAATAGCGAGGGAATGGACTTTGGAACGGATAATGAAAGCAATATTTATGTTTCAAGAACACAAGATGTAAACAAATGCAATTGGGGGGATTTTCCAGCCACCTTCACCCAAAAACCAGAAAATACTGCCCAAGGACAACAAACCTTTCCATGATTCCCGATTCCCATGGCAGGCAGAGTGGGAAAACTTGCCCCAACGTGTGTCAAATAACGTACAGTTTTTATTCTGTAGAGCAACTAATTGGGCCTTCAGGGTTAAAAATTAGTTTTAGACTATTTTTTGAACAGAGAATGGTTTGTGGTTGAATGAGCTCTGCAGAGGCTGGAGTCATAACTGAGATTGGACCTCAGGTCTCATCAGACAATTCTGGTGAACTGTGTAAAGCCTGCCAGGCATCCAGAGGCAGCTCACTGCTGTGAAGAGGAAAAGTTTTAGTTGGCAGCAGCCTGTGGTATGTTCTGGTGAAGGGCTGTGAGCAAGTATGAGCTTCCAGGGGCTAATTCACTGGTGACTGCATTGCACCCAGGAGGAAACTCCGATTCTCTTCTCTGCTCCACATAAATCTAAGTCAAAAAAATAATACTATTTTGATTTTGTCTTCCAGCTGTCCCTTCAAAGATTGCTGGTTAGGCCATTGAAATCTCTAAATCCCAAAATAGAGCATCTCAATCCCATCAAATGTCTGAGAGACGTCCTAAAAGAAATATATGAAGTTGCTCATAAGGAAGAGGTGATGGCCTACTGGTGCTACCGCTAGACTATTCATCCAGAAACAAAGTTAACGTTCTGGGCACCGAGTTTGATAGTAGAATTTGAATTCAATGAACAAAATCTGGAATTAAGATTCTGCTGATCATCATGAAACTGGACAGCACAGTGGTAGAGTGGTTAGCACTGCTGCCTCACAACGCCAGGGACTCGCATTTGATTCCTTGGCTTGGGTCACTGTCTGTGTGGAGTTTGCAGGTTCTCCCCGTGTCTGCAGGGGTTTCCTCCGGGTACTCCCACAGTCTGAAAGATGTGCTGGTTAGGTGTATTGACCCGAACAGGAGCCGGAATGTGGTGACTAGGGGAATTTCACAGTAAATCCATTGCAGTATTAAGCGTACTTGTGACTAATAAATAAACTTTAACTTTAACTTAATCACTGTCGATTATCAGGAAACCCCATCTGGTTCACTAATGTCCTTTAGGGAAGGAAATCTACTATCCTTACTTTGTCTGGCCTACATGTGACTCCTGAGCCAAAGCAATGTGGCTCTCAACTGCTCTCCAAGGGCAGTTAGGGATTAGCAATAAATGCTGGCCAGCTAACGATGCACATGAATGAACTAAAAGAAAAATCTTGTTTTTAGGTGACCACCTGGAGTGCTGGAATTCACCCATCCCAGTATGGTAAAAATGTGTTTCAGGAGCACATTAGGAGATTGAGGCTTTTAGCCTCCATTTTTATTTCCAATAAATGGGCATAACAAAATCCATTTGTCACCGTCCTGTTTTCTTGTCTATTATTTTGGTTTAGTTCATTAGTAAGGCATAGAAAACAAATCTGTAATGCAGCCTTCTATGTTTCCCTCTGTGCATTATTTTTAATTAATCAGTAATCATGTAATTCGCAAGCATGTTAATGAAATTACTAAAACTAATGCACAAAGAAAAATTATGACAACTCCATTATATATTAAAATATATCATCTATCAGGGAATTTACCGTAAGGTTGTAACATTTTATGTCTTTAATGCAATATGCCATGCTGTACTGCCTCAAAATATTAACATGGAACACTTAATGGATTTCTGAAATCTTTATCTCCACCAGTTGATAAGAAGTCTTCACTTGTTTAAAATAAATGAGTTAAAGTCCTGAATAAGGTAGTGCAGAGATTCTTCTTTGATGAAGAATATTAAGTGTTCATACCTCAGTATCCCCGAATGCTATTTTTTGAGCCTTTTATGTTAAAAAGAAACAACAGAAAATCTAATTACTGATATTTGGTTAATAAAGTAGTTATTGTTCATGTCTCCCACTTCACAGAACTAACATGTTGCAGGAGACCATCCAGCCCATGCTGTCTGCATCAGCTCTCCAAATGAGCATTATGACTCATTGCCATTCTGCATCTTTTCTCTATACCCCTGCACATTGTGTCTATTCAAATAATCATCTAATGCATTCTTAAATGCTTCAATTGAGTTTACCTCAACCATACTGTGAGGCAGTGCATTCCGGACCCAGACCACTCACTCTGTGAAACGTTTTCTTGTATCACATTTACTTCTTTTGCAAATTACTTTAGATCTGTGCCCTTTCACCCCCGAACCTTTTCTGAGTGGGAACAGTTTCTCCCTATGTATTCTGTCCAGCCCCCTCATGCTTTCGAACACATGCATCAAATCTCCATTTAGCCTTAGTTCTCCAAGAAGAACAGTCCCAACTCCTCCAAATTTACATTCATTTTGTAAACCTCTTCTACACTCTCTCCAATGTGTTCACATTTTCCTATAGTGTAGCACCCAGAACGATACACAACATTCCAGCTGAAGTCTAACAAATTCAGCATAACCTCCTTGCTTTTGTACTTTATGCCATATTAACCAAGTTTAGGGCACCGAATACTTTATTAATTGCTGTCTTCACCTGTCCTACCACGTTTGGTGAATTTAGCGTATATGTGCATACGACCCTCGGCTCATGTACACCCTTCAGAGTTGTATCCTTTGTTTTATCTTGTTTCCTATATTCTTCCTATCAAAATGAATTGTTTCATACTTCTATGATTTGAACTTAATCTGACCTTTCCACCAAATTGTCTATGATTAAAATTCTGTTTAAAATTCTGTACTACATCATGATGTACAATGTTTCCAAGTTCTGTATCACCTACAGACTTTCAAATTGACACGTGTACACCAAGGTCTAGATCATTAATATATATCAGAGAATACAAGGATCCCTGTACCAAACTTTCTGGAATTCCACTCCAAACCTTTGTCCCGTCTGAGAAATATCCATTCATCATTACTCACTGTTTCCTATTACTTGGTCAATTTTGCATCCATAGTCCTACTGTCTTTTTATTCCATGGACTATAACTTTTCTCACAAGTCTATTGTGCAGTTTTGTATCGAATACCTTTTGAAAGTCTATGTACACCAATCAACAATATTGCCCTCATCAAGTCTCTCCATTACCTCTTCAAAAGAACTCCAGCAATTAGTTGAACACAATTTTCCCTTAGAAAATCCATACTGGCTCTTCCAAATCATCCCACGTTTTTCCATGTGACTATTAATTCTACCCTGAATATTTGTTTGTAGGAGTTAAACCGACTGGTCTGTAATTGCTGGGCTTATCCTTATAACCTCTTTTGAACAAGGTGTAATATTTGCAATTCTTCAGTTCTGTAGTGCCTCACAGATTCTAGGGAACACTGAAAGATTATGGCCAATGCCCCTGGAATTTCCACTCTCATTTCTTTCAATATCCTTGGATACATCTCATCCCAATCCCAGTGCCTTGTCAACTTTAAATACTGATGTGGAGATGCCAGCATTGGACTGGGGTAAAACAGAAAGAAGTCCCACGACACAGTTTAAAGTCCAAACAGGTGTATTTGTAGCAAAAGCTGCAAGCTTTCAGGACAGCCTGTCCCTTTGTCAGTTGGCTTAGGCCATGCTAAATTCTCCCTTAGTATACCCGAAGAGGTACCTGTGTGAGGTGACTGGGGGATTTTCACAGTAATTTTATTGCAATGTGAATGTAAACCTACTTGTGACACTAATAAATAAATTCTAAAATGTTAATTATCTCCTCCTTATCAATTTGGCACCTTCCTACTGATTGAATTTCCTCCTGTATTACCATGGATTGGGTAGCATTTGCTTCCTTGGTAAAGACAGGGGTAAAGTATTTATTTAACATCTCAGCCATGCCTCCATGTATAAATTCCCCATTACCTAATTGGCCCTGTTTCTCCTTTTACTGCCCTTTTCTTACTGATGTGCCCTTAGAGACTTTGGAATTCCTCTTTATTTTGGCTGCCAGTCTTTTTTCACAGGCCCACTTTGCTTCAGTTATTTGCTTCTTCACCTCTCCTCTGAATCTTTTATGTTCAACTCGGTTCTCAATTGTATTTCCTATCCGATACCTGTCATCAGCACATTTTTGCCTTTTTTTATGTTAGTATTTATGTCCTTTTTTTATCCAAGGAGCCCTGGATTTTGTTTGTGCTACCTTTTCCCTTTGGGGGAATATACCTTGACTGTGTCTGAACCATTTTTTTTCTTTGGAGGTAGCCCAGTGTTCAGCAACAGTCTTCCCCAGCACCCTCTGGTTTCAGTCTATCCAGCCCAGCTCCATTCTTACCCTATTTCAGTCGGCTCTCTCTCAGTTAATTATTCTTACTCAGGACAGTCCATTGTCCTTTTTTACCATCATATTTAAACCTACTGATACAATGATCACTGCCTCCAAAATGTTCCCCCACTGACGCTTGATCTTTATTTGCTTGTTGTTACAGCAAAGCGATTTTGCAAGAACTCCAGCTCAGCCAGCAGCACGACGAGTAGCTATGCTCCCAGCAGTAGCAGCAGCAGTATCAGCTGTGGTGGGGGCAGCAGTGCCAGCAGCACCTCAAGCAAAAGCAGCTTCGACTATACGCACGACATGGAGGCAGCACATATGGCAGCCACAGCTATTCTGAACTTGAGCACCAGGTGCCGAGAGATGCCACAGAACCTCTCAACCAAGCCTCAAGATCTGTGTGCTAGGGTAAGTGACATCCCTTTCAAAGAAGACCCTTTCCCGTCATCTATGGCCCTACCATATATGTGTATACACATATACAGGCCTAAGCACAAAGCAACCCCAAGTAACACTGATCAATTGGCTTGATGGGAGAGAAGGGCAAACGGTCTGGGTTAGTGCGAAAATGTGCATTTGATCATGTGATCTGTTAATCTGGAATCTTAACAGGGAATTCAACAATGCTTTTATGTGAATTAGAATCAGATAATTTCAATTTAGGATGCCCATTTTTATGTTTTTGCTCATCAGGATGAGGGATACTAATACTGGGAATCTAAGGGTGCAACTGGAGTTCCATTTTTGCATGGCAGTTGTATAGAGTAGGATCCTGACTCCTTTCAACAGGAATGGGATTTTCTGGCAACGCCGGCCATTGGGATCATCTGATCCCGCCAAAAACCAATGAATTATTTCCTAGGCTGTTGAATCTCCCACAGCTGGGTGCCTCCATGATGGGGCCAGTAAATCCCGGCCTATTAGTGTGGTGTCAAGTTCAGTTTAGAGAATGTACAGTACTTCTGGATACTTCATGAACTTAAACTTTCTTGCGCCTTTAAAATTTATATGACAGGAAATGAAGTTTTGCATGTCCAAATAAGCAGAGATCCTCTCTTGGTGCAAAGACAAAAGCAAAGTACTGTGGATGCTGAAAATAAAACAAAAAGTGCTGGAAAATCTCAGCAGATCTGACAGCATCTGTGGGGAGAGAATAGAGCCAATGTTTCGAGTCTGGATGACTCTTCATCAGAGCTAAGAGCAAAGAAAATCAGAAGAGATTTACACTGTGGGGATGGAGTGGGGCTGTAATTGGACAAAGGAAATGTAAGTGACCATGAAGAAGGATGAGAAAGGTACTAAAAGAGTCCATTATGTGAATGGCAGAATAATTTGGGGTAATTTATCCCAAAAGACTGTGAATGCTGGAGCTTTCATGGCTGAGATTGTTAGATTTTTATTACAGAATGTTATCAAGGCATATGGAGCTAATGTGGGCAAATGGATCAACCCCTGATTTAATTGAATGATAGAGCAGACTCAAGGGGCTGAATAGCTTACTCCAGTTCCTTTATGAGCTATGCTTTTATTTCAGCTTATTTTTTTCCATTAAGGGAGTGTAGAATGAGGAATGTGGCAGTTGCAGTGAAAGGGGGAAATGGGTTGGGAGCAAGATGGAGGGCAAGAATGGAAAAGTGGAAAAATGGAAGTGAAAATGAAGGGTGATAAAAATGGGTGAATGAGGTAAAAAGAAGAAATGAAATAAGAGAAATGGAAATGGGGTGAAGGCGGTGGGGAGAGTTCACGCTCTGAACTCCATCCTTCATGCATCCTCTCCTAATGCAACAGGTGGACTTGCATTTATACAACATAAATAATATGGTGCTAGCAGTCTCCAGCCTCATACCTTTCCATTTCTATGATCAAAGCCAGCATTAAACTCTCTGACATGCCTTAGCCACCGCCCTCAACATCACAACTGCTTCCCCACCACAACCAATTTCCCCATCCCATCCTCCCCAGCTTCAAGAAGAACTCCTATTACACTAATGTGATTATTTTGTTTCCCTTTCCTACCCAAACCATTTTTAAGACCTCCCTGACAGCTAATCTGTGCAATGGACTCACACCCATTAGGTACTATGTTGGGACTGAACATGGTAATTTTTCACTATTATTAAAGTGGCACAGAAAGACTTTTTATTCTGTCAGTTTAGTGAGAAATTAGACAGCCTGCACTGTACCCTATTTTGAAATAATCCTTCACCAACATTCTTGCACTTAATTACTTTAAATAAGCTTTTTTCCTTTCATTTCTTCAAATTCCATTATCTAAGAAATGTGTTTTGTGCTTCTCTTTCAGCAACATTAAAATTCCAGCTCGAGTTATAGTTGATTATAAGAAAAAAATAAGCTGAAATAAAAGCATAGCTCATAAAGGAACTGGAGTAAGCTATTCAGCCCCTTGAGTCTGCTCTATCATTCAATTAAATCAGGGGTTGATCCATTTGCCCACATTAGCTCCATATGCCTTGATAACATTCTGTAATAAAAATCTAACAATCTCAGCCATGAAAGCTCCAGCATTCACAGTCTTTTGGGATAAATTACCCCAAATTTCTTCTGCCCTCATGAAAAAGTGCCTCCTGATTTTCCTTCTAAATGGCTTGGCTTTCATTTTAACATGATATTTTCTCATTAGTGCTTCCCTTGCCAGGGGATACATTTTCTCTGCATCTATGTTACTGATCCGATCACCCCGTCAATCTTCCCTAGGCAAGGGACAAGAGGCTGAATGTTTATAATCTGACCTCTTAATTTAACCCTCCATGTATGCCCAGGTTATCATTCTGGTAATTCTGCACTGCACCATCTCCAAGGCCAGTTCAAGAAGAAATTAGATATAGCTGTTGAGGCTAAAGAGATGAAGAGGTATGGGGATCAAGATATTGAATTTAATGATCAGCCATGATCAAAATGAATGGCGGAGCAGGCTCGAGGGGCCAAATGAAGTACTCCTGCTTCTAGTTTTGATATTTTGATGTTTTCTGAGGAATGGTACCCTTAAGTAAATGCAGTATTTGAGAGAGATTCTGACTAAGAATTTGTACAACAGAATATAACTTCCTTTCATTTTTAATTCAGTCACCTTCGGATGAAGGCCAACTTACCTTTTGTCATGTGTTTCATCTTGTATCTGTTTGGAAGCTTTAAATAATTTGTACATTTAGACTCCTAAATCCCTATGCTCCTCTCACAATTCCTATTGTCTCATTTAGAAATATTCTGATTTATCTGTCTTACGTCCCACTGACTGACGTAAAACTTCATCTGTCGATGTGTTGCCTACTTACCTAATTTGTGTATATTACTTTATAATTTCTTGCTCTCATTGACATGACTTACTGTCCTCCCTTATCATTCGTAGATTTGGAAGTACACCTCCCTATTTATTCATCCTTGGCATTAATAAAAATGGCAAAACAGTTGAGCCAGCAGAACATATCAGTGGTGAACACCAGCTGCCACATTCTCATTCTTCCCCTTCTCGTGCCCAACTAATTTCCAACCTCAGTTAAAAGGCTATCTCCAATTTTGTGTGCTCTAACTTTTGTTAATATTTTGCATAAATACTTTGGCCAAATAACGGATAATGGCTAAAATCGACCCTCTCGTCTATTTTATGAATAATTTTATGGTGAAGGCAATTTGTACAAGATACTGTGCAAGACTCTGTACTTTCCCATAAAAATAAACTGCCAGCTAATAAATATAATGACACAAGCCTGGAACATATCAACAAAATCAGGATTAGGATATTAATATAATCCAATAACTGCTGGGTCTGTCTTTATTTTGGACCTGTTTTTATTATTTCCTTAATTCTCAGTTGGGTTTCCCCCATAAAATGGGCGGGCCTTGAGAAAGACTATGTGGAAACTGACCTGGGGTGCCCATTTCAGTTTCCTGCTGGCCCATCTGTTTACCAGTTTGCACGTGTTAAGTCTTCAATTTTTCCACGTTCTTCATACAATTACTTTGCATTTCCATTGGAATAGCATTTAATTAACACGTCCATGTGAAATAGGTATCCACAATAGTGCTGTTGCTAAAGAGCCCTTTTTTGGAGGCTGCCAAATTACAGCCCATGATTTCTTTTTCTAATTGTTTCCTTATTTCTGCTTGAACTTAGATATCTTTGTGATAATCGCTGAGCAGCTGATATTTTTCTCCAAAACTCATTTATATTGCCATAAGTTCCCATGACTTTTGTTTCTTGGAAGAAGAAAGCAAGAATCATTGGAAGGGACACAAACTGCACGAAGTGTGCTCCACATCAACTCACTCGTCTACTCGATCTACATTTACAGCATCAGATATAAATGCCCACAACAGTCATAGGCACAAGCTTCAGTTCACAAGGGACAGTCTGAAGCTTTGTAACCAATCTTGTGCATAGGCACAGGTTCAGAATGGTTGTGAATATCCCAATTGATCTCTTTTGCCTCTATGTCATTCAAAGTGCCACTGATGGCATCATATTGGATGCCATTAGGAATTAGGAGCAAAAATAGGCAAATTCAGCCCTTCAAGCCTGCTCGCTATTCAATCAGATCATGGCTGACCTCTCTCTTGTCTCAAATCCATCTCCCCGCTCCATTCCCCATATCCCTCTTTCCCTTTTTTTAATTAGAAATATGTCTATCTCCCTCTTGAAACCATTCAGTTACGTTAGTCACTGCACAGTCCATAACACACAACTTAATGAGCAGCAGTGTTTTGGTAATTACATCTCCTTCTCTAATGAACAACTGGCAACAGCTTCACAATGCTCGAAAGGATCCACACAGTTGTAGATTGCACCCATAATACCTTGGAAGTTCCATTGCATGTGTCATTGTTTGCATGAATCTGAATGGATGCCAGTTTACATTATTACGACGATAGATATTTGTTAATAGCTATCAGTAATATTCATTTAAGGCAGTCATGATCTTACTGTTAATTAACCTACTAAAATAATTAAATAAATAAAATAACTGAAGGTGGTTGCTGTGTAATCAAGTTATCCTCTGGAACAATGGTACCTCTGTGTACACTATTCTAGGACAGTACTCAAATACAAGTATAATGTGGTGCAAGTACCCACCAGCTAAAGATTCAAGCATTGTGGTAGTGTGTTGTAAATTGTATACAATATGCCCTGCCAAGAGGCATCATCATGGATGTGATTGAGGAAAATGACCTTGGGTGCAGCAAAGAGAGGAACAAGAAGAGTAGAGACAACCTGCTTTCCTTGTGAAAGGAAGCGTAATGCTAGTTGAAAGAGATGTTTGGCAAGCTCTTTTTAATGACTATTTAACTTTACTAATATTGATTGGAATAGCTATAGCTCTAGCTCGTTAGAGGGGTCAGTTTTTGTACAAAGTGTGCAGGAATGTTTTTTGACTCAGTATGTAGATAGGCCAACTAGAGGTGAGGGTACATTGGATTTGGTGCTGGGCAATGAGCCAGACCAGGTGTTAGGCTTGGAAGTTAGTGAACATTTTGGTGATAGTGACCACAATTCGGTTACGTTCAACTTAGTGATGGACAGGGATAGGCATGAAGCTGGGGGCAGTAGTTATAGCTGGGGGAAGGGTAATTATGAGGCCATTAGGAGAGAATTAGGGTGCATAGGTTGGACTAGGAAACTACAGGGACTGGGAACATCTGAAATGTGGAGCTTATTCAAGGAACAGCTACTGCGAGTCCTTGATAAGTATGTCCCTGTCAGGCAAGGAGGAAATGGTCAAGTAAGGGAACCATGGTGTACTAAAAAAGTTAATTCGCTGGTTAAAAGGAAAAAAGGAGGCTTATGTCAGGATGAGGCTTGAAGGCTCAGTTAAAGCACTGGATAGCTATAGATTAGCCAGGAGGGAGCTAAAGAGTGAGTTGAGGAGAGCTAAAAGGGGACACGAGAAGACTTTGGCTGATAGGATCAAGGAGAATCCTAAAGCTTTCTTTAGATATGTTAAGAATAGAAGATGGGTTAGGGCAAGATTAGGGCCAGTCAGAGACAGCAGTGGGAAGTTGTGCCTGGAGCCTGAAGAGATTGGAGAGGCACTGAACAAATATTTCTCTTCGGTATTCACGCAGGGAGATGTAAATGTAGTTGTGGAGAACACTGGGATATAGGGTTGTAAACTGGAAAGTATTGAGGTAGATAAGGAAGATGTGCTAGATATTCTTGAGGGTTTGAAGTGAGATAAGTCCCCTGGGCCGGACGGGATTTACCCTAGGATTCTCTGGGAGGCGAGAGAGGCGATTGCAGAGCCTCTGGCTCTGATCTTCAGGTCGTCGTTGGGTACGGGTATAGTGCCGGAAGACTGGAGGATAGCGAATGTGGTCCCATTGTTCAAGAAGGGGAAGAGAGACTTTCCAGGGAATTATAGGCCAGTAAGTCTTACTTCTGTTGTGGGCAAAGTATTGGAGAGAATTATTAGGGATAGGATTTATAGTTATTTAGAGAGAAATGAATTGATTGGGGATAGTCAGCATGGTTTTGTGACGGGTAGGTCGTGCCTTACTAACCTCATTGAGTTTTTTGAAAAAAGTGACCAAAGAGGTGGATGGGGGTAAGGCGGTTGATGTAGTATATATGGACTTTAGTAAGGCGTTTGATAAGGTGGCCCATGGAAGACTTCTACAGAAAATGCAGATGTGTGGAATAGAGGGTGATTTAGCTAATTGGATTAAGAATTGGCTGGCAGATAGAAGACAGAGGGTGGTGGTTGATGGGAGATATTCATCGTGGAGTTCGGTGACAAGTGGTGTACCTCAGGGGTCTGGTTTGGGGCCCCGGCTGTTTGTAATTTTTATAAATGATCTGGATGAGGGTATTGAAGGATGGATTAGTAAATTTGCAGATGACACTAAAGTCGGTGGAGTGGTAGATAGTGACGAGGGGTGTTATAGTTTGCAGAGAGACTTGGACAAGTTGCAGAGCTGGGCCGAGAGGTGGCAAATGGAGTTTAGTGCGGAAAAGTGTGAGGTAATTCACTTTGGCAGGAATAACAAATGTGTAGAGTATAGGGCTAATGGTAGGACTCTTAATAGTATTGATGAACAGAGGAATCTTGGTGTATGTGTGCATAGATCCCTGAAAGTTGGCAATCAAGTCGATAAGGTTGTTAAGAAGGCATACGGAGTCTTAGCTTTTATGGTAGGGGGATTGAATTTCGGAGCCGCAACGTCATGTTGCAACTGTACAAAACTCTAGTGCGGCTGCACGTGGAGTATTGTGTGCAGTTCTGGTCCCCGCATTATAAGAAAGATGTGGAGGCATTGGAGAGGGTACAGAGGAGGTTTACCAGGATGTTGCATGGTATGGAGGGCAGGTCTTATGAAGAGAGGCTGAGGGATTTGAGGTTGTTTTCGTTAGAAAGAAGGCGGCTAAGAGGAGACCTTATTGAAACATATAAGATGATTAGAGGTTTAGATAGGGTGGACAGTGATAGCCTTTTTCCTAGGATGGAGAAAGCTAGCACGAGGGGACATAGCTTTAAATGAAGGGGTGGTAGTTATAGGACGGATGTCAGAGGTAGGTTCTTTACCCAGAGGGTGGTAAGGGTATGGAATGCCCTGCCTGCTGCAGTTGTAGATGCGCCAAGTTTGGGGGTGTTTAAGAGGTCAGTAGATAAGTTTATGGATGAAAAGGGAATGGTTTAGGTTAGAGGGTCATTGCTTTTTCTTAATTGGTCGGCGCAACATCGAAGGCTGAAGGGCCTGTTCTGCGCTGTAACGTTCTATGTTCTATTCATTCAGTGGACATTTTAAAATATTCCCTCTGCATTAGTTGTCCTAATCACAGCTTCCCATGTGTTCTATGAGTATTTAGATAAGTAAGGATATGAGGAATATGAGTTGGCCATTTGTACTCTTGAGACTGATTTGCCATTCAACCAGGCCATCCCAGAATTACAGAATAGTTCTGGTGCAGAAAAAGGCCAGTTGGCCCATTGTGTATGTACTGGGTCTCCAAACCAGCATCATGAATTAGTGTCATTCCCTTTCCTTTGTCCCTTTCGCCTGCCTTTTGGCCCATATCCCTGTATGTTCAAGTAATCATCTCATACTCTGTCGAATGCCTCTGCCTCTATTGAATCTATCTCCACCACCCTTCTACGCAATGCATTCCAGGCCTCAACCATTCATTGTGTGAAAAAGTATTTTCTCACAGCCAATTTTACTTCTTTTGCAAAGCACTTTAAATCTGACTCACCAAGAGAGGAAATTGAAGTGGAGAGAGGAGTAAATGTGTTGTAACCCTGAAGGGCAGCACCTAAATATGGTTTTTCAGTACCGTGCAGAGAACTAGTGGCATCTATCAATCAAATGAAGTTTCTTTTTAGCTGAATCACAAACTTCTCTAAACTAAATGAGATAGCAACACCAAATCTTTATAACAAAAATCTGAACACTTCTGGTAGATTTTAGTGCTGCAAACATTTGCGACATTGGAAGTAGAAAAGATGTTTCCATTGGTTGGATGAGTTCAAAATGAGGAACCATAAATATGTATAGGCTCAAGGAACTCAAATAAGGAAGGCAGGAGCGACTTATTTAATCAGACAGTGGTGAGAATGTGGAACATGTGGTTGAAGTGACAAACATCAGATACATTCGAGGGGAAGCTAGATATGTGCATGAAGGGGAATAAAATTGAAGAATGTACTGATAGGATGAGATGAATTATGGTGGGAGGAGGCACATGTGAAGCATCACTGTCAATCATCCACCTTTTGGCCGATTGGTTTGCTTTTTGAGCAGTAAAATTCTTGGAACACATATTATGGAGGATTACCTGTTCACAGCTAATGGATTCTGCTATCCACAGCTATTGCTTGTCACAATCCCCTAACACCCAGAAACTATTTTATTTTGATGAGTGCTGCTCAGCAAAAGAGTGATACAGCATGAACTGACTCTCAAGACCATGGGTTCCTGCTCCTCTATCACTTGAAGCTACTTCTTCTCACTTATTGCTTGTGCTCTTATGTTTCCTTGGGAATCACTGCAAGCTTTGACTGTAATTCAAGAATATATGGGATACAGTGAGGTTACTTTAAGCGGAATAGTGGTGCATACCACTGAACTAAGAGAATGGTGCAGTGTTTTCTTTCATTTTGGATTACCAACTAAAGTCATTAAAGAGGTAATTCTGCAATCCATTGCTCCCAGTATTGAGGTATGTGTACAAATTGTACAGATTAGGGAATTGGGCTGCAAAGTGATCAAATTTATTACACTATGCTGTTTCCACCTCCTGCCTTTCTTATTGGAGATCTTACTTGAAGTACTGTAGGCTTTGTCTTAAAGAGAGTCCTACTCCCATTCTTTCCTTTTTGGGCTAGAATTCCTGTGATGCCAGCAGGATGCTGTGTGTCCTGTTGGATTGCTTAGAGATAATTTTCCAAACAGAAGATGTGGCCTCCACTTCTTTAAATCCTGCTGCTGCATACCATTTTCTACTTAATCTCCTAGGTGTATCACAGGTGTGTCTATGTTACAAACTCATTGAGACGATGCAAATGTTGCTCACCCTTGAAATACGTGTGAGGTTAACATCCTGTAGGTCATTTATGCACTTTCTGTATGAAGTATTTATAGCCTGGTATTAACTTTAATTGGGTTAACACCATCAATGAAATGGCTGACTCAGTAATGTCCTACAAATGAGTTAAGTGCTGGTTTGCTGTTGTTGCCAATTATAATCTGAACCTCACCTTAAGTGTACATCAACCATGAGTTGTCAATATTAATTCAAGGCTCTTGCATTGCTACTTTCAGTAATTCCTTTCAAGTTACTACACTGATAGTGGCATTAGTTATATTTAAATGTAAACATTTCACAAACTAACAAAACAAAGCAATAGGATGTTGGCATTAATCGTATTTCTTTACATCTGTGGACTTTGAATGGAGTCATAGCATGAAGGCCATGTTTAAGATAAATTGACAGATTTTGTTTTTCTGATGGCAGCTTGAGAATGAATGAGTTATATCTAGAAAGGCACAAGACACATTTGCTTGAAGGAGTGTGAACTGCTTAGGTTCAGAAGATCAATGATAGGTGGGAGTGGGTTGAAATGTAAGTGATTGAACACTGAAAAGAAAGGGAGAAAGTGGAAGAGAGTGGAGGCAGGGATGGACTTAAAATGAGTTTAGAGGATATTGATTTTTCTTTTGAAAATAAAAGATGAAAATAGAAGACCACCCAACTCAAACTTTGCAGAAGTTTCTGCTAAAACAGTTGGGTAAAGCGCTTTACATTTTAAAAAATATAATGAATCTGCATTTTGTTTTAGTACTGGGTTAATTAAAGCTAATCCAGAGAAAGCTACTGGTATAATATCAGAATGCACAATGTGGTGATGTAATATACTAGCTCTTCATAAATAATTTCAAATTGGCATTGCTAGTAATGTTCAGAGAAACCTGCCCAATATAATAGCTTCTTTTACAAAGAACTACTGTAAGTAACAAATTTTTTAGCAGATCACCCATACCTGAAGTGAACAGCAGTTATTTTCAATTGTACATTTTCTTAATTACAATCGCATCTCATGCTGTAGCGAGACCAGAGATTGTGAGGCATATATTACCCCTGTTGTTCACACGGGAAATATATCACTCCTTTTCAATTGATAGATAATTTACAAAATTCCTAATACAAGTGGACTTTTTTTAAACTCTGCAACCAGGCAGCAAACTGAAGTTGTAGATCAACCAGGTGTTACAGAAATCATTGGAAGCATGGGGACACAAATTAAAAGTGAGGGGTGGAAGGTTTCAGAGGGATTTGAGGAAAAACCTTTTTTCTCAGAGGGTGGTGATGGTCTGGAATGCACTGCCTGGAAGGGTGGTGGAAGTAGGATGATTCACATCCTTTAAAAAGTACCTGGATGAGTATTTGGCATACCATAACATTCAAGGGTGTGGGCCAAGTGCTGGCAAATGGGATTAGATGGACAGCTCAGGGCATTTCATGCATTGTTACAGGCTCAATGGGCCAAATGGCCTCGTCTGCACTGGAGTATTGTGTGATTCTATGAAATTAGGTGTTATTTTTAATAAGTAGCTAATCTGCAATGCCAGTATTACACCCAGACAGAAAGTTGGAAAGTTATCCAATACAATAACTATAGCTGGGCTTACCAACTTTGAACCAGAGATGTGAAAAAAAAACTAGTCTAGTTTTCCAATTAATTTTGGAAGACACACATGTGGAGAAGTTTATTTGGTAAATTGGCTGATTCATCAAATTGCTTCCCAATACACAGTTAATGTATAAAGATAATTAAGTCAATTATTGGAGAGCTACTGGTTCCCATGAAAATATTGAAACAAGACACTTGCAGGGAGGAAGGATCAGGGGAGAAATTCAGAGGGGAAGATTGTTTTGATTATTTTAATTTCCTCCAATCAGTCATCAGGAAGAAGAACCAAGTAAATTGCATTGAATTTAATACGTGTACAGCTAACAGTTTCTGGAAGTTTATCATTAAACGCATACTTTCCTGATCTAAAGTCTGTATTGTAGGGCCCGGTCTAAGTTGGCTAATTTTATTTTACTTCCTGATTAAAATCTATTATTTTATTTGCATGTCTATTCCTCATTTCCACACAGTTTCAACATTGGAATCCAAGACTCTCCTCGTTTCTCTTCCACGACCTTCCTCACTTTGCCAGCTTTGACCTTGTCCCCTTTGATATATTAAATATCTCTACCACAACTGTCATATAACCTAAAATAGCAGTCTTGACCCCTGCCTGATCTAATTCCTTCATCTCACCAGCAGTTTTCTTTTTTGTCCACGTGAAATGTACTTTGCCAGGTGCTGAATGAACTTTGCCATCTCAAGAGCAGTTGCTTCATATCAAATTAGGGGAACTAATGAAATGCTTTCCAGGTTTCACAGTTCTTTGAGGAAATGTAATTTGACTTTTAATGAACAGATAGAGCTTTTTGTGTTATGCCAAGTATACTACGTCAGATTGTCCGTTCAGGCACAATGCTGAAGCATTAACTTGCTTCCCTTTGAGGAAGGATAAGGAAGGGGCAGTCCAATGTAGTCCAGGGTTGATTTACTACTGCTGAGTGGGACCCCTGGTATTTATGTCTGTCGAAGTAGTCAGGAGATTGAGCAAGTGACAACATGTCTGTCAGAGAACAAGCGGGAATAGGTAGGTTTTATTGGCAAATTCAATTCATGCGACAAAAATATACAGGGGAGAGCAGTCAGAATCTGGCCTTAGCAACATCCCTTTGGGAAATGTGCCAGTTGCATCTCAGTCCTTATAGGAAGATTGTTGGCCAATCATAATGCATCTGTCATGGGAGTGTTGGTGCATCAACTGGGGCCTATATTATCCCAGGAGTCTATATCACTAGGGGGAAGAAATTAAGGTTGAGTTGCCCAGTCCTGAATGACATTGATGGGTCTAAATTGCTTGAGGTTAGTAAAACCAAATCACAGACCACAGCTAATTTGTTGATCCCTGATTGTCATTTTGTCCATGGTTCAACATAAACATGACATAATGAGTTACATCTTTCAGAGGCTCTGAAGAGAGGGTGCTGTACAGATGGAAATGGTTCATTGTTCATTGAAAATTGCATAGCTAACTGTTACATGTTGTGTCTTCTGTAGCTACATGCCGTTTTAAGTGTTGGATTATAATCTTTGTGGATACCTAGAGTGACTAGATTATAAACAACAACGTTAAATTCATTCCTCACTAATCACCTCAATATTTTCATTAGCAGTTTTTTTGGTACATGGATTTCTGTCCCAAGAGAAAAACAAAATTCACAGCATGATTATTTTCTTGTTTCTAAAAGTTAAATTTAGAAAATATGTTGACTGATAATAAGTTCAAAAGATGAGAATGTAATGTTGTGCAGGGATTTTTCTTGTTTTTTAATTCATTCATTGTCAGCTAAAGAAATTTTGATACTTGAAAGAAGTAATGAAGAAAATATGGTTTTCAAACAGAATGTGGAGGTTTTCATGATTCTTAGTAAGGTTCATTTAAAGTTTATTTATTAGTGTCAGAGGTAGGCTTACATAAACCCTACAATGAAATTACTGTGAAAATCCCCTAGTCGCTACACTCTGGCACCTCTTTGGGTACACTGAGGGAGAATTTAGCATAGCCATTGCACCTAATTGTATTCCAGGGTTTCAAATCACTCATACTTATCTAGAGAGTTGTTATTGCTAACTCTGCAAAGAATCTGCCATTATTCACAACACTCCAAATTGTTAAAAGGTTTGAAATAGTGCATAAAGTTACCGTTACTCTCAGAGCAGATTCATTCATCTAAGAGCAGACTACAGTGAGAGAGATTGCAGTGTAACTAGTATGCAGTACAAAGTCAGTTAAAAGGGATGATCTTTATTATACAGAATCCCGAGATCGAGGTGGATGAGAATGGAACCCTAGATCTGAGCATGAACAAACAGAGGCACAGGGATGGCAGTTGTGGCAGCAGCAGCAGCACTGGCCTGCTGACTCCATTAGAACCAATGTCCCCACAGCGACAGAACATGATGGTCAACAAGTGCTATACAATGAACGAGAATGATTGCTGGGACTTTCCGGTAGACTACACCAAAATGAAACCTAGGACGATGGACGAGGAGGATCCCAAAGAGGTACTTGTGAAAGGAGGATGTAAAATAAAGCGACAGAAGAAAAAAATAATGCTGAGTTTTATTGATTGTGCATGGTGTGAAAGAGGAGCATTAAGAGTTTTTCCATAATTTACAAAGAATTTGGATGGGCTTTTCAGACATCCCTTTTTATTTCCTCGGTATTTTCATTTTCAAATGTTCATTAGGGAGCATCAGTGGAGACGCATCTCAGATTAGCCCTACTGTACAAATGAACATGTCCACATAGGTGAAGCACTCTCTGTTAATCATAATGTCAGCTGATGATAATTCACTCCCCTTACTGTCTGAATCAGTAAATTTGCCAATCTACTGCGTTGACAATTGTCATTGGGATGGGTTTTGAACAATGAAAATCAAAAAAATGGGGGAAGAAATCAAACAGATGCTCAAGTTAATCATAACCATTTGTGATAGTGTGATTTCTATGAAGGGAACACTGATAGTTAGATTCCCTCTTGAAGCTTGACTGACATCCTGATAGAATGAAACATTCCTCCCTTGCATGTCAATTTTCTTTTTGTAGTTAAAGATGTATAATTGGGAAGGATGGCCCAATATTGGCATTTGTGCTTAAGCCTGTATATTTATATTTGCCTCCAAATGTACAACTACTGTTGTTTTGCACGCTGCCCAGGCATTTTTAAGTTGCCTTACAGCAGCTTTAATTTAATTTGTACCACAAAGGTAAAGAGAGGGGACCTTAGACAAAAAAACACCATTAATGTTTTGGATATGGGCGCTTCAATTTTGGGATAAAATATACACAAAAATTATTTACCAACATTTTAATTTTTCAATTGCCAATGACTTGATAATGTTCTCAACTCATTTGGATTTCCAGCATTTGTGGGTTTTTTCACTTTATTTCTTACCAGAAGGATTGGATGAGAAATTAAGCTCATTAGCATCCATTTTTGGATGCTCTGTGTACCTCAAGAGCTCCAGAATGGCATGCATGTATCAGGCAGCTTGTCCGTAGAGGTGTAATTGCATGTGCACTGAATATCTGCTGGATGTATGGGGAGTTTATATGCAGCACTGATATGCCAATAGTGTCATTTTGGAGTTCAAAGCACTAGTCAATGCTAAAGGATTGTCAGCTTCTTGCTATTTACTAACTGGTTGATGTCTCTTGGCTGTTAATATGATTATACAAGTATATGGTGCTTTCTATAGTTTTAAGTTGGAAAAGTTTACAGTGTGTCATTTGACAGGTCTGAAGGACCTTTTGCTAACTTCATGGTTTCTGCACAAAGCATTTGCTCCAGCTGAGGGACATACTAGTTATGTTATAAATGCATGTCTTTGAGAAAGAACAGATGCTAGAAGGAGGAGGAGGAAGAAAAGGAAGAAGGGGCCTCGTCCAAAATGTGCACGATATCTGTGCCTCAGGAAGGACACGTTTACTAAAATCCGCCACTTACTGCAGGTAGAAATACATCTTGAGACAAGGGGAAGGATGGCATTGTAAGTGGCTGTGAACATACTATGTATTAAGCTAATTCCAAGTCAGAACTGGAGATAATTTGCAAGAACCCCCCCGCCCCCCATTTTCTTTCCATTGTTGCATAAGGGAAACCACTAAGGTTCTCTACTTGATGGCAGCTAGCTACGTGGAGGCAGAGCTTTGCTAGGATTGCAGACTCCCATTGCCTGCTTCCACATTACCTTGCAAGTGCTGCACCTTTACTACGGAATGAACTAGAATCAAAAGGGATTTCATTCCCTGAATACCAGCTCTGTATGACCATAGACAATTTATGGTACTGCTCATTGCCCAGTGTCCTGCCAGCACTTTTGATGCCTTCATTCTTAGGCTGTTCACCGTGCCATCGAATTGAATTATGACAAAAACCAAGAGCAGATGCTGAGTGACAACAGCGATCTTTTAATCATATGGCTGATGTCTCCAGTTTGCAGCTCACAGAGAAGAATGCATACAATGGGTGAACCTTTACCATGTAACAACAATTGCAGGGTGGTAACATTTCCAAGTCCCAACCCCACACTTGCCAGTAACAAGTTCACCAGTGCGGTCTGCTGGAAGGTGGTTTACTAACTGACTGCCTCTTCCTGTGATGTCTAACTAGATCTTAAGCTGAGGCTTCAGCACCAATCTGAGAGCCTGCAGCCTTTGAACGACAATAGCCTCACTGGCAGAAGCAGGCACTACAATGACAGGATGCTGACCGCTCAGAAGCTTCAATCTTGGGGTTCCCTTTGAAGCCATGTTTACTTTTTAAAATTGAAATGTGGTCACAGTTGCCAGGCTAATGGATGGAGGGGAGACCTCTCAATAGGCTGATTGCCGGCCACTATTGTGGCCTACAGCCACTTGCACCTGCACTACTTTAAAGAGTCCTCACAGGCACCTCGGCCATCACTGACAAGCCATCTCCAGACACTTGCTGAGTCTTGGCATCAGCAAGGGTTCTTGTTCAGGGTGGCATTCACAATCTGCTAGTTGGCTTCTGCTTGTGCAATGATGGAGACATTACAACCTGTTGGATTGACACATTTGTGAATGGAGTTGCCATTACTTCCATTTTGGAAAGATTAGGCTCCAAGCTTTGCACAAATTCCTGCACCAAGTTGGGTCTGAAACCCCCCATTGCATTTTAACATTGGTCTCAGGATTTCTGACAAGCTTCCCAAAGCATCAAGGGTTTTGTTCTGTATAACATCAGTGTTCTTTGGTAGGCTGTATGACTGAAGAGCTCACCTGAGTCCTTAATTGTTCAAACTGGCTACACAGCACTTCTGGAAATGTAGCCACTGACTTCAAAGAAAGCCTCTGGCAAGATTGCTCTGGGTGGGGTGGGAGGGACAACATGTTGGATTGCTGTCCCGAAGTGCATGTATCCTTACGCTCATCTTGTGGGACTGGGAATATTCTGCCCAATGAGAGCAATTCTGCTATATGCAGTGTGATGGAGCAGACTGTACACACATATGCCAGAATAACATTTCCACTGTTTGGACAATTCTGGAGGAACTCTGCAGTTCTCAGGAAATGTTAAGATTTGTGTGAGTCTGCTGCATGCCGTCGTAAGGGACCTTGCCACTAGCTATATGGTGAGCAGCTGATGAGCAGAAGAAAGGAGGGTAAAAAAGAGAAAGTAGAATGGAGGTGGAAACCTCAGTAATCCCCCTTCTGCCCTTGAAAACTTATCTGAGTGAAATACCTCAACTTTAATTCCCCAACATTTCCACACCTTACTTTCCCTCTGTGAATGACCACACAGTTCTACTTGGCCACAAGTCAAAATACAATCTCAAAATAAATATTCTGAATCAAATTTTTACGTGAAATTGTTCCATGTTGCAACAAACATCAATTAATTACACGATTGAATTAATTTGCTATCTGTCTCCTATGTATCTGTGTCCTTGTCCTCCAATGCAATGCTACCCTATGGATATAGAAGGCTACTGAACTTCAGTGAAGAGCCTACAGATAGCCTTTGAGTACAACCCCAAACAGCTGTAGACTAGAACGCCCAGTTTCAGACTGCACCATCTCAGAGTGGGCAACAGGAGTCTGGGCTGGCTGGTGGACAAGAAAGAGAAGGAAAGCATGGGTGGAATAATGCAGTATTCTTGAGAGGGGGCAACTGGTTCCTGCTCTGTGGAGTCACTGTCATTTCCCTTGGATTGGCACTGTAGCGATCTTAATATTTTGCTGGAAGACAGTCTATTGAACTATTGTGATATCCTGCAAACTCTTTGCACACTATATGCTACATTCATGATGACAGCAGTCAGAGCTTCCCCCAAAGCACTAACATGCTGGGTGGCTTCTGCATGTGTGACAATGAGATATTCTAACATGGTTGGATCCACAAATTTGTGAATGGAATTGCCGTCACTTCCATTCAGGAAAGATTAGGCTCCAAGCTCTGTACAAATTCCTGCACCAAGTTGTGTCTGGAACTCTCCATGCATTTTAACACTGGTCTCAGGATTTCTGACAAGTTTCCCAAAGCACCAAGGATTTTGTTGTGTATAACCATGTGTTCTTTGGTGGGCTGTATGATTGAAGAGCTCACCTGAGTCCTATGTAGCAGGGCTAATGTGAGACCTCCCTCTCCAGTGAGCTGGCATATGTACTACCCTTGTCTCCTGCCTTTTTCCAGCCCACTTGTGCCCATTGTCTCACCACTAAGATAAGCATTGTGTCAGTATCTGAGCTGGTAACTGCAAGTGTGAAATGCAGTGTTGTGTTTTTATTATCACTTTCCTCTTGGTTTTTGGCCACTGCCTGGCCAGATTGGACTTGTTTAGTATCTGAAAAGAAAAATGCACAAAGACATTGTTATGGTGCAGGAATGAGGGGAGGGGAACAATTAGGGAGGAGCTTTCTCATACAGTCTCCAGCTGGTAGATCAGACAAGATTGTGAATTCATGGTAAGTGGGGTGTGAGAAGGCAGATTAGGTAATGAGGATCTAGTCATTTTCAATGGTTTCAGCTGCATCACTAACAGTGGCCTCAAAAGTGGTTATTCCATTAATACCCAGCACTATCTCCACCATGGGGTTGGAGACACAGGCACATCTGTCATTCTCTGGTTAGTTCCTCCTGTCTGCTGTCATGCTACCATGTCTTACAAGAGAGGAAAATGTGTCTGTGAGTATTGTGCAATTTGTTTGGCTGTTGCGATGTTATAGTTGGAAAAGTGGGTGTTGGGGCTTGCATCAGTGCTAAGTGTGTGGTGAAGGTGAGATGAAGCATGTAGATGTTAATTATGAGCCCAGAATTATCAAGCTCATTGTTAAGGGGAGGTGATGGCCTAATGGTAATTTTGCTAGACTATAAGCGCAGAAACTCAGCTAAAGTTCTGGGGACTCGATTTGAATCCTGCCACAGCAGCTGATGAAATTTGAATTTTTTAATATTCTGGAATTAAGAATCTACTGATGATCATGAAAGCATTGTCAATTGTTGGAAAAACCCATCTGGTTCACTAATGTTCTTTGGGGAAGGAACTCTGCTTTCCTTACCTCACATAGCCTACAATGACTCCGGAGTCAGTTGACTCAACTCCCCTCCAAGGGTAACTAGGAAGTGGCAATAAATACTGGCTAGTCAATGACACCCATGTCCCACGCATGAATTTAGAAAAAAGTAAATGATAGGGATGTGTTGAATTGCAGTGTCCGAGGCTAGCGGTGCAGTTGGTAGGATACGACATTTGGATATACATTTATTAACCTTGATAACCTTGACCTTGAGGTAATTGAACATCCTGCAGCACTACATTCAGGTTTTTGAGCTGTGATTCCTGGCATCAATTGCCACAATGTCTATTCCCATAGTCTCCTGAGTGTGTGTGTGTTCGGAAGACCTCTTCATTCCCAATAAATATCAGATGCCTCTCCTCCTTTTCACTTCCTTCATCAAGACCCTCCAGTGTTGCATCTGAAACCCTGGGAGCTGGTTCCCTCCCCTGTTGTGTCACCCTTCACTCTTTGTCAGATCTGATTCTTTTCATCCATGACTCCCAGCACCAGCTGCAACCACAACACACCTCCCATTAAGCAAATCCTGACTTGGCGCAGAGATCATTCAAATGAGCAGGCAGTATGCTTGCTGCTTCCACTGTAATCAGTGGGCGCAGGTTAATAGCATATCATGATCCTTGCACCTGTTTTCAAGGTCTATGCAATTTAATCACCAGTGTTTTCAGTAAGCAAGTTTCACCATTTAAAGTGGTAAATTCAATAGCACATACCGTTGTCCACTTGTATGTGTCTGTTTCTGATGGAGTGCATGTTTGTGTAAATGAGAGCTAATCAGCTTAGCAGGCAGCCAAAAGATTTAAAATAAAAACAGAAGTGTTGATTTGATGCGCTATTTTCCACCACTGGTACAGGATCTTCATTCATCACTAGCATGGGTCAGAGGAAAGCAGATAAGGATAAGAACATGTACAGATGCTGCAATGCCAGCTGTACTTGGGCAGAGCCTTTGGATAGATCTGGTAGGGGGATGGAGATCTCTATCTGTTTGAATACTTCCAAAAATTTCCGTTTTTCCGCAAATGTTACACTTTCTATGAAGCAGCAACACAGTAATCATTAAAAAAACTGAAGACCCTTGTTTTGTGCCAAGGTATATTAAAGGTTCCTTCCTGCTAGTGTTTAGCTTGTCGAATTAGCCTGAATAATTTTGTAACCTGGGAATTTCCCTCAGCTCCATATGAAGAATGGCAGGGTTATATCAAAGAATGGTTCTATAACTGCCATCGTTTCTGTCTGTTCCCCTTTCTTTCACATGGACAAAAATGCTAACAGTTCATGTTAGAAGAGCACATAAATTATGAATGATAATTTCAATAGGGAGTGCTCAGCACAGATTATGCTAATGTATAGAGTTTCACGTTGCAGCCTATTCTTGGCACTGATATTGCTTACGATTGTTCAGTTTGACTAATTGCTTTTGGCTCCTTCAGTAACAGAAAACAAACACCTATGGAACTGTGGAATCAGCTGTGACGCAGTGACACACTGTGGCCTCTGAATTCTGCACATTATTAGGGGGAGTCTATTGTTCGCTGTATTTGTTTGCCCAGGTAATAAAATGGTAAGGGTGGAATTCTCCATTACTTTTTTCTGATTGCGGTGGTAGGTGGTTCTGGTGGCACGGTTCTTGCCAGCCAAAATGGCATGAAGTCGCACCCAATTCAATGCTTGCAGCCCTATAGTTATGTAGAGCAAGCATCTCTCCAAATCATCTGGTGATTCGTCCAGTCGCCGTCAGCAACTGGGTTTGAAGGTCTGAGAACCATGTAGAAACACGAGTTCAGCACACTCATATCACACTGTTCAGCCCATCAGTCTTCATGAGACTGTGCAGGATGTCTGGAAGCCAGAGGCAAACACAGGCAACCTTAAGAAGTCTGCACTCCCAAATCAAACAACATGCCTTATGACTTTGATTCCTAGAGTCTTGGCACAGAGATATGTTCCGTAGCCAAGGGAAAACCCCAGAAAGTACACCTACCTCACATCTGATTGGTAACGATACCAGAAGCATCACTCAGTGCAGGAAACAGATGAATAATCCACTCTTCCAGGATAAGCCCCCTCTCAGCTCCCTCTACTATCAAACTATTATCATAGCATCATGTACCCAAATGGCAACTGTTTTGCTGAGAAATTCATAGCAAATGAACTGATAGTAATGCACAAGGTGGCCAGCCATTTGTAGCCAATAAGAGATATTTGAAATTGTTTCAAGTTATCAATTGATTTACACTGCCTCAATAATGTAGTGAAAATGGTGTTTTGAGTTTAATCTCCCTCTGTGTTTCATGAAGTTGCTGCATTTATACAATAGTTATCCATTAAAACACACTCAAAGAATTTTAAGTCCAGTAATTAACAATGTAATTTCTAATACATGGTAAATTTTAATGACTGCTAATCAAGCTCTTTTGCCTACAAAATTATATAGTTTTAGTTTTATAATCCCTTCAGTGCAGAAAGAGGCCATTTGACCCATCACACCTGCAACAATCCCACCCAGGCCCTACCCACATAACCACTGCTAATTTCCCAGACACTAGGGGACAATTGAGCATGGCCAATCAACCTATCCCACACATCTTTGGAGTGTGGTAGGAAACCCACTTGGGCACTCGGAGAAAACTCATGCTGACAGGGGAGAAGGTGCAAACTCCATACAGACAGTTTCCCGAGGCTGGAATTGAACCAGGGTTGCTGTTGTTGTGAAACAGCCATGCTAACCACTGTGCCAGTGTGCCATTTGGAGCCTCATTCCCTTTGGTAGTGCATTCCTATTGGAGATTTTGGCTGGATTCACTCCATTCATCTCATCATCTATGTAAGCGAGAACAGAGATTTTAATGTTCAGGCAAAACTCCATTCACTGAAGTAGGACTGGAGAATCCCAGTTGCAGGTAGGGACAGAGAATTGCTGTTCCCTCATCAGCTTGAGGAGACAGATCATCTAGTGGTCCCTGGTGTTGTTGATTGTAATGTGTCATTAATTGGAAGATGAGATTTCACAAGAATAAGGATTGAGTTTTATCCTGTACCTGCTGTTGGAAAAGACCTGAATCTGTAGCCAAGCTGTGAATCATGTGATGTGTAGTAGCCATCTTTTAATTCAGCAAAGTCCATTTTTTAACAAAGCAAAAAGTAAGGTTTGATTTAAACAGTTTTTGATCACTTTCATGTCTTAAGGACATACTGAAAGGCATCTGAGTGGAATTGCCAAGATATCTGCTGAATTCTCTCCACTTTGTCAAATGACTTGATTCCTGCACTAAACAGAAACCTGTTCATTTCCAGGTTCTGCTCCAAACTTAAGTGCATAGGCTAATGTTCCCTTCCCTCCAGCAAATGACCTGTTCTTTCTTTGCCATCATCGATCTGAGATATTTTGGAGCTATTAAATCCAACAGCCTTGACTCAGTGGGAGCACCTTCACCTCTAAGTCATAAACCTGTGTGTTCACAAATTACTCAAGAGAATTGAGCATATAGCCTTACCTGGCATTACAGTGTAACATTCACAGGCTGCTGCACTCTCAAAGGTGTAATCTTTCGGATGACATATTAAAACCAAGGTCCCATCTGACCTCCCGGGTAAATGTAAGTAATCCCATTGCACAATGTGAAAAAGGACAAGGGATTCAACAGGTCAGGGAGTTCAACTGGCCCTCATGCAATATCAGCGTAACTGATTATCTGTTCATTATTACATTTCTGTTTGTGGGAGCTTGCTGCATGTAAATTCGCCATCACCTTCCCTATATTACAACAATACTTATATTACAGGAGCACACAAATAACTTGAAAGCAGTCTGGGGTGTCCTGAGATTATGAAAGGTGCTACATAAATGTGATTTATTTTCTTCTATTTCCTACTGTTTTGTGGTCTGATTAATCTTTTGACTGAAGTTAAGAATTAAACCTGTTTCTGCTGTCTAACTGGTCAATTAATTGAAGCAAAGTGATGTTTTCTGCAAATCAGTTGGCCTGTTAGTTGAACCCAACATTGAAATGCTGTCAACATGTAAACAAACATGGTCTAGTCACTGTTATTTCATAAGCAGTACCTGACATGAGATTTAAACCTGTTGCTTCTTTTGGACAATCACAGGAATACCTAACATTACTTTGCAAACATTTTGGATATTCAAGTGGTTAGAGTGTATTAAAACACATGCCCAATTAATGGCAACTTCAAGAAGCATCTACAAAAATTGCTGTTGAGCAAACTAAATTCTTCAAGACTGTGTAAAATGGAGAGGAAATGCAAAAGTTATTGTCACACAACATTGGGCAGAATTATGGAGGGATATTACAAGGATATTATAGTGTAACACAGGGGAGCATGGGTAGGTGTAAAAGGTGGGAGCTTGAAATAGCTAGCAGTCTGAGTGCTTGCAGAGATAAATAAACATTGAGAGTGGCTGGTGGGCAACTGAGAGAAAATATGTTTGACGACCAGGCTTTGAACTTTGTTTGGCGTGCATCCTGGAATTGCAATATGAATTTGAACTGGCTGCAAACCCAACTCTGTCAGGACCTTAACTTTCTGAACATGGAGAGACTTGTTTGATTAAGGTTTGAATGCACCAGTAAATAGCTTAGCTATCCAGTTAATTATATAGGGAAGATAATCAATGTAAATGTAGTGCTGAACAAAAAGCTTTTTTTTAAATTTAGTTTTATTATTTTGAAGTGCTCTGCTTATTTGATACAGACCTTGCAACAATTAATATACAGTTATCATGCTGTTTACCTGAACTCCCACGTGAACCCGTTCTTATAAAATCCCAGAACTTGGCAGTGTCACAATACGAAATGTGGCTTTTTCTAACGTGAAGAAATAAGTCATCAAAGCCCAGGGTATGAGGCAGGTATAGAAAGTCCATAAGATCATGAAGCAGAGAAACGTATCTGGAAGAAGGTTTTTCACACATAAAATATCAAGGTAAGAAACGAGAAGGAGTGTGAATAAAAGTAACTTATCATTTATGGAGGTAGCTATTCATGTTGTTAACAACTGATGTCAGTCAAAGTAAATTACCAGTGTCAGACGAGCTTTCTTTAATACTGTGGTATACTTAAAGCAAATTGATCCAGTAACCTGCTGGAAGCACAACACAAAGGGAAATAATGAACATAGTTGAGAACTAACACAGCAGGATCAGTGAAGTAAAACCTACAGTGATGAACCACAGAAAGCTTGGTAGCTGATTATAATTATTGACACAAATAGCTGTCAATTAAAATGCACTCAGTTGCTCTCAGACATTCTCTCACATATTTTGTAGGCAAGGCACTTTATATTCAAGTATAAAGGCCATAAAACATTGCTGTTGCTTAACAGAAACTGCTCAATATATTCATTCATTCATTCTGTAACCTTATCTTCTCTTCACAGAAAAAATGTTGTTTTCAACAGAAGACACAGTGTGTAGAAAGGGTCAAAAACTCAGCAGACCTGACCATCCACCCCTTTGAAGCTACTAGCACAGGATGAGAAATTGTAAACTGCAAGGCTGACTTGCAAACTTGTGCTCCAGGCTCATATACTTGTAATCACCTTAGCCCTGCAAATGCAGTTACAAAGCTATAACGGTGTCGTGCACATGAAATAAGTCAAGGACCATCTGTATGACAACAATAGCATTTCTAACCACATGCAATGACTTGTTATTACAGAAAAGCCGCAACCCAAAGAACAACAAGTCAGGCCTTCTCAGCAGCAAACCTCACCACAGCACCAAGCATCACCACCATTAACCACTATTAACACCATAGCAGGGAAAGCCACACATTTCAGAGTGATTTAGAAGAGAAAATATTGCAAGCATCATTTTTCCTGGTTGCGTGGTGGCTGAAAAAGGTAGTTCCTGCTGTTTGGATGACTATCAAAGACAGATGACCGGCCTCATGAGTAGCTTTGAAATGGAGGGTATTTGTAAGTGTGCTAAGTTCACCAGCCTCTTGACTCAGAGGCTGGAATTTTCCCGGCATGCCGGCCCCCCTTTCAGGGGCGGGCTTGGCTCAGAGAAAGGCATTCTCCGTTGGCCTTGAGCAGGATCATGCAAAACTTGGGTGGACGTGCCAGTAAAATTCTGTCCAGAGAGTGTTGCACTACAGATTTCTCTTACTCATCATGTGCTCTTGTGAAACTGGTCCGCAGATTGCCAGCGTGTGGGAGACCCCAGCCATGCAGATATAAAGCACAGATATAGCATCTCTCAAAATGGCCCCACTGATGTTGCATAGGATTTGGGCTGCTCCTTCCTGATGCAGCAGTGGCTGTTTTACACGAACTGGAGAACACTTTGCTGCAGCAAACACAGAAGCTGCAATTCACCCGTTTTCAACTATGTGCATTTGTCAGGTGGGATTCATCCACTTGATGGCTCCGGTTCATGCCAGCTAGTTATCTCTGTGTTCACCGACAAGCTTCACCCCCACAAAAGAAATAGAAATGGTGCCTCCCTCTTGCTGACCACTAGTCCCTCAGCAAAGATGGATATTCCTTCTCAACCCCATACACACACAAACACACACACCATGCAGGCATGAGGTTTGCTCACATCTGCAACTCCTGAGAGAGAGGGAATGTGGAATTTCTGATGCAGAATAGAGCACTGCTGTGATATAAAAACCTGTCAGCTGTCCAGGTGCCATGGAGATTAAAGCGACCCAGCCATTTCAGAACTTTCACAGCCGACAGGCAGGAATGAAAATGTTAATCATAGAACTCCCTGAAATCATCATGTCAGGGATAATATTCAAGTTTGCCAGGGTTACAAAGGGCAATCCAGCCACAAGGGGAGAGTGGCAAGGTCAACCCTTGCACCTGCCTGAGCCCACATAACTGTCAGGATCACTGGGGACTGTCCCTCTGTAGTCTGGCAACAGCAGAGAGAGAAATGGTCACTGGATCCAATTCCTTGAACCTCTTCAAGGTCCACATGCCAGGTCCATGATAGTCATTACCAGCACCAAAGCCTAGTGCAGTTCTCACCAGAGAGGTGGATGAATGCTGAGGGACCAGTGAAAAGGCCACCAAGCCCGCTAATTGTATGACACTACAGGCAGAAACCCATTTGGGGCTGGTGGGGTGTGAGTGAAACCTGACAGCCCTCACACCAGGCAGGAATCCGGATTTTTGGCTGGTGCACCATTCAGTAGGACATTGAGATTCCTGCTGAATGTTTGGTGAGTTCGGTGAATCTGCTCCCCTCTCCCCCATGGGTGTGAAGGCTTGTTCACCAATAATGATTAGTTGTATTATTGTCAAATTTTGCAAGTTGCATACTTGCACTTATCTCTGGACAAATAACTGGAGAACCCCTTTAATACAAATAAACCTTTCCATCTGAACATAATAAGATGTTCCATACAAACATTGGATTGTCTGGGTTGACCAACGAAGACCAAGTCAGAAGAGGATTACCAACAGACATCTTAAGAAGTCTTTCTACCATACTCCTTGAAAGAATTAAAATCACTAAAGTTATTGAATGCAGCAAAGTTCCCTTGTGAATTGAGTACAGCACAAAGATCCCTGAGAAGCTTCTGCAAATATGTTCTTTCACTTATAGATGGACTGCAAAGTGACCAAAGGACACTGGCAGTGAGAACTCTATAGCCGCAACAGCCGATGTCATATTTGATGATGTAGGCGTGTTTCATTAATGATCCATCATTATAATTAGATAAGCATATAGCAGCTGTAACTGGTTATCTACATTTATGAAGTAATCAGAACTATTAGTTATAATTGGATATGAATTAGTTCAGAACAACTATACATCTGTGAATGGTATATGCAATTCGCTTGTAAGATAAGCAAAAAATATATCTATCCAGATCATTTATCACTCAGGAAGTCTGTTCACCATTTTGCGGGAGGCAGACTTCCTCACTATAGCATGAATGAAGGGAGATTTAAAAGTGCCAAGGGTCATCGGGTCTATCGAGGGTGCAAAGTGAGTGTTCCGTTAAATAGCAGCAAAATTTCATAATACTCCTTATAATTAGAAATATCACTAACTCACTTTCCATAAAGCAGAAGAACACGCCATATCTGTTCATCTCTATTATTCTTATAAAAATACAAAATGTTCTCAAATTTTGCAATGTTTCTTTACTTCCAAAATTCATTATTTTCACTAAAAACTTTGTAAAATGGCTGTTTATTTCAAAACGAAACTCATATGAAACATTGCAGAGGCCTCATAGAAAGGAGTGCTCATTCAGAGATTGTGGGCCTATTCTATATCATAGCTACATGATATTATCTCCTTCCTTTTGTACCTCTCACTTGCCTGTGCCGTGACTTGTTATGGCTCCTTTACGACAGGTAGTTACATGGTTATATCATGCTGCATACTACCCAGCAATGCAATTAGAAATTTAGGGAATTGAGCTGGCCATTTGACCCACCAAATCCACCTGCCATTTGCTTAACCTTAGCAGTTTTCAGTTTCTTAACATGAATTACCTATCTCCATATTGTTTAATGCCCATACTTTCAAATGCTTTGTCTGGCTTTTAAATACTTCAAATTACTTTATACCTATTGCCTTCAAGGGTTGTGCTTTCCACATTCTCATAACCCATCGTATGAAGAAGATTTTCCTGGATTAGCTTTTAATTAGTTCAGCTTGAATTCTAATGGTATATCTACTTGTCTTTGCTGCTTCCAGCAGAGGAGAAATTATTCACTATCTACTTAGTTAATTCCCTTCATTTTTTTAAACACCTTGCCAAGATTATCTCAAAGCCCCTCCATCTCCAGAGAATTTAATCCCTGTTCACCCATTCTATCATCACAAATCATTTCTTTCATCTAGATATTATTCTGATAAATAGTCATTGAACTTTATCAAAACCCATATAACCATCCTAATGTGAAGCATCAGAATTGAAGACAATTAAGTATATTTAATTCATCTTAAACAATTTTGCAGAACTAATGATGGTATATTGGTAGCTCATTTTACAATGTGTCATAACTTGTTTTCCAAATTCATTCCCCCATTCATTTTGGTGTTGTTTCTTAATTTGACCAATTTGCATTGAATTTCTGAATCCAAAATATTGATGTAAATTAGGAACATTACTGGTCTCAAAACTGAATCATGAGTCACCCCATTCAATTCTGTCCCAATCCCACATTATTATCTATCTAAATAGTTCCCATTGTTTCCAATTCTCCAAGTAATTTATTTTCCAAATCCAAGTTCTACTTTGAATTTCTGGACCATTGAGTTGAAAGCTATGAATAAAGTAGAGGTCTCCAGGTGAAAATTTACAAGATAAATTTTGGAAGTCCAAAGTACACAATACCTTGGAGTCTACCACAGTTGACTTGAGTTGTCATTTCTTCAAGATCATCATTTATGACAGAGCATAAAGGAAGACATAAATTGGTGTCTAAGAAAGATACAGCAATAATCATGGGTGACTTTAATTTACATGTAGATTGGGCAAATCAAATTGGCAAAAGTAGCCTTAAAAATGAGTTGAGAGAGTGTTTTAAGGGAAATTTCTTAGCACAGTTTTTTCCAGAGTCACTGAGGGAACTGGCTGTCCTAAACCTGATTATGTGCAATGATACATGACTAATCAATAACCTCAAGGTAAAGGAGCCTTGACGCGATCTCAATCATGTCACAATAGAATTCCAAGTTAAATTTGAAATGGAGAAGTGTGCATGTATGACCAGTGTCTTAAAGCTAAATAAAGATGGGTATGAGGGCAGTGCCGGCTAAGGTGAAATGGGAAACTAGTTTAAAAGTTAGGGTCATAGAGTTGCAGTGCAGACACTTAAGGAGATATTTAATAACAGAATCAAAGAATACTACAATGCAGAAGAGGCCCTTTGGCTCATCAAGTTTGCACTGAAGGCTCGCTTACCTAATCCCACTTGCTAGCATGTGGTCAATGGCTTTGAATGTTATGGTGTGCCAATACAGGTACTTTTTAAAAGATGTGAGGCACCCTGCCTCCACCACCCTGGCAGCACATTCCAGATCGTCACACCCTCTGAGTAAATAAGTTTTTCCTCAAATCCCTCTAAACCTCCCACCCCTCACTTTTAACTTGTTCCCCTCGTAACTGATCCATCAACTAAGAGGAACAGCTGCTCCCTTTCCACCCTGTCCATGCCCCTCATAATTTTGAACACCTCAATCAGGTCGCCCCTCAGTCTTCTCTGCCTTTTTCACCACCCTATTTACCTGTCTTTCCACCTTCAGAGGTTTATGGACAAATACGCCAAAGTCCCTTTGTTCTTTGTAAGTTCCCAGTGTCAGACCATTCATAGTATAGTTCCTTGTCAAATTACTTCTTCTAAAGTGCACCACATCTTACACTTACCAGAGTTAAATTCCATCTGCCACTTACCTGCCCATCTGACTATCTCATCTATATCTTCTCCTAACCCAACACATTCAACCGTGGCTAATCTTTGTGTCATCGGCAAACTTATTGATCCTACCCCCATCATCATTTATGTCATTTGTATAAATGGTGAACAATACGGGGCCCAGCACAGGTCCCTGTGGTATGCCACTGATCACTAACCTCCAGTCAATAAAGCAGCTATGTGTCACTACCTTCTGTCTCTTACCACTAACTCAGTAAAGTTTTGCAACACCAATTTTAAATCCAACCAATTTATTTGATAGTAAATCTGCAAGCTTTCGACACTATGTTGTGCCTTCGTCAGGCAAATGCAGTGTTCTGATCTGCAGAGGCACTCATATCCACACAGACAGTTACAGATTGCTGATTAGAATGCGAATCCTTACATCTAACCTGCTACTCAAGTGTTAAAGTGGCTAACAATGTGTGTGAAGGGAATCCTGAGCATTGGTTAGAGAATTGTGTATTTTCTCCAGACAGCACAGTAAGTGAGGGTTTTTGCTAATCCAGGCAAGTTACGGGGGTTACAGATAGTGTGTCATGAAGCCAAGATCCCTGTTAAGACCGTCCTCATGTGTGCGGAACTTGGCTATCAGTCTCTGTTCAGCGACTCTGCGCTGTCGTGTATCACGAAAGCCCCCTTGAAGAACATTTACCCGCAGGTCGGAGGCCGAATGCCCATGACTGCTGAAGTGTTCACCCACAGGAAGGGAACTGTTTTGCCTGGTGATTGTTGAGCGATGCTCATTCATCCGCTGTCGTAGTGTCTGCATGGTCTCCCCAATGTACCATGCTTCGGGACATCCTTTCTTGCAACGTATTAGGTAGACAACGTTGGCCGAGTTGCAAGAGTATGTACCGTGTACCTGGTGAATGGTATCCTCACGTTTGATTATGTCGTCCATGTCTATGATCTGGCATGTCTTGCAGAGGTTGCTGTGGCAGGGTTGTGTAGTATTGTGGTCACCGTTCTCCTGAAGGTTGGGTAGTTTGCTGCAAACAATGATCTGTTTAAGGTTGTGCGGTTGTCTGAAAGCAAGAAGTGGGGGGGTGGGGATGGCCCTAGCGAGATGTTCATCGTCATTGATGACATGTTGAAGACTCCGGAGAAGATGTCGTAGCTTCTCCGCTCCGGGGAAGTACTGGACAACAAAGGGTACTCTGTCCACCTTGTCCCGTGTTCGTCTTCTGAGGAGGTCGGTGCAGTTTATCGCTGTGGCACGTTGGAACTGTCGATTGATGAGTCGAGCGCCATATCCTGTTCTCATGAGGGCATCCTTCAGCGTCTGGAGGTGTCTGTCACGATCCTCCTCATCTGAGCAAATTCTGTGTATACGGAGGGCTTGTCCATAGGGAATGGCTTCTTTAACGTGTCTAGGGTGGAAGCTGGAGAAGTGGAGCATTGTGAGGTTGTCTGTCGGTTTGCGGTACAGTGAGGTGCTGAGGTGACCGTCCTTGATGGAGATGCGTGTGTCCAAGAATGCAACTGATTCTGGAGAATAGTCCATGGTGAGTCTGATGGTGGGATGGAACTTGTTGATATCATCATACAGTTGTTTCAATGATTGTTCACCATGAGTCCAAAGGAAAAAGATGTCATCAATGTATCTAGTATATAACCTTGGTTGAAGATCTCGTGTAGTGAAGAAGTCTTGTTCGAACCTGTGCATGAAGATGTTGGCATACTGAGGTGCAAATTTGGTCCCCATGGCTGTTCCGTGTGTCTGGATGAAAAGCTGATTGTTGAAGGTGAAGACATTGTGGTCCAAGATGAAGCGGATGAGTTGTAAAATTGCATCCGGAAACTGACAGTTGTTGGCATTGAGTACTGAGGCAGTTGCAGCAATACCATCGTCGTGGGGGATGTTGGTATAGAGCGCCGAGACATCCATTGTAACAAGGAGTGTCCCTGGTTCTACTGCTCCATGTGTGCTGAGTTTCTGTAGGAAGTCCGTAGTGTCAAGACAAAAGCTGGAGGTTCTTTGTACAATGGGTTTCAGGATGCCCTTGATATAGCTGGAGAGGTTCTCACACAGGGTCCCATTGCCCGATACGATGGGACGGCTGGGTATGTTTGCCTTGTGTATCTTTGGGAGGCAGTAGAGATCTCCAATGCGGGGAGTACATGGAATGAGAGTCCGGAGGGTGTTCTGAAGGTCCGGATCAAAGGTTTTGATCAGAGTGTTGAGTTGACGAGTGTGTTCTTTGGTCGGATCCGCTGGTAACTGTCTGTAGTGTTGCACATTGTTTAGTTGTCGGTACACTTCTTCACAGTAGTCCGTTATCGACACCATCTTACCGCTAAGCCAATTATGAATGCACCTTGTCAAATCATTCTGCATCTCATAGCTTTCTTAAAAAGTCTCCCATATGGGTCTTTGTCAAAGGCTTTGCTGAAATTCATATAAATTACATCAACTACACTATCCTCACGCACAGACTTGGTTACATGTTTTAAAAATTCAATCAAATTTGTTAGGCATGACCTCCTTCTGACAAAACCATACTGACTATCCTTGATCAAACCTTGTCTCTCCAAATGGAGATAGATTCTCTCCTTCAAAATCTTCTCCAGTAGTTTTCCAACCACAAACGTGAGACTCACTGATCTATAGATCCCTGGCTTGTTTCTGCCAGTCCTCTGGCACTTCCCCAGTGACCAGGGAGGAATTAAAAATTTGGGTCAGAGCCCCAGCAATTTCCTCCCTTGTCTCCCACAACAGCCTGGGGCACAATTCATTCAAACCTAGGGATTTGTCCACTTTTAAGCCCACCAATACCTTGTCACTCCCCATTTTAATTTTCTCTAGAGCTTCACAGTCTCTCCTCCCGAGTTCCATAACTACCTCCTCATTCTCATGGGTGAAGACAGATGTGAAATATCTGTTTAACGCCTTTCCAATATCCTCTGCCTCCACCCACAGATTTCTCCCTTGGACTCTAATAGGCCCTACTCTTTTTCTGGTTATCCTCTTCTGATTAATATACTTACAATATAGCTTCGTATTTTTCTTACTTTTACCAGCCAGAGCTTTCTCATATCCCTTCTTTGCTCTTCTAATTGATTTCTTAAGCTCACTTCTGCACTTTCTGTACTCCACTAATGCCTCCACAGATTTACTCTCTTTATACTTGTTAAAAGCCTTGCTTTTCCTTCTTATTGTATCCTGAATGTCTCTGGTCATCCATGGTTCTCTGGGTTTGTTACACCTTCCTGTTACCCTAGAGAGAACATTCAGAAAATAACACTTGGAAAAGATTTATTACAAAAAGAAAGATACATCATCTGTGGTTAAATAAGGAAGTTTAGTATTGTATTAAAATGAAAGAAATATTATACAAATCTGCAAAGATTAGTGATAAGTTGGAGGATTGGACAGACTAAAAACCAGCAAAGACTGACTTAAAATATGATAGAGGCAAAAAGAAGATATGAAAGAAAACTAGCTCAAAATATAAAAATGTATAATAAGAGTTTCTATAAGTAGTTGTACAAAAAAAGAATAATTAAAGCTAGTGTTTGTCTTCCAGTCTGCAAAATTAATAAATTAAAACAAAGAAATGGTAGAAGCATTGAGCAGATATTTTGTGTCTGTCTTCAATTTAGCAGATTTTGACACTTCCCAAAGTTATCACCAGGGAAGAAATGCTAGGAAAACTATTAAATCAAAATGCTGACAGATCCCCAGGACCAGATGGGTTGCATCCTGGGCTCTTAAAAGAACTGGTGACAGAGATAGAAGATACATTGGTCCTCTTTTTCCAAGATTACTTAGATTCTGGACTTGTGCGAGCGAATTGGAAAGTAGCTAAGATAATACCTTCATTCAATAATGAAAAGAAGCAGAAAGCAATAAGCAATAGGCTAATTAGTCTAAGGTCTGTCACATGGAAAATACTAGAATCCATTGTCAAGGAGATTATAGTAAGAAACTTGGAGAATCACATATGATCAGCCAGAATCAACATGGCTTTATGAAAAGAAAAACCAGGTTCAACTAACCTACTAAAAGTTTTTTTGGGCAGGTAACTTTCAAGTTGGGTAAAAGGGAATTGGCAAATGTGATGTACTTGGATTTCCAAAAGACATTTAATAAAATGCCACATCAAAGGTCCATATACAAGATAAGCAAAAATGATGAAGTGGATAACATATTAACCTAGATGAAAGATTGCTTAGCAAACAGTAGGGTTAAACAAGTATTTTTTTGGATTGGCAGTTATAAATAGTGGAATGCCAGACAGGTCCGTGCTGGATACTCCACTTTTTACAATCTATATTAATAATTTGGATGAAGGAATTGAATGAATGGTAACAAAATTTGTTGATGGCACCAAGATAAGTGGGAAAGTAAGTTGTCAAGAGGAAATAGAGTTTTACTGTAGCTGCACAGGGCCTTGGTGAGACCACATCTGGAGTACTGTGTACAGTTTTGGTCTCCTGATTGGGAAGAAAAAGTTATAACTATTTTAGAAGGTTCATTCTACTCATCCCTAGGATGAAGGGCTTACTTTAGGTTGAACAGATTGGGTCCATAGCCTTTGGAATTTAGAAGAATAAATGGTTGTATTGTTAAGCAATATAAGAAAGTAAGTTGTCAAGAGGAAATAGGTAGTTTAAGTGAGGTGGGGAAAAATGGTAGATTGAGTATGACATGGGTATAAATGTGAAATTCTTCACTTTAGCAGGAAGAATGGAAAAGCAGTATACAATCTAAATGGAGAAAGATTGTAGAACTTGGTGGTACAGATGGATCTAGGTGTTTTAGTTCCTGAATCAATTAGCATGATTGGTGTGTTGATTAGGAAGGCAAAAGAAATGTTGGCATCTATTGCAAAAGGAACGAAATAAAAAGATGGCAAGTTTTACAATAGCTGTACAGGGCCTTGATGAGACCACATCTGGAGTAGCATGGGCAGTTTTGGTCTCTTACTGAGAAGAAAATGTTATAACTATTTTAGAAGATTCACCCTACTCATTCCTAGGCTGAAGTGCTTACCTTAGGTTGAACAGGTTGGGCCCATAGCCTTTGGAATTTAAAAGAATGAATAGTGATATTGTTAAACCATATAAGATCTTGGGGGGACTTGATACGGTAGGTACCTGGAGCTTGTTTCCTCTTGTGGGAGAGATAAAAACTCAAAACATAATTTAAAAATAGGGGGCCTCCATTTTAAGACAAACACTCAAACAATTGCTTTTCTCCCACAGGTTTGTTAATCTGTGGATTTCTGTTCCTTAGAAAGCAGTTGAGGCTGTGGCTGGGATTTTTCTGCCCTGCTATAATTTTTGATTTTATTTGATTTGATTTATTATTTGTGTGTATTAATATACAGAGAAAAGAATTGTTTCTTGCGTCCAAAACAAACAAAGCATACAGTCCCCCATAGAGTACTTAGGGGAGAAGGAAACAAGACAGTGCAGAATGTAGTGTTACAGTCATAGTTGGGGTGTAGAGAAAGATCCAGTTCGTGTGAGATAGGTCCATTCAAAAGTCTGATGGCGGCAGTGAAGAAGCTGCCTTTGAATCAGTTGGTGGAACCCACGGAGGGGAATGTGGCGGGACAGCCAAAAATCATTGATTGCTGGCAGCACCAAAAGATTCCAGCGGTGGCTGGTGCCAGAACACTGTAGCCTCAGTCTTTAAATTTATTCAAGACAGAGTTAGATAGATTTTTGGTAGACAAGGGAATCAAGGGTTAGGGAGCAGACAGGAAAATAGAGCTGACAAATCAGCCATAATCATTTTGAAGGGTTTGAAGAGGCCACATGGCCTACTCTGGTTCCTAAATCTTATGATCTTATCATAAATAATGGCAAATCTTTCCTGTCAAAATTTCTATCAATTCCTATTTATTAAATTGCTGTTTTATCGGCGATTCTCAACTTCACTCCTAAAAACTTATTTCATTATTTTACATGAAATGTGAATATGACTAATGAGTCTGTCATTGCCTCAGTCTGTTTTATCATCTTTTTTGAATATGTGATCTATATTAGATTCTTTCTACCTCCCCAATACCTAATGTTTCTCACTGTGCTGTCTTTCTCAGCACCCTGAGTTAAACATCATCCAACTCCTGTATTTCTTCATCTTAAAGCTTTTTAAATTACCTTTCTTTTTTTTACCTCCTTTATAATAGGGTTAGTTGGGAAGGGTGCATTGTTCATTCATTAGGGGGATAATCATTCAGAATATTTACCACTACGTGTTGTTCTTAAGTTTTTTTACATATTTGTGTCCTTTAATGTTCTAACCCCTTTCAAAAAGACCTCCTGTTATTGTAGTACTGAAAGATTTTTGGCTGACCCGCCACATTCCCTCGGTGGGTTCCACCAACTGATTCAAAGGCAGCTTCTTCTTTGCTGCCATCAGACTTTTGGATGGACATATTTCACACTATGTGGATCTTTCTCTACACCCCAGCTATGATTGTAACACTACATTCTGCACTGTCTTGTTTCCTTCTCCCCTAAGTACTCTATGGGGGACTGTATGTTTGGTTTGTTTTGGGTGCAAGAAACAATTCATGTTTCGTCTTGTGACGATCCTTTTATAAAGTCCCACCTTGCCCCTCTGATCAATGTTTTGGCATTTTTCTGCATGTTCTTGTGTTACTCTAATGAACATGGTTCCTTAGCAGTGAACAATGGGAAACCTTGTTGACAATGGCGGGAATACCTCAGCCACCACAAAACACGCTCCAGGGCTGGGGTGTTGCAGAAAATCCCACTCTATTTATTTTTAATTTTCCAGAGTCACATTTGCTTACTTTGCTCACCTTAAACAAGCCTTTGTCTTATATGCTCTGGGTATTTACTCTGGGCAACAGGATGATACAGTGTTTAGCACTGAGCCTCACAGCGCCAGGACCCAGGTTCGATTCCGGTGTAGGTCACTGTCTGTGAGAGTCTGCATGTTCTCCCCATGTTTACGTGGGTTTCCTACTTGTGCATTAATAAATAAATTTAACCTTTTTTAATGGGGTTCATCTGCAGAAATACTGACAAGCAACCTCCTTCAGTTCAGTACTTGGAAGAACAGAATCGCATGCCACCTTGTACTTCACATTTTGCGATCACTGTTCTCCAAGAGTGCTATGATTTCCATTTCTTATATGTTTTCTAGGTCATTTACAAATACTAGGTCAAGCTGAACATTACCATCCCATTTCCTGGTGAGTCATGAAGCAGTCATACATTTAGCAACACTCCTGTGATCCACTTACTTGGCTTTTCTAAATTTATGTGGGTTGATTGAAATCTCACTTAAAATAACTTCTCTGTGATTATGCACCCTTCTTTACTTTTTCATAGGGCAAACTGTTTTTGCTCCAGTAGACCTGTCCCAGAATTTTACCACCCTGCCTGCCAAGGGAATTGGAGCAGGTGAGGAGTGGACCATGGGAAGGTCAGCTGACCTTGAGTGGTGCCACTATGGTGGTACATGGTTGGCACTGCTGCCTCACATCCAGAGACCCGGGTTCAGTTCTGGCCTTGGGTGACTGTCTATATGGAGTTTGCACATTGTTCCCGTGGGTTTCCTCCTGGTGCTCAAATTTCCTCCCACACTTCAAAGATATGCAGGTTAGGTTGATTGGCCATGCTAAATTTCCACTTAAGTGTCAGGGGAATTAGCATAGTAAATACGTGGAGTTGCGTGTTAGAACCTGGATGAAATTGTTGTCAGTGTAAGCTCAATGGGCCTAATGGGTCCTTCTGCACAGTAGGGATTCTATGAATCTATGATTTTACGGTTTCCGGATGAGCATGGCTGTAAAATCCCACCGCTGGTTTCTATAGCATTTACTCTCATATTAGCTTTGATCTTTATATGCCAGCGATTTCTATCACTGTACTTCTTCACATTGTTTTCTCACTGTCAGATAATAAATTTAATTTCCCTTTTAATTGTTCCTGACATATATGGCTACAATATCTTCTCTCCTTTCATTTTGACCAATCTGTAACACTGAGTATTAACTTTGTATCTTCCTCCGGATTGAATCACATCTATACAGAGAAGTTGTTTTGCAGTTTGAATTAAACAGTTTTTCATCCACCTTTAACATTGATTGATATCAATGTCTTCTGATCATTTACACATTTCCAGGAATCCTCCAGAGAAGCATCATGCTTGCTCATGGTGCATACTTACAGCAATTGTTTTTCCAATTCTGTTAAATACTATGGAAAATCTATGAGGCCAACCTAATACAATGGAAATGCTGTTGTAGTCAATTGGAACCTTGTGGAAAATGTACAAAATAATATTGATTTTTCCATTAGTTTAATGGAACTCATGAAGTTCTGTGAACTTCTCTGGACTACTGAGCTGGTGTTCCATGGATTCATTAATATTAAACACAAAATGGGACCTATCAAGAGACCAGTTCAGTTTTAATCAACTTTATGTCCTGGATTCAGTTTCAACCCCTTAAAAGATTTCAAGTAAGTATAAATAAACTGGACATCAGTTAAGATGTTTTGTGAATAAAAGCCGAATTTTCAGCATGGTCCCTATGGTAAAATGATCCACAGTTGTTTCAAGTATTGAGAACCCTATTTAGCAGCTGTTTGACAGTATGAGACTCTTGGTCATTCATGAATTTGAATGCAGAAGGACAAGGCCATTACTCAGTCATAGATAGTGGTCTGTATTTATGATGGCACTTTGCATATACTGAACCATTATGCTTCAAATAGTCAGAGTATCAGACAGCCATTAGTTTGTAGACATAAACAGCAAAGTTAAACTTGGGATTATGGAGACACAGCTGCAGCAGTACCAGGGGTATTCAGTATTGAAGAGGAACAGACAAAAAGGTAAAGGTGGTGGGGTTGCATTGCTGGTTAAAAAGGAAATTAACACTATATTGAGGAAGAATATTAGCTTTGACAATGTGGACTTTGTAGGAGTGGAGCTGAGAAACACTAAGGTAATGGGAGATGTATTCAGACCCCCAAACTGATGTTGACAATGACATTAAACAGGAAATTAGAAATGCTTGTGATAAAGGAATATCTGTGATTATGGGTGATTTAATCTGCATATAGGATGAACAAATCAAACTGGTAGCCATAACGTAGAGGAGGAATTCCCGGAGTGTGTAGGGGATGTTTTCCAGACCAATACATTGAGGAACCAATTAGAGAACAAGCCATTTCTAGAACACACATATCTGATGAGAAAGGAATAATTGGCAATCTAGATGTGATGAGAAATCAGAACATAATAGAATTCTTCAAGACGGAGAGTGATGGGGTTGATCTGAGACTAGGGTCCTGATTCTAAATCAAGGAAATGAAGGTAGTATGAGGCATGAGTTGTTTATGATGAATTGGGGAACATTACTTGATGGGATGACAGTGGACAGGCAATGGCAGACATTCAAAGAGCAAATGGGTGAATTGCAAAAATTGTTCATTCCTATCTGATGCAAAAGTAAAATAGGAAAAATGGCCATGGTTCATCAGAGAAATTAGAGACAGTATTAGATCCAAGGAAATGGCGCACAAATCGGCCAGGAAAAGACCAAACCTGAGGGTTGGATGCAGTTTACAATCTGGCAAAGGAGGATAAAAGGATCGATTAAGAAGGAAAAAATAGAGTGTGAACATAAGCTAGTAAGCAACATAAAAACTGACTCTAAAAGCTTCTATAAGTTTGTGAAGAGAAAAAAATTAGTGAAGACAAATGTAGGTTCCTTATAGTCAGAAACAGCACAATTTATTATAGAACGTAGAACATAGAACATTACAGCGCAGAACAGGCCCTTCGGCCTTCGATGTTGCGCCGACCAATTATGAAAAAAAGCAATGACCCTCCAAACTAAACCATTCCCTTCTCTTCCATAAACTTATCAACTAACCTCTTAAACGCCACCAAACTTGGCGCATCTACAACTGCCGCAGGCAGGGCATGCCACTCCCTAACCACCCTCTGGGTAAAGAACCTACCTCTGATATCCGTCCTATAACTATCACCCCTTAATTTAAAGCTGTGTCCCCTCGTGCTAGCTTTCTCCATCCTAGGAAAAAGGCTATCACTGTCCACCCTATCTAAACCTCTAATCATATTATATGTTTCGATAAGGTCCCCTCTTAGCCGCCTCCTTTCTAACGAAAACAACCTCAAATCCCTCAGCCTCTCTTCATAAGACCTGCCTCCATACCAGGCAACATCCTGGTAAACCTCCTCTGTACCCTCTCCAATGCCTCCACATCTTTCTTATAATGTGGGGACCAGAACTGCACACAATACTCCAAGTGCAGCCGCAATAGAGTTTTGTACAGTTGCAACATGACGTTGCGGCTCCGAAATTCAATCCCCCTACCAATAAAAGCTAAGACTCCGTATGCCTTCTTAACAACCTTACCGACTTGACTGCCTACTTTCAGGGATCTATGCACAAATACACCAAGATCCCTCTGTTCATCAACACTATTAATAATCCTACCATTAGCCCTATACTCTACACATTTATTATTCCTGCCAAAGTGCATTACCTCACACTTTTCCACATTAAACTCCATTTGCCACCTCTCGGCCCAGCTCTGCAACTTGTCCAATTCTCTCTGCAAACTATAACACCCCTCTTCACTATCTACCACTCCACCGACTTTAGTGTCATCTGCAAATTTACTAATCCAGCCTTCAATACCCTCATCCAGATCATTTATAAAAATTACAAACAGCAGGGGCCCCAAAACAGACCCCTGAGGTACACCACTTGTCACCGAACTCCACGATGAATATCTCCCATGAACCACCACCCTCTGTCTTCTATCTGCTAGCCAATTCCTAATCCAATTAGCTAAATCACCCTCTGTCCCATACATCTGCATTTTCTGCAGAAGCCTTTCATGGGACACCTTATCGAACGCCTTACTAAAGTCCATATATACCACATCAACCGCCTTACCCCCATCCACCTCTTTGGTCACTTTTTCAAAAAACTCAATAAGGTTAGTAAGGCACGACCTACACTTCACAAAACCATGCTGACTATCCCCAATCAATTCATTTCTCTCTAAATAACTATAAATCCTATCCTAATAATTCTCTCCAATACTTTGCCCACAACAGAAGTAAGACTCACTGGCCTATAATTCCCTGGAAAGTCTCTCTTCCCCTTCTTGAACAATGGGACCACATTCGCTATCCTCCAGTCTTCTGGCACTATACCCGTAACTAACGACGACCTGAAGATCAGAGCCAGAGGCTCTGCAATCGCCTCTCTTGCCTCCCAGAGAATCCTAGGGTAAATCCCGTCTGGCCCAGGGGACTTATCTAACTTCAAACCCTCAAGAGTATCTAGCACATCCTCCCTATCTACTTCAATACTTTCCAGTTTGCAACCCTGTACCTCAGTGTTCTCCACAACTACATTTACATCTCCCTGCGTAAATACCGAAGAGAAATATTTGTACAGTGCCTCTCCAATCTCTTCAGGCTCCACGCATAACTTCCCACTGCTGTCTATGACTGGCCCTAATCTTGCCCTAACCAATCTTCTATTCTTAACATATCTAAAGAAAGCTTTAGGATTCTCCTTGATCCTATCAGCCAAAGTCTTCTCGTGTCCCCTTTTAGCGCTCCTCAACTCACTCTTTAGCTCACTCCTGGCTAATCTATAGCTATCCATTGCACTAACTGAGCCTTCAAGCCTCATCCTGACGTAAGCCTCCTTTTTCCTTTTAACCAGCAAATTAACTTTTTTAGTACACCATGGTTCCCTTACTCGACCATTTCCTCCTTGCCTGACAGGGACATACTTATCAAGGACTCGCAGCAGCTGCTCCTTGAATAAGCTCCACATTCCAGATGTTCCCAGTCCATGTAGTTTCCTAGTCCAATCTATGCACCCTAATTCTCTCCTGATGGCCTCATAATTACCCTTCCCCCAGCTATAACTACTGCCCCCAGCTTCATGCCTATCGCTATCCATCACTAAGGTGAACGTAACCGAATTGTGGTCACTATTACCAAAATGTTCACCAACTTCCAATGGGGAACAAAGAAATGATTGACTAACTAAACAAATACTTTGGCTCTGTCTTCACAAAGGAACATACAAATAACATCCCAGAAATGTTGAGGAAAGTGAGAGGGAGGAACTAAATGAAATCAGTATTAATAGGGAAATGGTGTTGGCGAAATTGATGGGATTGAAGACCAATAAATCCCCAGGACCTGATAATCCCAGAGTAATTAAAGAAGTTGTCCTAGAAATGCTGGATATATTGATGGCCATTTTTCAAGATTCTATTGATTCTGGAATGGTCCTTAAGGATTGGCAGATAGCTAATGTAACCCCACTACTTAAAAAGGGAAGTCGAGAGAAAAAAGGAAATTTTAAAAGATTTAATAGCAGAGCACTTGAAAAATGATAGCAGGAACACCCTGAGAAAGCTACTTCAATTTTTTGAGGATGTAACTAGTAGAGTTGTTGAGGGAGCATGTGCGGATGTAGTTTATTTGGACTTTCAGAAGGTTTTTGACAAAGTCTGGCATAAGAGATTAGATGTAAAATTAGAACATATGGGATTGGGTGTAATGTATTGAGATGAATAGAAAACTGGCTGACAATCAGAAAATAAATAATAGGAATAAATAGGTCATTTTTCAAGTGGTAGACAATGAGTGACTAGTGGGTATCATAGGGATCAGTGCTGGGGCCACAGCTCTTCACAATATATTAATGAATTAGATGAGGGAACTAAATGTAATATCTCCAGATTTGCAGATGATACCAAGCTGGGCGGGAGGGTGAACTGTGAGGAAGATGCGGAGATGTTTCAGTCTGACTTGGAAAATTTGAATAAGTGGGCAAAGAATGGCAGATTCAGTATAATGTGGATAAATGTGAAGTTACACACTTTGGTAGCAAAAACAGGAAGGCAGGTTATTATTTGAATGGTCACAATTAAGGGAGGGATTATGTAACAAAATCTGGATGTCCTTGTACACCAACTGTTGAAAGTAAGCATGCAGGTGGTGAATAAAACAAATGGTATGTTGGTCTTCATAGCAGAAGTATTTGAGTACAGGAGCAGGAACATCTTGCTGAAGTAACACAATATTGAGACAATCCCTAGAATGTTGTGTGCAGTTTTGATCTCCTTATCTGAGGAAAGATTTCTTGCGAGAGAGGTAGTACAGCAAAGGATTATCAAACTGATTCCTGGGATGGTGGATTGACAATTGAGAAGAGATTGAGTCAGTTAATATCATATTTGCTGGAGTTCAGAAGATTGAGGGGGGAAGTTCATAGAAACTCATAGATATTTAAAATTGAAACAAGATTGGACAGGACAGATGAAGGAAGGGTATTCGTGATGATAGGGGAGTCCAGAACTAGGGGTCAGGGTATAAGGAAATGGAGTAAACCATTTAGGACTGAGATTAGAAGACAGTTCTTCACTCAAAGAGTGGTGAACCTGTGGAATTCTCTATCAAAGAAAGCAGTTGAGGCCAAAATATTGATGAAGTTGGATAGCTCTTGGGGCTAAAGAGATCAAAGAATATTAGGGGGAGGGCGAAAACGGGCGCAGGTTACTGAGCTGGATGATCAGCCATAATCATAATGAATGGTGGAGCAGGCTTTAAGGGAAAAATGGCCTACTCCTGTTCTTATTTTCTATATATCTATGGAACAGTAACATCCAGAGGCACAGGAGAGGCTGAAAATAATTTTTCCAATTTTTGTTTCAGCTTGTAAAATGGAACTGATTTGTCATGATTTTAAAACTAATTGATCATTGAATACCTAGCTTACATATTAACCAAATGAGGAACGTAGTTGCTGGAATTACCAGAGTAGCCAAAATCCCGGTTAGACATGCCTAAAATCGAGACATGGGAGTGGAGGGAGAAATTGCTACTCTGAGTGACATTATTTGTGCTTATGAGTTCTTGAGTAATTTTAAATACCTGATGTAACCTTAGAAATTATTGTGTCATCAATTCAGTTTACTATGAACAAAATAATATTTCACTTTTGGTTTCCTATGTAAGTCATGTTCTTTGCTGATAGTAAAGAAATATTCAGAGATTATTATTCTAATTCCAGTAGAATGGAACTGTCTCTTGACATTACAATAGATTGACTTTCAAGTTGTTGCTTTGTCAATTGTGTCAATTTGTATCTTTTGAGATTTAAGGCTCACTTTATGGCTTTTCTGATTGATATTTGGTGATTGAAGACTGCAATGTTAAAAGTCTAGATGTAAGTTACATACTAGCAATGCAAATCAATCTTGTAGAGAACGATGGAAATGGAGAAAGCCATTGAAACCTGTTGTGTCATTTAAACGATTATAGTTGACCATCTATTTCCATTTTGCCAATCAGCAGCCAAATTTTCACTGCACTTCACTTTATTTTCCATTGAGGTTCACAGAACTATTGTTCATATAGTTAACGGAGACTCATTTCCTCAACTCACTCTCAGTTTTATTTCATTAGGAAATAAATATCTTCGCAATATTTCCCAAATCAGTGGAAAACTTGCTTCATGAAAAATAGATTGCCATTTCACCATGAGCCTGTTCTCCATTGCAGGTGTAAACCAATTTCAGCCCTGATCGTAATTTCAGTTCCACTTTTCAGACACTTTGAAGATTTGCTTTTATTTAGAAAAAAAACTTAGATTTTCCCAGAATATACTTTCCATCATAGAATTTGGTGTACTGAATGAGACTATTCAGCTCATTATATATATCACCTCATCGCTGGAGAAGTTCTTTATACTCATGTGTCATCCAAGTTTCGAATATTTATCCAGTTTTCACTTTTAGGAATATGCAGTGCTGTCTGCCTCAATCGCTCCCTGTGGCGAAACATTCCATGCTCCAACAACCATTTGTATAAAGAAATTTCTAATATATGCTAAGACATGTGGGTCTCCTGTGAGGAAGGTAATGAGCCTTCAGGGGCCCTGAGAATGAAGCAATCTGGTTTTGAATAAAAATAGATACAATAGGACGTGGACAAAACAATGTGGATTTCACTCTGTCGGATTACCAAATCAAGTTTTATTTAGAGCAAGTGATTGAGTAGAACTTTTGTGGTAGAGCTTCAAAGTTTATGAACGTATGCATAGCCTGACAAAGATCTTGCATGATGGTTTTATTTCTCAGCTATGTTATTTTATCTATTTTATAAAAAAGGCATGTGTGGTGCAAGGATCAAGCAGAGAGAAAAAAATGGATGAATCGAGAGAGGGATCAAAACACAATCAATGGGCAGAATTCTCCCATCCTGGGACTAAGTCCCATGGTGGGTGGGGGGGGTGGGCGTGAGAATATGGAGGGTGGAATTTTCCCATCCCACCTACCACTGGAATCATAGCGGGCAGGGAGCCCAGAGCATTGGAAAGTTTCATTACCCTTGGGCAGGATTTTCTGGTTTTAGGGCAAATGCGGCCAGAAAAATCCCACCTGGAGTGTTTCCTGTTGCAGCAGCCATCAAATCTTCTGGCCTGAACCTTATTAATTATGCAACTGGGTATTTTGTGATGTATTCAATGGTGAGGAAGGACTAATAGTGTGTAGTCTGCCATCATGTCCAGGTGTCATATTGAAAAGGCAGCCAACATCACTGACTGGCTATTGAAGAAAGAAAGTGAACCTCCTCAACATGAAGGTGGACCTCTAGGTGCACTCTGAGGCTGGAAGATGGACCCCCTCCAAGACACCAAGTCTGGAAGGTCCACGTACACATGCTGCCCCCTACCCACTGCCTTGGAGTTCCAGGGTTACTGGCATCCTCCTACCTGCACTCTTGAGGCAGCCCAGGCATTGTTCAGGTGAGTCCAAATATCTGCACGCCATTTTCCCCAGACATGTTTTGCTCTGGCGTGTTTTCTCACTGGTGTCACGGAGAATCAGGCGTGTGTGGTCAGGTCCTCATCTGCATCCTATTGGCAGGGTGCAAATGATTTTTATGCCGGACTCTAGTAGGTTTGCTGACTGCCATGGTGGGCAGCAGTAGTAGATCCCACGAGAAAATTATGCCAGCATGACTCTGATTTTTGCACCCCCCACCCCCACCCTGCCCTCTCCAGCCTGCCTTTGAAGCCACCAGGAGGAGGCTTGGAGGAATTTCATTGAGAATTTTCTTCCACAATGTCCACATCAAATCCAAATGCTAAAAATCTAATAGGAAGGAAAATGTCCACCCCTATCTGGGACATTTATGCTCTCGGGTCTGGATCTACATTAAAATGTTTTGAGCATTCTCTAGAGGGCTCTGGCCCTCAAATAGAATGGGAAGTTGAGCTGTATATGCTATTCTTTCATTCTTTGCTAAGTAGTATCTGACTCAGTTTCTGATTAATCTGTAGTGCTTTAAAAAATGCAATGAGGAAAGTACTTACTTCCATTTGATTGTCTAGTTCAATTAGTTTGAGGGACGTTAACTTAATTATAGTTATCACAGATTTGCATAAACATGGTTATCAATAAATCTTCTCACATGCACAAAAGGCTGAGGCCACAATTTTACTGCAGTTATTATTTTCAGCACAAGAACACTCATAACACTAAATTAACCCTATGGCCCCTGATTACTAGTTGGGTGCCCCTTGCTTTCGTGGGTTAGAGCCAGGTAGGACATGAATTGACTCATTCCACATAATACCTGAATAACGGGGAGAGAACAATGACTTGATGCCAATCAGTTTTGTCTGAATTCAACCTCTGGTCTCAGAGGTGAGAGGGAAGATGGCTAACCCACTGCAAAATCCAATTGATATTTATAGCACTTCATGTTAGCTGATAAAAATGTGTACAGTTTTCACCTTGAACCATAAAAGAGGGTCAGATAAAATAACAAAATAGAAAACAGGATACCTTATTCTCCAAAGAAAATATCTGGTCTAATCACCCTCCACTCATTAGATTTGTACCTTATCAGGCAATGTATGTATTGCTCCATATGGGAATTTTACAAGCATGACTGAAATGTTCCACAGGTATATGCTGGGAACTTCCTTTGTATTTCTCCCATTATATTGGGTGACTTCAGCAGAGATACAGAAATAGTGAATGTATGGGAGCGTGCAAGGGGCAACTCAGTGACACAGTGGTTAACACTGCTATCCCACAGCTCCAGGGACCCAGATTTACATCCTGTCTTAGGTCACTGTCTTTGTGGAGTCTGCACATTCTCTCTGTGTCTGGAGTGGGATACCTCCGGGTGCTCCAGTTTCCTCCCACAGTATGAACAATGTGCTAGTTTGGTGCATTGGCCACGCTAAGTTCTCCCTCAGTGTGTCCGAACAGGCGCCGGAGTGTGACTACTGGGGAATTTTCACAATAACTTCATTGCAGTGTTAATGTAAGCCTACCTGTAACAGTGATAAATAAAAAAGAGCTGTTCCATTGATTAGAAGTTCCCATTAACTGGAAAATGCTACGTTCTGATATTTTCAACTTTTATTATCTTAATCCCTAACCAAACAAACCATTGCAATTTTATTTCTTATCTTCTATAATCAGTTGTTTTGTTTTAGTCATGTGTCTTACTGTTCTTGATTATAGAAATTAAATGATATATAGTTTGCCTAAAAATAATTATTTTCCAAACTTGTCATCAATTCTTCCTGAGATTATCTTGAATTTATGCCCTTTTTTTTTTACCAAGTCCATTGCTGAATTTTCTACTATGTATCATTGTTGAAGCTTAAACTACTTTTAAAGGGAATTAAGAAGTTGGTTGAAAAGAGCAGCTGTTAATGGGAGCAAACATGAGAGTGGCCATGAACTAAAAGGCTCATAGAATCTTGCAGCCCAGAATGACACCATTCAACCAACAGTGCCTCTGCTAACTTATGAAAGAGCTACTCAATTAGTTTTATTTGTAGTTTTAATGTGTTGCGTATTCAGTCATTTTTACTCAGACAGGCTGCCCCACCATCTTCTTCCCCCAATCATTATAGAATCATAGAATGGCTACAGTGCAGGAGGAGGCCATTTGGCCCATTGAGCCTGCGCCAACAATAATCCCACCCTGGCCCTATTTCTGTAACCGCATGTATTTACCCTGCTAATCCACCTGATACTAAGGGACAACGTAACATATCCAGTCTGCATCTTTGGATGTGGAAGGAAACTGGAGCACCCGGAGTAAACTCTTGCAGACACAGGAAGAATGTAAGATGGAGACACAGACAAGATGGATTTGAACCTGGGTCCCTGGCACTGTGAAGCAGTAGTGCTTGCCATTATGTGCCCCCAATGTAACAATGAATTAGGCAGGGTATTTACTTTCAAACCAGTGAAGTTGAGTTTTTGTTGTGTTTTTGGTAAAATCACTAAGGTACATTGTTGTCATGAATTTTGTGCTGTGTGCTGGATTGAAGCTGTTTTAAGGTATGGATAATTAATGCTTGACCTGCAGTTAGGATCCTGACACCTGTGGTGCACAAAGGGAGCCTACAGCTCTACCTTATTATAAATAAGCCTTGTGGGGTATGGGGCAAGATGGCATGGTTGCATAGAACACTTTTTTAACTGGTTGTTTTTCTTGCTTAAAGCTAGAAGATGAAGGACTGTTTAAGTGCCAATATTATAGAAAATGCAGTTGCCTTTATGCCATACTCTGAATCTTTCAGCAGCAAATGTTTATTTATGGTCTAATAAAATTGCTGAAGAAAGGAGTTAGTATTCTGTGAGCTCTATCAATGACCATGACACAGATATGGATATATCAATATGTACCAGGTGCCACAAGACCTGCAAAAATAGAATTGTGTTGTATTAGAATCAGAGATGCACTGAAAATTGCATAATTTGGACCCTCCTGTTAACTAAATCATCTGGTTTAACTGCTGATGGTTGTGAGCAATGACACAATAAAGAAGCTTAATTAATTGCCCACCATAAATTGGAGTGCCTTATAATCCATGCTTTATAACTGCCCCCCAAACATGTTTCAAAACCCAATCAGCGTGCTATATTTTCAAACATGACAACAATACAAATGATACAGGGCTCAATGTTTACGCAAGTTTCAAATTGCAAGTTTCAACTATTGTCACTTTGCAACACTTTTATTTTATTACACTACGAAGATAAAAGTTAGAATTTTATGCAGCATATGCAAAGTTAACAAATGCTAAGCTCTAGATATGAATTGGATACTGTGTGCGAAATGTGTGGGGAAAAAGGGAAGGGTATCTAAGCTCTCACTCTGTCCTTCCATCTGTTTACCTGTATGTAAATGGAGTAAGGAAAAAGGGATGTCCTTTAGTGCTTAAGCAATAAAGGATAAATGAATGATAAATAAATAGTGTGCTGGTGAAATTAAAGTTGAAAATGTATTTATTTGTGTCACAAGAAGGCTTATATTAACACTGTAATGAAGTTACTGTGGAAAATTCTCCAATCGCCACACTCCAACACCTGTTTGGGTACGCTGAGGGAGAATTTAGCATGGCCAGTGCACCTAGCCAGCACGTCCTTCAGACTGTAGGAGGAAACCGGAATATCCGGAGGAAACCCATGCAGACAGTGAAAATATGCAAACTCTGCACAGACAATTGGCTGAAGCCAGGAATCGAACCTGGCTCCTGGCGCTATGATGCAGCAGTGCTGACCACTGTGCCACCATGGAATTAGATAAAAAAGAATGACAGGCAGCTCATTAGGTGCATAAATATCACCATAAGTAGTTGAATTAAATGGCGTCTCACTGTGCTTATAAATTCAATAGAAACCAACTTCATGAAGTGCAGACAGAAAATTGCAAACAAAACTTACAACCTCCATGGGGAAGTGAAATAATACCAATTCATTTCATATGTAGATAATCAATTGTAATTTAATAATAAGTCTGAAATTATTATAAATGAGTCCAGAGATACTGACTAATTTTCACTCTGAATTCGATTCCAGGAATGTGTGATTCCATGAGCCAGCCTGTGTTTGTTTTCAGTTTATCTTCTGTGACATTAAATCAAACATTAATACAGTAATATTACATTAATAAAGCTATGCAAATGTCAGGAATGGATTTCATACAGAAATAATAATTTTATACAGTTTTAGTTACTCTATTCCCCATTGTTTCCTCTCTGTAATATTAGTTCAAGAACACTTTTATTTCTGTCTATTTTTTGTATCTTTCCTGCAGATTAAATCTGTCATATACTTTATGAATGTCAAGCTCTGTAATTATTCTTCCACCTCATTGATTAAGCCTATGATTTTCTCCTTTCAATTATTTACCAATCATCTTATGCAAAACCTTTTTTTGCCAATTTAATTTTAACCCAAGTATATTCCTCCAAAAAAGAAAGATCTCCAGCGTTACTGCTGTCCTGACAGGTAATCACACACCCCAGGGTACAAATGTTATTTTTATAACATTTGACTGGCAAACAGTGAGTCAGCTGACTGGTAGAATTGCATTGCAAGAATGGCTGATGGTATCAGAGCCAATTCTCAAGGATAAATGTGTTTTTTTTTCCCCTATGTTTACAATGTTATAAATGTTAACACACAAAGAAAAAGTGTTTATCCTTGAGAATTGGCTCTGATACCATCATCTTTTCTTTTAACATAATTCCACCAATCAGCTCTCTCCCTGTTTTTCAATCACCCTGCACTCTCATGCCCCTAATACTTCCAGAAGTTATCACTGGTGCAGTTAAACTCTGACAGACTGAGGCAGGGGTATTCCCAATTAAAGTGTTGGTGGAGCCTGCACAGTGATAAATGTTGCTAAACTCATGCCTCCCCACTCACAGTAATGATTCCTTTTCACAGATTCACACTCAGCTGCAGCTTAAGCCAACAGCAGCAACAATTCATAGTTCAGTAGCACCCAATAGCATACCAAGACACATCACAAATGCATGATCAAAGATTGACATAGAGCCAAATAGAAAGAAATATTATGACAGATAACAAAAAACTCGATCAAGAGCTTCCTTATTGTTTTAAAGAAAGAGAGGGAATTCCACAGCATAGGAGGGGTGCCCAGTCTACTGCTTTCCTGGCCCTTCCCAACCGTCCTCCCACAACCCACCACGCTGTTCCCATAATATGGAAGGTAGGCAAACATCGAAATGAGCAGCTCATTTTTAAATGAATAATTAGTAGTCAATTGTGTTTGTTACCAAGCTAATTGACCCGTATATTAGATTGCTCACATTCCAACAAAGATTGTTGTGGATAAGCAAACGGGAGTGAGTAGGCCGCTTTTTAAATAGGAATTATGAAAAGATGCGATGAAAGGGGGCAACATCTTTTGGGGGAAGGGTTGCCCTGCCCACATCGGTGGCACCTTCTCCAGGATGTTCCTCCCTGCCTGGTCTCCAAAATCCACCACATTCACCTTCCTCTCTAGCGATCCATTGCTCTTCTTCCAAGAGCTTGCTTTCAATCCCAATAACACTCACTATTGAGTTCTGGTGTTGCTGGGATTGCTCAGGCTGCCCAGCTGACCGGATTGGCTGGCAGCTCTTGAGGGCAATTCATCCTCCCACTGAGGGGCAGATGTTCCATTCTCTGGCTCGAAATTTCCAGCCCTCCCTACTGTAGACATTGCCACTGGCAGGGCCAGTAAGCCATTGTAACTTCCATTCACCCCAGCAGGACTGAAGATCTTGCCAGTGTGAAGAGCTAGAAAATTATGGCATCTGTTTGCTTAGCTGCCAGCAGTATCTTATAGCTATGGTACTGCCTTTCCTCAGGTTCTGTAAGAAGTCTCACAACACCAGCTTAAAGTCCAGCAAGTTTATTGGGTATCATGAGCTTCATGGTTCAATAGCATCTAACGCATATCAAATGAAAATTGACACAGAGCCGAATAGAAAGAGATATTACAACAGGTAACTAAAAACTCGATCAAGAGTTTCCTTTTAATTATCTTAACGAAAGAGGGGGAATTCCAGAACTTAGGAGAGGTGCCCAATCTACTTGATGTGAAGCAATGCTGCAAACGTTCGTGATACCAGATAAGCCTGTTGGACTCCCATCTGATGTTATGAGACCACCCCAGTCCAATGCAGCATCTCCACTTCAGATGTGTTAGCTGCCAGTTCACTCTTTCAATAGTGGAGGAAAGCAGAGTATACTGTCCCACAGCACACCCCAACCCATCCCCAACACACACACAAACACACTCGCTCTTACACTCATACACACTCACTCTCACACTCACTCACTATCATTCCCACTCAGTCTTTCTCACTCATTCACTGACTGACTCACTCACTCTTAAATCCAGCCCATGGAGTGAATTTAGTGGCTTTTCAACCATGTGTTGCTTCTCTACAAAAACTGATACTTCATCTGCTCCTCGCAGAAGCTATCCAAAGGACAGCTGTCAGATTCTTCTGTAACAGCCAGCCGCTTACCTCCTCACAGTCATTGCACCAGTGGAGAAGATCTGCCTTTTCCCTCTACATATACCACTCAGTGTTATTATTTCAGGGGAGGAGATAGAGTAGCACAGAGAATCAGCAAGTATGAAGCTCATGAGTTATTAATTAGCCTTCTCCTGCACCCAATGACAAAGGCCCAATATCTACTCTCAGTTATATTGCTGCTCTTCATTGACCCATTTAGTTATATTTCTCCAGGCTCTGCAGAATTTCATTGACAGAGCAGGTAGCGAAGATCCTGGGCCTGGGGGTGGGAGTGAGGGTTGGCAGGGTGGGGGGGGGGGGGGGGGGGGGAGGAGGAATTCATTCTATTCACCACCCACACAAAGTTTCTTTGAGATTTGCACATTCTACCAAGATCACAATAAAAATCCTGGGGTGATTTCTTGACACTTGGTTTCCCTGGTGACAGTGTGTTTACAAGAGTTTCAAGGAGGAACACACTGGGACTCGAATTTCTGGAATTTTTGTATTTTTTATATTATTTGCAGTCTGGGATTTCACTTGAATGCTTGGTATTTTATGTGGATATAAGTAATGCTAGTTTTGCACTTACCTTGGCCTGGCAGAAGATGATGCAAAAACTATACAGAGAAATAGGGCGGAACAGTGGCACAATGGTTAACACTGCTACCTCACAACATCAGGGAGTCTGGTTTGATTCCTGGCTTCGGTGACTGTTTGTACAGAGTCTGCACATTCTCCCTGTGCCTCTGGGTGCTCTGGTTTCCTACCACAATCCAAATCTGGTTAGATGCATTGGCCATGCTAAGTTCTACCTCAGTGTAACCGAACAGGTGCTGGAGTATGGCAACTAAAGGATTTTCACAGTAACTTCATGCAGTGTTAATGTAAACTTACTTGTGACATTAATAAATAAATTTCATGCATATGTGAAATTCACGCAGAGTATTTTGAGAATGAATGAATGAACTAATACTGTGCTTTTTATTTTTAATGGTGTCAAATAAACTAATCATCTCATGTATAATTACACATTAGTAGCTGTGGTATATTTTTTGCTGACCATGTACAAGCTCTCATATTACATTCTTTCCATATTCTTTAATAAAATGTTTCCCATAGCCAGCCATCTGTATCAGTGTAAACTTGGTAAATTTCTTCAGAAAGCTACTGAGGAAGACCTGCCTCATGTTGGATCTAAGTAGCTGCTCTTGACCTTACTAGTGTTGGCAAAGGTGCTGTTGCAGCTATTGGCTACCAACAAGATTGAGAGTGAAGAGTTCAATTGTTTCCTTTCTAAGCCAGGGAGGCTGATTGGCATTGTCTTAATGCACGTTGTTAAACATGTGCTCACACTTTTATTTATCAAACATACCTTTCTGTGGCAAGCTTAATGGACAATTAATGTGCAAATCCAGCAAAATTCTCAAAAATAATAAGAAGGTAAGGGCAAGATGGCGTTTGCACAAAGTGAACAACATAAATTGACTAGTAAGTTCTGGAAATTAGCAAATCCAGGCATATGGCTCAATTCATATTTGTGCATCAATAATGCTTTGCATCATTACACATCATTATTTTTCCAATAAGATCCGGCCCAGAACAATGCAACTTTTCTATAGAGCTGCTTCTCCCAGGAGAATATGATGTAGAGATGCCGGCATTGGATTGGGGTAAACACAGTAAGATGTCTAAACGAAGACCCTTAGGGTCGAAAGCTTATGAGTTTACTATCAAATAAATCAGTTGGATTTAAACCTGGTGTTGTTAGACTTCTTACTGTGTTCTCCCAGGAGAATGATGTAGAAATGCTGGCATTAGACTGGGGTAAACTCAGTAAGAGGTCTAACAACATCAATTTTAAATCCAACCGATTTATTTGACAGTAAACTTGCAAGCTTTTGGCCTTTGTAGTCATTCACCTGAGGAAGGCTATAAAGGCCGAAAGCTTGCAAGTTTACTATCAAATAAATCGGTTGGATTTAAAATTGGTGTTGTCAGACCTCTCCCAGGAGAATGCATGGCTCGGTCATAGGAGAGGGAAGAAGTGGAATAGATCAGAAGTGTCTTGTCATGATGCTCCAGTCACCATAAATGTAAGGCAGATATATCAAAGCAGAACTTTACCTGCTCATTGTCTTTGTGTGTTCTTCAGTAACGATGCAAACATAAAAATCAAATAACGCTGACACGTTTTCCTATAGCCAGAAGACATGGATCCGTTTCAGGAAAGCCTGGAAGAACGGAGGTATCCTGGTGAGGTCACAATACCAAGTCCCAAACCTAAATATGGACAATGCAAGGACATCAGCAAAAAAGACCTCATAACGTAAGCAGGCAGAATAGTGTCAGCTCTTTCTTGACTTGTATTTGCTAAATCTTCTCAGTTGAATAAACTCTACCTGTGTATTTTCTTGGCATGCAACACAATGTGCAACATGTTCTTTTTAATGTTCATTTCCCAAAACTCTCTTGCCAGATAATGTATCTTAATCTTAATGCAATGTAATTAAAGTAAGTAAAGTGTCATTTACGTAATTGCTTCATTTTTTCAAGCTTTTTTTTAGGATGCTTTAGCAAGCCATTGCAGACAGTGAAGCTAAACTGGAAACAATGAAATATCAAACAAAAAAGTTTTCTAAAAACATAATTACTATTTTTGGCTGTTTTCTTGTTTGGTGACAGATGTCCAACACCAGGGTGTGATGGGAGTGGTCATGTCACGGGTAATTACGCCTCACATAGAAGGTGTGACTTCCTTTTTCATGGTGGATACTGTCTTTTCAATTTATTGTTTTCAGCTTACCTGAACAATGCTGTCAAGTGAATTGCAAAAAAAAACCCTTGCACGTTAACCCTTTGACAATAGAATTTCCTTGACAGATTGCAGCATGTTTGTCACAGAAATCTGTACAATAATCAGTAAACTTTTGGGGCTGAAGAATAAGAATACTGTAGAAGCAGAAATTATATTTCTTTATTGTCAGTATTTCATGCATAAATTGTAAGCATTTCCCTTTCGAAATATGACTCAAATGTTAAGTTACGCAGAATTTGTAGCCATTATTTCATAGACATTTGCTATAGAATGTTAATGCCTTTTAAAAGTTATTTATTGTAAAGTACATCCACTCAAAGAAACAAGTGCATTGTTTTAACAGATAGATTCCATGATGAATATGGGTCATGATAAGCAAAATATTACTTAAATATTCAGAGGGTTAACTATTGGCATGAATCAATCAGCAATTCAGCAGTGAAACCATTGCTTCTCTGCTATTGTCAGATTGTGTCATATATGTGTATGGAAGTTTGGATGGATTTGGCATGAGTTGACTTTTTTGCCTTGCGTATCTTGCAGTTTGTCCGGCTGTCCTTTGGCTGACAAAAGTATTCGAAGTATGATGGCCACCAGCTCACAAGAACTCAAGTAAGACTCAAGTTACATTAATGCACGAATGAAGACTTTGTTTTGTCATCACTCTTATTCTTTTGTTAAATTTTTCTTCAAGTAATAATTGACATAGCAAAAATGAATCCTGCAGCTATAGCAAATATGGGGACAGCACTGCTTCCTCACAGCGCCAGGGACTCGGGTTCAATTCCAGCCTTGGCTAACTGTCTATGTAGAGTTTGCACATTCTCCCCATGTCTGCATGGGTTTCTTCCAGGTGCTCTAGTTTTCTCCTACTCCAGAGATGTGCAGATTAGGTGGATTAATGATGCTAAATTTTCCCTGTGTTGGGGGAAAAGCGGGAAATATATGGGGTGACGGGGATAAGGTCTGGGTGCATGCTTGATAAACTGAATGGCATTGTAGGAAATTCTATGAAGCAAACACTTGCACACAAATATAACGTATTGGTTTTGCTGACCTCTACATTCATCCATTCCTCATTGCTTCTTTTGGGGATAACTTCTGCACATTTCTATTCAAGGAACTTTGGTTTCCTTTCAAGTAGGTTGTGTAGCAACCTGATTAAATATTTATGTCCTGCACTGTATTAGTTGCGTCTATTTAGGAATGTCATAATTCAGCATTGGTAGAGTCATGGGATTCCTCATAAGAGTGTGAGTTTGTTTGCCTTGAAGTACTCACCCTGATTTATAATATTCCAGCAACAAAATAATTGCAACACCAATGTGTCTCTCTCTTTTGGGTTTGACAATTCCACAAAAGTTCTGTTTTGGTCACTAGCAGTATTATTATAAATATGTATAAAGCTGACCTACTTCCTCAGCTGACTGGAAAATTGAGAGTGATTGGCAAAGAGGGAAAGAAAAGGTGGACAGGAGGGTTAATTCCATCAAACTGTTTCATTACAACTTATATTGCTATGCACTTACTTAATTTAAGAAATAAATAATATTGATTATTAGATAAATTAAATGAAGTGCATCTACTGGAAGCTCCACAAAAAAAATGTTAATTAGGACACTTTTATTTCAGTTAAAACATTTGAATATTCATCCACTTTTTCAAAATGTTCTTATTATTCAGATATGAAAAAAAAGACAGTTTTTTTTGTTACAGGTAAATCTTATGGGTCAAAGTTTAACATTGTATATGGTACTTTTTATTTATGACTGTTATATATATTTGAATATCATTTTTAGAAACTGTATAAATAATTCAGCTTCCAAATTCCAAATACAACAGTTCTTGTCCCCCCAGTTTTTCCATGTGTACATTTTATAACTCATACAAGGTACAGCATCTGATCAATGTGCTTTCTTTACATTTTCATTGGTAGATGTCCAACCCCTGGATGTGATGGATCTGGGCATATCACCGGAAACTATGCTTCTCATAGGAGGTAAGTGATGAGTCTTTAAACTGTATAATAATTTATCCTTTTTGCTTTTTATCTGTCCCATTTTGATTTTTTCTTACTCTTTTTCTGAAGTGGTTAATTTCTTATTGGATTTAACTTTACAGATATCATTGCAAATTTGCCTTTCTTCATGTGTGAACTTGGACAGTGAGTAGTGGCAAGCCCAAGGGCAACAGAACCAAACCAGTTCTTCCCGAAACATCCACACACTCACACTTCCAGCAAGGTGTCAATCTGGAACAAGATCCTTGAGTTATTTTCTTATCCCAACTCATGAGATCTGTAATAATTAGAAAGACACAACTGCTTTGCTCGACAAAATCAATTAAATGGGCTCAAGCAAGGGCCAAACCTTTCTGGTCTCTATGAACCAGCTAACTTCTGCCTTAACCAGTGAACTTATAATAGTAAACTACAAATCTGTTGCTGTAAAATGGCCCACAGCACCTCATGGATGCCCAGTTTTGAGCTGCTTGATCTATTCTGAATCTATCCCATGTAGCACAAAACACAATGTGAAGATGTAATGCTGTTTCCATAAATTCATCACTCCTACCAACGTTTCATGGATACATGCAACTGTGGAAGTTAGATTAGTGAGAATGGGGTCAAGTAGGGTTTTTCCTCTTACTAATTCCCTCACCACCTGCCACAGGCCCAGTTAGGCAAATATATCTAACAGAACTCGACCAGTTCTGTTAGTAGCGGTGCCACCGAGCCATTATTGATGATAGCAATTTTAGTCCACCAGAGTGTGTTCCATGCCTTTGCTATCATCAGCGCCTTTTTCAATTGGTGTTCAACATGGAGGAGTATTAATTCAGCAGTTGATAGAGTCAGATTTGATTTGATTTGATCTATTATTGTCATATGTATTAGTGTGCAGTGAAAAGTATTGTTTCTTGCGTGCTATATAGACAAAGCATACCACATATAGAGAAAGAAAGGAGAGAGTGCAGAATGTAGAGTTACAATCATAGCTAGAGGATAGAGAAAAGTCAACTTAATGTGAGGTTGGTAGATGATTATCAACAGGTGGTTTCCTTGCCCATGTTCAACCAAGTGCCATGAGACTTCATGAGGTTTGGAGTCAATGTTGGGGACTCTGAAGGCAAATCCCTCTCCTGTGTGTATAGCACTGTGCCAACATCCTTTGTGGTGAAGGTGTTGGAGGATTCTGGCTGTAAGCTATGATTTGGTGAGTATGAATATGCATGGCCAATGTTTGACTAGTCTGTGGGAATATATTGGCACAAACCCCCAGATATTGGTAAGGAGGACCTTTCAGAGTCAACTGAGCAGGGTATGCCACTGTCATTTCCACTGATTTTGCTAGATAGTCTGCCTGGTTTTCTTCTTTTTCAATTTTCTGTATCAGTTTAGGTCCTTTCAGGGGCAGTTAAGAAGTTAACCAGATTGCTGTGCATCACATGTAAGCCAGGCCAGGTAAGGACAGCAGAGTTCTTTTCTATAGAATATTAGTGAACTAGAAGGATGTGCTGATCACCATTATAAAGACTAGGAGCATGATCATACTTGCTATTCACGCCACGATCCCACTGCAGCCAAATGTCCATTCACTGCAATAATAAGAAAATCCTGTGAACGGTGATAAAATTCCAGCCTGGCTTTTTATTTTAGATTTAGTACTTAATTGAATATAAATTTCACCAGTTCCCATGGTGGTTTACGAACTTCTTTTCCAGAGCATTAGCCTGGATCTCTGGATTACTAGTCCAGTAATATTGCCACCATACCACTGATTCCAGTGCTGTACTCCCTGTAAGATCCCAGATGTGTCCAGCTTTCCTTTGTGCAGTACTCTGTGGTATTCTTGTGTTACATAAATTAGCTTTTGCAGCTGCTCAGATTATATTCCCACCAGACCATCCTTGTCCAAACCACCACCAGACAGCAAATGAAGACTGCATTTTTATTTGTTAACAGAAAATGTGCTTGCTAATGTATTGTCTAGTAAAAAATTTAGGATTGCTTTTTATAATGCCAGTTAGTATTTTGGTTTCTGTAATAAGTCCTCAGAAGCAGAAGTCCCTTTACCAAAATCCCTTTATTTACTAGTCGATAACAACATACAGAATGCTTTCAGTTTTTATAGTCCACGCTCGGAGTGCCAGAGGAACTGACACTCCTGGTTAAGTATAAAGCAAGAAGCTCCCTGACTGGCCCCTCAATTTGGTCCTTAATCAGGGAGTTCATATTCTAACAGGCCCACCTCAACCGCCTGGTTTAACTCATTACGGTATCTGTATTAGTTTGCTGTTGGGCAGGTGTATATTTCTTTTACCATATTAATGGGTCATGATTTGAAATGTATTGCCTGAAAGAGTGGTGGAAATAGATTGAATGGTAACTGAAAGAATTGGATTGCTAGGGATGCTAGCAATGAGGAGAGAACAGAGGTGTTGGGGTAATCATATGGCTTTCGGAGGGAGAGCTGGCGGATATGGAATGGACTGAATGGCCTCCTTTTGAGCCATATGATTTTATGCCTGACCACTGGAGTAGCAACTGTGCTATAGTTCAGAAGCATTGGTCCATGACCATGAATAGCTTTCCAGATAGGGAAATGCTCTACAAAATAAAAATACCTGCAGAACTTCACTCTGTTACTTCTTGAATCAATGATAAATGCTGAATTGACAATGAAACCTTTGCAAACACCTGCTGACTATTTTTATCATGTCGAATGATTTATATTAATATAGTGGAAATCTGTTTGTTGCTAAGCAACCGATTGTCTGATCTTAAACGCAATCATATTTCCTGTCCCATTGCCAGTTTAGATAATGTTGTTCCACTTAACTATTGACACCAAAAATGCCTGTTGTTTATAGTGACATTTCAAGATTAAACCACTTCCAGCTTCTGGAGCACTTTATTTTAGAATTAATAATATGAACAACAAAATCTGCTCCAGTTCTGCCAAAATGTGGACAAGTTGGGCCGAAAGGCCTGTTTCCATGTTGTAAACCTTTGTGACTCTGTAATGGACAATGATTGATATTCTGCAGATTCACTGTGATTGGATCCAGAATGTTCCAAGACCCTAGAGGAAAATCTAAAGATGTTTTCACCATCACACTAGCAAAGCAGGCCCTGATAGAGCTGGCAATGCTGCCTACATAGAGATCAAGGCCCAGAATGCGCTGAAAAGAATAACCCTCTCATCACCTCCTAAGGATACAGGGACCTCCTCCATACAGAAATGGGGACTCCTCTCACAAGCGCAGGAACACACGCCCCTCCCCCACGGATAAGGGGAACCCTCCACACGAGAGAACTCCCTTCTCATAATGGAGCTTCCCAGAGGGCTTGCCCCAACAATGCCAGGTTGACATTGTCAGGATGGCACTGCCAGCAAGCCATGCTAGAGTGCCGGGCAGTGTCAGAGTACTGACAAGACATGTCTCTCTCCCCGTTCATGGGCTGTGTTTATTTTTGCATTAACACGGGTTCCCTTTGACTGCTTCATGTTTGCAAAATTAACTGTAAACCTTGTTCCCATGATGTCACTTCAGTGAGGGGGGAAATCCTTAATTTGGGGAACATATAGCAGGGAAGCCCTTTAATTAATTGATCATTTATCTCTCCTGGATAAGACCTCATGATGTCAGCAACAAGAGATGGGGGTAAATCAGAAAATGAGATCTCTCCAGCGAGCATCTTGTTTTCTAATTCTTGCAAGATGTTGCGCCCGTGTTTGCGCTTATAAAGAATGCAGCTGCAAAATCACCTCCATTGTGTGGATGTCTGGATGTCTCCAAAAGCTACTCGCATATAGATCAAAATCTTCATATTTGTGACAACTCTGTCATACCGAAAATGAATGAGATACTAAAGCACTTTTCTTAAGCCTTTGTATGAACATCTTGCTTGACAGTCTGCTTTCTAGCGCTTATTTGTCTCTATTTTATGCCCTGGTGTCCAAAGACTAGTATGTGTAAAAAGTGTATGTTATAGTGCTCAGTCTGCCCATAGTTACAAGCTCAGTATGTATATGAACAATGGTGAATCTATGATTCAAAGTTATGTTCTAAGTTTTGTCAGCTTCAAGGTTTAAACGTGGTTCCCATTGCAACAAATGTCTATAATATTGTGTAGGCGCTTATACAAAAGCAGCAGCTTGAAGAATAAGCTATGCATCAATAGCAACATTGAACTAATCATGAAGGCAGTATTTTTTTTTTAGAAAAAGCATTTGGCACACAAGATAATTCTTAAGCCATAAGCTCAGCAGGCTGGTCAAGCTATGACATAAAAGTACAATATAATGCTTGAAAGCAACAAGAAGGAAAAGGAGCAGCTACACATAAAAAAGACATTCAACAAAGCACCAAATATGACTTGGAAAAGATTAATTCTGATGCACAAAGCATCCTCCAAGCTTATTTGGCTTGTTGTTCGAACTGACCTGGGAGGCAGAAGTACAGCTGACCTTCCTTGACTGGGTAAGTATACCTTCCACTGTTTAGCTTTTTCTTTATAAACTTGGTTTTCTCACTGAGTAAAGTCACTCCATTATTCAGCATGTTTTTCTGTACCTACATCAATTGTTTAATTCAGGGGTCAAATTACAGCCACCCAAATTATTACACAAACACACCTAACCACAAGTTGGTTTAACTTGACTGAGCATATTTTTGCTATAGTGTATATAATATAGATACTTTAATTTCAGCAAACACAAGTAAAATTGTTTGTCAGAATTATGACCAAGTTTAATCTTTAGTTGGTTGCCAGAACGTTAAGCTAATCCTTTCTCACTAACTCCTGTTATATGAGTACTTTTTAATCACATAAATGTAATAATAACTACAAAATTATAATGGTTCCCTGATTCTTTTTCACAGACTGCATCAACTGGGCATGACATTTCTTCATATCCATTTCTTGCCCTTGAAGTAAAAATTCAGAATTACCAGAAACCACAGTAGCAAACAAGATTCTGGTTTGATTCTGGCTTTGATGGAGAAGGCAAATGTTAGGGCCTTTTGACTTTCTTGCAAGAGGAGCAGGCAGGTAGAGGAAGGTTAAGTGTTCACAAGTCCAGACATATTTACAGTTGTCACTTAAAATGCGTGTTTTCTCAATGCGCTGCACAGCTTTAAGAAGCAATCTTAAAAATTTGGCTATCTGCTCAGGTAGCAATTTCTATTAATTTGTGCAGTCTTGGAGTTAAATATAGAAGATGTGGGTAATAACGTTGATAACTTCTAATGGTGTGTTTGCATGGATTGCAAATTCATACCTTTACACAAGCAACTGGAGCAGATCACAATGGCTTAACAAACATCATTGAAATAGATTTTAGGAAATTTTACGAAGATGGGGCAATATCACTTAAACTGTAGCACATTTTCCAAAAGGTATTTCAACACCATTATCCCAACAAAACTCATCTCCAAACTCAATGGCCCAGGGTTCAGTTCGTCCCTCTGCAATTGGATCCCAACCCACAGACCATAATCAATGAGTTTAGACAATGACACCTCCTCCACGATTATCCTCACCACCCTGCAAAGCTATGTCCTCTGCCCATTACTATATTCCTTATACACTTATGACTGTGTGGCCAAATTCCCCTCCAATTCCATTTTCAAGTTTACTGATGACACCACCATAGTTGGTTGGATCTCAAACAATGATAAGACGGGGTACAAGAGAGAGAGAATCTGGTGAAATTGTGCAATGACAATCATCTCTCCCTCAATGTCAGCAAAACAAAGGAGATATCATCAATTTCAGGAAGCATAGTGGAGGACATGCCTCTATCTACATCAAAAGTGATGAAGTAGAAATGGTCGAGAGCTTCAAATGTTTAGGTGTCCAGATCACCGACAACCTGACCTGGTTCCTCCATGCCGACACCATAGTTAAGAAAGCCTACCAAGTCCTTTACTTCCTCAGGAAACTAAAGAAATTTGACATGTTAGCTCATCACTTTTTACAGATGCACCATAAAGAGCATCCTTTCCGTATGTATCACAGCTTGATATGACTCCTGCTCTGACCAAGACAGCAAGAAACGACAAAGGGTTGTGAATGTGACCCAATCTATCAAGCAAACCAGCCTCCCATCCATTAACAATGTCTACACTTCCTGCTGCCTCAGAAAAGCAGCCAGTATAATCAAGAACCCCCACAGATTCTGGACATATTGTCTACACCTTTTTCCATCAGGAAAAATTACAAAAGTCTGAGGACATGTCTCAACTGACTCAAAAACAGCTTTTTCCCTGCTGACATCAGACTTTTGGATGGACCTATCTCACATTTCTTTTGTTTGTTTTCTCTGCACCCTAGCTATGACTTTAACTATACACTCTGCATCTCTCCCTTCTTCCTTTTGTATTCAATGAATGGTACGTTTTTACCTGTATAGCGTGCAAGAAACAATACTTTTCACTGTATATAAATTCATGTGACAATAATAAATCAAATCAAATAAATGCTAATCAGGACCCCTCCAATGTCACCGAACATTCTTTGGAAGTCTGAAGCAGGCTTTATGTGTTCTCATGAAACATCAATCTCAAGCACCAAAAGTAACAAAAAAAACTTTAAAACATAAATTAATCAATATCATAACACAAGTCATGGACGCAAGGGGGAAAATTGCTGCATTACTTGTAACTTGGCTTGAAATTTGTCAGGAATTGATCCCTCTATGGTAATAGTGGAGATCAAAATCTCATATTTCTGTCTGGAAACACAGTATAGGCATCAATTCTGTATCTCTAGGGTCTTCAACAGCTGGGTTACTGTAATAAATATTTGTATTCATAAATACAGGCACAAGTTGCTGTATTTTCTCTTGCTCAGCAATGAATCTTGGCTGCTCTATATATACACACATAGCTTTTCAGGACATAAAGATGGCACTCTGTTCCATTTTCCTATTTTGAAACAGACAATCAATGAGATGACCAGCAACCAAAGAACCAGTCCATAGGGAACTTTACTTCTAAAGTTGAAGCTGAAACAAATAGAAGAGTGAAGTACTTTACATTGAATATTCCTCATCTTAGTACACAACATAGCTATACAGCTCCGCAATATCATTGTTCTTTATTCATGCAGGTAGGTCAGGTGTCCTTTCTGCCAATAGGACACTAATATCATCAGCAAGGCACTCTTCTTCAAACACTCCTTTCCTTTCATGACAGTCCTGGTGACATCATCTTCAACTGACCAACCAATAACATCTTGGTTCACAATTTGGCCATTTCTGGGAAAACACCCATCTCTTTAGTGACAGAAGTTGAGGGGCAACCTGATAGAAATCTACAAGATTACGAGAGGCATGGACAGAGTGGATAGTCAGATGCTTTTTATCAGGTGAATAGTCAATTACTGAGGAGCATAGGTTTAAGGTGCAAGGGGCAAGGTTTAAAGGAGATGTACAAGGCAGATTTTTTACACAGAAAGTAGTGGGTACCTGGAACTAGTTGCTGGGGGAGGTAGTGGAAGTGGATACAGTCGTGACTTTTAAGGGGCATCTTGATAAGTACATGAAAGAATGGAAATATAGGGATATAGTCCCCAAAAGGGCAGTATGGTCAGTGCAGGGCTGAAGGGCCTGTTCCTGTGCTGTAATTTTCTTTGTTCTTTGATCTCCTTAGTATTTTCAAGTTTCCAAGTTTTAGACCCATTTAGTGATTTCCAAGAGTACTTCCAAGAGCTCCTGTCTGCTTTACTACCAAACAGTAAAACTGATCTTTTTTGGAGAGTGAATTACTCCTTCTCCCCACAAGAATTCTCTGTGTTAAAGGCAAAATACTGCAGATGCTGGAACTTGAAATAAAAATGGAAAATGCTGGGGAAACTCAGCAGGTCTTACACCATCTGAGGAGAGAGAATAGAGCCAGTCTTTTGAGTCTGGATAAACCTTTGACAGATCTGAAGGCAAAGAAAATCAGACAAGATTTATACTATGAGGGTGGGGTGGTGGGCTGCAATTGATTTTCTTTGCTTTCAGCTCTGATGAAAGCAGAGCTGTCAGACCCACTGGGTTTCACCAGCATTTTCTGTTTTGGAAATCTCTGCGCTCCTCTTTCTGATCTCTGTCAGTTTTCTCTTTGTGTCTGCACTTGTGTGCTTTCATCCTTGAACTCATCTGCTTCTAACTCTCCTTTGGTCTGCCAGCACTTCCTTCTTAACTTTTTTCTCATTGGTACGGCTTTCAAGGCAAAAGTTGCTCGCTCACCTGATGGACCGGTGTTTCTTGTTATCCAGGAAAATCCTAACTGATCCCTTTACCGCTAAAGCAAACCCTTAATAGTCATTTTCAAAATTCTTTTTTAAAAAAAGTTACAGATTCCACAAAAGTTTTAAAGAAATTACAAATTTTCCTTGCACTTGGGTCAAAGGCTCTCTTAGTGCATTGGAAGGGCTGCAAATGTCCAATTCCTCTTTCTTCTCATACCAGGACTCCCTTGAGGCTTATCCATTTCAGGTTTGCCATTCAATTCAGATAACCTATCCATATTATTCACATCCACCAACATTTTAAGGATCTGCCCCCTCTCAATTTTATTTTCTTACATGAAAGTAATTTCACCTCTGCCCATCTATCTCTTTAACTTGGAATTCTTTGTGAAGAATAATCCCACGCACATCCCCAAATTGATCTATACCTTTTTAAAATTGCTTATTTTGACTCATAATTAGATACACTTGAGTTGCATCCTGGTACTTAATGTTCTGTTTGGTTGTTTTCTGTTATTTTTTTTTCCCACTTTCACTCATTCATCAATGTACAGAGTTGCTGATTTGTATTTTGTGCTGGTGTAGAAATATACTCCAGTGTCATTGCCCAATCATATATTTAACTATGGTTTTCTCTTCTGTGTTACACACATGCTCAATGCCCCCTTGCCAAGTTCAAATGATCCATCAGATTTATCTTTCTTTTCTCTTTCCCTGTCATTTTGATTCCATCAAACAGTATTCAGGGACTCAGGCATTCAGACATGTTTTCCACAGTCCCGGCAGAGACGGCTTGAAGGGAGCACAGGTTGGAGAAATTATGCCCACAGTAATATAGCCCTATCTTTGATCTTACATCACTTGTAGCTTAATTGCATGGCTTCAATTATTCTTCCTTTTCTAGATTAATCTGTTAGATCCTCGCTTCTTCCCTAGTCAAAATAGTTTTCCTGACTGCAGGATAATTGTAAAATTTTGTTATCAATTGTGACATATCTGTATGGGCTTTTTTTTAATCACTTCAAGTCACTATAAAACAATGTTATTCTGCATTTCTTAGTGTTGCACAGTAACTTAATAAAGCAGAATTATAATGTATGTTCAGAGCACTTTGTGCATTTATGATTTAAAGGAAAATTTGAAAGGTGAAATAGCCAAGAACAGCATGTCAGTGTAACGTACTGGAGCTCCAGTGTTTTGGATTTCTCCATATGGTCCTTTTAAGATTTCACCACTTGGAGTCAGTGATTTCCGATCTCAATCATGTTGCAGTAGGGAGATTTTGCAAACGTTTGCTACATTTCCAGGAAGGAGAAAGCAGACAGCAAAACCCAGATGCAGCTAGCCCAGCCTACATCAAGAACGCCTTGCAAAGGTGTTCAAGCTATATGTTCACTTTGACAAGAAACATATCACATCAAGATGGGAGAGTGAAAGACACCAGTGATTAAAATGGAATTAATCCATTGCTTGCATTTGTTCTGGAATTCATGAGAATATTAAATTACCTAAACGATAGTGTTTTAAATATATATCATTTTGTTTTTCTTTATTCTTTCATGACATGGGCAACACTGGTAAGGCCAGTCTTTTTTCCCATTTCTAATTGCCTTCGAACTGAATGGCTTCCTAGGCCATTTCATGGGACAGCTCAGAGACGACCATGTTGTTATGGGTCTGGAGTCACATATGGGCCAGACCAGGTAACAATGGCAGATTCCTTTCCCAAAAGGATGTTGGGTGAACTAAATGGGTTTTTGTAACAATCAATTACAGTTTCACTAAAGTGTTAAGAGCTAGAAGATTTTGCCCATTGTGTGTAATTCAGAAGTGCTGTATTAAAAACATGGCTTTTGCAATTTTAAATTAATGTAGAAAAATAAAATGTCATTTGTGAAGCAATTTCTTTTAAAATGAGTCACCTGCTCAGGTTAAATACATTGACATTCAAAGGATACATGCTCTGAACCTCGTACAACTCCCCTGTATATTTGTCATGTGGTGTATGTCTTGTTTATCTAATGTATTTAGATAATTGTAATTGAAGGCTCCTGCGTAATGTTCAAAATCTCCAAAGCAATGAAAGTATGTAATGGTGATACTAACAAATAGGATCACCAAGAATGAACTCACTAGCATTCAAGTTAGATTGTTGAAGGTTTACTTTTAAACTTAATGATGACTGTCAGATTTTACAGGATCAATATGAGAACACCTCATTTGAAAAGATGGGTGGGTGAAGGTGCTTTTTTGACTGCATATATGCAGTGTTTCCAGCACCAAACCTACCCCCACCATAACCCCACACACTATCAGGGAGGAGGTAAGATGATGTCCGAGGCTAGCCCATTAACCTATTAGATCGTTGATGTGGTCTCCCTAACCTTCAGAGACTGTATTGGCCGGTATTTTACTGTGCTGCCAAGGGAATCGGAGCAAGCGAGGGGCAGACAATGGGAAAGCACATTGACCTTGGGCAGGATTTTATTATTTCGGGATGAGCGAAGCTGTAACACCTTGCCCATTGGATCGGAACTAAGCTAATTGAATGGGAATTCCAAGCAGAGAGAGTCGTGACCTTGGTTTTCTTCCCTAGACAACCCCCGCATCAATCCCAGCCCAACAACATTTTTGCATGGTGGTGTGTTCTGACTTTAGAAGGGATTAGGTAATCTTCTACGAATGATAAACTGGATCCCTCTTGTTTTCAGGGACAAATAGGGCACAGAGGAACATTGTACCAGTCTTCCATTTACCTTGCCTCTGGCCCCTGACTGAACCCAATGGAATTTTGAGACCAACACAGAAAAACACATCAAATTGCACTGGTGTCCAATCTTGTGCATCAGTCCAAACAGATACAGATCACTGGTTTGTTGATGCTGAACTGATGGATGTCACCAGCTCGACAGCTCTGATAATGCAACATGTCGGTGTTGCAAAATGCTAAGTGGTAAAGTAGCAGGAAGCAGCTTGCACCTATTGTTAAGCTCATTCCACATTTATGCTGCTGGATAGGCGTTGAACGGAAATCAGTCACTTACTCACAAAAGAGAGCGAGGAAAAAATCGGAGGTGAAATTAGCTGATCTGCTCTTCTGCACCATTTACCAGACAGATCATAAATGACACTGCAGACATTTGGGAGTTTGTTGTCAGCCTACCTTCTCAGTTGGAAAAAAGTCTGGATGGAAGAGAAAGGATAAATATTTAATGGAGAAGGAAGAAAGCTGGCTTTTTCAAGCTTTTACGACAAAATACATTTGCCAATTATAGAGAAAAATTCAATAAATTGTTTTTGAGCTCAGGAGGAATTTGGGGTATGCTCAAAGTAGCTGCACATTTTGTCAGATAAAGATCCGGGAACGCCTATCGAATTCAGAATGTCTGATTTTCACAGAATCAGTACTTTGCTTCCTTTAGCTGCACTTTTCCCAGTTCCACATGACATGAGCACCACCTGCTGGTTACATGCTCTGCAGCACCATTTGTCTGGTGTCTCAGTCAGCAAGAAGATAATCAAAGCATATTCGCTTCATAATTTTCTTAAAAGGATAAAGATCAGCCGTATAACTGCTGCAGGGTGCAAACTGAATTATGATGTAATAGTGAAAAAGTAAAATGCTGCGAATGCTGGGAATCTGAAAAGAAACTAAAAAAAGTGCTGGAAAAGCTCAGCAGGTCCAGCAGCATCTGTGGCAAAAGTTAATGGGCCTGATCTTAGTGGTTGTTCACGCCATGCTCCCTCTCTGCAGTGAGGCTGGAGAATTTGGTGGCCAACCAAATCTCCATTCACTGCGGTGGGATGAGAAAATCCTACTGCTGGCATGAACAGTGGTAAGATTCCAGCCAATGTTTCGAGTCCAATATGAGTCAAATTGGACAGTTCTGGAGAAGAATCATATTGGACTCGAACTGTAACTCTGTTTTTCTCTCTGGAGTTGATGACAGATCTACTGAGTTTTTCCAGCAATTTTTTTTTTACTCTTTTTATTATGGCAACTGAGAGAAAATCAGAAGCGTACTTTAAAACTTCAGCAAGCGAGAGTTCCCAGGTTGAATCCCCAGTCTCTGGTAAGTGCACTGAGCTCAGCTGGCTGGCGTGCTGAACCCTCATGACAGAGCTCTGGGTGAGAGACAACCACTGCTGGAAGTGCATGTATGGATGTCGGGTGAGAGCAGGATCAGCTGATGCCTGCAGCACTCCCAAGTAACCTACTGGCACACACTGTCAAGACTCACACATGAATACTAGACATTTGAACAATGGATCAGAGGGCGATGACAGCTTGTGCAACTGTTCTCCAGTGAAAAGTCAACTTTGGAAGAGGAGCGGAGAAAGGGAAAAAAAATGCCAAAAGAAAAGTGCATTTGTTGCGTGCTCACAGAAATACTATGTTTACAGCATTAGCTTTAATATTACTGACATATGCTGTGAGCTATAAAGAGCAATCGCAGTTTGAATTAAGTAGTTAATGATACGTATATTTATGTAGTCTTTCAGGCTGTCCCCGAGCAAAGAAAAGTGGAATCAAAATTGCTCAAAGTAAAGATGACAAAGAAGATCAGGAGCCCATCAAGTGAGTACAGCTTTACTCAACTGCAATGGTTTGCCCTTCAGCATTAAATCAATGGATAAAGATGTACTCATGACTGCACAATTAAACGTGTTTTGTGTGTTAATTTAAAAATGTTAAATCCAAATTCACCTCAGCACAAGCACATTTATAACAGGCAAAAAGTCACCTGTAATCAAATCTAGGCCAGGGATGGAAGGCCACCTGGAGCACGTAATCTCACATCACATCGGCTTCACCCCGATTGTAAAGGAATTGCATGTCTTTTCAATGATAAATTTATTTTTGATTGTGTACCAGGGGAGAGCATGAATGCAGTCTCCCACTACCAAAAATTCAGCAGACAAGTAATCCGCATTTGGGGACATCACCAGCACACCCCAGAGCATAGTGGCTTCGCCTCAGCATAGGTGATCAACCTGCCTGATCTCCTCTGGAATTACAGCTTAAAGTTTATTTATTAGTGTCACAAGTAGGCTTACATTAACGCTGCAATGAAATTTCTGTGAAAATTCCCAAGTCACCGCACCCCGGCACCTGTTCAGGTACACCGAGGGAGAATTTAGCACAGCCAATGCACCTAACCAGCATATCTTTCGAAGTATGGGAAGAAAATGAAGCATCCGGAAGAAATTCACGCAAACACTGGAAGAATATGCAGACTCCCACGTGACACAAGCTGGGAATCAAACCTGGGTCCCTGGCTCTGAGTGGCAGCAGTGTTTACCACTGTGGTACCATACTGCCCAAATATTGCATTTGATGCATAGAAAATTTTTAAAAGTTGTGGAGAGTCCTTAATTTTCCATTTGTAACATATTAACAAAATTTCCAACTAAAGTCGTGTAAATTAGGTGGATTAGCCTTAATAATTATGTGAGGTTACGGGGATAGGACAGGAGAGGGCCTAGGTAAGAGAGTCAGTGCAGACTTAACAGGCCAAATGACCTCTTCTGCAGTGTGGGGATTCTTTGAATAGGCATTGACAGTGCAAATCTGCCTTTTGGAATTTAACTAAAAGGAACTAAAAGATAAACTGGAGTAGAAAGAGTTATGTTGCAGAGACATCATTGAGTAAAATACTACAAGAAAAAGCATAATAAAAGTAATGGCAATAAAAACTAAACCTTGTGCAATGGTGTACAGTGTTGGTAATCATCAATATTAATTGTGAAGATATTGGTACACAAATGCACATTTAAGTTTCAAAATATGTTTCAGTGGGGTTCCCGAGCAAGTCAAAGGTTTAAAAAGCATAAGAGCAGAAAAAAATTGCATAAATAGATACAAGAAATATCACACATCATCAGAGTATAAATTATGATCTCTTTCCACAGTCAGCTGATCATAGTGTTTAATCATTTGCTTAAAGAGAGCAAAGCATTGACAATAACCCGCATTGTGTTACATACATATACGTAAAGGTCACTACTTTGAACAATCCCTGGGGGTGCTTTCCATCTCCACCAATATAGAGGTGACTGACCCAGCCGTTAAATGAGTTATTATTCAACTGTAGAAAGGTTTTGATTAATTGACGGTATTGATACATCAGACAGGTTCACAACTCTTCCATTAATGCCAGATACGCTAAATTCAGCTGTCAATTCACCTCACAATCCTCAGGAGATTTTACCAACTCTGCATCTGCCCTGCAGAGTTCCGTAGCCTTGCACCCAAATCCCCAGCACACACTTCCTGTGGAAGAAGCTTATTGGCAGGAGCATAAATTTATAAAAATGTCTCCTAGTATTTACTTAGAAATTAATACTTAGACACTACAGTGCAAACTGTGTGGAGTTTGCACGTTCTCTCTGTGTCTGCATGGGTTTCCTCTGGGTGCTCTGGTTTCCTCCCACAGTCCAAAGATGTGCGAGTTAGCTGGATTGGCCATGCTCAACTGCCCCATAGTGTCAGAGAGACTAGCTAGAGTAAATGTGTGGAGTTATGGGGATAGGGCCTGGTGAGATTGTGGTTGGTGGGCACTCGATGGGCCAAATGGCCCCCTCCTGCACTATAGGATTCTATCATTCTATGCAAAGAGAGATACAAGCCACATTCTCAGAACTTCAGGAATGGTTCGCAATCATTTAATGTGGAAGAGAGTTGCGGATTTCTGCATGTGTATGCATTTCTTTCAAAAGAAATCTGTATTTTTGCACTATTTTGTTCACATCAAGCTGAATGATGTGAGTATTGGGATTTGGATCCCGTCTTGCCACCCCTGAGGTAGAATCAGCACCAGACAGATTTGACTTATTCCTAACACATGCAAAGCAAGGCAGCATTTAAACCACCCCACCATCTGCCTCAACATTTCACGCAAGCTACCCAAATGGGATTGCAATTCTGGGCCAATTTGTGGACAGTTTTGGTCTGTGGAGCTGTACTCAGTAGGGGGCTAAGTTAAGACTGCTGAAGGTAGTTCAAGTATGTCCCTTGCAGCTGGGAAACACAAATGAAGGAAAATATTGCCAGCTGCCAACTTATTTAAAAACACATAGTTGGACTGAAACTTTCTACTTGATTGTATTGGGAAAAGTGTTATTTTTGCTTTTGTCCACACTCTATGCGTCTAAAACATGCACAGAGCGAGTTAAGAATGTTGCATTGGTCCTGCAGATGTCCTGTCCCTGGGTGTGATGGTCAAGGTCACGTGACTGGGAAGTATGCATCTCATCGTAGTGCATCGGGGTGCCCGCTAGCTGCCAAACGACAAAAGGACGGCTACCTTAACGGTTCACAGTTTTCATGGAAGTCTGGGAAAACAGAAGGCATGTCCTGTCCAACTCCTGGATGTGATGGCTCAGGACACGTCAGCGGCAGCTTTCTTACCCATCGCAGGTGAGAAATCAGGTAACAGTTTCTCGAACACAAAAGCAAAATATTGCAGATTGTGGAAGTTTAAAACAAAAACAGTGAATGTAGGTCAACGGGATCTTGCAGCATCTGTGGAGAGAGAAACAGGTTGATGAAAGGTCAACGACCTGTTTCTCACTTAGCGATTTCTCAAAACATCAGTCGCGAAATTAAGGTTACGACAGTTTTTACATTTCTCAAATTGATCAGAAAATACTAACAATTTGAAACCTTGTCTCCAGCCATCCCTTCTCATGTCTGGCACATAGGGTAGCCAAACCTTCATCATTGTGGTGGAGAATTCAGAAATTAGAGTTTAATCTTTTGAACACTGCAGTATGGAACCCAGAATCAAAATCAAAAGGACATTTTTTTCTTCAAAATTGTGTTTTCTCCATTTTCTTGGAATGGAATCTTTTTGTTTATTAATTATAAAAGCATTGGAATGGGGGCGGGCAGTTAGAAAAAACAACTGTTTGATTGGGCAGGATGGCTGGGGGCAGAAGATCATCTGATGGAACTTTCAGCAATAATTGAGAGATGACAATTTTTCAAAATTCATTTAAAGGCAACGTTGGCTGGACTCACATTTATAACCCATCTCTAACTGCCCTCCATTTCAAAGAGCATTTTAAAATCGACCACATTGCCACAGATCTGGAGTCACATGTAGTCCAGATCCGATAAGGATGGCAGATTGTGATAACCCCCATGATTTATATGGGGAATCCTTGACTGACCTCCCAGTAGCACCCTGTGAAATACGAGTTCCCACGGTGAGAGGCAATTACCTAAATAGGTGGAACTTGTACCCTGAGCCCTTGATAAATTGGTTCCCTGACCAGATTTAGCTATTCTATCATCCCAGGTAGGACTTGTGTACATGTACCACAGGCTTGTGGTTTAACTTTCGGTTTATCAAATAAAACACCAATCCTTTCCAGCTGCCTTCTGAGTTACTGCACAAACTTCCTTCTTTAAAAGGACACTAGTGAATCTGCTGGGCTTTTACAATAATTGGCAATAACTTCATGGTCACCATTAGATTCTTAATTCCAGATTAAATTTAATTGGGATGAAATCCACTGTTCCTGCTATGCTATTGGCAGGTTTTCCCTGCCAATGAGCATAAATGATGTGGCAGCACCAACACAAAACTGCATTTGAACAATATGGAATGGCCAGAATTCTCATGCCAATGGTTTTCTCCAACCCTGCCAGCAGTGCATCCCCCACTAACACTTCACCGTCCCCACACTCTCCCCCAACACCCCTCTCCCCATCCCCACCAACACAACCCCTCCCCACACCCCTCCAACATCCCCCTTCCATATCCTCCAAACACCCCCATCCCCACCCCCTCAACATCCTCTCCTCCCCACACCCTTCCTTTCCCCAACCCCCCAATGCTCCCCTTCCAACACCCCCCTCCCCAACACCCCCCTCCTCACCCCTCCAACACCCCCATCCCACCGCCCTCAAACACTCCCCCATACCACACACCCCAACCCCCTAAATACCCCATCTCCCAACTCCCTCCTAAACACCCCTTCCCATACCTCCAACACCCCCCTTACTATTCTCCTCCCACCCACCCAACACCCAACACCCACCCCCCCCCCACCTTCCCAAACACTCCCCTGTCCCTTCCTCCACACCCCACCCTCCAACACCTCCCCTCACCACACCCCCCAATCCCCTATTCACCCATTGGTATCACAGCAACGTGAGGTGACATGAATAGGAAATCTCATTGACAGTAGTGGGACCAGAGAATCCCAAATGACATGCTGTCTTCCACTGCTGGGAAACACACGGGTAGGAGGCCAGAAAATCTCTTCTACTGTGTTAGATTTTAACCAAACAATGAATATAATGTTTCGAGTACTTTTGTTATACTTGCAAATTGTTTTCAGCTGAATGATAGAAGCGTGTGGGTTTAATTGGGCTGGGTGGACAGCATCAAAATCAGTCCACATTTTAAACATGGATTTCCTTATTTTAATTAATACTTTGATTTTTGTTTGGTTAAAAAGCAAAACTAATAGTGGTTTGGAAAATAGAATTGGTTGGAGCAGAAGAGATTCTATACAGGCTGAGGAATTGGATGATAAAATTGAGATCTCAAACACCATCATTGATGAGAGGATATGACTACATGGGAATTTATAACAGAAATATCTGCCAACTGCGGCACAGTGGTTAGTCTTGCTGCTTCATAGCGTCACGGACCCAGGTTCAGTTCGTCCTTGAGTGACGGTCTGTGTGCAATTCACACATTTTCTCCCTGTCGTGTGGGTTTCAAAGAACAAAGAACAAAACAGCACGGGAAACAGGCCCTTCGGCCCAACGAGTCCGCGCCGCCACCCCGATGTTCCCACCTCTACCCGTGATCCCTGTCTATGTTTATAGATCTTTGAATTAAAAACCAAATTGGAGACAATTTAGTGAGAATTTGTTTTGCCAATTAGCCTAAGAGCACATCTTTGGGATGTGGGAGGAAACCAGAGCACCTGGAGAAAACCCACGCCAGCACGGGGAGAATGCACAAACTCCCATAGACACAGGCCCAAATCCATGTATCTGCACAGCACAGCAATAGTCTCTGAGCTGTCGTGTTGCCCATCAAATGGTCCAGGTCAAGCGTACACTAACAACATGAAGCACTAGGATACTCTTGAAAAAAAATCTAAGAGCGGTCCTCTCACGACCCATCGTGTGTATGCCCCTCGTTAGACAACAAGGTGGACCAAAGCACCTATAGGAGAAAAACAAGTACATCAATATCATCATCTATTTACACACTTCCCAGGGACTCCCACAGTCCAAAGATATGCAGATTAGGTGGATTAGCCTTGGGAAATGTGTGGGATTATGGGTCTGTACAAAGATGATCTGTTGGAGAGTCAGTGCAAACTCAATGGGCTGAATGATCTCCTTCTGCACTGTAGGGATTCTACGATTCTAGCTGTGAGTAAGGTTTTGTAGGTGGAAATTTCCCACAGCTTTTTGTGGTGCTTCTTTTAACATTTTGGAATAGATTGATGTGATATTCTGAAAAGATTTATCATATTGAGATTTCCATCCCTGAAAAAAAAACCCATGGAATCAACATTCCATACCAGAGAATTTGGTTAGGTTTATTCCAAAAAAATGAAGTGCCACAAAATTCGAAGGACTATGAATATAATTGAAATCATGATTTGTCCGAGTGAGGAATCTCACAGGGTGCTCTAGCACTTGACTCGTTCCTGCACTCTCCATCCCAAAAGACTTTGGCCGCAGAATTGCTGGAGATGTGAGCTGACAATACTGTGGCAAGGGGAGTAGGGACCTGAGTGAATAACAGGACAAAGAGTGTTTCTCATGAACCAAATTAGGGATTTGGAAGTAAATAGTGGAAGGACTGAGAGGGGTGAATTGGATGGGTGATTTTAATGTCAAATCAAGTACAGAAAGAGAAATTGAAAGAGGGAAGGAAAGATTGCACTAATAAAGAGACAGGGGAAAAAGGCTCTTTCAGCTGAGCAATTACACGCATGGATTCTCGAAAAGGCCGACAATACTTTGGAATGCTAACATTCTCTATAGAATTACATAGAAATTAACCCATGGAAACAGGTCTGTCAGTTCGACGAGCCTGTGATGGTGTTTCTCTTCCAAGCTGTGGCTATTGACTGCATGAAAGTATAATTAAAAAATAAAATCAATTATTGATAAAACAAGGATTTATTTGGTAAACTGATTTTTTTTGAGCTGGAACTGCACAGATTAGGGTGACTATAACAGCCTCTACACTTCAGTAATTCTTTGGTGCTATATGAAAAATCCAACTTTTCTCCTTGGTTTCCATACGTAAATATGGCCAGTGTCACATTGGGAGAGATTCTTGACTACACAAGAAACTTTCAGTACTAGATAGTAATGCTAGAAGGTCCAAGAAAGAAATTGAAATCTGATAACTGAAGTGTTATGATCAGGTGAGGAGGGATCAAATGACTCCCCTCTTTTCCCTCGCCTTGTTTGACTGCAACAGATATATTTGCAAATTAAATGAAAGACATGATCAGGCTTTCTTAGTATTTAAAAAGGAAACAGGAGACATTTTTATTGTACTTACCTCAATCTAAGAAAAACAATGAAAATGCTCCAACTTTCATAAAACACAAAGTTGATGGTTACACACATGCAATTAGATTGCAGTATATAGATTAAGTCATTTCAAGTTCAGCAAAAGTAAAGCGGTATTCAGCTCTTGAAGGTTGGTGACTTGGCTGGCATCGGGCTAATGCCACAAAAGTCTAAAGGAAACAGTATTTAAAAGGAATAGGGATGAAATACTTTATCCATTAACACATCACTAACAGGCCACCAGTGAATAATCTGGGGAAAGAGCAGGCACGTGGGCTCTTCGAAAGATCATGATATGAAGATGCCGGCGTTGGACTGGGGTAAAACGGAAAGAATTCCCACAGCACCAGTTTAAAGTCCAAACAGTTTATTTGTAGCAAAAGCCACAAGCTTTCGGGACAGGCTGTCCCTTCGTCAGGTGGCTAGGAGTTGCGGCTTGTGCTACAAATAAACCTGTTTGGACTTTAAGCTGGTGTTGTGGGATTTCTTTCTCTTCGAAAGAGCCAGCACACGATCGGTAGGTCAGTTGCCTCCTTCTGTGCTGCATTCTTTCATGAAACAGAAAAGAAAAACATTTTAAAATGTTACATTTAAATAATTTCCCACAACAGTTCACTACCTGAAGCAATAAGACTGCTTACTTGTAATATTTCACCTTCTGGGCAAGAGTGGTTGATCAGTGGTTGAAACTGGCAGTGGTGCGCATCAGGGATCAGTGCTGGTTCCACTGTTATTTGTCATTTATTTTAATAATTTGGATGAGCGTATAGGAAGCATGGTTAGCAGGTTTGCAGATGACACTAAAATTGGTGTCAGCAGACCACGAAGAAAGTTATCTCCAATTGCAATGGGATCTTGATCAGTTGGCTGACGAATGGCAGATAGAGTTTAATTTAGACAAATGAGAGGTGATGCATTTTGGTAGATTGAACCAGGGCAGGACTTACTCAGTTAATGTTAAGGCACTGGGAAGATTTACAGAACAAAGAAGTCGAGAGGTACATGTTCATAGGTTCTTGAAAGTGAAGTCATAGATGGACTGAGTGGTAAAGAAGGCTTTTGGCATGCTTGGTTTCATCAATCAGAACATTGAATACAGGGATTGGAATGTCTTGTTGGAGTTGTATAAGACATTGGTAAGGCCACACTTGGAATATTGTGTCCAATTCTGGTCACCCTATTATAGAAAGAATATTATTAAAGTAAAAATAGTGCAGAAAAGATTTACTAGGGTGCTACCAGGACTTGATGGACTAAGTTATAAGAAGAGGCTGGATAGACTGGGACTTTTTTATCTGGAGCGTAGGGGGCTGAGAAATTATTTCATAGATGTCTATTAAATAATGAGGGCCACAGATCAGCTAGATTTTCAATATATTTTCCTAAAGGTAGAGGAGCCTAACATTAGAAGACATAGGTTTAAGGTGAGAGGGGAGATTTACAAAAGTATCCAAAGGAACAATTTTTCACAGAGGGTGGTGAGTGTCTAGAACAAGTTGCCAGAGGTGGTAGTAGGGGCGGGTACAATTTTGTCCATGTAGATAGTTACATGGGTATAGAGGGATATGGGCCAAATGTGAGCAATTGGGATTAGCTAAGGGTCTTTAAAAAAGGGCAGCATGAACAAGTTGGGCCAAAGGCCTGTTTCCATGCTATAAATCTCTACTATGACCTATTGGAACTCCAGCTCTATAAATATCTGATTAAGGTAAAACAAAACTAATGTGATAATTTTGCATTTTAGAAACAATGGGTGGAATATTACAACCTTAACATTTCATCAGTGGTCAGAATTATTTCCCAAATCTAATGGCTTGAGGTTTGTCCGCTGCACCATCTTACCAATCAAGAGGCCACCTTCAGGAGCCCTGGCCAATTAGGAATGGAAGGTGGACAAGTTGCCAAGTGAAGCAGCTCCATCAGAAGAGGCAAAAGCTGCTAATGTAACAAAGACACCATTGTGATATCCCTGAACAATGCAAAAACATAGCATAAAATAGACTGTGGGGACAATTGCCAGATCTCCTCCATGTGATAGCTTGTGGCTGCAGCTGTGGCTCTCTATATCCATGGCTCTGGGGATGTGAGTTAGTTAGCTGATGTTTTGTTGGGATTGTCACCTGCAGCAATTTGCCAGGCTCAGTTCCGTCTGCCCAAATGTTCCTGTTTGGACATCAATCTTTAGAATCCCTAGACTGCAGAAAGATGCCGTTTGGTCCATCAAGTCTGCACAACTCTCTGACAGAGTATCTTACCCAAGTCCTCTCCCCTGTCCTATCCCCATAGCCTCAAATATTCGCTGTGGTTTATCCCAAGACAGTAACAGGCATTTAGCATAGTCAATCCACCTCACTGGCACATCTTCGGACTGTGGGAGAAAACCAGAGCACATGGAGGAAACCTATGCAGACGCGGGGAGATTGTGCAAATTCCACGCAGTTATGCAAGGCTGGAACTGAATTTGGGTCTCTGGAACGGTGAAGCAACAATGTTAACCACTGTGCTGCCCTAAATATCATTTCATAATTATCTGTTAGTTGTTCTGTGCACAGCTTTCTGTTGGACATGTGATAAATTTTATATATAATTATAGATATCATGAATATTTCAACTTAATTAATAGATGCTGAATTAAAATCACTTAAATGTTTCGAGGTCCATTTTTATAATTTTATAAATTTAATTTGTTTCACTTTCCTGTATTCTTTTTAATCCAGCCTGTCAGGATGTCCGAGAGCAACATCTGCAATGAAGAAAGCAAGGTTGTCAGGAGAGGAGATGTTGACGATAAAGCAGCGAGCCAGTAATGGTAACCAGACTTCACCTATCTTGCAGAATAACCCAATGTATGATTTAAAACAGAGTTTCTTAAACGAATTTGCTACGAATCTTCTCATGCAACCTTTGGAGATGCTAAAGATAAGCTTTTGCTCCCTTGGCAACTGGCCACATATAATAAGCTCGAATTAAACCATTTCTCATTCAAAAAAAAAACTCAATTAATTAACAAATTTATCATCTGTGACATTTTTGAGAAAGGAAGTGGAGGGAAACAGGCATGAAATGATATGCTGATGTTATACAGTCACACACAAAGGTAATTACAAAATTTCATTCAAAATAATACTCAGAAAAAATACTCAGTGATGATATAAAGTAACAGAACTACCCTTTATAAATACAGTGATTCTAAAATGGAAGGTAGATTGAAACCTTCTTATCAGTTGGATTATATACAAGAAAATATTATAAAATGGGTTATGAGGAGGTAATAAAATTGTCATGTTCCAGTGTATTCTGAACTTTCAGTCAATGCTTTTCAAAGATTTTGAACACGATTTATTAAAATGGACCACTGCAAATCATGTGACCTTTTGATTTCTGAGCTCCAGACAGTTCTGAGTTGTGAGTAAATACCTGATTAATTATGGACATTCACAGTCATTTGCAGACTTCACACATCCCTTTGTTTAAGGGTGGGCCATCAACAAAAGAAGTATAGCATTCCAACCATCCCCTCTTTCTGTTTCATTGTGAACAGAATAGATATTTAAACCTAATGTGTGTTAGTTGAATGTGAATGGATTCCATTGGCCATCCATTGGTGGCCTCTCATCCAAACCTAGAGTGGATGATTTTCAAATTGTTAAATGATAACACAGAAGTTGTAATCAATAGACACCATCCCTTTTTTGGAAAAGGATGTTTGAACTCGTACAAGCTACGTGATAAAGATGACCACATGATGTCATCATGTTTAAAAATTTAGACTTTAAAAATTTAGTAAGAAACTGCTCAATGACAGAGTTTTGTCAGAAAGCCATCACCCAGCTGCATGTCACCTAAGTAGCCAAGATAGTAAACAGAAATACCTTGAAAGTGGGAGTAGGATTCCCTTCAACTTTGAGTCCATATAAGAACCAAGTTCTTGGACATTTGATTGTAAGAAGCCTCACAGCTTACTGAAAATCCTGTGCCCTACAAGATCTTCACTTCACATAAAGAATCAACTCATTCAAAAAAAAACTACAGGGCTGTTACATAAGAGACTGATTAAATTCTCTTTTCCCTCGTTTGTATCTAAGCCATGTGTGAGTGATAGTGTGGGAGAGTCGAATCAATGAGATGTTGTGTTTTAAATCTCCAGGGCAAGCACATGATGATAAATAACTTTTCCTAATTTAAAATCACAAAAAAACTTGCTACTAGAATTATTTAAGTTGGAACAATCAAACTCAGGTTAAGAAAGTGCATCGTTCTCACATGCAAAACACACTGATCATGGACAAGAAAACATATTTCCTATTTGTGATGCAATGGATATTAGAAAAAGAGATTGCATGGGATTCAGGGCTGGTCAAATCAAAGTAAAACTGCTGACAAAAATATTTTGTTGCGATCCTTCAAGTATTAGGTTCTATAAACCAGCCTTACTTTGCACTTTGTTATCAAAGGTCTTGTTTAGAGAAAAGTTCTGGAAGATCTTATTCGTGTTTCAGCTACATGCTACATAGTTGATAAATAAAAAGGGTGGTTGTGTATAACATTAGTAAGCTAGTATATGCAGTTGAAGCAATATAATAAGGAAAAGGCTCTCTTATTGTGTGGGTCAAATGTGTATTGAATTGTAAAACAAAATTACACGGCATCAAAGAAAAGTAAATAAAGCAATAGAGTATTGCAGTATGGAAAGAATTATTGTTTGGCAAAAGAGGCAAAATAGACTTTGCAGCTTACATAAATCTCAAATATGACCCATGCACTTTTGAAAACTTTGCAAAACGAATGTCTTAATGATTGTGAGAGGTGGTGATATAGTGGTATTGTCACTGGACTAGTAATCAGTGACCCAGGATAATGCTCTGGAGACCTGGATTCAGATGCCACCACAGTAGATGGTGAAATCTGAATTCAAATACAAATTGGAATTAAAATGTCTAATGGCCATGAAACCATTGTCAATTGTTGTAAATACCTGTCTGATGCACTGGTGTCCTTTGGAGAAGGAAATCTGTAGTTCTTATCTAGTTTCTAAAGGACATCAGTGTGGTTGATTCTTAACTGCCACTCAAAGCAATGGCAATTAAGGATGAGTAATAAATGCTAGTGATGCCCACATCCCATAAATTACTTTCTTTAAATGAACAGCAAAGATAAAACTGTTAGCATTTCAATGAATGTGGTTATTACTAAGATTGTAGATTTATTAGATTTTAACTTGTTTTTCAGCAATAATCAGTGATACAAAGGAGAGAGGGAGGGGAGTGATGAGGGGGAAGGGGAGAGTGGAATCTGATGCTAAGTCACCTACTGCAGGTTCTGTCATGCAAATCTGGATGATTTGCCACAGGCTGGTCTGATGAGCTTCACATTTGTGTTCAGGCAGAAGAGGCTATATCACAGCAGTTAAATGAAAATACCATTAAGTGGCATTTTTGTAAGTAATTACTACTCATATAGTGTGGTAAGTTTGTAATAACAATAATAAGATTACAAAAATGTGTGCTGATGCAGTAGCCAATCCTCTGGATACTATTACTTTAATTCAGGTTATATATTCCTTTGCAGTCTATGCACCTCAGGTTATATATTCCTTTGGTTATATATTCCTTTGCAGTCTATGCACTTCAATTATTGGGTGATAACTTCCAAGCTCCCCCAGTTGCATTTGTAAGGGAACCCAAAGATGCACAGGGGAATCTCTTTTGGAACTTTACAGTTGAGGGTTTGTGCAGCAATTGCTCAGAAATGCTAACTTCATCTGGGCAATCGTGCTGTACTGGGAACCATCTAAAAATGTGACTTAAATCACATTTACATCAATAGCTACCCAGAAAATTAGCAGAAGCACCCAGAACGGTCACCCGAAGGAACTCACCTCACAATTCCGACAGCTGAGGGCACCCCCCCACCACCATCATGTGCCACCAACTACCCTGACTCCCCCAAGAATTCTTCCCTCACTATGGATCTGATTTGTGGACAATCTGAACCCTGCAAACCCCTCTCTGACTCATGCACCTACCCCCCCTCCCACAAATCATAGTGCTGACCCCCAACCCTGCAGCTACCAACTTCTGAACATTCTCCCCTCACCACAATTCCCAACCCCCCTGAAGGTTAGAAAAGAATAATTCAATCCCCCCTTGTTGTTTCCCTCTTCAAGAAAGGAATTAGGAATGACCCTGGTAATTATAGACCAGTTAGTCTTACTTCAGTAGTCCAGAGGTTAATGGAAAGGGTCCTGAAAGATAGGATTTATGACCATTTGGAAAGATGCAGTTTAATCCAGGATAGTCAGCATTATTTTGTGAGGGTTAAATTCTGCCTTTCAAATTTGATTTAATTCTTTGAGGTGGTAATTAATGTATAGACAAAGGTAGAGCAGTTGATGTCATACGTATGGATTTTAAGAAGGCATTTGATAAGATTCCCCATGGTAGGCTCATGAAGAAAGTAAGGAGGTGTGGGATAGAAGAGGGTAGTAGTGAAAGAAAATTTTCAGACTGGAGGCCAATTACCACAGGGGTCAGTGCTGGGTCCTATGCTATTTGTGATTTTTATCAATGACTTGGAAGAGAGGGCTGAAGGTTCGGTTAGTAAATTTTCTGATGACACCAAGATTGGTGGAATAATGGATGAGGTGGAGGGCTCTTGCAGGCTGCAAAGAGACATTGATAGGATGCAGAGCTGGGCTGCAAAGTGGCAGATGGCGTTTAACCCTGATAAGTGCGAGATAAATCGTTTTGGTAGGACAAACTTGAATCGGATTACAGGGTCAATGGCAGGGGTCTGAGGAATGTGGAGGAACAGAAAGATTTTATGGTTCATATCCATAAATCTCTGAAGATTGCCACTCAGGTAGATAGAGCCGTGAAGAAGGCTTATAATGTGTTAGCATTTGTTAGAAGGGGGTTTGAGTTTAAGAGCTGTGAAGTTATGCTGCAACTATACAGGACCTTGGTAAGATCACATTTGGAATACTGTGTTCAGTTCTGGTCACCTCATTATAAGGATGTGGAAACATTGGAGAGAGTGAAGAGGAGATTTACCAGGATGCTGCTTGGTTTGGAGGGCAAGTCTTATGAGGAAAGGTTGGGGGAGCTGAAGCTTTTCTCTTTGGAGCAAGGAGGATGAGAGGTGATGATAAGGGGGATAGACAGAGTGGACACACAGAGACTATTTCCTCGGGTGGATGCAGCAGTTACTAGGGGGCATAACTATAAAGTTCATGGTGGGAGATATAGGAGGGATTCTTCACTCGGAGAGTGGTTGGGGTGTGGAATACACTGCCTGCTGTGTTAGTGGAATTGGACACTTTAGGAACTTTCAAGCGGTTATTGGCTGGGCACATGGAGCACACCAGAACGATAGGGAGTGGGAAAGCTTGATCTAGGGTTTGAACATAGCTCGGCAGAACATTGAGGGCGAAGAGCCTCTACTATGCTGTACTGTTCTATGTTTCTATGTTTAATTCTGCTTAGCTTCTGTTGATTCAGATGAAACCAATTGCATAAACCAGTGGTCGTTACGTTGCTGTCATTAGGCCATTTGCAGCACGATGTTTCCTAAATTGTGGTTCTGAAGAGGTCTGCTGTTCTGTATAAGCTTCCAATAACAGCTCAACTGCACACAGAGAGAGGGATGGTCAACCTTCATGAGTAATCCTGATAGAAATCAAGATCATTTCAACCGTCTGTACTCTGCGTACATAATTGATTGATCTCACAGAAGTTTGATAACGTTTAGCACGCATGGTCAATTTCAACATTTTTAATCAATATAGCTTCATCTCATATTTAAATAATAAATCGTCTTTCTATTTAATGATATCATTATATTTCTACTGTAGTCAGCTATTTTCATTCATCTATTTTATCAATAACTTGCATTTAAGAATAGCTTTGGAAAGTTGTCACATAACATCTGTTTATACTGTCGAATAGCCAGCCACGAGGAATTCTGCAAGTGAATCTAGGTAGATCTTCCGATTTTACCCTCTTCTCTGTATGAAAGTAAATGTTTTGTAGCTTCCCATGATTTAACTATAGATAAGAAACCCACTGAGAAATGAAACTATGAACAAAAGCTTCCATTTCATTGTTTGGAAGGACTTAATGTGCTTTATAATATTATGGATTAAGTAGATCTTGCATTGGAACAAAAACCAAATTTGTCTTTTATGAAGAGTGATTTTACACAGGCTGGAAGAAACGATGATTGTATCTAAACCTACCATTACTTGGTGTGCAATAATCCAACCAATTAATGCATAATATCAAGAGGTTTATTTTTACCACCAAATCTGAAGAGAATGAGATGGTCATGCTCTAAAAATTATAATGCTGCACTTATGTTCCCTGTCCTGATCTCTTTGCTGCCATTTTGTTGGTGTTTTTTGAAAGGTTGGGGTGTGGAATAGATTGCCTGCTGTGATAGTGAAGTCAGACACTTTAGGAACTATTAAGTGGTTATTGGATAGCACATGGAACACACCAGAATGATAGGGAGTGGGATAGCTTGATCTTGGTTGCAGACAAAGCCCAGCATGAACTGGACATAGCTTGGCATAACATTGAGGGCTGAAGGGCCTGTACTGTGCTGTAATGTTCTATATTCTGTATATGCCTCCTGTGGGGGACAGGCTGAGATCTGCCCGACACAAACCCGTATTGCCCTCTCATGAAACTTAGTATGCATAATAAGATTTGCGCATGTGTCGAATGGGCTTGGACGACTTCGGCCGCTTTCTTTAATCCTTACACCCAAATCACTGATATATGAATAGCTGAGGCCCAAGCACTGATCCTTATGTTATGAGGAGCCACTGGGGATTGGCAGAAGATTATGAGTCAGTAGCAGGTATATGAGAATCCATTGGGGTTGGTGGGAAGGCATGGATTGGTTTGGAGAACGAGCAGCTTTTAGAGGTAGGTGGTGGGCGTTTGTTGCCATGGAGGGTATGAGAGGCCAATTGGTGATGGTGGGAGTCATGTATAGGTATATGAGAGATACAAGCAAGGCCTTTTGAACCAACGTTATAACAAGTTCTTTAAAGCATTCTTGGAGAGTTCATGAGCCACGAACCATGGAGCAGCTGCCCAATTCCTTGAAAATTGCAGGGGAGTTGGAGATGCCTACCTCTTAACAGTAGAGCCAAACAGGTCCAGACTGCACAGTGCAGACTCACTCTCTGCACCATTATCTCCCAACACTGAAAATTGGGGACACCTGGAAAAATCAGAATTGTCCCCCATCTCCATTTCAACATGGTGGGAGGCATGAAAATCTGTGTCTGTGTGTCCTCCTTGCTTTCCCATTACTTTTACTTTTAGCAACTTTGAGAACAGTATACCTGGCACCTTCATCCAAGTCATTGACAGAGATTGTTAACAGTTGAGGCCCCGGCACTGATCTCTGTGCCAACCCAGTAGTCATGGCTTTGAATTTTATGTTTGAGGCCTGCCCAAAGTCAGTGCAATCGGGAACAGATGTGAAACCCATTACCACCCAAGATTGTTGCTGACATGATATTACGCTAGCTAGCCAATTAGTGCCCATTCAGCTTGAAACATCTCTGATGAAAGACTGATTGCTGCCAGGGGCAGGGGATGGGGAGATGCTGAGAAAGGGGAATGTGCAGGCAGGCGCTTCCAACGTGCTCTCTCAGGGGACACCACTGCAGAGCTGTCTGAGGGAGTAGTAAGTATCAGTGAAAAACTATGTCATGAGTATCTGGGGATCACAACCATACGGAGCTCAGTCCCCAGACGGATTTATTAATTTTCTTTGAGCCCTGGGTTTCATCCCGCGCTGTATTGGGGTCAGCGCACCTTGCCAATCAGCCTATCCACGAGCCATAAAGACAGACGGGCAACATAAAATTCCAGTTGATCGCTGCTTAATTCATTTAAATTGGCTTCTTGACTGTCAGCAGGCAAGCTTCCAGCTCATATCAGCTGAATAAAATATCATACAATGGTTGGGGTGAAGACATTGGGACATGTGCCAGACACTTTCTCACACGTTTTACATGGTTCTGAGTCGGACCCACATTATGTCCGAGCAACATAAAATTCTGGTCATAGTTTTCCAACCGTTCATTCCAACTCCATGTTTTCTACTTGTTAGCTAATCCTCTATCTAAGAAATCACCCTCAACACCATGTGCTCCTCACTTATGAAATAGCCTTTTCTGCACCATTTCAGTAAATGACTTTTGGAAATCCAAATCCCCTGGATAGAATTTGTCATTCCTTGTCCAGCTGTCATCTCAGATGGGAAAAGCAAGAGGGTAGCCCACCATTAGTGTTGCTGGGTTTTCCTGTCAGGAAGGCAGACTGAGAGAAAGGGCTTTGAATGAGCCTATTCCACCAGCAAATTAAGTTTTTAAAATACCAGCTCCCCTTTATTCACACTGCACATTACATTCTCAAAGAACTCATCAAGTTGACTCTGCTTGATTGTATTATGATTTTCTAAATGCTCTGCTACTTTTTTAATAATGGATTCCACCATTTTCCTAATGCCAGATGTTGTTAAGCCAACATTACCATAACGATTTAAGAGACTCATAAAACTGGTGAAAGTAAGTTTTGAAAAGATGTTTATAGAATAAAGTAGAGAATGTATGTTGGTTCTCGCTCCACAAAAATCTTTTCTCTTACTAGCCATCTTTGCTACCACCTGCCTGAAAATGTCCTCACACCAAGTAGACATTGTTACACTTACTGGGTATTGATTCTCTTTTATTTCTGATCTTCACAATGTGAAATCACTGGGTTGAATGGCTTTGTTTTGGAAATAAAATGGCCACCAGCTCAGCAGATTAGGCATCAGTGCATCTGTCCTCTTCCTTACACAGTGGGTGTACCTACCCCACAAGGACTACAGCTTTTCAAGGTGTTACCACTATCTGAAGGGCAATTAGGGGTGGGCAATAAATACTTGTCCTGCTAGCAATGCACAAATCCCATTAAAGAATTTTTAAAAATCTTTGATTATTATTCATCATCCTATAAGGGGGTCTTTAGCCCCCCTTATCTTTATGATTTTTTTTTACCTTGAGATAGAATTTAACTTTGTAAAAGCAACTGAATGAGACAAAATTGACAATTAATTTTGCCAAATTAGTTCATCTTTGTGATTTAATTCAGCATAAAGTCAGGTGTCATTAATGTTAGTTAATGCCACCCAACTGGTCAACTTAGTCTTGGGATATGTTCAAAATGGGCCACTTTTAGAACTGGAGATAAATTGCTCAGTGTATCAAAAGTATAATCTCATACTCTTCGTAAAAGAAGTTTTAGCTTGTTGACTCCAATTATCACTAAACCTAAATAACCTAATTGACTATGAGGTAATAGACAATAGCTGGGATTTTCCATGTGTAATATCTGTAAAATCCCATGTGGTAGGGGTTTTAACCAAAAAGAAAAGGCTGTGGTTAGCCTTTTCTAACAAACAACGATATGCTTTTGGGACACTCAATGACAAAAGTCATTTTAACAGCTTCTACCTGGCCCGTACATAGTACAACTGAAAATAAAACATCAGTCTGTGCAACAGCCTAATGACAGCACCATCAAATCATGTGATCAGCTCTTAAAGCAATCATGCAACCACTTAATTAATTAACACTGCACCATCACCATGTGTTTCATGGTGGCAAGCAGTCAATGGGAGCTGTGTAAAGCTGAACAGCTGCAGCCTGCTAGCAGCAGTGTCTGGAACTGCTGAAAAAGTTTTAGCTGATTACCTGCTATTGCCCTGCAGTGGGATCTTTGGTCCTACCATTGTTAATGAGCTTCCTGTTGAATGCCCTCCTTGCCACTGGGAAACCTGCAGTGCGGCAGGACAGGAAGATCTTGTCAGCAAATTCGATACTTAGAATTTTTGGGGGGGAGAATTGCCCCCACATCTTCAAAATAACCGGGGCAGGTGGAGAGCTGGAATGCGAGATAGGATAGAGAATTGGTGTTGTTATTAAAAATCTAAGTGTCACACACTAAGTTTTAATCAAAATTTCCACTTTGTTAAATCAACTAAAACTTTTTCAGCAGTTCCAGACACTGCTGCTAGCAGGCTGGAGTATTCAGCTTTACACAACTCCCATTGGCTGCCTGCCCCTGCAAAACTCTTGGGATATCAGAAGGTGAGCTCGGATTGACCCCTATTATAACATAAAAGTGACCAATACGAACAGCTTAACTTGCCCACTCCCTCAAAAAGTCAGTAGAGTCAGGAACAGAGGCAGCAAGCCAGCACAAAGGCTGGTTTTCTGCCTCTGGAAAAATAATTTGGTCTTCCCACAACTGAGAAATTACTATTTGGCAAATCTGCCAAAAGCATCGATCTTCATAAGTTACTGACTTTCTTCAGCAATTAGAAGACAATGGGATTTTCCAGCCGTGTTCACCTTAAGACCAAAAACTCCCATCCAAGGTCAGCAGATTTTTGCATAGTCCTGTCTCGCCTGCTGTGATTCCCATGGCAGGAAAATTCCACCCAATGGATCTCTTCTTGATTTCTAATTTTATCAAAACTGCCTTTTTAACAGCTTCCAATTTCTATGTGACCAATAGATTAGGGTGTCCCAAAAATATCAACAAAGCATTCTTCTTCAATTCCCCCATGACTTTTCTTCTAGGTTGTTCATGGCAGTGACCTGGGGAGTAATTATTCATTCTTGGAAATTGCAGAATAATCATGGGAGGACCAGGAAAACTAATATGGACAGATACAAATAGATTGGTGCTATATTTGCTATGGTTACAGAGAAAACTGCCAGGAGATGAGCATTCAGTTGTGGGTGATGGACGAGTGAATAAAAATGTCATTCAGGGATAGGAAACGAGGCAGAGAGAAAAGGAAAATTAATCCCCGTGAACTGACTTATCCTGGTTTCATCATCTATATAGCAGTTGTTTTTCAGAAAAACTGAAAGCTAATCATTTGATCCTCTTCTGCATCTGCATTGCAGTAATTTTTCCTGTGTGGCTTTTCAGGTGATTGAACCTACTGTGGCTGAGAGGGCACAGCAGTGCAACTTGCATTCAAATAAAGTCAAAGACCCTTGCACTCAGCTTTCCTGCCAGAACTAGCTAGCACAATAACTTCTGGAACTGTAGTTTTGGAAACATCTTTCTTGAGAGATGTGCTGGTATTGGCAAGAATGTTCTTTTTTGTTGGCTTTCTGAATAGTTAGTAATTCTCCTTGCCTCTGCCTACAAATCTGCTTCATGCCAACTAACAGAAACCAACAGAGCTAAACCTCTTCCTGTTCCTGCACAAATATTCTTATGTCTGCATTTATGTTACCACCCTTGTCCAGACAAAATGTTGTTGGTAAGATGCAGTTCAGGACCAATAATGTTTTATTTAAAGTTGACAAAGTTTGAGATTCAAGATACCAAGTGAAGAATGCCTCAGGATTCCCTGGGTTTGGAACAAAGATAAACTTTACAAACAAGTTCAGAAAGATGAAACACTTTATTTATCTTAGACTCTAATATTCAGTATGAACTACATGTGAACTTACAGACAAACCGTGGTCAAACACATACTGCAGGATAAAGACCAATGTGACCAAAACAGATTCCATGGATTTCTCAACAACCTACCCAGAAGTTAATCACACTTAGTCAGCCAATCTCACTGAACCTTTGGTTGCCTCATGAAGGTTTCCAATCTTCACCTTTAAAGATCTTGTCTTGGAATTCTCTCCAAAACGTCACTTCAACATAGATGGCTTCAATGATGGCTCACATCACAAGGTTTCAATCTCACCTTTTCCACGAAGGTTTCCGCACACACTGAAGCATCAACCTATTAGCACAGTGACAGGTCTTCATCTGCACCAAGCAGAACACTCTTGCTTGAGGATGTACCAATAGCATGGCAGCATGGAATCACCAAACTTTGGCTTCAAGTATTGGATATTTAGATTTAGATCTTCTAAGTATCTTCAGAAGATATTTAGGACTTCTTCTGAGCCCTCTTTGACTATTGAGGCTTCTCCTGAGCCCATTTCACTTAAAGTCTGTTCCCTGCAGCCCTTTCTTTAATTTGAAGTCTGTTCCTTATAGACCCAAATTGCTGTTTTCTGATATTTGAACTGACCTAGTGACCTATCAAAACACTCCAAGAGGATTTCCTTTTGTTATTAGGCAAGAATAAATGTAACAAGCATTGGGTAAGATAAATGTTTAGAGTTTATTTATTTTTTAGTATCACAAGTAGGTTTACATTAACACAGTAATGAAGTTGGTGTGAAAGTGCTCTAGTTGCCACACTCCAGCACCTGTTTAGGTACACTGAGAGAGAATTTAGAATAGAATATGCCGAACCAGCACAACTGTGGGGAGGAAATTGGAGCACCTCGGGAAATCCGTGCAGACACTGGAAGAACATGTAAACTCCACACAGACAGTAACCCAAGCTGGGAATCAAACCCTGGTCTCCACAGACTGTAAACTTACATAGCACACAAAGACACAGAGTGAATGGATTTCATAATAACTTAAATATATTGGCCACTGTTTCTAGACTAACCATTTGGAACAACAGTACCAGTTTTTCACTAAATCTTTCTAAGGAAAACAGTAAAGTGTAAAAATACCAATGTTGTAGCTCACATCACCATGAGCTTATTTGTTCATAATAGAACATAGAACATAGAACATTACAGCACAGAACAGGCCCTTCGGCCTTCGATGTTGCGCCAACCAATATAAAAAGCAATGCCCCTCCAAACTAAACCATTCCCTTCTCTTCCATATACTTATCAACTAACCTCTTAAACGCCACCAAACTTGGCGCATCTACAACTGCTGCAGGCAGGGCATTCCACTCCCGAACCACCCTTTGGGTAAAGAACCTGCCTCTGATATCCGTCCTATAACTATCACCCCTTAATTTAAAGCTGTGTCCCCTCGTGCTAGCTTTTTCCATCCTAGGAAAAAGGCTATCACTGTCCACCCTATCTAAACCTCTAATCATCTTATATGTTTCGATCAGGTCCCCTCTTAGCCTCCTCCTTTCTAACGAAAACAACCTCAAATCCCTCAGCCTCTCCTCATAAGACCTGCCCTCCATACCAGGCAACATCCTGGTAAAACCTCCTCTGTACCCTCTCCAATGCCTCCACATCTTTCTTATAATGTGGGGACCAGAACTGCACACAATACTCCAAGTGCGGCCGCACCAGAGCCTTGTACAGTTGCAACATGACGTTGCGGCTCCGAAATTCAATCCCCCTACCAATAAAAGCCAAGACTCCATATGCCTTCCTAACAACCTTCTCGACCTGACTGCCTACTTTCAGGGATCTATGCACATACACACCAAGATCCCTCTGTTCATCTAGACTACTAAGAATCCTACCATTTGCCCTATACTCTACACATTTATTATTTCTGCCATAGTGCATTACCTCACACTTTTCCACATTAAACTCCATTTGCCACCTCTCGGTCCAGCTCTGCAACTTGTCCAAGTCCCTCTGCAAACTATAACACCCCTCTTCACTATCTACCACTCCACCGACTTTAGTGTCATCTGCAAATTTACTAATCCATCCTTCAATACCCTCATCCAGATCATTTATAAAAATTACAAACAGCAGGGGCCCCAAAACAGACCCCTGAGGTACACCACTTGTCACCGAACTCCAAGATGAATATCTCCCATCAACCACCACCCTCTGTCTTCTACCTGCTAGCCAATTCCTAACCCAATTAGCTAAATCACCCTCTATCCCATACATCTGCATTTTCTGCAGAAGTCTTCCATGGGCCACCTAATCAAACGCCTTACTAAAGTCCATATATACCACATCAACCGCCTTACCCCCATCCACCTCCTTAGTCACTTTTTCAAAAAACTCAATGAGGTTAGTAAGGCACGACCTACCCTTCACAAAACCATGCTGACTATCTCCAATCAATTCATTACTCTCTAAATAACTATAAATCCTATCCCTAATTATTCTCTCCAACACTTTGCCCACCACAGAAGTAAGACTCACTGGCCTATAATTCCCTGGAAGGTCTCTCTTCCCTTTCTTGAACAACGGGACCACATTCGCTATCCTCCAGTCCTCCAAACTTTAAGGTCTTTAATAGACCTTAAAGTGAACATGAAGATCATTGACATGCAAATCTGGTGCCTATAAATTTAAAACTTAGAATAATCAACAAGTGCTGATAGTGCACAATTCCTGCCCATTACTTTATTTTTAAAAAATTCATTTTCTGGGACAGCAGGATGGCACAATGGTTAGTGTCAGGGACCAGGATTCGATTCCTAGCCTGGATTACTGTCTGCGCAGGAGTCTGTACGTTCTCCCCGTGTCTGCCTGTGTTTCCCCGGGTGCTGCAATTTCCTTCCATAGTCTGAAAGACGTGCTGGTTAGGCATATTGTCCATTCTCCCTCAGTGTACCAGAATAGGCGCCGGAGTGTGACGACCACGGGATTTTCACACTAACTTCATTACAGTGTTAATGTAAGCCTACTTGAGACACTGATAAATAAACTCTAAACATTTATCTCACCCTGGACCTTGAAAAGTTGCCACTGTCTGTAAAACCCAAATTGTTCTGAATATTATTGTTTTCACTGGTCTGAAGCAGCACCTGCAGCCAGTCCTCCAGAACTCCATTACTTTCCCAAGTGCATCACGTTATATTACCCTTTATCAGTGCCCATCAAGTTTACACAGTGATATGAGAACATATCTGCTGGAGATGAGAATTAAATTCAAGTATATGAGATATTGCAAGGGTGGGAAGAAACAATGAATGTACTGGATTCTCAGTCATTATATGCTGGAATTCATGCCCCATACATAGCCAATGCGAAATTCTGATCTGAAAGTATAAAACAAATTAATGATGTGTTATGAACTTTCTCTTTTTCTAAATATTTTTCCCAATTCTCATCATAGGCCAGCACAGATAAGATGGTATGAAACTTACGTTTGTGAAAAAAAAATTAAGTAGGAAATAATTAAATTTTGCTCAAATTTAACAAAATGTTCTTCATGTGCAACCAAAACTTACAAATCTTATAAACTCAACTAAACATGGGCTTAGAGTTCCATGCAGGAAATCTTGCCCCATTTCTGATAGATCCAATCTTTGCTATTAGAGCAATCCAAACTCAGCGGTGTCATCAGAGATCAGTGCTGAGTTCAACAGACCACATTTTCATTGTAGCAACGGCCTTATCTCCATTGTGTGGGAGCTACAAATCTTTAGAGTAACATGAATACTCCCAAGTCTGTAAAACTGCCAATAGAACTGTAGAATCCCTTCAGTGCAGAAAGAAACCAATCAGCCCATTGAGTCTGCACTGACTCCCTGAAGAAGCATCACAGCCCGGCCGATCCCTTTGCCCTATTCTCATAATCCCATACATTTACCACAGTGAATTCATCCTTTAAAAATTAAAAATAAAATGTTGTCGGTGTCAGTGAGAGTTAAATAAAATCTAGTCTAGCAATTACAGTAACAATTTGTTGACAATAATCTAAGTGCAAATATCATGTCATTATTAATGATTGGGAATGGATAGTGGAAAAAAAGGAAATGGTCATGGCATTGAGCCTGTCTTCATCATAGAAGTCTTAAAAAACTTCCCAAAGATACTTGAGAATCAGATGAGAGGGAGGGATAAACAAAAAAAAAAAATCACCAGGGAAAAGGTGCTGGAAAAATTATTAGACCTAAAGGTTGACAAATTCCCAGGACCAGATGGCTTGAATTCCAGAGTCTAAATATAAGTAGTGCCACAAATAATTGAGGCACTGGTTATAATCTTCCAAAATTATTTAGATTCTGGAATGATCCCAGCATATTTGGAAATAATTAATCATCAAATGATAGAATCCTGCAGTGCAGAAAGAAGCCCTTCGGCCCATTGAGTCTGCACCAACCACAATCCCACCTAGGCGCTAGCCCCATATCCCTACATATTTTACCTGCTAATCTCTCTAACCTACACATCTCAGGACACTTAGGGGCAGTTTTAGCATGGCTAATTAACCTAATCCGACATCTTTAGACTGTGGGAAGAAACCAGAGCACCCAGAGGAAACCCATGCAGACATGAGGAGAATGTGCAAACTCCGCACAGACAGTGACCTGAACCAGGAATCAAACCCAGGTCCCTGGAGCTGTGAAGCAGCAGTGCTAACCACTGTGCTACTATGCCGCCCCGTGTAATACATATATTCCTCAAAAGAGGGAGACAAAACAGGAAACTTATAGGCCAGTTAGCCTAACATCTGTCAAAAAGAGGGAGACAGAAAGCAGAAAACTATAGGCCAGTTGGTCTAACATCTGTCATAGGGAAAATAATAGAATCCAATAGTAAGGGAGTTACAGCAGAAACATCACAATGTGATCAGGCAGAGCTAACATGGCTTTATGAAAGGTAAATTGTGTTCAACTAGTTTATTGGAGCTTAGTGACAAAGTAACATTCAAAGAGGATAGAGGAGAACCAGTAGATGTAGTACACTTGGATTTCCCAAAAGCTTGGTATATCATATAAAGGCACATGATGTAGAGGTAACATATTAACATGGATAAAACATTGACTAGCTAACTGGAAGCAAAAAGTAGGGATAAATAGGTCTTGTTTGGATTGGCAAGCTGTAACTAATAGAGGGACATAGGGATTAGTGATGGGTCTGCAATCTATAGATTTTTACAATCTATATCAATGACAAACAAGTGAAAGTTCCAAATGGGGAATTTTACAAAACTGAGAGGTGACCTGGTGAAAGTGGATTGTTTAGAACTACTTGAAGAGAAATCAGTGACAGATAAGTGGGAGATATTCAAAAGCGAGATTCTACAGGCACAGCTTAGACATGTCAGCACAAAACAAAAGGGCAGTACTGCCAAATCTTGAATTCACTGGTTATTAAAAAGCATACAAGGTAAGATAAAGCAGAAAAAGAAATCTTTTGACAGTCACAAAAACTTTAATATTGTAGTAAGCCGGAAGGAAACTACTTCTCCCAAAGGTTTGTGAATCTGTGGAGTTCACTACTCCAAAGTGTGCTAGATGTTGTGACAGTGAGTAAATTTGAAGAATTAGACAGACTTTTAATTGGTAATAGGTTGAAAGGTTATGAGGAGAAGGCAGGAAAATGAGGATGAGGAGCGTATCAGCCATGATGGAATAGTGGAGCAGAGTCGATGGGCTAAATGGTCTAAGTCTGCTTCTTTATCTTATAGGAGTATAGAAAGTATAGGGGTGAAGTAAAAAATGTTATAAGGAAAGAAAATAGAGAATATTAAAAAATATTGGCAAGTAAAAGCAAAGAAAAGTCAAAGATCTTCTACTAGTATATTGTGAGCAAGAGAATAACTAAGAAAAGGATGGATCATCAGAAATGTACATATTAACTTATGCACTGATAAAGTTGTGCATAAAATGAGTACTTTGTCTCTGTCTTTAATAAGGAGACGGACAATGCAGATATTTTACTTAAAATGAAGGAATATGAAGTATTAAATAAGAGTGAAAGAGGACATCCTGGAGGTACTGACGTCCTTGAAGGTGGATAAATTATCAAGTTTGGATGGATTGTATCGTCAACTATTAATGGAAGACAGCAAGGAAATAACAGATGTTACAAGGATCATTTTCTGATCCTTACTAGGTATAAGTGTGATATTAGAGGACTGCGAACATTGTACCATTACTTTTAAAAGTTGCAAGATATAGGCCAAATAATTATCATCCGGTCAGCCTGAACTTGGTGGTGGACAAATTATTAGAATCAATTCTGACAGACAATAATCCATCAGGGCTATTCAGCATACGTTTGTTAGGGGAAGGCTTGTTTTATTAACCTAATCAAATATTTTGAGAAAATAATAAGGGTGAATTAGTGTGGTGCAATAGATATTGTCTGCATGGATTTTAAGTAGGCATTTGACAAGATTCGTTTTGGCACACTGGTCAGAAAAGTAAAAGCTCCTGGGATGCAAAGCAATGTGATAAGTTGGATCCAAAATTGGTTCAGTGACAGGAAACAAAGGGTAATGGTCGATGGATGTTTGTGTGAATGGCAAATGTTTCCAGTGGTATTCTATAGGGTCCTTGCTGTTTGTTGTAAATGTTAGTGATTTGGATGTAAATGTGGGTGGCATGATTTGGAAATTTGCATATGACACAAAATTGGCCATGTATTTAACAGTGAAGGGGATAGCTCTCGATTCCAGAATGATATCAATGGTTCAGTTGAATGGGCAGATAAGAGACAAATGAAATTCAATCCAGAAAAGCATGAGGTATTGAATTTGGAGAGGGCAAACAAAACAAGGGAAAATTCAACAAATGGGAGGGTAATTGAATCAAACTCTGATGCTCCAGACTGTGAATTTACCACTATGAGTCAAGAGGGCTGGTTGTCTGAATGAATTTTCTCATCTGGAAATTACAAATGTACCCAATTTGCATTACAGAAAAAAAACATTAATTCCATCAGACCTGTCTAGGAGTCTGCTCTCCTATCTTACTTCATCTCGCCCATCAACTTCTGTTCCTTTCTCCCTTGTGTGTCTAATTTGCATAAAGACATAAGCTGTAGAAGCTTTTCATCTTTTACTCAGAAGAAAACTAAATTGTAAATGTTACAACAAGATCAATCAATACTCTCTTCCCATGTAATATAAATTGTTTTTCCCTTTACAGTTTGGTATTCTTATGAATTGTCTTGATGAATGCAAGATGAAAAACTTTGACAGCATGTGACTTTTTTCCAGCAGTGCTCAAATACTGCCAAATGATTATTTCCCCATAAGTATTATTTTCCTCATTCATTCCATGTGATAGCAAGTTAAGCATTCTTAACACTTCAGTGCAGCTGTTTCTGATTAAATTATCCCATCTTGTCCATAACTTTGATATATTTGACAAGAGCATCCTCCTCCAATGTCTTTCCATCATCATTTAGCTGAGTGGGATTACACTCACTTGGTTTCATTCTTATTCACCAGGATATTATTTGCAATGGCTTATTTTCTGCTCCCACATCTCAGGTGTCTCCCAAGGATCTGTCCTTCCCCCTCCTCTATCTCTTCTGCAGACTGCCCTTTTGCAACATTATTTGACAATACACCGCTGGTTTTCACATGTACACTGATGGAATTCACATGACATCCAGCTCTACATTACCACTAACTCTTCCACTGCTGCTAAATTATCAGACTATCTGACATCCAGTATTGCATGAGCAGAAATTTCCTCCAATTAAATATTGGGAAGACCGAAGCTATTGTTTTCAATCTTCTCTCCATACTTTATTTGCTAGCCACTGATTCCAACTCTACCAAGGTGACTGGATGAGACTAAACTAAATCGTTTGTAATCTCTGTGTCATAATTGACCCCAAGATAATCTTCTGACCACATACTTACACCATTACTCAGACCGTTTACTTCAACATTGCACAACTTCCTGTGTCTCAGCACATCTGCTGCTGAAACTCTTACCCATGCTATTGTTACCTCTAAACTTAACTATTGCAAAGAACAATATGGGTTGTCCCCCATATTCTAGTCTCCATAAAACTGAGGTCACTCAAAATTCTGCTGCATGTGTCCTTACTCGTATCAGGTTTCATTCACTTATCACCCAGTGCTGTGCCTCGTTTTCTTCTATTAAGATCATCCTTAAAACCTACTTCTTTGATCAAGCTTTGTGTAGTAATATTGTGTTATCCCATTTGGAGGTCCAGAAACTTGTATGGTTACACAATAGCTATTTATTATTAACATAACGATTTATATATATATATATACACGGGATCTAGTCCTAACTAGGTGTTATCTTCATAGATTTCTACCAGACTCACAACTAAATTGTACGATTCCCTTTATGAGTTTCCCCAATTGCGTGTGTTAACCCTTATGGTCCTGAACGCTTTAATACTACACATTTAACCATCTGTTTTCTGATTACCTCATGTAGCTTGGTGTCAAATGTTGTTTTTTAATGCTTCTGTTGAGAGCCTTTGGATTTTTATAATGTTAAAGGCATTATTATTATGACTATGATTTATTTGGACTAAGATTTATGGGGTCCATTTGGTTACAATAACCCCACACTTTTAAATCATGCCAGAATATTGAGACTTGAACACTTGAGAAATGGTGAATTCAGAAAGTTTACTGACCATTAGAAAGATAATAAGTCAGAAAGATAAAAAGCAAAGTGTCAAGTATCAAAGTGTCAAGTGTCAAAGTGTCAAGTAACAGCAAATGGCAGTAGCTAACAGTAATTAACAATGAGGAGAAAGTTTAACTTTAACAATTGAACAGACTTTTCACCAACCTTCTCACACCAGGAAATGAAGGCTACAAAAATATGGATAACATGGAAAACCAACTTCTCTCTATACCATCTCTAAAAATTTCGCTCTACCAATATGACTTCCTGAGACTCCCTTTTTATGCTTTGACAATATTGCAGGCCTACCTGAATCAATTGTTGGAAAATAGCCAATTGGTCCAAACTTGACAATAATCAAATAAGAATTTGCCCATTGATTTTTGGCTATTAGGCATGTTATCTCAACGTTAAGACCAAGCTTCTTCTCAAGCGATATCTCTTGAGTTAGCCTAAGTGTTGACCAATAATTGGTTAACATAGTTGTCTGTTATTTAAAGTTGAGACATCATAAAAGAAGCCAGTTCATTCCTTCAGACAAGGTTTTGCAAGTAACCAACAAGTTCATGGTATCTTTTTTCCTTTTGGCCTAGGAAGGGAGCATCTTACAATTCTCATGTCATTTTATGAATGTCTTAATAAGTGTTAATTATACAATGTATAATTATAAAAGTTATAAACATTTTGTGTTCCAGATTATATTGCCAGCCTTCCTAACACATCTATTAATGAATTACTTATTATTTAATTGTCTCTCAATTGAGGCTGACTATTTAACTAATTTGGCTAGTTTCCAATAGAATTGGTTTAGTTTATTTTAATGGTTTTTGTCAATTTAGCACAAAATGCTTAATAACATATTAATTCAAATTACAAAATGATAGTCACACTAAAACTATTGACTTTGAAACCACCAATATGATTATAAATTGTTACTGTTGTCAAATTCCTTATTAGTTCTGTTAGTGATTGTTTTACTGTCTAAGATCTTTAATTTTGAATTCCTCATTAGTGAAACCGTCTTCCTAACACCTACGCTATTAAACCCCTTCGTGATTTTAACAACCACTATCAGGTCACCCTCTCTCCCCCACTACCTCACCACCATCTCCCATCACCACGCCCCCACAACCAACACCATTTCCCCATCTTCTCTTTTCAAGTGAAAGTCCCTTGCCCTGTTCAGTCTTTCCCAGTATTTGTAACCTCTCAGTTCTGATTGTCATAGTAAGAAGTCCCACAACACCAGGTTAAAGCCCAACAGGTTTATTTGGAATCACAAGCTTTAAGAGTGCTGCTCCTTCATCAGATGAAGGGGTGCTCTGAATGTTCATGATTCCAATCCAACACCGGCATCTCCATATCCTTGTTATCATAGTATGTGATTGTTAGACCAGGAATGCACTATACCCCTTATTAGTAAAGGCTTATGTGTAGGCACACAGGCATTAAGTGTTTTACATCCGCAGAGAGGTGTCTCTTGTTTGACACATCCTTCCCAAAATTAATTAGTGATTGACCTAACATGAGCCACACATGATGCCATCAGTATTGTCAAGCATCTGACAGCCAAACCAGTGACCCTTAAAGAGATCACTGGAAGATGCTTCCCAAAGGCAGGCAGTTATTTTTCACTTATGCTGGAACTGGAAAAAGTGGAATACTCACCCCTTTTCAATTGTCTTGTCACTGCTTACCAACACAGCTAGCATCTGATCAGGTTAACTCTTGTGCATGAGACATGCTGTCTATGGGGCCATAAGAAGCACTCTTGGCTCACCAATAGGGTGATCAATTCTGTGTGGTCTTATCGCTGGCTTCATTGGGAACGTGGTGCATCAGGACCACAGGATGTAATCCAGTTTCTATGCCAATGCTTCTAATAGTACCATATTTGAATAGGTCTAAGTCTTAAGGTAAATCCTCCAGATTCCTCAGGAATCAGTGCTGGGATCTTTGCTGTTCACTATACATATAAATGCTTTGGAAGAAAATGTAACTGGTTTGCTTAGTAAGTACATGGATGACACAAATGTTGGTGGATTTGCGGATAGTGATGAAGACCATCAGAGAATACAGCAGGATATAGATTGGTCAGAGGCTGGGCAGAGAAATGGCAGATGGAGTTTAATCTGGATAAATATGAGGTAATGCATTTTGGAAGGTCTAATAAAGATAGGAAATAGACAGTAAATGGCAGAACCCTTAAGAGTATTGATCTTAAAAGAGGGATCTGGGTGGACAAGTACGCAGGTCACTGAAAGTGGCAATGCAAGTGGAGAAGATAGTCAAAAAGGCATACAACAGGCTTGCTTTCATTGGCCAAGACATTAAATTTATAGAACCTCAGTTAGGCCACACTTGGAATATAGTGTTCAATTCTGGTCGCCACACTACCAGAAGGATGTGAAGGCTTTGGAAAGGGTACAGAAAAGATTTACCAGGATGTTGCATGGCATAGAGGGCATTAGCTATGAGGAGAGATTGGAGAAACTTGGTTTATTCTCATTGGAACAACAGAAGATGAGGGGTAACCTGATAAAAGACTACAAGATTATGAGAGGCATGGACACCAGTGGATAGTCAGAAGCTTTTTCCAAGATGGTGAAGTCAATTACTAGGGAGCGTAGGTTTAAGCTACAAGGGGCAAGGTTTAAAGGAGATGTACGAACAAGTTTTTACACAGAGGGTGATGGGTGCCTGGAACTCGTTGCCGAGTGCATTTGAATAAATACATGAAAAGAATGGGAATAGAAGGAGATGGTCCCCGGAAGGGTAGGGGATTTTTAGATAAGTCAGGCAGTATGGTGGGTGCAATCTTGGAGGGACAAAGGGCCTGTTCCTGTGCTGTAATTTTCTTTGTTCTTTGTGACTCACCATTCATTATTGTATTAATACTATGGTTACAATTTCAATAAATGATTCTGACGGTTTTAGAATTCTGCCCTAGGTATTGCAGTCAGCAGCAAGGAATTGAACTTGCTGTTTGCCTTATTGATATCTGCAAAGTTTAAATATATGCTTAGAGCAAGACCTTGTTCTATTCTGGTTTACGATACAGCGTAACAACCTTTACAGAATATCTGAGGCACCTGTGAGGAGAAAAAGACTAACCTCCTCCAGAGGTCCCCAACATCACTGATGCTAGTCTTCAGCCAATTCAATTCACACCACATAATATCAAGAAACAACTGAAGGGACTGAATACTGAAAAAGCTATGGACCCTGACAATTTTCTGGCAGTAGTATTGAATGCTTGTGTTTCAGAACTAGTCACATCCCTAGTTAAGCTGTTCCTGTACAACTAATTTGGCATTTACCAGACAATGTCCTGTACACAAAAAAAAAGGACAAATCCAACCCGTCTAATGACTGCTCCATCAGCTTATCCTCGATCACCAGTAATGCGATAGAAGGGATCATCAACAACACTATCAAGCAGCACTTGCTCAGCAAAAACCCGCTCATTGATACTCAGTTTGAGTTTCGACAGGGTTACTCAACTCATGACCTTATAGTAGCCTTGTTTCAAACATGGACCACAGAGCTGATTTTCAGAGGTGAATGATTAGCTTTGACATCATGGCAGCATTTAATCGAGTGTATCACAAGGAGCCATAGCAAAACTGGATTTAATGAGAATCAGGAGGAAAACAGTTTGGAGTTATACATGACACAAAGAAAGCTGTGATGTGGCGATGCTGACATTGACTGCGGGTAAACACAGTAAAAAGTCTCACAACACCAGGTTAAAGTCCAATAGGTTTATTTGGTAGCAAACACCACTAGCTTTCGGGACTCTGCCCTTTCATTAGGTGAGTGGGGAGTTTTGGAGGTGAATCATCTCAGTTGTAGGACATCACTGTAAAAGTTCCTCAGGATAGTGTCCTATGTCCAAACAACTTCAGCTGCTTCATCAATGACCTCCTTCCATCATAAGGTCAGAAGTGGTGATGTTCCCTTATGGTTACACAATGTTGAACTCCTCAATACTGAAGCAGTCCATGTCCAAATGCAGCGTTACCTACACTATATCCAGGCTTCAGTTGACAAGTAACACTGGTGCTATATAAGTGCTGGGAAATAACTAAATCCAACAAGAGAGAATCTAACCATCGCCCCTTGACATTTAATGGCATTCCCATCACTGAATACCCCACTGTTAACATCCTGGGGGTTACCATTGATCGGAAACTGAACTGGACTAGCTGGGTCAAAATCTTAGAACTCCCTCCTTAACAGCACTATACATGGTCCTACATCATAGGGATCACAATGGTTCAAGAAGGCAATTCAGCATCACCTTCCAAAGAGAAATTAGGGATGGACAATAAATGTTGACTTACCCATCAACACCCACATCCTGTAAATGACTTTTTAAAATCTATGCTCTTCAGCTAAACAAATTGAAGACACTCTACGTACAATTTTAACTCTGTGCAAGAAAGTTTTGTGTGAGTTACAATCTCGCCTACTGAGTCTAAACTTGGAAGTATAAAGAAGGAAGTATCAATTAGATTTAAACAACGTACAGACAACAAAATAATATCGGGAAGTGTGAACAGAAATGGACAAAAGGATCAGACAGAAAAAGTAAAAATTATGTTTTTTTTTGAAGTGTCTAAAAGTGATAACTTCTGAAGGAAGTACTCCACAATTGTCAAACTGAATTTTCAACATCACTAATTGCCATTTATCGCACAATTAAAAATTTACTTCCCCCCTCAGTGCACCAGCATGAACATCTATTCTGCTGTTTAGTGGGAAACTAATGGGCAAATATCCCTACATCACACCATTGCATTGATTTCAGTGCCAAGTCTATTGCACTTTAAAGGAGCAGGTTTCTGACAGCAATTTTCAGATTTCTGGATTTAATTGCTTGTGAAGGTGCCATCCTACTTACTCTGTTATAAGGGTTATTGATGTTTGCCTCATCATTATTCTCCAAACAAAATTTAGGCCTGTGCATTTTGCTCAGTAGAAATGTGATTGCTACTGTTGGGGCCTTCTGGTCTGCCTCAGAATAATTCTAATTGTTTTCTGATGTTGTTTATGCAAACCCCACTCCCCATCCCAGTCTGTAAAGTCATGGTTTAATATTCTGATCAAAAGGACCGTAGGAAAATGTATTGTTGCTGAAACCTTCATCTGTTACTCCTGAGGAAAATGAGGGAAAGTGGAAGAAAATTATAAAGTTTTTCCAATTTTACTGGCAGTTATATAGAAGAAATATGCTTGAGTGGCATTAGCAATACTTTAAGTTAATGTTGATAAAAATGATGAAAAAGATAAAGGAAACCCAGCAGTGCTAAACATACAGCAGGTTCTAATTTGTACACTTTCTGTTTCTGAATTTATTTTTGACTATATTCGCATCACTGACACATTTTAACACACTCACTAAATAAGAATGCACAAATCAAACTATGGTTTTAAGAGAACCCATCAGTGATTTCTTTTAAAGTTTAAGATTACAAAAATTTCAGTCAATATTAACACTTTCTTGAACACATGCGTAAAAAAGTAGCATTTATTTTGTTTGCTGGATAAAATCAGCTGTCAATATTTCAGTGAATAAGATTTAAATTCTGAACTGTGTTTGAATAATTCAACAATTATCTCTAATTTTTTAACTTATATTTTTATTCCCTAGGGATAGAGAATGATGAAGAAATCAAGCAGCTGGATGAAGAAATTAAAGAATTAAATGAATCTAATTCCCAGGTGGAAGCAGATATGATCAAGCTTCGAACCCAGGTAGCATGTATAAATAATTCCATGATGTGTGCATGCGCAGAAAGTCTTCCAGCCCTTGTGGTGAAAGGTGCTGTGTATTGTTGTCAATATAAAAATGACCTAAAAATCAATATATAGAAAAGATATAAAAATTAGATTCAATTTCCGGGTCTCCATCATTAAACCATTCCTCCCAGCTTACCCTCCACAGCTCAAAGATGAGCACGTTTAGAATCATAGAATCTCTGCAGTACAGAAGGAGGCTATTCAGCCCACTGAGTCTTCACCAACTCTCTGAAAGAGTATCTTACGAAGGCTTACCCTGCCCTATCCCTTAACCCCACATATTTACCCGCTAATCCCCTAACCTATGCATCTTGGGATAGTAAGGGCCAATTTAGCATGGCCAATCTACCTAACCTGCACATCTTTGGACTGTGCAAGGAAACCAGAGGAAATCCATACCGATGCGGGGAGAACGTGCAAACTTCGCACAGTCACTCAAACTTGGGACCCTGGTGCTGTGAGGCAGCAGTGTTAACTACTGTACCACCGTGCTGCCCAAGTTCTTGGAGGTCCATGTAACCAGAGCCCACCAATGCACCCACCTAGTGATAATCAGCTGCTGCCACTTAGTCAAAGTGGACTGAAATAGTCTGAAAAAATCATGCATAGACCAGAGGCAGAAGTAGGAATCTGGTTAAAAGTCTGGTCTCAGTTCTGGCCTACTGCTTCTGATTGGTTAGCAAAACTATCCATATAATGATGTACCAAAAGTGTGTGATGCACATCAACCATCATTAAAGCGAAGCAGTAACAACCTACAATCCCATGATTTATACCCTGACTGATTTATACAGATTAGTGGACTGAAATGGTCACTGCAGAGTGTGATTGAAACTAGCAGCAGCAGAAATGCACTGCAGTGTACCTCCTGGGTCCAGGACAGAGCTCTGCTCCTGATCAGTAAACCTTCCAATGTTTTGCCAGTGAGATGAGGAACATTAGCTTTCTTAAAATTATTGCGTAAGTTTGTTTTTTTTTTAATGCTCAAAAGGTTTGAAAAGAGCAAATGAGCCCTTTTAAAACCCAATATGATTCTGTGCTGGAGCTAAACCAATGTGGCCTACGTATTAAAAATTAGGTTTGCTGGAGTGATCACATCAGAGTCAGATCAGAGCCTGGCCTGAAAGTTATACTGTCACTTCAGTGTTGCTGAAGAGGGGAAGCTGCTTTCACAGTGACATAAATGGGAAACATAATTACATCCTCAGTAGTTCAGTGGATTAGCACAAATGAACACTGGAACTGTTCCCATGAAATGGTCTCCAAGCACATTTAGTTCCCAATGCACTATAAAACCCGCTCACAATCATATTGTATTATTCATGTTGCATACTGTGAACTAATGTATGATGAAGTGTTGTAGCCAAGACAAGAGTCTCAAACTGCTCTTCAGATTAGATTCTCTGTAGTAAATTTCTTGAATATTATATCATAGAAAACATTTATTCATTTATATTTTCCCTTCTTTAGGTCCCCCACACCATGCATCAATCCCTGGCTGAGAGGGGGGTAGGTGATCTGCTGTCTTTGCCACTTTGTAACAGGCTACTCAGAGCTCTGCCGGAGTGTCCCAGGTTGACTTGCATGATGGCGGTTTAAGTCTGAGCTGTGGGGAAGCATCTGCTGGCCTTTGCTCTGCAATTCTCACAGTTACCTGGCTGAGATCACCAGATGTGAACCCACTTACTACCACTCAGCAGTTTAGTGAATTACTAAACGAGCACCAAATGCATACTCTTATCAGTATTTAGAAAATCTGCTAAAAAGAAGGAAAGGTGGGTTTTTTTTTGAATTTACAAGGAATAAAGAACTTCTAAGTGGTTAGGATAATCTTCAATGTACGAAGCTTCCCAGGCCACCAGCAAACAGTGATGTACATTCACAAGTCCGCAACCAACCCCCTCTATCCCCTTACTATATTTCATAGAAAAAACAAGTGTGTCACTATTTTTGTACAACCTGGGACTGGATGCAGCATTATCAGCCCATCAGCATTGCCAGATAAAGTTGATACATCAACATATTGGATAACCATAAATGGAATGCATTGACAACCAAATTGCCATTGATTAAATTCCAGTACTAAACTGACTGAAATTGAATCTCTTCCATTGGACTACTAATACATTATTAGGCTCCAGCCACAGGCACGTACTTTTCATTTTAAGTATTCTTGTATTGGGAAGCTGATGGCCTGATTTTCACAAAGCTGGCATAGACACAAGCTTTGAAATTACTGTTGGTGATATTAGCAGATCAACCTTTAAAATCAGATATGATGTTCCTTTGACTATTTCTTAGCATGGGCATTAATCCATTTACTGCAAGTGGATTAATGCAACTCGTGGATAGGTGGACAGAGGAATGTCATAGCAAGGGGTTAATATTGCCAACACTTATTTCCAGGCTATGAAGGAGCAGTTTTTTTTTAATTACAGGCCACCCAAACACAAAATCTAGTCAAAAATTGATGAATAAACCCAAGATTACACAATTGAATTCACCTTGGTCTTGAGATTACACTGTACAAAAATTAGCACATGAGCATTTAAATACATTTATATGTAATTCCTTTATTCACAATTCTAATGAAGGTGTGTAATCATTTATAGTAAAGGAATTGTTTAGAAGCATGCACAGCATTCATACACTAATCTTCAGAATTTCAAGGCCTTTGGCTTCTGAATTTGGTATGGAATTCTCTCATTTTTGATCCTTCAGAATTAATCATGTATTTTAATTGGTATTGTACAAATTACTTTTAAGATTATTTATGAGCATTGCACATTTTACTTTTGGATTTTTAACTGTATTTTGGGGGATTAGGCAACTGGTATTGTATGCTTACTATTTAAGATTTGTAAGTGGTTTCGTATGCATTATCTTTAAGATTCCTAAACGTGTGCATTACCTTTAGGATTAATAATTGGCATTATGTGTGATAACTTTTAAGGTTACAAACTGGTGTTGTATGCTTTGTTTTACAGATCACAACAATGGAAAATAACTTAAAAACGATAGAAGAAGAAAACAAAGCAATTGAACAACAGAATGAATCTCTCCTGCATGAGTTAGCCAACCTCAGTCAGTCTCTGATCCACAGCTTGGCCAACATCCAACTACCACACATGGTAAGAGCGGAAATAAAAATACTTAAGTTAAATGTTCTTCAAAATGATGGCAAGTCAGAACTCAATTTTTTTGCAGATTTATCCAGTAAATTACTCATATGTTTTATCGAATCTGTAGAAAATCAACAAGAATTCTTATTTGCCAAAGAGAAGGCCTTTTCTCCAGGGCAATAGGGTGATTCAAACCCCAAAGAGATTTTTGGTGAGACAAGTATGAAATGCTGGACTGGAGAATTTTAGCCCCCATGCTTCATTTAAATGCCTTCAGGCCACTTCTTGATTTTGGATAAAAAAAGTGGGCAATTCTGACTGACAGTATGGAAAGATCTAACAGTCAAGGTAAAGAGCAGGAAATTTTTGGAAGTTATCAAGGGTTGGAGAGGGACATCCAGGTAGGGGAGACCAAAATTTTCTTTCTGGGGCCCAGAGAAGGACAAAAGCTGCTCCTGGTGTTACAAAGTTTCACACTGGTGGGTCTTCAGTCTGCATATTGCCTTATCTGATTTGATTTGATTTGTTATTGTCCCATCTGTTGGGATACAATGAAAAGTATTGTTTCTTGCATGTTTTACAGACAATGCATGCTATTTATAGAGTGCATGGGGAAAAGAAAAAGAGAGGGGGCAGAATATAATGTTACAATCTTAGCTAAGGTGCAGAAAAAGATCAATTTAATATGCGGTAGGTCCATTCAAAAGCCAGATGACAGCAGGGAAGAAGCTGCTCTTGAGTTGGTTGGTATGTGACGTCAGACTTTTTTATCCTTTTCCCAACGAAAGAAGTTGGAAGAGAGAATGTCCGGGATGTCTGGGGTCCTTAATTATGCTGACTGCTATTCAAAGGCAGTGGGAAATTCAGTCAGAGCCAATGGATGAGAGGCCGGTTCACATATGGACTGACTAGGCTTTGTTCACGACTCTTTGTAGGGTTTCTGCAATTAGTTCGCAGTTTATATGCCATTGGGATTATTCTAATGTAATAGGAGTCTGATCACCATAAATTTATGCCTCATGAGCAGCTCATTTAACCCCTTCAGGTTAAAATTAAAAATATTATGAAAGAGTCAATTTGCCTGTAGGTAAGTAACTGCCCACACACCTGGTTTCTTAACTGATCCATCCAAATGCTTCTATTAGCAGGAAAAACATTTGATCTGTAATTATTCTGATGTGCCTTTCATGCCCAAGCCATACATTTTCTCTGTAGCTAGAGATTTCTTCTCAGTTACTGTTATATTTTTCCTGACTCAGAGGCTTGGACCTCATTTGGCTCCAGTTTATTCATGCAAGGAGTGATCCTTCACAACCCAAGTAGGAAAGGTCACAGAGATCACAAAGTATTCCAAAGAAGACAATAATTGTAGAGACTTTAACCTTGTAGGAACATAAATTCTATTTAAATTTTCAGCCAAATGCTGTTGTAAAATGTTTAAAGATACCAAAATAAGGAAAAATTGGTGTAGACTCTACTTTCTGTCATTTAATTTTGGTAACCCACATTCAAGTTTTTAGGAGTTAACATTTAGTCTGTGTCACTAATGAGCCTTAATAGCTACCTAGAATACATGTTGCAAGTTCAATTGTGCACTGCTCAAATTTATCCAGTGAGAATGGCTATCATTGTAATCTTATGAATCTGCACTCCAAATAAAGAACCTGGCTGACAGATTGCACTTGTTGGAAAGCCCAGCAAATAATGGAAAGTGCACAACTGAACAGTGAATATGCACGTCTGCCAGACCCATGTTCTCTGACAAAGCATGAGTTCAGAAAATAACCAAGAGATATAAATAACAAAAACCAGAATGATAAGGAATGGGATAACTTGATCTTGGTTTCGGACAAAGCTCGGCACAACATTGAGGGCCGAAAGGGCTTTACTGCGCTGTACTGTTCTATGTTCTGTGTAAAAAATTAAATCTAAAAGAGGACCGTCTGGATTATTCACACAATCATTTCCAAAGGTGGAGATTGATTCTAAGTGTTTCCAGCAAAGGACAAGCATTCAAATATACCAGTTAGGAGTAGGAGGGGGCCATTCAGCCCTTCAAGCCTGCTCCATCATTCAGTAATAGTATGGTTAACTTGCCTGTGGCCTTAACTCCACATCTGCCTACTTCCATGACCTACATGAAAATGTTGTGGGGGGGAGGGGTCATTAAAAACCTGAGTATGTCTCAGCTCACTTGCAGTGGCAGCTGCCATCTTGGATAGAGTGCTCTGTTAAAGTTGAGGAGAAATATGCACTATCCTACTGTCTTCCCAAGTGAGGCTTGCCCTGGGAACTGCCAATTGCCTGTCATATGCCCAAGATTGAAATTATATCCCTGGACTTTAATCCATGGGCACATGGAAACATTCTGGAGCAAAATCTTGAAGTTGTGCAACAGTACGGCATTTCCTCAGTTGAAACATTAAACATATTTGAAAACCAGCAAGGCAGACACAGTGCATGTAAGAATAAACTGAAATACTAAAGAAGATGATTGGCTGCAAAAGTAAAAACATGAGTCCAAAGTTCACAGTGCCCACGGCAAAAATAATTGAAACTTGAGAGTAAAAAAATGGAACAATCAGCAAAACTAAATTTCTTCGAATAAATATTGGTGCTGTAAACCAATATTTACCAGTCTATAAGAGGTATAGTTGAACTTCACAAGCATCAGGATCACAAGTGTGCTCATTTGAATTGGTTTATAATGTGTCATGGGCTTAAGGGACATCATTTAAACAAAAATACAATTAAAATAAGACCTACACATTCCACTAGCACAGTCTCATTTTGAGCCCTAAAATACCTCATTGGAGTAATGGATATTATTTATTTTAGTTATTAAAATTCTGATGTTTTTTGATATTGAACCATCACTGCACATTTAATAAAATATGAAAATATGATTTTCAAATATTATCAAACAAATAATTATGAAATGATAATATATTAGTTATCTAATATTTAGCATTAGAAGTTTTACCTATTGCATGTGAGGACTATGGATGATTATCATGTGAAGGAGGAGTACTAACCAGAATGAACAACCATAGAATATAAGTTCAGATGTAAGATCAGATCATTATCCTGGAGTTTGTTTTGAACCGCCTTTTAGAAGTAGAGAAAAAAAAAGCATCTTTTTCATCTGGGGTTATATATAGGTTATGAAAGGGCAGGCTGTACACCCTGCTCACAACTGAAAGAATAGATATAAAGAACAAAAAAAATTACAACACAGCAAGCTTGTACTGACCATGCTGTCTGACTGAACTAAAGCCCCTCCGATATGGCAAATGGTATATTTGATTCCATACTTCCATTATGATCTTACATTCTTGCACCTTTTATAAGTGCCACAGAGTTTTATGGTTTCAAGTTATTATAAAATACAAAGTCTGTGAATATTTTTTCAATTCAGCCAACAATAAAGGCACAGAATGTGAGCTCACTTGGAAAAATGTTCAGATGCAAATCCCAGACTCAAATTAGTTTACCTTGTTTCCTGTTGACTTCATAAATTCAGTGTGAACTTCTAGCATTGAAAAATAATCTAAAAAATGAGATCCAGATTCTGCTAATGGTATAGTTCAGAATGATTACAAAGGGTTAACTACAACTATGACCATTCAGCCCCTCCAGTATCTCTACCACACCATTCCATTTCACCTGGTTGATCTGTATTTCTGCTCCATTTACCCATCTTTGTTCCTTATCCCTTGATAACCTGACCTAATTCAAACCTATCAATCTTAGTGTTAAAATTTCAATTTTCCCAGCATCCACAGATAGACTTATAACTTCCAGATTTTCACTACCCTCCATGTGGAAAATTCCATCCTGATTTCATTTGCAAGATCATTTGGGATTTCCCAGAGGATGTGTTTTCTCTGTACCGACCTTATCGACTTAATTATTGATTTTTAAATACCTTGAATACATTATCATTCAATCTTATCAATTCAAAGCAGTGCAAAACAGTCTTATACAATCTGCCCTCATAGGTCAATCCTTGGCATATTTCTGATGTTGTACCTTTTTCTGCGCCAAAAACACCTTTCTAAGGATGACTTTGGCTGAGACTTTCTGTAACAAATCACTTATTTGTGATGGATCAGGGCCAAATCCCTGTTCCCACTAAGCATGGAATTAGAGATATCTTGAATGTATGTTCCTTCTTGAGGTTAGATGTTCAAGTCTGAACCAAGTTGAAGCATCACTTCTTCACATTTTGTATTTCAAATCCTTTAACACAAAGACCAAAATTCCATAAGCGATTTTGATTACTATGTGTACTTAGTATAAGAACAAAAATGCTGGAAAATTACAGCAGATCAGGCAGCTTCTATGCAAAGACACAGAGTTAATCTTTCAGGTTAATGATTTTTCATTTGAACCTGAAACACTGGGCTGGATTTTCATGGAGTCAAGGAGATTTAACAGACCTTTAAATATGATGACAAGGACCTAATTTCAGGATTTGTGACCCTATTTCTGGCATTCCCAATTTTCAGCAGCATAGAATAAGGATGCAGGCTGATGTAGGTGACAAGTTCTTCAGCAGGGATAGTCCCTCACAATTTTCAAGAGGTCAGGTTTTCAGAGTCATAGTTCGCAACCACTAAGAGATGTCACTAGCCATAGTTTGAATGAGGGAACTTTTTGAAAAGCAAGTTCGAAATAGCTTACTCATGCCACCCACCCCACAAATTAGATCCGAGAGAGGACATTTCTTTGTTCCCTATTATAAATTTCCCTGTTTCTGACATTAAGAATATTTATCTTCATCAATTTTTTTCTCCTCACATACCTATATAAACTTTTACAGTCAGTTTAAATGTTCCTACAAACTTACTCTCATATTCTATTTTCTCCTTCTTGATCAGTCCCTTAGTCCTCCTTTGCTGAACTCTAAACTGCTCTCAATCCTCAAGTCTGTTGTTTTCTTGGCCAATTTGTATACCGCTTTCTTATATCTAATAATATCTCTAATTGCTCTTGTAAGCCATGGTTTTGCTACCTTTCCAGTTTCATTTTTGTGCCAGACAAGAATAAACAATTGTTGCAGTTTGCTCAGGCACTTGTTGAAAGTTTCCCGTTGCCTTTTCACCATCATTCCATTAAGTAATGTTCCCTAATCCATCATAACCAACTCATGCCTCATATCATCATCATTTCTTTGATTTAGATTCAGGATCTTAGTCTTGAATAAAATACATCACGCTTCATCTTGATGAAAAATTCTATCATTATTCCCAAGGGGTCTTGTACAATTAGATTGTTAATTATCCCTTTTCATTACACAATACCCAGTCTAGAATATCCTGCTCTCTAGTTGGTTCCTCAATGTATTGGTACAGAAAACAATCCTGTATACACTCCAAGAATTCCTCCTCTACATGGTATTGTGACTAATTTGATTTGTCTAATCTACATGCAGATTAAAATCACCTGTAACTACAGATGTTTCTTTATTGCATACATCTTTAATGTCCTGTTTAATGTCATTTCCTACATCAACGCTACAGTTTGGAAGTCTTTATACAATCCCTACTAAAGATTTTTGCCCTTGGTATTTCTTAGTTCTATGCATTTAGTCTCCCCATTGTTACAGTTAATATCGTCCCTGAGTGTGGTTTTTATTTTCTCTTTAACCAGCAATGCAACTCCACCAGCTTTATCTTTTTGTCAGTCTTTCTTAAATATGGAATACCACTGGATGTTCAGTTCTGATCCCTGGTTACTCCGTAGCCATGTCTTCATAGTCCTGACTATACCAGACCCATCTATCAGTACATCTATTTGTTTGATAAATTAATCCACTTCATTGCGAATGTTCTGTGCATTAAGGCACAAAGCCTTTATGTTCATCTTTTTAACATTACTCATTTCATTCCCACTATTTTTCACTGAGGCCCAGTTTGAATCTGGCTCTTGGTTCCTCTACTTATCACTTTTCTTATTTCCCTTTCCATCTTTGGTTTTTGTCCTCGATTCTGCCCGTTTCACTCCTTGCATCAGTTCCCATCATTAAACACAGTGTAGGTATAGGTCTTCCTATCTCAATACTGCTTTGTTACTCATTTTGAGGGCTGTTCTTTCTTTGCTAAAACAGGTATAAAATCATAGAATCACTACAGTGCAGAAGGAGGCCATTTGGCCCATTGAGCCTGCACCAATAACACTTCCACCTGGGCTTCATTCCCGAAACTCCATATATTCACCTTTCTAATCCCCCGATACTAAGGGGCAATTTATCAACCTAATCTGACATTTTTAGGCTGTGGGAGAAAGCCGGAGCACATGGAGGAAACCCACGCAAACAAGGGGAGAATATGCAAACTCCACACAGGCAGTAACCTGAGACCAGAATCTAACGTGGGTCCCTACTGCTGTGAGGCAGCTGTGCTAACCACATGCTGTGGAACATATAATTTATGTTCCACAGCATATGGGGTGGGTGCAATGTTTCAATATATTGTCCTCTTGCCTCTGGAACTTGAATTTTAATTTAACTCTGATTAACATAAGTTACTTTTCTTATGGTAGTGCAAGACTTAAATGAAATTAGTTTGAGCAGACTCCCATGGTGCATGGCACAATATTTTTCAATTATTTGACACAATTTTGGAAACATTGGCAGTCATAAGCAATTCGGATGTGGGAAATTAACATGTCACATTGATACAATGGGATGTTCTTTTGATGTCAAAATAAAGGTACACTTCCAGGGCAGCTTAGATGTGATTTAATCTGACATAACAAGGAAAATTAAATGATATTATTCCCCAGCATAGGTATCATTTACCTTGCTGAATACAAAATATAGATCTCAATAATCAGTAACGATGCAAGCAACTTATTGTTGTTTCCTGATCTATTGTGTGTTGGAAAGCTACTCTATGTATTACATTGAATCCTGACTTTTTATTTCTCTAATAACTGTGCTGCAGTTTGATGACATTTAACAAACAAAAAAGACACATTTCCAGTACAGATAAACTGGTGGCTTAAAATTGTATAAATTGGAATGAAGCATAACGTTGAATGATATTTTATTGTTGCAATAAATTAATTAGACTAATTGAACAATTAACTAATCAAAAACAGATTTGATTGCGCTACTTGTGTTGTACAAGCACAATGGTGTGCAATACCTAAATAAAAACTATTCTTACTTGTAGCATGAAAGAGATTTTTTCAGAAGGTGCCTGACGGTTGTATCTTTCACTGTGCAGGATCCAATAAATGAACAGAATTTTGATGCCTACGTGACGACTTTAACGGACATGTATACAAATCAAGATCGCTATCAGAGCCCGGAAAACAAGGCCCTACTGGAAAACATAAAGCAAGCTGTAAAAGGAATTCAGGTCTAAAGACCTCTTCCTGGTTTAAAGAGAAATCTTGCTAGGAAGCCTCACGTTTTTGCTGCTCTAATTTACCAGACAGTGTTGAATATCAAAACTTTATTTCTGTTACAAAAGGTGTTATGCGTAGGAGACTTCATAATGATTTTATGTCCTGCTTTGAAAATAGTAATTGCATTTAATATATAGTTTTTAAAAACATTCACATTTTGTACGTTTTCATATGAGATGACATAGTGTAATATGCCATGTAATGTTTATAGCTGCCAACGTATGCACTTTTTTTTGAGTGTATACTCTTGAATGGTCGACGGAACAAAAAAAAATGAATAGGATATGAATTCTTCCAAATGCTTTACAAAAAGGGAAGAATTTAATATTACAAATTGAATTTGACAGGTAACAGAAAGCTTGGGAGCATGTGAGCTATGATCTGACTATGTATCGCTGTCACTTGGATACTCTGATTTTGTGTCTCATATGGGAGATTGTGTTTTACAGAATTAAAAAAAAAGAATTTATGTGCATATTGTTTAATAGACAAGGATTGGTAGCAAAAATGCTCTAGTTTTGAACAACGCTTTAAAAATATTATGCGCTTTAGTTTTAAAAAGGATTATGATTAGGTGGGGACACTCAAATGAAATTATTGTTTTGGGCTTTTAGAACAGTGATTGAGATAATGAGTAGCTTTAAGATTGTTTTAGTTTAAAATTTGGCACATTAGCCCTATGTCCTCACTGTCCTGCAATACTCCTAGTTCAAAAAAGAGCAGTAGGGTTAGTGGTAAAAAAAACAAAGTAGCCCAGTGAGGGCCCAGGGCTAAGCTCCAAGACAAGGTAACTTGACAGAAAGATTACTTACACACTGCACTGATTGGTGTTGTGACTTCAGCAGCCTTCTAGGCCATAAGATGCTTACAGCAATGCACTTCAATGAACATAGGACGGCCACTGAACACCACAGCACACTTTCTGTGAAGTTACCTTGTCTTGCAGTTCACAGTACATGTTAATCTGTACTATGGGTCTCTGTAGAAGGAAGTATGGGTTTTATACCTTATTAATAATTTCATCTGACTGGAAATTACAGGGTCACTGTCCCTAGAAACCTACCAGTTCTACTTTGCACTTACCTTGTCCTATATCCACAGTGTAATAAGGTGTGCAATTGCTGATGTCGTCAGTCACATGACACAAGTCGCATGAGTCTGAACAAATGAAACACAGAAGCCTGCGTGGCCACCGTTGCGGCGATAGCCATTATGGAAACTATTGGGTACAATGCTGTCAGAACAGGAAATATGATACAATGTTCAATGTGAATACATAATCCCAGCAGCACTTTATTCATAGTCATTGTGCAAAACTTGCAAAGTTTTCCCAATGGACAAATTCTTAACTAGCTGGGAAAAGATTCTGTAATTACTCTGGGTCTGTGCGGCATTGAGCCTGCACGGTGCCCAATTCTGTTGTGCTATTAGTTGTAGCTGCCATGTTCAGAATTGCCTTTTTGAGAGCTAAAGCAAGGTGCTTGTCTTTCACCTTATGCCATATATATACATATATACTTGCCCTAGCCTCTTTTAGGGCTTTGTTCTTCATTGATTGCATATGCCTTTTTTTCCACTGCATTGTGTCTGCAGCTTCTATGCCAATATAGTAATGCTTTTAATAGAGTAAAGAGCTAGTTTGACTTTTGGATTATTACTGTTCTCACTTATGTAAATGGAAAAGGGATTTTAAGCACAAATCTGCTGCTCATCTAATGTTGGTACATAATATCAAATCAAAACGTACCTGTGACTCCGACATAGTGAACACAGACGTGTCACATATTAGAATGCTAACATTTCATAAGGATTATTGCAGATTCGTCAGAGTTTATTTATAATAACTTATTGTTCATATTCATTTCTAAGTTAATTTAAGTGATATTCATTTATTAAGACAGGATTTTGTATAAACTATTTATTGTGCTCTCTGTGGAACTGAAGTTTGATTTATTTTTGTACAACACAGCATGGATTTGTTGACATTTTAATTTTGCTATAAATGTGTGAAATCACAAGTTGCTGTGATGATTCATTTTTAAATTGTGAACTTTGTACAATTTTGTCATGCTGGATGTTGACACATCTTACTATAAATAAAATTGTGTTGCCACATTTGTAGCACAGTGGTTCTCTGATCAGTGTTAACATTTTAACTTTATTGTATGTACTGGCAGCTGTGGCAAATAAATATTCAGCTAATATAATAAGTATTTCATGAACTCTGCCCTCTTATTGTCATACTTTTGCATGCTGAGCCTGATCAGGCAAGGACCTCGCTTATGCATGCAATCGTGTAGTCTTGGAGCTTACTGGCCTTCCAGGTAGTTACACCCTTGATGTTACCTGTAAAAAAGCTCCAGCAGTTGGACGTGAGGACACAAAAATTAGTTAAAGGCCATAAATCTTTTTTAAAAAATTGTAATGAAAATAGGATAATGGAAAATAAAGGTAAAAGCCAAAAAATTGTGTTTGCTGGAATCATCCAATCTCTTAATGGACACTATTAGCACCATTCTCAGCCTTTATATTCCCTTTGACCTTTTGCCTAGATGGTTAACCAATCACACAATCCCCCGCACCTCCCGCCCAGCACCTTTCCCTCAGCCTTGCAGTATTCATTCTATTTTCTTTGTCTATAACTCTGACAAAGGGCATCCAGACTCGAAATGTTGACTTTATTCCTTCTCCACAGATGCTGTCAGACCTGCTGAAATTTTTCCAGCATTTTCTCTTTTTGTAATGGAAAACAAGTCTTAACTTGGGCAGCCTTTTCAGTGGGAAGTCAAATTAAATAAAGCTAAATCTTCATATAAGAACCTCTGCCCTCTGGCAGAGCAGGTAGTTACAATGCCCTGGATATCTCTCATGGCCTTGTATCAAATCCGACTTTATCATTATAAAATGATATACAAAATGATAAAGTCTTATCATTTCACAGTGAGCCTTCTCTTTTAGTGAAGGAGGGATAATCCCAAAGCAAATTTTTAAAAAAAGTTTTACCAAGAATATTTTCTATGTTATACCAGCTTATCAAATATTGTAATATAAAATGATGTGCATAATTAATCTGTTAGTGGTAAAGAAATGATGGGTAACTTCCAGACCAATTGGAAACTGGTTGCTATGATAATAAACCAGAAGCTTCATGGATGTTGTCAATGAGACATCACTATCTTAAATTGTTTCATTGCTATGTATGAAGATCTCATTTGTGTTCATCAAGTCATCTATAAAATCCATGTTATATTTAACATTACTTGTGCACTAAGTTGGCTGTTAAGGAACTGATGTACCAGAGATTTTCAAGTAGATGAACACTCTCATTAATTCCATCCAATCTGTCCCATCCAGATAAGATGTAACCAAGTACACTATATATACACCATTTTACCACTAATTCTCCTTGGAGAGGCAATAAAAAAAGGAAGAGCTCTGAAAAGATTAAACAGGGGCTGGGGCAGGTGGCGGGCTGGGTGGGGGGGATGATTGCTGTGTGTAGCAGCACAGGATATCAAAAAAAAAGCTGCTGCCAAGAACCTAAATGGACAACTTTGGTGCAAAGATTTTTTGATTTTGATGAAAATAAAAATGAGTAGCAAGCACTTTCAGTGCACAAGAGGGAGCGAAGTATATTTTAAAATTTTTGACATTTTTTAATTTTCGTATTTTTTTCTGTAAAGAGCCACACCATGGGCTACCACCGTAATATTGAGGAAGACGGGAAAGTCAAGATACTTCCCTGCAGCTCTTTGTTTAAAAAGGGCTGCAGAGAAAAGCCTGGGAATACAGGACAGTGAGCCTCATATCTGTGGTGGGTAAGTTGTTGGAAGGTATTTTGAAGACAGGATCTACCGACATTTAGAGATGCAAGGACTGATTAGGAACAGTCAGCATGCTTTTGTGAGTAGAAAATTATGTCTCAAAAATTTGATTGAGGTTTTTCAAGGGTAACCAAGAAGGTAGATGAGGGCAGTGCAGTTGATGTTTCTACATGGACTTTACCAAGGCCTTTGACAAGTACTGCATGGTAGGTTGTTGTGTAAAGTTAAATCTCACCAGATCCAGGATGAGGTAACTAAATGGATACAAAATTGGCTTGATGACAGAAGCCAGAGTGTGGTTGTAGAGGGTTGTTTTTCAAACTGGAAACCTGTGACCAGTGGTGTGTCTCAGGGATCAGTGCTGTTATTTGTCATTTATATTAATGATCTGGATGAGAATGTAGGAGGCATGGTTAGCAAGTTTGCAGACGACACCAAGATTGATGAAGAAAGTTGTCTTGGATCGCAACAAGATCTTGATCAATTGAGTCAGTGGGCTGACAAATGGCAGATGGAGTTTAATTTAGATAAATGTGAGGTAATGCATTTTGGTAGCTTGAACAAGATCAGGACTTAGACAGTGCTAAGTATTGGGGAGAGTTACAGAACAAAGAGATTTAGAAGTTCAGGTTCATAGCTCCTTGTAAGTGGAGTCACAGGTGGACACAGTGGTGAAGAATGCTTCGTTTCATTGGTCAAAACATTGAATGCAAGAGTTGGGATGTCTTGTTGAAGTTGTACAGGACATTGGTGAAGCCACACTTGGAATACTGTGTACAGTTCTGATCACCCTATTATAGAAAGGATATTATTAAGCTAGAAAAAGTGCAGAAAAGATTTACTAGGATGCTACATGTTTGAGTTGTAAGGAGACGCTAGATATACTGGGACTTCTTTTTCTCTGGACTGTAGAAGACGGAGGGGTGATTTTATAGAGGTCTACAAAATAATGAGGGACATAGATCAGTTAGATAGTCAATATCTCTATCCAAAGATAGGGGAGTCTAAAACTAGAGGACACAGGTTTAAGGTAAGAGGGATAAATACAAAAGGAGCCAGAGAGGCAATTTTTTCACTCATAGGGTGGTGAGTGTCTGGAACAAGCTACCAGAGGTAGTAGTAGCGGCGGGTACAATTTTGTCTTTTAAAAAGCATTTAGACAGTTACATGGGTAAGATGGGTATGGAGAGATATGAGCCAAATGCGGGAAATTGGGATTAACTTTGGGCTTTACAAAAAAGAGCAATATGGACAAGTTGAGTTGAAAATAGAGTTAACGTTTTGAGTCTAGATGACCAAGAGTCAGGGTCTGCTAAAAGGTCATTCAGACTCAAAGTGATGGCTCTATTCTCGCTCCACAGATGCTGTCAGACCTACTGAGATTTTCCAGCATTTTCTATTTTTGTTGTATGTGTTGGGGAAAATGCATGCTTCACATTAAATTAGCAGAGAAAGTTATTTCAAACAAATATGTAATTTGTTTATAAACATTTAACAAAACAGACTAATTTCAAGGCTGATTTGATTTTTTTGTGGAGAATTGCCCATATTTTAATTTTAGTTTTGTGGGAAACTGGTAATGTAATAGAGATTTGAGAAACATCTTTTCACTGGGAATTCAACAGTAAAATTAAGTGTGCTAATATAAATTTCTTCATACAATGTAGTTATACATATGTCACCTAACTCAATTCATTCAGCTAACGTATTTCGAAAGTTGACTAAAAGCCACTGCACCCTTAACGTCCTTTCGTCCGATACATATTGTCACTCATGATACAAACCACTTCATGCTTGAACAGAGATTGCTTTTTGTTGTATTACTAAGTAATTACAGCATAGAAGCACTCCATTCAGGTCAGTAGGCTTAAGTTTAAGCTTATTTATTAGTGTCACAAGTAGGATTACATTAACACTGCAATGAAATTCCTGTGAAAAATCCCCTAGTAGCCGCATTCCGGCACCTGTTCTGGTGCACTGAGGGAGAATTGAGTATAGCCAATGCACTTAACCAGCATGTCTTTTGGACGGTGGGAGGAAACCGCAACAATGGGAAACCCACGCAGACACAGGGAGAACATGCAGACTCTGCACAGACAGTGACCCAAGCTGGGAATGGAATCTAGGTCCTTGGTACTGTGAAGCAACAATGCTAACCACTGTGATATGGTGGTTTTTACTGGTACTCCAAGTTTTCAAGAACTCCAACACGTGATCAAATTTCAAACAGAAATTGTCCATTGCTGACCATGGCACAGTGGAATTTGGGTTAGCACTTACAGCACTCTTGTTAGGTTTGCCAACCCTCCAGAATTGTCTTGGAGCCTGCAGGAATTGAAAACTAATCTCCAGGATTGCTACTGTAATTCTCCAGGAGAAAAATCACTCAGGCATTAAACAAAAGAGTGTTCTTTTTCCCCACTTTCATTTTGAATATTTACATTTATTGGTTTAAAAAACGAGAGGGGAGAAGAAAGGCGACATCACAGTCAAGGTTAACCAAATCAGGGAACAAAGGGAGAAGTTAGTGTGCTCAGTGACAGGTGAGATGAGATACAGGGGATATTTAAAAATTGTAATTTCGGATTATGACTACAACCAGTGCTGACAACTTAATACTTTAACGGACGCATATTTGAATGCCTGGAAGCAAACTTCTCTCCACAATCAAGTTAATTAGTGGAAGTAGGTAATACACCAATTAATGTCCTTCTAAAATGTTAATGAGGTATTTCTGAATTGAATATGATTAGCATTTAAATTTAGAATGTACAGTGTGGGTTTCTCAGGGCTCTAAATAACTGACCAGTAAAACAGAGAGCCAGCATTGAGCACAGTTCATGCTAACAATTATTTATACATGTGATTATGCTATCTGAAAAGAAGTTCGCTTGTTACAACTGATGTCTCAGTTCTCTTCAGCAAACATTTGGCAGTCAGTTTGTACGTTGATGTAGCGAGCTTCTTTTGAATATTGGTGACATGCAAAGTGCCAAGATAATGATAGGAGGTTCTATGGCTGTGTTTGATGGCACATCAGAGAAGGATGACCACCCTCACCCACCGTAGTGTATCAACATACTGATTGGATCAGTATGTGGACAGAATAGAGTTACAGTGAGGTACATAGGAAAGAGACTCAGGAGACAAGGGATCAAGATCCAGAAAACACAGTCCACATTGAAGAGTTTACAAACGAAAGATCAACTTTTTGGTCCATTCATAAAGAGCAGTGTTGCCTCAGGCTGAGGTTGTCACATCGACAGGAGAATAGCTGGATACTGGACCTGCTAGCCACACTTCTGGTTGCTAAAGTCAGGGTGTTGCTGAAAACACAGTAAGGATTCTGCAGTCTGAAACACACAAACAATGAACAAAGAACAAAACAGCACGGGAAACAGGCCCTTCGGCCCAACGAGCCCGCGCCACCACCTCGGTGTTCCCACCTCTACCCATGATCCCTGTCTATGTTTATAGATCTATGGATTAAAAACCAAATTTGAGACAATTTACTGAGAATTTGTTTTGCCAATTAACCTAAGAGCACATCTTTGGGATGTGGGAGGAAACCCATGCAAGCACAGGGAGAATGCGCAAACTCCCACAGACACAAGCTCAAATCCATGTATCTGCACAGCACAGCGATAGTCACTGAGCTGTCGTGTTGCCCATCAAATGGTCCAGGTCAAGCATACATTAACGACGTGAAGCACTAGGATACTCTCGAAAAAAATCCAAGAGCAGCCCTCTCACGACCCATCGCGTGTATGCCCCTTGTTAGACAACAAGGTGGACCAAAGCACCTATAGGATAAAAACAAGTACATCAATATCATCATCTATTTACACACTTCCCAGGGACTCCCAAGGCTCATGATCCCTATTTTAAATCAGTTTTCTATACCCCTCCATTCCCATTCTGTTCATGTGCCCATCTAAGTATTTCTTAAATAACTCCAGAGTACCTGCCTCCACCACTTTACTTGGCAGTGCATTCTATACCCCCACCACCCTCTGTGTGAGAAAACTCCCTCTAGCATCCAAATTATACCTTACCCCCCTCACCCTAAGCCCGTGACCCCTCATGCTATGCGAGTCCATCCTAGGAAAAAGCTTTACCCTGTTTACTCGATCTATTCCCCTCATAATCTTGTACACCTCTATTAGATCTCCTCTAAGTCTACATCTTTCTAAGGAAAACAGTCCCAATTTGCTTTACCTCTCCTCGTAACTCAGACCTTCCATACCAGGCAGCATCCTGGTAAACCTCCTCTGCACTCTCTCCAGAGTCTGCACGTCCTTCTGGTAGTAAGGCGACCAGAACTGGGTGCAGTATTCCAAATGACACATCAGACAATTTTTGCTGGGGCAATTTTGGAAATTTCCCTTTGAAGACAGTAACCAGAATGAGCAGGCATTGACATTAGCCTCTCCAATTGAATGCCCACAAAGTAGAGGCTGCTATTGATTACACACATGTGGCAATCCAAAAGCACCCTAGAGATTTTATAAATTACAAGGAATTTTTATCCATCAATGCACAGCTGGGCTCCAACCAGAAGAAATGGTCTTGCTGGCAATGCTCACATCCCACAAAAGAGGATCCCACAACCATAGCCAGGTTTTTTCCAGATCCCTAGCAGTATATTTTCCCATGGCAGAGACCACTTGCCATTGGATGCCAGTGGTATCTTACAGTCCCGCTGAAGCCTATGGCATTTATAATGCTCCTCCACCTTGCTGCCGGGGTACGCACTGCAGATCACTTAAGATCCTGCTGGTGGAAAGGGCCAGTAAATGCTGCCCTATTTGTATTCAAGAAAAGGATATGTTTTTCCCCAAAAGCTACAGTATGTCTCTATTGGATTTAGTGTATGCTTGCTCAATGGAAAATGAAGGCAAATGCAAAAATAATCAGATAGAATAAACAGAGCTGGCAACCTTGTCCACATAAGCCATTCAGGTGATTATGTAGTCATGCAAAACATGTTAGAAAAATCAGAATTCATAGATAAGATGATGTTGTGGGAGAAAAAAAATGACCAGAGAAATAAGGCAGAATTTTCAGTATGTTGGAGGTTTGGGCACTCAGATTAGCCAGCAGTTCACCAGTCATTCTAGAGACAGTGTTGCAATGGCCAGAAGAGGAACTGCAGCTAACTGCCTGACACTGAGCTGGAAACTAGAGGAAGCTGAGTGGCAGGATTAAGGATGAAGTGTAGGGAAGGTGTAGGAATAGCCTAGGGAGGGGAAGGTGTGTCACGAGGCTGGTGATTGGGATCTTAAGAGAAGGACAACAGAAAGGTATGTTCAGAGATCCTTGAGCCCGATGGGTAAACTGTTTCCCATCAGAAGCAGGGGACTTCTGATATAGGAACCTCCCCCCAATCCCGCCTGAAATCAAACTTAGTTCAATTTCAGCTTTGCCCCCGACCCATTATTCGCCCACCAACCTAGAAATTGAGGCTGAAGGCTCATAAATGGCCATTTATAAGCATTAACTGGGGCAAAGGTGGGCATCCCCACCAAGACCTTGCCCACACTGGCATAAAATCGTAACCAGCCCAGGGTAAGCAGAATCCCAGAGAGAATCCTGAGCTTGCAATTTTGCACTAACCCACTTCCAGCTCAAACATAATAGAGACAGGGAACATAAAATTCTAACCAGTGGTGCAAACACACAGAAAACTGAATTCTCCAACCTTGCCCATGACTGGGATTCTCTGCTTCCTCCTCAGTGAGTGGAGATTTGGCTGAGTGCAAATTCTCCATTCTCACTGGCAGCTGCAGAGGAGTGTGAACGGCCAGAGGCTTCGAGTCAAAAATTTTCTGGCATAAGCAGTCCTCAGAACATGAAACTATGCAAGATATTTTAAGTTCTTCATTAATTCTAAATATGGGTGAGTCCAAAAGCCTTGATAACTTTGAATGTTTATATCTAATTCTTGAATAACAAAATTGCATTTTTTTTACAGCAGGCGACAGTAAGAACTGGTGTTCAGCACAAAGTGGTACTTACAATACAAAGTGAACACATTAGAAATAACATCCCAAGTAGAAATGGCTTGCAACGCATTTATCAAAATACATATCTGCATTTATTGAACATCATTCACAACTTCAGAACATGCAAAGCACTTTACAGCCAAAAAGGGGTTCACTGGTATGATGTCAGAAACATAGTAACTAATTTGTGTATATTGAGGTTCCACAAACAGCTATTAAATAATGACTAAATAATCTGTTTTAGTAATATTGATGTAGGTTGAAGTACTGGCCAGGCTACCAGAGATAACTTGTCTTATTTAAAATACTGCAATAGAACCTTTAACCTCCATCTAGGAGGACAGAAGGAAACTTAGTTAAACGCCGAAGCAAAAGGACAGCACCTCCAGTAGTTCTTCAGTACTGCACTAGATTTAGAAATAGAACTTGAACCAACAACCTCTTGTGTCCGAGACAAGAGTGCTACCAATTGAACACAGTTTTCACCACAAATGCAGAGTTGGCTTTTGATGCTTTAGACTGGAACAGAAAAAGATGACACTTGATTAGAAGTGCCCTATTTTTGCAGTCATGGTAACAGAGAGGAAGGTGTCTTCCGAATCCTGATTTCAACAATTTCTGGGTGAACCAGAGAGAAGGAGAACAGAGATAAAATACAAGCTGTATTCATAAGAGGGTAGTATAAACATAACAAAAAATGAAACATTTTGCTGCAGTTTAAAATGGCATTGGCTTCTTTCATTTAATCATAGTGCATTAGGCTTAAAAACCAGTTTCAGGCACAGACATCATGTCCCATCTTAACTCAGTATGTTTTGACAACTAGCCAGTTGTCTCCAAGAGGCTTGCTTGAAGAAACAACCAAGCCATATAATTCAAAATAGATTTATGATTAGTTTAGATATGGTTTTCCAAGATAGTACCTTTTGAATTGAACATGCTACAATTTAAGTTCAACAAAGACCCAGTAACTTTTTTGAATAGATTATTAGCCTGCACCATGTCAATCGATGACTTCCATGTTCTGAAACTTCTGAATGTTATTGGTTAAGTAGATAAGTTCTATGGTTGATAGGAAAAGTTATGTGGGGAATGTCTCACTTTGTAAAAAAATTAACTACAATTAGTTTAGCAGAGCTGTGAACTATTTGTTCTACATATCATATGAGCATTTAGCAAAATTGAACTGGAATAAAGAAAACATGTTGAGTTTTTGTGAAATTTGCCTGCTCTTTTATGATTCATTCAATTTGTTGGGTAGTTCAAATCTAAAACAAGGCCTAATGTAGTGTAATGTACAACAAGATCTAGGTATTCTCATATATGAGTTGCTGAAGGTAAGCATGCAGATGCAATTGGTGGGAAAAAAGGCAAATGGCCTTCAAAGTATAAGGATTTGAATATAAGAGCAATTATACAGAGCTTTGGTGAGACCACACCTGGAATATTGCTCCATTTTGATTTTAAGTGCTGGGCAGACTTGAAAGTGGGAGTGTTTCAGATCTGACTTTTAGACCTGAGTGCGCTCCCGTATGCACTCTGCCTGCAAAAATATCAGCTATTCCGAATCGCACTGCAGAAGCCTGTGGGCAGGTCTTAACATGCACAAAATCCTGCAACTCCAATCAATGCCTCCAACTGTGCGTGTGCAGAAAGAAGAGATTGAATGTGGTTCCCCTGCCTCATTGCTCCTAAACCAGATAATGGCTCCCTCTGGCCCCCACAGACATTATCCTACCCTCCTCCAACATTATTGACCCACTTATCTCCCCATCCCCTCAATCATCCAGATTGATCATAGACCCTTTTCCCTTTCTCCCCCACTAATCTCAAGCAGAGTGGCAGCAGACCTCCCCCACCTTCCACCCCGACTGATCTCAAGTAGAGTGACAGTGAATTCCCCTTCCCCCCCACACTGATCTCAAACAGAGAGCTGTTGGATCTACCTTCACCCCCCTTTCCCCCCCTTTCCCCTTTGGACAGAGACCAATCGGACCTTCCCCCACCCCTCCTCCTACCGCAGCATCACTGATCTCAAGCATTGAGCCTCTTCACTAACTGGAGCACACGAATCAGACTTATGTGGAGCATGTCTGTTTTGCACCAATTCTGGATGGGTGAATGAGGTGGTAAAGGGTGAAGTGCTGATAAGGTTGGGCATGTAGCTTATTAAATCTTTTTAAATGCATGCAAATGCAATTAAATGCCATTGCACCTGTTTTGGGTGCGGTCCGAATTGTGCCCATTTTCAGGCCTTGGTAAAGGGGGATCTGGTGCAGAGGTGGATCACACTACTCCCCTTACGCCAAGCTTTCATGCCCAAAAACTGACGCAACTTGATGGTAAAATTGGTCCCAATATGTGCAATTTTTATTTTTTTAACCTTATTTAAGGAAGGATGGTCTTGCTACAGAGGGAGAGCAGCAAAGGTTTATTAGACTGATTTCTAAGATGGCAAGGCTGATATAGAACATAGAACATAGAACATTACAGTGCAGAACAGGCCCTTCGGCCTTCGATGTTGCGCCGACCAATTATGAAAAAAAGCAATGACCCTCCAAACTAAACCATTCCCTTCTCTTCCATAAACTTATCAACTAACCTCTTAAACGCCACCAAACTTGGCGCATCTACAACTGCTGCAGGCAGGGCATTCCACTCCCAAACCACCCTTTGGGTAAAGAACCTACCTCTGATATCCGTCCTATAACTATCACCACTTAATTTAAAGCTGTGTCCCCTCGTGCTAGCTTTCTCCATCCTAGAAAAAAGGCTATCACTGTCCACCCTATCTAAACCTCTAATCATCTTATATGCTTCAATAAGATCCCCTCTTAGCCGCCTCCTTTCTAACGAAAACAACCTCAAATCCCTCAACCTCTCTTCATAAGACCTGCCCTCCATACAGGCAACATCCTGGTAAACCTCCTCTGTACCCTCTCCAATGCCTCCACATCTTTCTTATAATGTGGGGACCAGAACTGCACACAATACTCCAAGTGCGCCGCACTAGAGTTTTGTACAGTTGCAACATGACGTTGCGGCTCCGAAATTCAATCCCCCTACCAATAAAAGCTAAGACTCCGTATGCCTTCTTAACAACCTTATCGACTTGACTGCCTACTTTCAGGGATCTATGCACAAATACACCAAGATCCCTCTGTTCATCAACACATATATGAGGAGAGATTGAATCAGTTAGGATTGTATTCACTGGAGTTCAGTAGAAGGAGGAGGAATATCATAGAAACTTATAAAATGAAACTTATAAAAGGACTAGAAAGGATAGATGCAGAAAAGATGTTCCAAATGCTGCGGAAGTCGAGAACCAGGCATAACAGTCTGAGACTATGGGGTGGACAATTTAGGATTGAGGTGGGGAGAAATTTATTCATCCAATGTAGCTGAGGCCAAAACACTATGTTTTCAGGAAGGAGCGAGATAAAGCTCTTGGATCAAAAGAAATCAAAGGATATGAGGGAAAGCGAGAAAAGAGTAACTAGCTGGATGATCAGCCATGATCATAATGAATAGCGGAGCAGGTTCAATGGGTCAAATGGTCTACTTCTGCTCTAATTTTCAATGTTTTGCTTGTGTTTGAAGACTGGTAGAATCTTAGGATACTAGTTATTAATATCCTAATAACTAGTTTTCACAACTAGCTGTAATAGTTATCTATTACAACTAATAGATAAACAGCCAAAAAAAGGAGTTCAATTTGTTACCTGGACACATTATCAGACTTACTTAGATCTTGAGGAAAATCTATATATGCTTAGGGTTGGAACAAGGATTCACCAGCAGAGCCAGGAAGAGAAATCATGATCTGTGGTGCTCCTGCCGTTTCTGGGCCCTTAATCCTGCACCTTTTTTAACCCTACCCCTCAATCATGCATGTTGAACACGTGTATAGTTGTCTGAAACTGGAGGACTTAGTCAAAAGCCTGTTGCACTAAATTTGAGCACTGACATCAGATCAGTGTTATTTGCTGATTGATGTCATTATGTGCCTATACTCTGCATATTTTTGGGAAACATTAGGTGTGTGCCACTAACTCCTCATCACTTTGGAAGGGCCTGTTCCACATACCATCCACTGGGAAGAGGTTGAGCAGGAGACCAGGGAAGGAGCCAGGCCATGTCATCAAGAAGGAGGAACTTGATCAGGAATCTGGGAATGAAGCTTCACGTAGTCAAGAGGGAAGAAGTCAGATCAGGAAGGGCACATAACAGGGTCACACACCATTGAGAGGGAGAAGGTTACATCCCAAAGGGTGTACCTGAGGGCAACATACATTGTGAGAAAGGTGGTTGGGTCAGAGGAAGGGTCGATAAGTTAGCAATTGCTGTTTTAAGTTATTGGCACTGAGAATACTTAACATATTTCTGCGGTATTAATTCACAAAAATGTACTGTGGAATTTTCCTGTCCTACCTGCCATGGAGATCATAGCAGGTAGGACATGGACCATGCAAAGGTCTGTTGACCTTGGGCAGGTTCAGAAGGTACCTGTTCAGGACAAAGCTCAATGACCTCACTAGAGTTATCAAAGTAAGAAGATTTCTCTCTTACTGACTGCTTACACTTGTAACACCCTTTATTTCACTACTGATAATATTCCTCTTTTCCATTTCTCATTTTTCTATATTCACTGTACCACACTTCATGTCATCCTTTTCTCCTCCATGTTCAACATTATTACAAGCTGAACGTGCTCATAAGCTCACATCTTAAATTCTTTGTATTAACTATTGGACCATGGGAGATGTGCTCTCCACACATGGCTGTCGTTAATACATATCTTTATTGCAGAAGAGTTTTGCATAACTTGCAAAGCACCATGAACAAGGAAGTTGCCTGCATAACCTGCCCCTGTAAAAAAATATTGTGCTTCATGGGTGTGGCCAATGGAGGCAATTTTGTGAGGGGTTTCTCCACAGCTTTATTTTCTTTTTTACCCTTCTTCTTTCTCAGCCTATAGATTCATAGAACATAGAACATTACAGCGCAGTACAGGCCCTTCGGCCCTCGATGTTGCGCCGGCCAGTGGACCCTCTAACCTAAACTATTCCAATATCATCCATAAGCCTATCCACTGAACATTTGAATGCCCCCAAGGTAGGCGAGTCCACAACTGTTGCAGGCAGGGCATTCCACGCTCTCACCACCGTCTGTGTAAAGAACCTGCCTCTGACATCCGTCCTATAACTACCACCTCTTAATTTAAAGTTATGTCCCCTCGTGTTGGTCATCCCCATCCAAGGAAAAAGGCTCTCACTCTCCAATCCCTTGATCATCTTATATTCCTCAATTAGGTCACCGCGTAACCTTCTTCTCTCTAATGAAAATAACCTCAGGTCCCTCAGCCTTTCCTCATAAGGCCTTCCCACCATACCAGGCAACATCCTGGTAACCTCCTCTGCACCCTTTCCAATGCTTCCACATCTTTCTTATAATGCGGCGACCAGAACTGTACGCAATACTCCAAGTGCGGCCGCACCAGAGTTTTGTACAGTTGTAACATAACCTCACGGCTCCTAAATTCAATCCCCCTACCAATAAAAGCTAACACACCGTACGCCTTCTTAACAACTTTATCAACCTGGGTGCCAACTTTCAAAGAGCTATGTACTTGTACACCAAGATCCCTCTGCTCGACAACACTATTAAGGGTCCTTCCATTCGCCCTATATTTCATATGCCTGTTATTCCTACCAAAGTCAATCACCTCACACTTATCCATATTGAATTCCATTTGCCACCTCACAGCCCAGCTCTGCAACCTATCTATGTCCCTCTGCAAACTGTAACATCCATCCTCGCTATCTACAACTTCCCCCACTTTGGTATCGTCAGCAAATTTACTAATCCAACCCTCTACACCCTCATCTAGGTCATTTATAAAAATGACAAACAGCAGTGGCTCCAAAACAGTTCCTTGAGGTACACCAGTTGTAACTGCACTCCAGGTTGAATATTTCCCATCAACCACCACCCTCTGTCTTCTATCAGCTAGCCAATTCCTAATCCAAACTGCTAAATCACCTTCAATCCCATGCATCTGCACTTTCTGCAGTAGCCGACCATGGGGAACCTTATCAAACGCTTTGCTAAAATCCATATACACTACATCAACTGCCTTACCCTTATCTACCTCTTTGGTCACCTCCTCAAAAAACTCAATAAGGTTTGTGAGGCACAACCTACCCTTCACAAACCGTGCTGACTATCCCTAATCAATTTATTTCTCTCTAGATGCTTATAAATCCTATCCCTTATAATTCTTTCCAAGACTTTGCCCACAACAGAAGTCAGGCTCACCGGTCTCTAATTTCCAGGATGGTCCCTACTCCCCTTTTTGAACAAAAGGACAACATTTGCCATCCTCCAGTCTTCCGGCACTATACCTGTAGCCAACGACGACATGAAGATCAAAGCCAAAGGCTCTGCAATCTCCTCTCTAGCCTCCCAGAGAATCCTAGGGTAAATCCCATCTGGCCCAGGGGACTTCTCAATTTTCATACCCTCAAGATTCGCTAACACCTCCTCCTTATGAACCTCAATCCTGCCCAGTCTACAACCTGGTATTGCAGTATTCTCCCCGACAACATTGTCTTTCTCCTGCGTGAATACTGACGAAAAATACTCATTCAGTGTCTCTCCTATCTCCTCAGGCTCCACGCACAACTTCCCACTGCTATCTCTGACTGGCCCTAATCTTGCCCTAACCAATCTTTTATTATTTATATACCTGTAAAAAGCTTTAGGATTCTCCTTAATCCTATCCGCCAAAGTCTTCTCGTGTCCTCTTCTAGCTCTTCTCAACTCCCTCTTTAGCTCCTTCCTGGCTGATTTATAGCTCTCTATTGCCCTAACTGAGCCTTCACGTCTCATCATTATATAAGCCTCCTTCTTCCTCTTCACCAGAGATTCAACTTCCCTAGTACACCATGGTTCCCTCACTCGACCACTTCCTCCCTGCCTGGCAGGTACATATTCATTAAGGACATGCAGAAGCTGTTCCTTAAATATGCTCCACATTTCAGATGTTCTACAGGAACATCTACAGGATGTTCTACAGGATGTCCTACATATTCTACAGGATAAAATGTATTCATTAAAATATATTTCACAAGTGACTTCATTTGCCAATTCCTCTCACAGTACCCTTCTCTTGCATTTCAAGTGATCCAAATGTGTACATCTCTCTGTCATGATAAGAAGAGGACGCAGTCTTTCCTAAAGATGCAGTGTGACTTGATCTTTCATATAAGCACCAGTTCAGAGATTAACACGTGTACTTGGGGTAGTTGGCAGTAGGCTACAGGAAGGCACTTCATATGATGAATCAATGGTCACAAGAATGCAAGAACCAGGCTAATAGCTCAGTGTCAGCTCAATGAAGGTGAGGTCACATACTAACACTGCTGTTGAGCATTCAGATTTTGAAGGCCCAGGTTTACTGAAGAAGGTCAATGAGCATATGCCAGCAAACGTTCAATGCACTGGACAGATTTATTCCCTCCCCACTGCTAATTCCAGCAGAAACTGTTTGCCCACAAAAGAAGTGAAGAATATACATCCATCACTGTGGTTCCTATCATTTATACCACTCGAACAATGGATGCATGAAAGTGCCTGTTAGACGCTAACATTCAAAGATCAGTGAAAGGGGCACCAGAACAGATGTGGGAATGGCACCAGGCCAGAATTGAAAGAGGAGCCTGGATAAGCACTTTCAGAATTCTGTGGTATGTGGAATGGTGCAATTTACTGCCAATAGTCAAGAGATCTCTATTTTCAAAAAGGTGATAACACGCGGCTGGAAATGTTATGGGGGTTGCAAGGACATTTCTGAGCAGGCAGGGAGGAACACACTCCCTCTCCTCTTCCCACCCCACATCCTCCTCTTCAGGGTTTTAAACTGAGGAGCAGAGGAACATGAAACTACAGAGACAGGATTCCCTCATGGTTCCCAACAGCCGTGACCTTACAATGATTTTACACTGGAGAGGGCAAGGTCTGAGATGTCTTGCTTGGTGATTAGGTGGGATGAAACCTTGTGGGATAAAGTTACGTCTTTGATGGAAAGGAGGTGGGGAGGGGATGGGAATTGGCACTCCCATCAGAAGCTCCCTTCCACATCACATGAGGCAATTGTGGCAGAATCTGCTTCCCACAGATGGGTCTCATCAGCAAAAGTGTTTCATATGAAGCTACCCCATTTCCAACTGATTGACTTTGCTGCATGTCCATTACCTTATGCAGCTGGGAAGTTGGACGCCAATAATGACAAAAACCATTCCAACTGATTGATAGAAATCATAACGTTATTCATCGTAGTAATTCAGGCAAACCTTAGTTTGCTATTATCAAACCCTTTATTGTGCGCCAAAGGGAACGGTCGCTCATGCAGCTTATAGTCAAATAGTCTTCATCTTGAAATCTACAACTCCAATCCTGGTAAAGTTATAGGTTTAAAAACCCCCAGTGGCTGCTTCCCAATGGGCAAGCCTCCACTTACTTAATAAGACAGCACCTATTCCATGAAGGTCATGGTACATTTATTGCAAATCGCCCATGGCCTTCATTGTCATCATAACACTCATCAATTTGTGTTATCTCCCACAATGAATTGTTTCTCACGATGGATTATTAAAAGCAGCTACATGTTCTTTTTCATTGTAATTGAGTCTCTCTCTCTCAACCTCTCCACACCAGACAGTGCACAGGTCAGATGTTTGTCTGCTTCTGTACCTAACTACTTTTAGTCTGTCACCAGGGGCTTATAGCTTGAGAGATAAACCACATTAAGCACAACTACACTCAGACAAATTAAGGGGCAATTTAGAATGCACAATCCACCTAACTTGTATATCTTTGCACTATGGGAGAATCGGAGAACAGAGTGAAAATCCATGCAGACATTGGGAGAACTTGCAAATCCCATACGTCACCCAAGGCCGGAATTGAACCCGGATCTCCGGTGATGTGAGGCAGTACTGTGAACCATTGTGGCATCCCTTGTATTGAGTAATATCATATTAAAAAGTTCTCAAAGCACTTGACACAATGAATGCTTTTGAGGTGCACATTAATGTGGTCAAATGTCTCCCTAATGGAAGGAGAATGAGTTAACCAACTAAAATTAGCAAATACGTAACTGTGGTTTCGTTATGTGTGATACATAGCAGTGCATTTTTTTGGTTCTTTCTGTAGTATAAGGGTCTGGCATGTACAGAGTTAATGTGAGACTGAGTTCTGTACCACCCACACAGAAGACACAAGACCCTGACCCAGGGATCAGTGTGGTGTTGAGCAGGGATGGAGAAAGACCAAAGCATGGAATAGCTCCTAATCTGTAATCTTTACTGTACATATGTAAATAGTCATACTTGCTAATGAAGACTTACGGTGACCTATTGAAAACTATGAAGATGACTTTAAGAGATACTGCAACGCATACTCTCCCAATTTGATGATAGCTGCCCTTCATAAACCGTCATCTTTGATAATTGCTTAAAGAAGACGAGATGCTAGAAGATAAAACTTAAATCAAAAATTCTGAATTCCCAAGCTCCTAACAGATGCTGAAGGCACATTAAGTGTTCACCAGAAAATGTTCCAGGCAAAAGGCCTGAAAACCAAAGGCAAGTCTTCCTTGGAAGTCCAGCTTCAGAGTGCAGAGTCCACTGAGAGTCCACGTTCAGTTGGATGTTGAAGGAGAAGGGTTTGGACTGAAGGATAACAGGGGAAAAATTGATATGCTGGGGACAGTGGCAATGGTAATGGGGGTAGCTAGAGGAGGAAAATGAAGAGGAAGTGCTGACAAAATAGGACACAATTGCCATCTTTCCAAAAACAAAATAATCAGAGTGGGTGGATGGAGACGGTAGTCAGCTTAGATAAATAACTGCAAGAGGAACCCAGCAGGCAGCATTGCAAAAGCTGGGAACAGTCAGATGAGTGTGATGGATGGAGGATCCAGGATAATGATGCTGAAAAGCAATATCAAACATCATCAGTGAATATATTTACAGACAGCCTTTTAAATAATGTGCTCAGATATGTTGATGGGATGCAAGCCATGAAGCCCACCAAAGAAGACAACACAAAAATCCAGATGCATAATTAATAACTTTGGGGTTAGAAGATGTGGCATGGTTTCCTGTCACCCTTGGCAGTGAGAAACATTCACTTTTTCCTCTTTTGCCATGGGACCTTGTCTCAGATATAGAATCATAGAATTCCTACAGTGCAGAAGGAGGCCATTCAGCCCATTGAGTCTGTTCCAACCACAATCCCCACCCAGGCCCCATCCCTGCAATCCTACGTATTTACTGTGCTCCGCCTGACACTATAGGGCAATTTAGCATGGCCAATCCACCTAATCTGCATATCTCTGGATTGTGGGAGAAAACCGGAGAACCCGCAGGAAGCTCTCGCAGACATGAGGTGAATGTGCAAACTCCACATAGAAAGTGACCCGAGACTGGAATTGAACCTGGGTCCCTGGGGCTGTGAGGCAGCAGTGCTAACTACTACGCGATCAGGACTTAAATTGCCTGAGGTGTGGAAATATTTAACTATCCAGTGAAATAGTCAGAAATTAAGAAAAAGTTCTGCCTGCTGAGTTACTAGTTTAAAGTGTACTTGGTTCCTTATTGTCAATTGAACTTATTTCAAAAAGAACCAACTCATTTCAAAATGTACTAGTTTGTACTGATAAAGCAATTCCATATTATCTAGATGACCACTGGGTGGCAATAATAAGCATTGCCAAAACTTTATAGAGAGACACAAATAAAGCACTAGATGGCAGCATCAAATGTGTCCAAATAAATCCATACACTTCAAGTGAAAATAATTAAAATTATCTATTGAGATTAGTTTGATGGACTCTAACAGAATTATGATAAATTCAATTATGGCCTTCACTACATTTATCTTGTGCATCAGTCCCAACATTTATGTGACATCTAATATTTTCTTTCTGGCAACATTCAACTCGTTATATAAGAGAGAAACAAACATTTACCTTCATGCACCCACAAAGCCCTCAGCTATAGGGATCTCTTCTTAAGCTCAACACCCAGTTTTGTAGTTAGTAACATGCAGTATTCTTCACACATCAATTATCTACCCGTTACAATCCAAAAAGCCCACTTGTTCAGTTTCCCAAATATTTGCTGTAACTGCCTCAAGAGACCTCATCATTGGTATAGAAAAATTAAATGCAAAACGACTCAATGTTTAATTGTTTTACGAATACGAGTGATTCTAACTGGAAATTGCTTAGTATTGAAGAATGTATTGAAAGGGTGATAATGAGATGAAATTGAAGTAAACCATTTTGTTAAATAGAGGTGGGAAGTGATGAAAGTGTCTTAATGTAAAAATGCATAGATTGCTTGGAGATTATAATCTAGTCTGGATTGGCACTATATTCTGCCATATTCTCAAAATACACAGTCAATGATGTCCTTAATGATGATGACACAAGACGCCTTCTGGTGAAGACTTTCTGTGAAAAGATCAAGCTGTTAGAAGTGAAAAGAAACATCAACTTAAGGAAAGGTGTCACAGTAGGTACTCAATCTAAAGAAATAGTTCATCACTGTTGAAATACAAAATCACAAGGTAGCTACAAATCAGAGAAACATTCAACAACACACCTTGGCTGTCTGAAAATAAAACATCCATATCTTCTATCACATTATCCAATTGTCTTTATATGGGCTAATTATTTTGGCTTCACTACATCATCTAGAATACCATTTCAGGTGTTGACTTGAAACTTTCCCCCACACTTTACCTAAATTGTCCTTTTACCAGTTTTATTGTTGTGCCCTTGTATTTCTTGTAGTAGCATTTTAAATCAATTTCATATTATTGTTGTGCACTTGTATTTCTTGCAGTGGTGTTTTAAATCAATTTCCTCCATGTCATGTACTTTGTAAAAGCTATATGCCTCTCTGTTTCTTCCTTTCAAAGCTAAAGAGCCCAGCAATCTTCATGTCTTTCCTTGTAACTAAAGTTTTTGATGCCTGGGATTCAGGTTCATGCTCCTCTGTACATCATGTCCATGGCTTTTAAGCTTCCCTCATGTCTTAGTGTATATACTTGAAGAGTAATCTAACTAAAGTTTTGTATTATATTAGCATAGTAAGAATTCTCACACCAGGTTAAAGTCCAATATTAGCACGATGGCTTCTGATTTCTATTCGAATGATCTATCAATATTTATCAAGCATTTACTGTTGTTTACTGCTGTGCCCCAAGATTTATTTATGGAATATTAAATTTATGGTCACTCATTGATCCTCTTCAACTTCACCTTTAGCTTAGTGACAATCCCATGTCGACTTTACATTGAATTTTTCATTGACTACTTTTGTAACCCTTGGTTGCTTTCTTTGGATCAATTGGGCTCACTAACTTAGTATTGACTGGAAACTTAACTGAATTTCACTGGGTATGAAGATGGAATTTTGCAGCCCCTCCTGGGAGTAGAGTCTTCTGTTCCCGCTGAAGTCAGCGGAGTTTTGAATGGCATTTTAGGGCCCCATCCTGCCATGGTAGCGTCGTAAAATTCCACCCTAAGTCTTTCATTTGGATTAAGAACAATAAGGAGCTTCCAAATTTATTCATGGGTACTCAATTTCATGCTTCCTCGTTTCACTGAATTTTTACCTTCCTAACAAGTACCCGCTGTCTTCTGTTTTAAGCTGTCTGTTAAATTCACAGCTTGTTTTTACTGGCATATGCATTACGTTCATTCTTTCACAAGGAATTTTATTTGAGATCTTTGGTCATGTAAGTTGAACTGCCTGCTCTGAATGTATCAGGTTTTACAATGGGAACAACAATAATAGGAAATAAAACTGGTAAAAGGACAATTTATAATGGATTGCAAAATACCCATTCTCCCACAAAACAATGAGTAAATTCAAACTAGAATGGAAGGATGCAAGCCTTCCTTCTTGCCTAGATGTAAGAGTCGTAATAAATAAATCTGGATTATTCAATCTAGCTTTTAGTGAACATAGTTGGCATGACCCCACAATAGAAAAACTGTCCAATTGTTAATGATAACCTGTCCAATTGTTAGTGATAACCTCTCAGTATTTGTCCAACTACAGATACAGATGCTGTGAACTTGGAAATGCAGCAGAGCGTGGACTTTGAGGATGAGGTTACGGCTTCTTGGTAGCACAAATGATAATGAAACACCAATTTGTTCTCAACCTATGCAATGACTTATAACATGGTGTTTGGAAGTGGCACGCAATATTGCATTCACTTTGTCATATCAGCATTCTAAAGGTGAGAAAGATTATGTAGCATGAGAAAAGGAAAATGTTACAGTGACACACTCGAGATATTCTTTTGCAACTGTGGGTAAAGGATGTTTGGATATATCAGGTTTAGTGATAACACTCTCACTTCTGAGTCAAGCCCCGTTCAAGAATCTTGAACAAATAATCTAGATAAGCAGCTGAGTACAATGTTGAGTACAAAGCTGCAATCTTTCAGATGAAATGTTAAGTGGAAAAGAGGCATGGATTTTTTTACAGTAGAGCATGACTGTCCTCCATTGTCCTAGCAAAGAGGCAAACTCAGCCAAGCTAAGTTACTTATTTAATTAACAATTGTAAAAGTATGGTCACAAGATTTGAAAACAGTTTCTATCTGATCTATCAAATCAATTAAGCATCTTAAACAGTTCAATTAGATCATCTCTTAATCTTTAATATAAAGAGAATACAAGATTAGTCTATGCTAGTGTCCTTATAATTTAAGTCTTTTAGCTCCAATATTTTTCCAGTGAATCTGTGGTGTTCTTATTCCAAAGCCAATGAAGCATTTCTGAGACATGGTTCAGGAGTTCTACGAGCAGTTTTGTTTACAACACCTTAGGTATATCGACATAGGAGTAGGTGCAATGCAGACTTATCAAAATGATATGGATCCCAAGAGTTAAATTCTGAGATGAAATTATGCAAACTAAATGTGTTCACAGATATTCTGGCAGTATTCCAGAGGCAATCTATAACCAAGACTTTATACAATTGCAGCATAACTTTTTCATCTCACTTTCCAAATAGTTTTTGTACTTGCCCACTAGCTTTCAGTCATTTTTGTAGACTGATCTCTAGATCTCTCTGCCCCTCCACAGTTCCTAGCTTTTCGATATGCACTAATGTATTGTTTCTGGATTCCCCACATTGGTTGGAATTTGTCAGCTGTGTCAATGCCAGTGGTGGATCCAGGAGTGGGTGACATTGCTGTTTGTGCTGGAAGCAGTTGGCTGAACACAATCACATGGCAGTGGGCAAATCAATAACTTGGAGGCATGGAGCCCGGCAAATTAAGTATTGGGCAGATAGAAAGGCACCAGTCCCAGCATTAGGTGATGGGAACACATACTGCCACCATTTCTAAATGGCAGCTGATGTATTGCTGCTGTAAAATGTTTGCTTTGTTAACTTTCCAGCAATTTTAAACAGCCATATGCTTCACATTGATGCTCAAGACTGAATTAGCAATCTCCTAGGTATACTTGTCTTTGATTGCATCAAATTCTTCATACATTACTAAATACATAAAATGTGTGTAATATGCTAAAATTGGTTAAAGTGCAAACATATTTGTTTAATCTATTGATTGTTATCCTTTGCAAAATGCCCTTCATTGCCCTTCAATGTTTTTATTTTAATTTCCCCCGAAAGAGTCTTTAAGTAGAAAAATGTTTGCTTTAATGTTTGTTTATTTAATAACTGAATATGTGGAATGCAGTGTTCCACTTTGTTACCCTATTATGGCAATTGTATTTGCTTGGAAAATGTTCCAAATAGTAATCTGTAAATGGTTATTGACCTAATATAATTGTGAAATGTAGTTGTCCACTGACTTACTTTATACTTTCAAAGATTGTGGTTATATCACATCTGATGTTTATTAAAAGGGATAGTTTACACATCAAAACCTATGCTGGACAGTAGAAAAGCTTGGTCACTTTGAGAAAGCAGCATATTTCATAGAACAAGCTACAGTTTCCACAAGGATGTTTAGAAAAAACGAGTATTTCCTTCACATCTAGCAAGGATCAAGGAAAATAATTAAATGCACTTAACATTAACTTTGAATCCTTCATTCATCAACTTCAAATTCACATTCTCAGTTCCAAGTCTCTACATGGTCTTGTCCATGTCTAACATTTGAGACCCTTGTCCTGTTTTACATCCTAACTTGCATCTTTTGCTCTTCCAAAAAAGATCTATTCTGCACTTCAATCCATCATGATTGGCATCTCCTAGTCAGATGGCCAAACACTCTGTTTACCCTTGCTGCTACTTCTCTGCACTCAAAATACTTAGTGCACATTTCCTTAAAGTCTCCCCTTGGCTTCCCTGGCCACCAGTTAACTCTCAGCCAATATCACTAAATCATAATTCACCTCATGATAGGAGATGTTGCTATGTACAAAATTATTCTAGATTACATGATAAATCCTCAGAAGTAAGTTACTGGCTACAAAGTTTTTGTTTGGGACGAGGGGAAATGTGGTGATGTTGTAAAAACGATATACTAACCAAGTTAGCTCTTTCTGACTCGCTGGACTCCTCCACTCAGTGGGTATATATATATATATTTCAAATATTTTTGCCATCCTAATAACAAATATTCTATCTGCAGCCACTATGTATATACAAGTTATACTCACACTGTCCTATAAATTATCCAGTATCAGGTACACCCTCTCCTCAATTTTCAAAAATTCAAGGACAAGGTTCCAAAGCTCTTGTTACAAACTGAACGGTTTCTCCAAATTCCAGGTCAAAGCATCTTAAAAGTGAATGCCTTGCATAAAAAATGCAGTATGCAAACAGTCTGAAACAATTCATAATGAACAGTAATCTTATTAAAGATTTACATCCATTCACCATTACATCGCAACCTTTACTTGCAGCACCTCTTGCTAGAAAATGTAGTGTTTCATTAGCTTTTAGTATGGCCCTACCCAGTTAGTGAGCTATTTTTCAACCGGAACCTGTAAAAACGCTCTGCTCTTCTACATCACTCAGCTTTTTCTTACTCCAATTCGTACTTTTCATATCAAGTTGCCGCACTTCACTTTAATTTCGTGTGCAGATTTGGACATTTTTATGTCCCGTCTAAATCATCCGTGCAGACAGAGAAAAGAAATGCTCCCAGGACAGAACCGATCCACCCAGAAACTGCCCTTCAATCCCGTTCCCTGTTTCCTCACTCCTCGATCAGTTTGCGTCCGTTCTCCGGACGCTTCCGGACAGTGTAGTCTGAATGATTACACCGAGTCCACCGCATCTCTCCGAGATCTGCCCCCAGCCCCCTCACGAAGAAAGTTAGAATCAGGAAACAAAACGGTGGGGTCTTTTAAGTTTCTCCAAAGGCAGAGCAGGAAGGAAAGCAAAAGAAAAGATTTGCAAGGACTCTTGAAGCCAAAGACCAAACTGAATTAGAAGAAAAGCCTCAGCCCTTGCCCACACACACACAGTTAGAGAATGATTGAGACCGAGAAAGACCATTGCGACTTCAACTGCCTTGTTGCCATCACCGGGAACTCGCTCTTGCGCCCCGCACTGAAGCCCTTCGACGGGGCAACCGAACGTGCTGGCACCATCCCCGCTTTCTCTGATTGGCTGTGAGGTGGGCGGGCTGTTCCTCGCTTGGCGAGGTGCAGCTGTCAATCAGATGACGTCACAATGCCTGGGGTGCCGGGTTAGGTTGAGTGGGCAGAGAGTGTGTGTGTGAGAGAGAGAGAGAGAGAACGAGCTTTTGTGGTTGTTGTGCTGCGGACTCTCTTCCTTCTCCTCCCACTGCACTGAGTGTTCGCCCAGAGGCTGCAGTCAGAGCGGCGGCCGCGCAATGCTCGGGAAAACCCGCTCTCTCCTGGCCGCAGCAACATGCCTCTTCATGGTCGCCTTGCCACCGCGGAGCACTGCTTGCCCCAGCCGGTGCCTTTGTTTCCGCACCACGGTGAGGTGCATGCATCTTTCGCTGGAGCATATACCTGCTGTCTCCCCGCAAACGACAATCCTGTGAGTATGTGCACAGTTCTTGCAAGGGGAGGATCGGCTGAGCACTGTCTAAGCTGCTGCTTGCTACTGCAGTGCTTTAAGGGATCAGATGCATTAGCAGCAGCAAGCCCAGATTTTAAAGCACTGCTTGGTTGATGTTTATCGCAGAGTTAGGTGTGCTACACAGTGTGCTCACGAACACACTTGCATCTTACAGCTTTTACAGCTATGGATAACCTTTCCAATTTTGAAGAGCATTCTGTATATTGAGAGGGTTCTTGTCTTCCTCTAAGCAGCGGCAAACTGCACTGAAACCGTTGGATAGATTTTATTCTGGGAGCTAGAGGATGGTGAAATAGTCTTTTTTAGAAAATTTGTTGCCTTTTATTGACAATGATGTGTTGAAAACATGGTGATAAAGAGGATGTGCTTAACGGAGCCAAAAGTATTGTTAAGTGGAAAGTTTAGACACGGCACATCTGGTTTTAAGGATGACTGGGAAGTTATTTTTTGAAGGGCTGGGAGTGTTACCGCACCATCTGAAGTCACGGTTAAAAGCGAGAGGCAGAAAATAAAAGGCAAAGATCTTATTTCGGACTTTACATTTCGTTGTAAATGCAAGGTCTCATTAAAGGGCGTCTGCTGAAACTCGCCTGGAGTTGGGGCACTTCTTTCCAGTGATCCGATTCGACCCATTGACCAAGTGTAAAATATAATGTCCTGTGCATGACCTGGAAGCTATGGGTAATTGGATTGAGATCAGACCAAAAATATAAGTGGCAGCCTTTCAGAATGCTCTGGCTTGGGAGAAAAAACATTTCAATCGTATTCACTTTTGATTAAACGCTAGTTATATATTAAATAGAACGTAGTTAAGATCAATTGATTTTTTTTGAGTCCCGGTTTATTTATTTTCGGTTGGAGGTGCGAACGGAAGACGTAGTGGAAAGATTATTGGTTCAGGAATCATTTCTTACAAGGAAATGCTGAGACACGTTACCAGATTTACTGGACTTTAGTTCCACAGTGGAATGTAAATATTGGTCACGAATCTGAAATGGAGAGGAGAGAGGACAACGCTCCTGTTCGTCTTCCAGTTTAAACCACACGCTGCCCAGAAAATAAACTGTTAATCTTGTTGGAGAACAGTCCATGTCATAAATCGACACCCTAGTTATGACTGTAACATTACATTCTGCACTCTCTTCTTCCCTGTGAACGGTATGCTTTGTCTATGCAGTGTGTAAGGAACAATACTTTTCATTGTATCCCAATACACATGACAATAATCAAACCAAATGTCAACAATTTTGCCTTTTTTGATAGTGTGGGTGGGAAGTGTTTCCTTCTGTTGTTGCCTATAACCTCTGCCCTCACGGGGACTCCAGAATCTGTTTTACTAAATGTATATTCATTAAGTTGATGCTCTGATTCTGGTGAGGGCAGAAGGTTAATGTGTGTGTAACCAAGTTTGACTGAGGTAGTTTGTAGATCATGTTAATTTTATTTAATGATTAGAAAGAAGGAGGAAAATTGAGGTGGTGTTTTTTTTAGCATCTGTGACTCATCAGCCAGAACTTCTCTTTGTTAATTTCATGCTTTGTTCCTTAGGATGAGCTAACCATATTTTTTGTGCTTTTATTGTAAGCAATTGATTTTTGTTTTAGCTTTTCATTCATTAATGTGAAACAAAAGACCAGGTTTATCTGACAATTAGTATACATTCAATTTAACTTAATTATCTTCAAGGATGGAGCTATCTTGTGCATGGTTGGATCAAGATGTACTGTATTGTCTCTATTTTTAGGTTCATTTAGTGTGCAGGCAAACAAGAATTACAGGCAGGAAAAGATCAGCTGATTAATCTAGTCTTCCCCACAATTGTAATGACTGGAAAATCACAACTGCACATGTTTTACAGCCAGAAGTCATTCAATTTCCTGAGAGAGATATGGACCAGAATGAGGATGTCAAATGGGACATCCCACCATCAGAAGAGTCAGTGGGGAACACATCCCCAACGGTAACATCCCCGTTGATACTGCTTGCTCCTGGATGATTTCACGCTCCAGTGTTAATTGAGTGAAGGTGGAACTTCCACCCAACTTGGGATGAAATCCCCCTTTGGAGAGCTGGCGACCAGATGGATTGGTGGGCAGCCCCGTCTCTGCAGTGCCAGGATCTGCAATGGACAGAAATGGGACTGCAGCCAGTCCCCAGAGCACAAGTCCCAGGATTCTAGGAACAGTTAAGTAATGGGGGTGTCAGGGCCTGCTGGGCGAAAACAGAAAGTTTGGAGTGTCCATGAAGAGCTGGGAATTCTGCACTTACCAGCTGGTAAGTGGGTGCCTGGTGTTATAAGAGGGATGCTGATGGAGGCACTCCCTGGTCTTCCCTCTCTTCCCATTTGAAGGCTGAATGCAATGTATATTTGCTTCATCCCATCGGATTGAAAATTGAGTCTGGGTGGGAAGTAGCCATTAAATGATCAATAAGTGGCCACTTCAAGCCCTCAATCAGGACAAATACAGACCCAGGCCTCACCCATCCCAACTTAAAACTGCAGAGAGGCTGGGTTGGGCGAGAACTCAGTGGGAAGCTGATTCAAGGAACTTTCAGCTCCCTTTTTGCCCCCCAGACCAGAAAATCCACCTGTTTGGATGTGTAAAATTCTGCTCATGAAATCAGCAACGGTAACTGAGGACCCAAAAACATTCAGGGTGGAGGATGCAGTGCATTACATTGGAGAGGGAGATCTGGATAATTCCTGTCAGATTCCCTGAGGCGAACATAAGCAGCCCAGCAGACCACATTGACCTTGCTTACATCAACTGTTAAATTGCTTGGCCTTTTATTAAAAGTGACCCCTGCCCTAGCCAAGAACACTCCAGCTCCCTTTGAAGCCCTATAGCAATGCAATATCAAGGCTGTCGGTGTATTCCAAAAGTTCATCACTCTCTGGGAACATAAGAAACATTTATCTAAACTGCCTAAAAACTTCTCAAGTTAATTTGGGACCAAGTGGAATGGGGAAAGGGTGTTGATTGTGAGAAGTGAGCAAGGTGATGCGTTGTATAATTGTAGAGCTGGAATTCTGAAAGTCAGGCAAGATGTAGCAGCTAGTCATTGACCTTTCTGAGCTTTGTAATAATGCGCAAATACTGAGAAAAATTGTTACTAATTCTGTTTTAATCAAAATCAACTGTTTAATGGCAATTTTGTATTTTACAACCAGTGAGATGAAAAAGATACTGAAGCTTCACTGGTTTTTAGATATTAAAAATGTGTCTGATTCTGACTCTTGTCTCAGTGTGAATGAAACAATACATCCTCTGAGTGGGCATGAATGATGAGACTATTTGGTATAATATTGGTCATGGAGTTTTCGTTTTTGCACAGTATGTCGCACTTTTTTCTCTCTCTAGTACAGGGTTGGTCTGACATGGAAATAAGTAACATTTTAACTTTACTGTCTGTTTAGGCATGCAGATAAATGTTCGCAAGAGTTTTGTTTGTTGTGATGATGAATCCCTAATAACCTTTGTGCTGCCAACTAATGTTGATTAAATTGCAAGCTCTTTTGCATTACATACCAGCTCTTGCTAATGGATGTTTTTTAGTGGATATTTTTAATAGCACATGTTGAGTGAAAACTACTTATTGTCATGTTTTGAAATCGTTGCCAGGAAATTTTTTGTTATTTGCATTATTAAGTGTATTGATGTGAAAGCTATTGTGGCATAGAACACAGTTAATATGCAAGATTTGTATTTTTACAAGGTTGTAAAATGCCTTTGGATGTTTTTGATGTGGAGTAATTTGGAGCAGTGCCGAGGTAGATTGAAATAGCATTTACAGCCAAACACGGAAAATAAAATCAGATATGTGTTAGAGCTGCTTTTACTGCCAGAATAGTAGAAATGCCATGAATCGTGTTTATTTGATTTTAATGGATCTTTCCAGCAAAAGCTGCAGATGACTTAATTTGGTACACAGAAATTCACATCATTATGTCACATTGTAAATCAAGCATCTTAGTGTGATTACCAGCTTGCTGAAAAGTTTTCATACTTTAATAGTCTGTTTTTGAGTTATTCAGCTTCAATTTTGCATAATCAAATCCTGAAATTAACAATTCATTGACATATTTTATACTTGCAGTAAAATCCTCTTGTTTTCTTTTTGTTTTCTATCACCAAAGTGGATTTTGCAAGATGTCAGTTTATCTGAATGCAAGTCATAGACAATATCAAAGCTTAATTTGATCATAATAGGCCAGGTCTTCTTGAAATCATAATGGCATGTTAATGACGTATGCTATTATTAACAAGCATGTCAGTCACCACATTCAGGGAAAGAAAACATTTGTCAGGAGTACAAATTTCCTGTATCCCCCACTGTTTACCTGATTTCACTGTGTTCCTGGTTTCCCTGCTATTTTTAAGAGCTTGTTGGATTTGCAAATTAGTTTCCCAGTAAAGTATGTTCAGAAAGTTGGAGCTCATAATTAAAAGTATCTCTTGATTGATATGACTTGTTAATACAACACATGGCACGGTGGCGTAATGGTCAGCACAGTGGAGCTTCGCAGCTCCAGGAACCCTGATTCAATTCTAGCCTCTGATGACTGTGTGGAGTTGGCGTCTTCTCCCTTTGTGTGATTTTCCTTCGAATGCTGCAGTTTCCTCCCACACTTCAAAATGTGCAAGTTAAGTTGATTGGCCATGCTAAAATTGACCAGAGTGTTTAGCAGGGTAAATACACAGGATAGGGCCAAGGCGGGGGATATTTTTCAACACATGCTCGAATAGGCTGAATGGCCTCCTGCACTGTTGGGATTCTATGATTCAACGTTTGCCCAGAAGGAGAACAATAATAACCTTTGAGTCTCATTCCTGTAAGTAATAAATTGTTCTTAGAGTTTTAAAATTATGAATTTCAAATGGAATTAGAATGGCTTGACAGCAACCAGACTTGCAACCAAGCGCTTACATTTTCAGCTTTTATTTATACTTTCTGTTTATGGGATTTCCTTGTGAGCCTTAATATGCTCCTAGGGAGCCCTGTTCTAAAACATAAAGGTAGGAACCTAAGTAAGTAAAGTGCCATCATTACAGATGATATTTTTAACGGATATTAAGTACTTGCATTCCAGCAAAAACAAAAATCTGATGATTGACAGACAGAAATTTGATCGCAAAGATAGATCCTTAATTCTCTTCAGTTTGACAACTTTGAATGTTTAATCTTGAGTAATTATTGTGTTCACCGGTGCTGCTGTATTTTAAAAAAAGGAATTTGCATTTATATAGCTCATTTCACAATCTCAAGATATTCTAAAGGACTTCAGTCAATCAAGTAATTTTGAAGTGCAATCATTGTTGCACCGTCGGGAATTGGAGCAGGTAATTTGCATGTAGCAAGTTGCCATAAACAGCAATGAGAAAATTATCAAATAATCCATTTTAGCTGACGGATAAATGTTGACCAGGATCACGGGAGAAGTTTTATTGAAAATATGTTGAGATATTTTAATATCTATTGAAAAGGACAGATAGGGTCTCAGTTAATTGTCTCATCTCAAATACAACTTCAAATGTCTCAGTACTGCATAAAAATGCCTGTCCATATCAATTCAATTGCTACACCTGCTTCAGGATGCAATTGTTCAAGGTTAGTTAAATGCAGTGAGGCAAATGAAGTAATTTCTAGACCTATTTCAAAATGAAGAGGATGTAGTGAACTTTTTACTTTCTATTATATGACCATTTCACAAGATAATAAAAGCACATTCAAATGTCTTGACTGCCTAGAACTGGGTAAAATATATATCACAGAAACAGACTACTTTGCCCCAGTCTGTGCTAGTGGGTGGCACAATGGTAATTATTGCAGCCTCATAGTGCCAAGGCCATGGGTTCGAATCCAGCCTTGAGTTACTGTGTGGAGTTTGCATGTTCTCCCTGTGCCTGTGTGAGTTTCCTCTGGTTGCTCCGGTTTCTTCTCAACCCAAAACTGTGTATTGGTTGTGCTAAATTGCCCGTTATTGTCCCACGTTGTGTTGGTGAGGGGGATTAGTGGAATAAATGTGTGGGCATATGGGCTGTGTAAGATGCTGTAATGGAGAGTTGGTATAGACTCACCGGCCTTCTGCACTGCAGGGATTCTATGATTCTCGTGTCTGTGCTCCGCTTGAGTCTGTCCCCATATTTCCTCATTTAAATTTATCATAACCCCTTCTTCTAGTGGTAGCCAATCAATCTAGGCTGCAAGATTGATCCTCCTTCATCTCAGTGGGCCACAAAATTGAAATTGGGCATGTTTATTAATCATGAATAAGATTTAATACACAGTGAATATTTCATAAATTAGGGAAAAATCATAACCATATTAATAACTGTCGTCAATTTCAAATGGTAAACAAAATAAATATTTATACTTTGGATGCAGAGGGTGCACACAGCTCTTCCAGTCAAAGTTGCTAACAATCTGCATATCACTTATGATATGATGACTTGAACTGCTTGCGGTGCAGTCTAATTGAGGTTTAGCAGAACTTGCCTAATTTTTTAAATTCTCTCTGGTTTAAAGCCAGGTGCTTGGTTTGCTTGTTATGAATTTTGTAACCTGTGGCACAATGTTTTAGTTCTTACATGGAGTTACAGGTGCACTTCAGTTAAAATGGTAGGAAAACAATTACCAGGATGGAAACCAGCAGACTTTGATAATCTTGCATATTGGCAATGGTCAACAAAAAAGCCTAGTGGGCTGCATTTAGAAACTTGATGGGCCACGCGTGACCCAACTGCCACAAGTTGCCCACCACTGTTCCATTCCCTTCTCCTCATGTGCTTGTCCAGCTTCTCTTTAAATGTGCCAGTATGGAGCAGCACATTGGCACACTGATTAGCACTGTTTCCTCATAGTGCCAGGGACCTGCTTTCAATTCCAGGCTTGGGTGACTGTACAGACTCTGTACATTCTCCCTATGTCTGCATGGGTTTCCTCCGGGTGTTCCAGTTTCCTTCTACAGTCCGAAAGATGTGTTGGTTAGGTGCTTTCGCCATGCTAAATTCTCCTTCATTGTTTCTGAACTTTCAATAACTTTGTTGCAATGTTAATGTAAACCTACTTATGATCCTAATAAACAAACTTAAACTTTATTATTTGTTTTGGTAGTGAGTTCCATATTCTCATCACTTCTTGGGTAAAACAGATACTTTTGAATTCTGTATTGCATTTTTTTTGGTGACTATCCTACACTGATGGCCTCCCCATAAGTATCAACTATCAAAATCTTTCATAATTTTAAAGCTCTCTATTTGCTCACCCCTCAGCCGCTTTGCTTCAAGAGAAGAACAAAGAACAAAACAGCACGGGAAACAGGCCCTTCAGCCCAACAAGCCCGCGCTGCCACCCCAATGTTCCCACCTCTACCCGTGATCCCTGTCTATGTTTATAGATCTATGGATTAAAAACCAAATTTGAGACAATTTAGGGAGAATTTGTTTTGCCAATTAGCCTAAGAGCACATCTTTGGGATGTGGGAGGAAACCGGAGCACCCGGAGAAAACCCATGCAAGCACGGGGAGAATGTGCAAACTCCCACAGACACAACCCAAATCCATGTATCTGCACAGCACAGCGATAGTCACTGAGCTGTCGTGTTGCCCATCAAATGGTCCAGGTCAAGCGTACACTAACGACGTGAAGCACTAGGATACTCTCAAAAAAATCCAAGAGCAGCCTTCTCATGACCCATCGCGTGTATGCCCCTTGTTAGACAACAAAGTGGACCAAAGCACCTGTAGGATAAAAACAAGTACATCAATATCATCATCTATTTACACACTTCCCAGGGACTCCCAAGGCTCATGATCCCTATTTTAAATCCCCTCCATTCCCATTCTGTTCATGTGCCCATCTGAGTATTTCTTGAATAACTCCAGAGTACCTGCCTCCACCACTTTATTTGGCAGCACATTCCATACTCCCACCACCCTCTGTGTGAAAAAACTCCCTCTAGCATCCAAATTATACCTTACCCCCCTCACCCTTAGCCCGTGACTCCTCGTGCTATTCGAGTCCATCCTAGGAAAAAGCTTAACCTTGTTTACTCTGTCTATACCCCTCATAGTCTTGTACACCTCTATTAGATGTCCTGTAAATCTACGTCTTTCTAAGGAAAACAGTTCCAATTTGCCTAACCTCCTCGTAACTCAGACCTTCCATACCAGGCAGCATCCTGGTAAACCTCCTCTGCACTCTCTCCAGAGTCTCCACGTCCTTCTGGTAGTAAGGCGACCAGAACTGGATGCAGAGCAAGTGGAGAAGGTTGTGAAGAAAGCATATAGTATGCTAGCCTTTATAGGAAGGGGTACAGAGTACAAGAGCTGGGCTTTAATGTTGCAGTTGTATAAAACATTGGGTTAGACCTCATTTGGAATACTGCGTCCAGTTCTGATCGCCTTACTACCAGAAGGACGTGGAGACTCTGGAGAGAGTGCAGAGGAGGTTTACCAGGATGCTGCTTGGTATGGAAGGTCTGAGTTACGTGGAGAGGTTAGGCAAATTGGGACTGTTTTCCTTAGAAAGACGTAGACTTAAAGGAGATCTATCTCCTGCTGTATCGCCTGACAATGCTCCTCACTATCCGCAAGTGCAGCCATCTTTGTATCGTCTGCAAACTTGCTGATCACTCCACTTACTCCTTCTTCCAAGTCATTTATATAGCAAATAGAAGAGGTCCCAGTACCGAGCCCTGCGGCACACCACTACTGACCGACCTCCAGCTAGAAAAATACCCTTCCACCATTACTCTCTGTCTCCTATTACTAAGCCAGTTACTTATCCATCTAGCTACCTGTCCTTGTATCCCATGAGCCTTGACCTTCTCAACTAACCTCCCATGAGGGACTTTGTCAAACGCCTTGCTGAAATCCATATAGATTTCGCCCTTCGTTGACCGTTTTCGTCACTCCTCAAAAAATTCTACTAGATTTGTAAGGCACAACCTCCCCTTAACAAATCCATGCTGCGTATCCCTAATCAGATCACAACGCTCTAAGTGCCTATACATCCTATCTCTCAGAATCCTCTCCAACTGTTTCCCTACCACTGACGTTAAACTCACCGGCCTATAATTCCCAGGGTTATCCCTACTACCCTTTTTAAACAATGGTACAAACATTAGCTATTCTCCAGTCCTCTGGGACCTCACCTGTGTCCAAAGAAGAGACAAAGATTTGCGTCAGAGACCCAGCAGTTTCACTTCACACCTCCCTAAGCAGCCTGGGATAAATGCCATCAGGTCCCAGAGATTTATAAGTTTTAATGCTACCTAGAAGCTCTAACACTTCCTCCCTCGGTATGGATATTTCCCTCAACTAGTTCACAGCTCCCTCACAGACAGGAGCTGTCAACAAGCCCCTCTCCTTCGTGAATACCGACGCAAAGTATTCATTCAGGATCTCCGCCATTCTCTTGGGCTCTAAGCACAGTTCCCCTCCTCTGTCTCTAAGAAGTCTGATTTTTTTTTTCCCCTCTAACCACCCTTTTATTCCTAACAAAGGAGTAAAAAGCCTTTGGATTTTCCTTAATCCTATCCGCCAAAATCATTTCATACCCACTTTTTGCCCTTCTAACTCCCTGTTTGAGCTCCCTCCTACTCTATATTCCTCCAACGCTATCTCCGTTCCCAGCTGCTTTGACCTATCAATACGCCTCTCTTTTCTTCCTAACCAAGTCCTCAATACCCCTAGTAATCCACGGCTCTCTAATCCTACCTTTCCCATCTTTCCTCTTAGCTGGCACGTACTTATCTTGCAACATTTTCAGTATTCCCTTGAAAGAGTCCCACATGCCTAGCGTGGACTTACCCTCGAACAACCGTTTCCATAAGTTCCTGCCTGATCCGACCATAGTTAGCCTTCCTCCAATTCAGCACCCTGTCCCTCGGGCAACAAGCATCCTTTTCCATCTGTATCCTAAAGTAGACAGAATTGTGGTCACTGTTAGCCACATGTTCCCCTGCTACAACATCAACCACCTGCCCTGGCTCATTAGAACATAGTAGAACATAGAACATTACAGCACAGAACAGGTCCTTCAGCCCTCGATGTTGCGCCGACCAATATAAAAAGCAATGACCCTCCAAACTAAACCATTCCCTTCTCTTCCATATACTTATCAACTAACCTTTTAAACGCCACCAAACTTGGCGCATCTACAACTGCCGCAGGCAGGGCATTCCTTAGTTTAGTTACTCAGAACTAAATCCAATATAGCCCCTTCTCTAGTCGAGCTAGCCACATACTGCTCCTACAATCCTTCCAGTACACATTTTACAAATTCCTGCCTGTCCAAACCCCCAGCTCTAGGTACTTTCCAATCCACCCTCGAGAGATTAAAATACCTATGAGCCCTTCCCTCTACATTTCTGGTATCTTTTTCGTAAATCATCCCTGCATCCACTCCAGCGTCTCCATACCCTTTTTTGATATATGATGACCTGAACAGCTTGCGGTGCAGTCTGACTGAGGTTAGGTTTAGCAGAACTTGCCTAATTTTTTAAATTCTCTCCCCCTGGAAATAAAGCCATGTAATTGGTTTGCTTGTTGTTATGAACTTCGTAACCTGTGGCGCAATTTTTTAGTTCTTAATGTTTTTAAACTCTGATCCCTTTTGTTCCTCTTCCTCTAATTAAAATTAGACTAAATAGTTTTGTCTTTAAATGCTGTGCCATAAAGAATGAAAACATTGTTATTAAATTAGTGCCACTCTGGAAAGGTTATTGAGTACCGCATGGTGTAATTAGAATTACTTATCATCCTGGTGATTGAAAATGCAACTTGACTGGCTCTGGGATTGGAATCCTGTTGGAAATGGGCTCAGATTTGTTGATAAAGACTTATTTTTCCATCCCAAATCTTGGCTTTGTTTAAATAGTTTGTAAATCAGAAATGTGAAGTTTCTATTCATTTCCTGTTAGATATGGCTCACGGTAGTTTAGAAGCAATGTAAAGTTTGATTTCTGGTGAAGTACTTTTCAGCCAAATTCAGAAGAATAATTCTGACTCATGATTTAAATCTTTATGTATTTTCTGCCATCTATTACTGTTTTAGAAAGATTTCTATGGCTGGTTTGCTGCTACAACTGGAAGCTAGCTAAACACTAAGTATTGAAAACTTGAGTTGAGAAGGTTTGATAGAAACTGGTGTGTCCAGGTGAACACAAGTGCCTGAGGCAGGCTTTGATATGATAGATTAAGAAGCTGGGTACAAACAAAAGCACAAAGACCCAACCTCAGCAAACAGTAGGAAATAGCTCTTCTGTGGAATTTGCTACAGTTAGGTTTTCCATTCTCTGTGCTGTTGTTGGAATGCAAAGCCAGAAATCCCTAAAGCATTATAAATTCCAGCAGACGCCTGTAGTGTTTTTCAGTGATAATGGATGCAAAAGTAGGTTTTTTTTGTTTTCCCTAATTGTTGCTGAAAGATGGGATTAGTTACCCCCCCCACCCCCCACTCACCACCCCATTGGAAATGCAAACTGCTTGGTTTTGACAACTAAGATAATGGATTAAAAGTGATTGTACTGCTACTTCCAAAGTTTGAAAGTTTCAAGGTAACATGATTGGTCAACAATTTGTTCACCTATTAGCATGAAATAGTGATTGATTGATTGTCTAGGAAATGAAGGAGTTACTACCAAAGTAGTTCCCTTTGTAAAGCTATTACTAATGGGTCCTCAGTTCGAAGATGCAGTGAGACCTGCACTGATCTGTGTGATGTTTTCAACTCTTCCTGTTCACAACTTGTTTCCACCTGTCAGTGGTTGTGAGGATCTTAAGTTCTTTAACTAGTAAAAAATGATGAATAGATGATTGAATTGCACAGACTGGTCATCATTGGCTCATTCTTTTTTTGAGATTGATTCCTCCTTGTGGATAGTGGGTTTAAGTGAGATGTCAGCATTGGCTGTAGGTACAGAGATGGCTCATAAGTTATCTCTTATCCCTACAATCTGTCCTAAACTGAGGACATTGTTGGCCAGTAGAAATGGTGGCAGCGAATTGTTCACTCCATCATTCTATCTCATTTGCCACTCTTGTTAATTAGAAGGTTTTGACACCATTTTTGATGGTTGCTATGTTGATCATGATTAGGTATCTGCTTCCTGTGTGCTGATCTTAACAGAACAGACATTTGTAGAGGTTTGAGATTATCTTTGTAAGCTTTGCTTTGGTTTCGGGTTCTTGACGCCCCCTATTAGAGCACCAATTCGATATATTTCAGTCTTAAGTCAAGCATCCGGACAATATATCCCATCCATCTCAGCTAACGTGAGATTATCATTGCCCTGGTACTTGGCATGCCTGCATCCTGAAGGATGCTTTTGTTTATTCTTTCATCCTCCTACTTAATTCACAAGGCCCCCGTAATTGTCATTTCTGCCTGGGAGAAAAGTTCCAACTATTCACCCTATCCATATGCTTCATAATTTTATAAACTTCTATTAGGTCACCCCTCAGCCTCTGTCTTTCCAGGGAGAACAAACCAGTTTATTCAATCTGTCCTCATAGCTAATGCCCTCCATACCAGGCAGCATCCTTTTCCGTACTCCCTCCAAAGCCTCCACATCCTTCTGGTAATGTAGTGACCAGAACTGGACACGGTATTCCACATGTGGCCTAATCAATGTTTTATATCCTTCTGGAACTCCAGTACATAAGTTACCATAAGTTGAGCTAAATAGTGGATTTGGTGGTTTACCTCTTCGTAAATGTCAGCTTTCAAGGTATGGGTAGCGAGGGATGTTCACCATGAATCTCAGATGAAGGCGTTGAATTTGATCCTACTGTAGGTGATAGAGGACTTCAGTCTTCCTGGGAAGATTTTTGTTTTCCTGGCAAGTTCTGCTCTCTGTAATTTTCCTGAAATAGATCTATTATGAAGGCATAGTGGCTAGCACTGCTGCCTCACAGCACCAAGGATCCAAGTTCAATTCTGTCCTCGGGTCACTGTGTATGAGGGGTTTGCACTTTCCCCTGTGTCTGTGTGAGTTTCCTCCAGGTGCTTCAGTTTCCTCTCATACTCCAAAAATGTGCAGGTTCGGTTGATTGGCCATGCTAAATTGACCCTAGTATCAGGGGGAATTAGCAGAGTAAATGTGAGGTTACAGAAGTAGGCCCTCAGTGGGATTGTGGCCAGTACAGACTTGATGAACCAAATGGGTTCCTTCTCACTGGAAGGATGCTATGAAGCTTAGGTGATTATTTGTCTGAAGTGTCAGAAGCCAAACTGGGACTTTGGAAGGACCTTCTCAGAAGTTGGAAGCAGGCGATTAAGAAGTAACCAAGGTAGGACAGTGCCAATGGTTGAGAAAATGCTCCTATAGTTACGACAGTTTGATTTGTTTCCCATTTTGATTGTGATTGTTACGGCATCCAGTGGAAATTCTTCATTCTGCTAAACAAATAGGATAGGTGTATGTCTCCCCCATGTTCCAATACACGTGTGAGGATATTGTCAGGACCAGAGCTTTGTTGCTTTTCATCTGGAAAGTCCCTTTATAAATCCTTGTTTATTGCTGAGTCTGCTAATTTCAGCCAGGATAACAATGACTATGCTGCAATTGCCTTTGAACTAGGCAGAGGGAATACCAGGGTTCCAGCTGTTCATCACTACCTAGACATACGTGCCGGAAGTGATTGTTTGTATTTCTGATTAAGTCAGCCTGTAATACCCGACTAGCGAAATGACAAGTTAATGCCTCTAATCTACTACATATGAAAAATGACCACTTGGTAGGAGGTATTGTGAATGGAATGATACTGCAGAAATGTGTAATTTTAAATAGGATAGGAAATCAAATTGTTAGAAACTAAAATGGCATGCAGCAAACAATATTCAAAATAATAATCACAAACATATCGCACAAAAATGAAGTCCTAGGTCAAAGAGCAGTGGAGTTATTCTACCGTCTTGCCAAACTTGGATCCACCAACTAACATCAATAAGCTGATTTATCACTTCACTGAAAATCCCTACAGTGCAGAAGGAGGCCATTCAACCCATCACTTCTGCACCGACAACAATCCCACCTAGGCCCCATCCCCATAACTCCACATATTTATTCTGCTAATCTCTCTGATTTATGCATCCTGGGGCACTAAGGGGCAATTTAGCATGGCCAGTGCACCTAACCTGCACATCTTTCATCTGTGGAGGAAACCGGAGCAAACGCATACAAACATGAGAGAACATGCAAACCCCACACAGATAGTGACCCAAGCCAAGCATTAAACTCAAGTCTCTGAGTTGTGAGGCAGCAGTGCTAACCACTGTGGTATTGTGCTGCCCCTTACATATCTCATCGCTCTCTCTGGGACATTGCTGTGTGCAAAATTTCATTTAATCACATTTCAAACAAATCACATTTCATAAAATCACACAGAAGAGGCCCTTTTGGTCCAGCAATTCTGCACTAACACATTAGGAATACTTGAACTCATCTAATTCCATCTGCCAGCACTTGGCCCACAGCCCTGAATGTTATGATGTGCATAACATTTTGGTTGGATATCATCCAGATACTTTTAGAGAGATATGAGACAACCTGCTTCCATCACCTTTCCAGGCAGCTCATTCTAGAGCATCACTACCCTCTGGATAAAAAAAAACGTTTTTCCTCTCATCCCCCTAAACTTCCTGACCCTCACCTTGAATCTATGCCCCCTGGTAACTGATCTTTCAACTAAGGGAAATATCTGCTTCTTATCCAGTCTGTTCATGTCACTCATAATCTTGTACACCTCAATCAGGTTGCCCCTCAGTCTTCTCTGCTTCAACGAAAACAACCCTAGCCTCCGCAACCTCTCTTAACTGAAATGTTCCATTTACCATTCTGTACACTCTCCAGTACAATCACATCTTTTCAATATTGTCGAGACCAGAATTACACACAGTACTCTAGCTGTGGCCTCACCAAAGTTCTACTGAACTCCAACATGGCTTCCCTGCTTTTGCAATCTATTCCTCGATTGATAAAGACAAATTTCCCATTTGCCTTTTTAACCAACCCGCTAACATATCCTTCTGTTTCAGGGATCTGTGCACAAACACACCAAGTTCTCTTTGTTCCACAGAACTTCCTGGTGTTCTACCATTCATTGAATACTTGTCAAATTACTCCTTCCAAAGTGTACTGTCCATCATCTCACAGTTTTCAGGGTTAAATCCCATCTGCTGAAACAACAAAAATGGCATAACCGTGTGTGACTTTATATGCCCTTCTCTGATCAGAACCTTCCACACACCTGATGAAGGAACATCATTTCCGAAAGCTTGTGGGATCACTATCAAATAAACTGGTTGGACTTCAACCTGGTGTTGTGAGACTTGTTATATTTTGGAAAGCAGTGCAGCAACACGGACAATATTTCAGCATTGAGCTGGTAAGGGACAAATTAGATTCACACCGCAGAAATGTCAGGCAATGACCACCTCCAACAAGAGACAATCTTGTCTCTCTTTACCATTCAGTGTGTTGACATTGCAGAATCTCCCATCCTCAACATCTTGGGGAGGTGGGAGGTCGGGGGGGTATCACTCTTGACCAGAATGAACCAGCCATATAGATACAGCGAATGGAAAAACAGGTCACGGGGGCTAGGTTTCTTCAATGAACTACTTCAATGAATAACCCACCTCTTGACTCTCCCAAATATGTTCACTTTGCATCAGACTCAAGCCAGTAGTGTGATGAAACACTCCCCACTGAGTGAGTGCAACTCCAACACAACTCAAAATTTCAATACTGTTCAGGATAAAGCAGCACACTTGAGCCTCCTTTCCCATGGCAGCAGTCTTCTTGCACGTTGCACCTTGCAGGTTATAGGTTGGACTGCCACATCTTAGCATTATGTGTTACTAGCTGAATTATCATCAATCCTGCAGCAAATATTCGTGTGGCCAAATTGATTTAGTTTAGTTTACTTATTTGTCAGAAGTAGGTTTATATTAACATTGCAATGAATTTACTGTTAAAAAGCCACACTCCACTTGTTTGGGTACACTGAGGGAGATTTTATCATGGCCAATGTACATAACCAGCTTGTCTTTTGGACTGTGTAAGGAAACTGGAGTACACAGGGAGAACATGCAGACTCCACAGAGACAGTGACCTAAGTTGGGAATTGAACCCAAGTCCGTAGCACTGTGAGGCAGCAGTGCTACCATTGTGCTAAGGTTACGATGTAGTGAGCAGTTTGATCCGGGTAACCAAAGGCTGAGCTGTCCTTAAATTTCATGCAAGGAGTTACCACGCTTGCACAGGTTCCTTCAAAACCCAGTTTCAGCTTACGGAGATATGATTGGTGGTGGTAATTTATAATCTAAGGTTTACACAATATGTAATAATTGAAATGTGCTCTAACTTTCTGAAAATGTTTTTTTAAAATTTCTTAATTTCAGCAGTGTAATGTGATATTTAAATTCTATATAGGTGTGAATCCAGTGTAACAAATCAAAATTTAAAGGAGGTTCGGTAAATAAAGTAAGATGAGATTCAGATATTAGGCATCTGCCACATTTTGCTTTTATTATATATGGAAATACAAGGGGGACACATTGCGTTGCAGCCTCTGGCAATCGATTATGGAACTGTCTTCTTTCTCACACCACCACTAACTTATTCAGCTTGTTTTCTAAATAGAAAGTTGGTTTTAAAAACAAACTTATTCCGGTGCTTGATGTATGCACTTTACTGTAATTACAATTGTCAATTAAAGCAGCCTCTTTAGAAATATGATATTAAATCTGTTACTGAAATGCTATAACAGCTCAGGTATTCACCATGAATTTGTATTTATATATAAAACGTTTAAGTAATAAGTTGTTGCAAGGTGCTTCACATTTGCATTAAAAAAAGACAAAAGATGATATTGAATTAAGTAGGGCAGCATAAGGGCTGATCACAAAAAACTGAGGTAGATTTTAAGGACAGTCTTAATGAGGAAAATGAGGAGAGAGGTTTAGGGAGGATATTCCAGAGCTAGAGATGGAGGCAGCTGAAGGCAGAACCACCAGTGGTAGAGTAATTAAAATCAATGATGTTGAATTAGATCAAGCAAAGATATCTTGTGCTTTTTAGGGGCTGGAAAAGATTTAGAGTTAGGCTAGGGCCGGGTTACGGAGGGATTTGAAAATGAGAATTTATCATTTTAGATCAGGACGTAGATTAACTTGGAGTTGGTCAGGGATGATGGCTCCACATCATGTAGGGCAGCACAATGGCACCATAGTTAGTACTGCTCCCAGACAGTGACAAGGACCTGCGTTCAATTCTGGCCTTGGGTGACTGTGTGGCATTTGCAAATCTCCCTGTGTCTGTGTTGGCTTTCCTCTGTGTGGTCCGGTTTCCTCCCACACTCCAAAGATGTTAGGTGGATTGGCCATGCTAAATTGCACTAAGTCTCAAGTTATGAAGCTTAGGGGGATTAGCAGGGAAATATGTGGGGTTACTAGAAAAAGGTGTAGGTGTGATGATCTGTAGGAGGGGACATATTTGGCCAAATGGTGGCCTCCTGCACTGTAGGGATTCAATAAATTGGTGTGAGTTTAGATAATAGCAGCAACATTTTGGATGAACTCAAGTTTATAGAGGTTAGAGTGTAGGTAGCCAGTCAACCAATTCAGGAGAGGTATGGATCAGTATTTCAGCACCAAAAGAGTTGAGGCAGGGCTGGAGGTAGGAGATGTTACAGGAGTACATATGGATGGTATATGAATGTGTGGTGAAAATTTGGGTCAGGTAAAACGCCAAGGTTGTAAACAAGGGAGTTGGATAAAGGTTTGGCCTCGTTCAGTTGCCAGGGAGGGAAGAATGGACTCACTGGCTTGGGGGGAATGTTAGTGGCAGGAACTAAAGACAGTGGCTTCAATCTTTCCAATATTGAATTGAGGAAGTTCCTGCGTATCCAGTATCGGATGTCAGATAAATAGTCTGACAGTTTAGAGAGAGCACGAGCATCAGGAGAGGTGCTGATGATTCTGAGAGGCTGGCATCAGTGTACATGTGATGTTGTACTTTTGGCTGATGTTACAAAGGAGCAGCATGTAGGTGAGAAATAGGAGTAGACCAAGGATAGGTTCTTGGGGACACCAGATGCAACAATAAATGGGGTAGCACGGTGGCACAGTGGTTAGCACTGCTGCCTCACAGCGGCAGGAACCTGGGTTTGTTTGTTGACTTGGATCAGGGTCTGTGTGGAGTTTGCACATTCTCACCTTGTCTGTGTGGGTTTCCTTTGGACGATCCAGTTTCCTTCCATAGTCCAAATATGTTGATTGGCTATGCTAAATTGCTTGTTAGTGTTAGGGAGAATAGCTAGGGTAAATACATGGGGTTATGGAGATAGGGCCTGGGTTGGATTGTGGTTGTTGCAGACTTGATGACCCTAATCCTTCTGCACTATAGGGATTTATGAATCTATACAAGAATAGAAATATAAGTTTATTTGGATACGAATAGATACATAAGAATGTTATCAGGGCGAAAAGGTGGTGGAGAAAGTTTGGAGGAGGATAATGTGATCAGCTGTGTCAAAGGCTTCAGTTGGATTGAGAAGGATGAGGAGGGAAAACGTATCTTTGTCACAGTCACTGAGAATGTGATTTGTGACTTTGATAAGAGTAGTTTTGCTACAGTGGAAGAGACAGTAACCCGATTGGAGGGGTTCAAATGTGGACTCTTGGGAAAGCATGGACAAATTTGGGGGGTAATGACATATTCCAGGACTTGGGAAAGGAAAGGGAGATAATAGTTTGCAAGGGTTGAGAGTATTTGTGGATATGGATGTGTGGTAAAAGTTTGGATCAGGTAAAATACCAAGATAGCAAACAACTGGGTTTGACCTCGTTCAGTTGCCAGGAAGGGAAGAATGGACTCATGGGCTCGGGAGGAATTTCTTCAATTCAATATTTGAAAGATTGTAGCTATTGTCTTTAGTTTCTGCCACTAACATTCCTCCCAAGCCAGTGAGTCCATTCCCTTCTCCCTGGCAACTGAATGAGGTCAGATATAGTTGCTTGCAACCTTGGTGTCTTACCTGACCCAAACTTTCACCACACATCCATATCCACCACTAATACTACCTATATCTAACCCTGCCTCAGCTCTTCCGGTGCTGAAATACTAATCCATACCTCTCTGAAATTGGTTGAAATGGGATGATAGGTTCCAAGGGTGGAGAGAGTCGAGGTTTGTGTCTTTTAAAAAGGAAGAATAATGGTGGCACATTTGAAGGAAAGAAGGGCAGAACCTGAGGAGAGAGAACTGTTAATTTCAGCCAACATGGGAGCCACGAGGGAGATTTGATGATCAGTAGTTTAATAGGAAAGAATCGGACCACGATGTGATCTTATAGACGAGATGAGCTTGAAGAGGGCGTGACGGGAAGGAAATTAGAGATGGAAACCTATTCAGGACTTGGGAAGAGAGGGGTGGGTTGTGGAGGAGGGGGGTAGACAGCGAGATGGAGAGAAAGAAGAGATTGGGGTATGGGGAACTTTGGAGGAAACTTGGCCTCGTGGAGAAGAATGAGAGCTGTACCTCTACCAGAGTCTTTGAGATCAGCATTGGAAAAGGGGAATTGGATAAAGAAGAATTGGCAACATCAGTCCCCCATTGTCCCTCGGGTGAAAGGTAGGTGAGACATTGGATGGCGCATTTGGGTTCCTGCTTAGGAGAAAGTTACAATGAATGTCTTGTGCCTTGAAGGACTCTTTGAGGGATGTCAAGAGAGTCACAGAGGGAAATTGTAAGCTTACATGAGAGACAAAAACAAAACCAATCTGCCCGGCGGCAAGAGAATAGAAAGGATGTATAAAGACAAAAGGGAACTTTCTAGAAGGGCCAGAGAGAAACTAAGTAAAATAGGGAGGAAAATGACAAAGTGGAACAACAAATGACTGGTTCTATTTCATAATGGCAGCCAAAGTGTACTTTAATTAGGATGGATATATTCTTGTAGAGACAACAGAGCATTTGCTCCTGTTGTCTCCTCAAAATTCAGTAAAAAGTCTCACAACACCAGGTTAAAGTCTAACAGGTTTATTTAGCAGCATTAGCTTTTAGACCCTCGAGCTCCTTTGAAGGAGTGTTGAGGCTTCTTACTGTGCTCACCCAATCCAATGTCGGCATCTCCACATCATTCTCAAAATTCCCCAGAGTTAATTGTAAGCCCTGCGTTGAGTGAAAGTTAAACTAGTTAGCTGGAGTTGGTGTAGAGCATCCAGAAACCTTTGTTGCAAGTTTGGAGACAGACATAGTAGGTGAATAAAGTTCAGAAACTATTTGAAGGGTAGATTACCAGAGGATGTGCTGATGGAGGAATTTCCTTTGGATAGAAAGCCCTGGACAGACACAGGATTAATTGCAAGACAGAAAAGTTGGAGGGAAATCCTGAAGCTGCACTGATGTCAATCAGTCTCGGGCGCAGTGATCTTGGCCAGAACCAAGCTGAAGCTGACAAATACTGCAGACTCGGCAGGGGGGGTGGTCAAGTCTCTCAGATGCTCCATAACAGCAGTGGTGGGGGAAGGCAGAAGCTGAAAAAAATTACTTTAAAAACAGAGCAGCAAGTCCATGACACAGCAGCTGTATCTTTCAACATAAGACCCAAAGCTCGCTGAGGAAGGCAGTACACCAGTATGTGTTGGTAATGGACAGTGGCCACATACACACACACACACACACACACATATTCTAAATCTTGTGAAGGAGGCATTGTTTCAGCCTAGTTTATTTATATTATATTTGCATGTGAATTATTCAGCTGATTGGACTCGGACTGCAGCATATTGTAATGTTTTATTCATGACTGGCTTTGTCAAAAAAAAGTGTACTTTTCTGCATTGTGTCATTTGCTTCAATGATACAAATCTTCTCTTGGAAATGTTTTTGTTGGCTCCCCTGATGGTGTGGAAATGAGCTATAAAGGTCAGGAAGGTCCTGCTTTGATTTCTGTCCTGTAATGAGCTGGAATGATCTCTGCCAAGGTTGTAATAGTACAGCTATAATTAGCCTCTTGGCTGAGGTGGGTGCCTGGGGGAGGGGGGAGATTGGGATTCTCACTCCCTGCGACTGTTGCAGGAAAATGCTTGTCAGCTCAAGATGAGGGATTCAGTGCAGGATCTCTTTTCGGAAAATAGTCAACCATCATCCACTACCTTCTGTACATGAACAACGGTCACTTAGTGCAGATAGTAGTGCTTTTTGTGTAGTTGAATGAAAGAGGAAGATAACTTGATGGGAAAGATGAACATTTGTTATTTTGCGTAACACTTCTAATAGAACATAACTGTTTTCAAAAGTGAAAAACTGGAAACAATGCCTCTTTGTTATGTAAATTCTGTCATTTGTGTTATTATTCATAGCAAAGCCAGTGGTCATTTTATTTGTACGTACAGAGGGGTGGAACTCAGCCTGTAATTTTTGAACTTGTTTTCAGATAGAGCTCAGAGTGAAAAACAGACGGAAAATGATACACAGTTATTAATGAATTTTTCAATGTTTTATAAATTTGACCAAACTGTCTTCATATATTTGTCATGCCTCTTAATGCAAAAGAACACCCCAAAGTACTTCCGATCAATGGTGCATTATTGATTGCACTTCCCTTTCTTTCAAGCGATAGATACTTTCTAACATGAAGTGAGTTTTTAATTAGTGATTTGTACTGCAATGTTTACAAAGCCATTTGTGTGCCAGAAAATTTTAAAAGGCATTTTTCACCTTTACTTGGGTAGAGAGGAATTAAAACTGGATAGTTTCTGAAGGTGAATTTGAAAATGAATGCCAGCGAGTACCATTTTCTTCCTGGATGTAGCCAGTACGTTCATGCAATTCACAATGGTTTTATACAATCAATGCGAAAATGGTGCATGTGCTAGCACAAAATTCATGCAGGAAATATTACAGATTGAGAACAGATTTCCTTACTGGAAATCTATGGTGCATTTCTTTAATAGCACAAAATCCAGGAGTGAGGAAAGCATTGTAGATCAGTAGCATTCAATAAAGCCAAGATTTTACAAATATATCCTATATCAAATTGATTTGATTCAATGTATTATTGTCACATGTATTGGGATAGAGTGAAAAGTAGTATTTCTTTCGTGCTATTCTGACAAAGCACACCATTCATTGAGTACATGGGGAGAAAGAAAGGAGAGGGTGCAAAATATAGTGTTACAGTCATAGCTAGGGTGCAGGGAAAGATCAATATGTTAGATATGCCTATTCAAAAGTCTTGATGTAAAGATGCCGGCGTTGGATTGGGGTGGTAAGAACTCTAAGAATTTAGCAACACCAATTTTTAATCCAACTGATTTATTTGATAGTAAAATTGCGAGCTTTCAACACTCCGTGTCTTCCTCAGGCAAATGCAGTGTTCTGGTCTGCAATAGCACACATATCAACACAGACAGTCAGAGATTCATCAGACTATTCAAAATTCTGGCATAAGGAAGAAGCCAGTTCTTGAGTTGGTTGGTCGATGTAATCAATAATCATTCCTCCACTGTCACCTTCTGTGCTACAGTTCATTTAGGATCTGAAGATTGCAACAGGCCAATAACAGCTGCTGTGAATTTCCTTGCTGGTTCATTTGGTTTGGGATTTAGCCAAGACGTTCTTTCAGAATCAGATTATGGACTTTTTTGCTCTGCTTTAGTCTTTAAAATTGTTTTCATATCCCCTTTTGTGTGTTGGTCTGTTGGGCCCTGCTTGACGTCTGGGGGCTAAAATCTCTTGTAGGCTTTTGAGCAATGACAGGACATAGTAGCAATGAGCATGTTAAGTTTATGATGTATTTCATAGAGGTGAAGAAAGCATTGCTACCCATTTTCTTGTATTCTGTAAAGCTATTGTCACCTGTTAAATGTTATTGTAACTGACAGCGCAGCTTTTGTTGGTACTAAACTAACGAGGTAAAGATAATGATTCAGATGGCAAAGTAACAAATTAAAAAATATGCTGTGTATTAGTCTTGAGGTCAAAGTTGGATAACTATAAACTTTTAGCTCTACATAATCCAGGAAATAGTAGTTCTAGGCTTGTTGACCTTCATTGTGACTGAACTGGTATGAATGTGCGACTCACTTTGTAGTTTTCAAGCTTGTTTTTTTTCTGCTGGAAGTCTTTTGTCTGTTTTCTGTTTCTTGCTGTGTTGCTCTTCTATTGGTCATGTGTGAAAATGAAGAGAATGCAAGTTGAAGAAGTTTCCGGATTTTTTTTTGTAGAGCTATAGTGTTTCAAACTTTGGGCATGAAATCAGCAATGAGATAATATCTTTTCTCTTGAGCCATTTGTCTATTTTCTCTTCCAAAGATATTGTTTCTTTTTAGGCGACTAACTACTCAATCGGTGTTTGTTATTACCTCACTTAAGTGGTCATCGTACCTCTGCAAAGATTAGGTTAGGAATGAGGCAGACAATCCATTCACATTGCTGAAAGGACACAGTCCTGGACTTCGGGTTTACGCAGATTGCATCTTGATGATGAAATGTCTAGCAGACAAATTAATAGTAGACACTTGTGAAAAAAATGAGTGATGCCCAAGGAATTCTACTCCATCTTCAATGGAGTAGAGATGTGCCTTTTGATCAAGGTTGTATTTCCAACATTGTTTTGTATTCCTCATGTAAGTAAGATTGGACAGCATAACCTCAGAAATAAGCACATGGACAATTAAAAAGAAATAGCAAATCCTATCTCCCACAGCATATCTGGTGATGAACAAGGTCACTTGATGTTGCATACTTCAGTTTGATCATCTATTTTATACCTCATAATAAACCTAAGGTTTGGAATCTCCCTCACTACATCCCAAGTGTATTATCCAGAAACCTACCTAAAATGCACAGACCAACTAGCCAGCATGACGTGGGGAACAGAACTTTACTCTCCTTTCCTTTTTATCTTTCTCCGACTTGTGAACTGTTCAGTTTGGTTTGATTTGATTTGTTATTATCACATATATTAGTATACAGTGAAAACTACTGTTTCTTGCATGCTATACAAACAAAACATACTGTACATAGAGAAGGAAAGGAAAGAGTGTAGAATGAAGTGTTATAATCATAGCTAGGGTGTAGGTAAAGATCAACTTAATGCAAGGTAGGTCCATTCGAAAGTTTGGCAACAGGGAAAAAAACTATTTTTGAATTGGTACGTGATCTCAGACTTTTGTATTTTTTTCTTGATGGAAGAAGCTGGAAAAGAGTATGTGTGGGGTCCTTGATTGTGTTAGCTGCTTTTTCAAGGCAGCGGGAAGCATAGACAATATCAGTAGATGAGGAGCTGGTTTGAATCATGGACTGGGCTTCGTTCACAGCTCTTTGTAGTTTATTGCGATATAGGGCAGAACAGGAGCCAAACCAAGCTGTGATTGAACTGGAAAGAATGTTTTCAACGATGCATCTGTAGAAGTTGGTGGGAGTTGTAGTGGACAAATTTCCTTAGTCTCCTGAGAAAGTAGAGTCGTTATTGGGCTTTATTAACTATAGTGTCCACATAGAGGGACTAGGCTGATTGTGATCTGGACATGTAAAAACTTATAGCTCTCAATCATTTCTACTCTGTCCCCATTGATATAGACATGTCCTCCACTATGCTTCGTGAAGTCGATGACTATGTCCTTATTTCTGTTGACATTGAGGGAGAGATTATTGTTATTGCACTAATTCACCAGATTCTCGATCTCTTTCCTGTACTGTGTCTCACCATTTTTTGAGATCCGACAACGATGGTGTCGTCAGCAAACTTGAGAAGTAAGTTGGAAAGGAATTTGACCATACAGTCAGAGATGTATAAGGAGGATAGTCAGGGGTTGAGGACACATCCTTGTGGAACACCGGTGTTGAGGATGATTGTGGAAGAGGTTGTTGTTGTTGTCTATCCTTGCTGACTGTGGTCCGTGGGTTAGGAAGTTTAGGATCCAGTTGCAGAGGGAGGAGCCAAGCCCCAGCCACAAAATTTAGAGATGGGTTTCTTAGGAATAATGGTGTTAGGAAAGGCTAAGCTGTTGTCTATGAATAGGAGTCAAACATAGGTGTCTTTTATTATCTGCGTGTTCCAGGAGTGAGTGTAGGGTCAGGCAGATGCCGTCTGCTATAGACCCGTTGAGGCGATAGGTGAACAGTAGTGGATCCAGGCAGTTCTGGGAGGCAGGTATTGATTTGTGCCATGACTAAACTTCAGAAATACTTCATAATGATGGATGTCAGACCCACCTGATGATTGTCATTAAGGCATGCTGTCTGGCTTTTCTTCGTATTGGGATGATGGTTGTCTTTTTGAAGCAGATAGGGACCAGCGGATTGGTGTAAAGAGAGGTTGAAGATGTTTGTGAATACCCTTGCTGGCTGGTCTGTGCAAGACCTGATTCCTTGCCCGGGTCCCCATCTGGGCCAGTTGCTTTCTGTGGGTTGACTTCTGAGAAGGCTACTCTAATGTCAGCAATGGTGACCTTGGAAACAGGTTAGTCAAAAGCTTCCAGAATAGACAGCTTGCGCTTGCTGATCTCTCGCTCAAAACAGGCATTGAGTGCGTTGAGTTCATCAGGGAGTGGTGCACTGGAGTTTTGGTGATTTTACCTGCCTTCATCTTGTAATCTGTTATGTCTTGCATATAGTTGGCAGGAGTCCATGTGGCTAGCTGGGATTCTAGCTTGGTCTAGTACTATCTTTTGGCATCTTTGATGGATCTTCGTAGGTCGTATCTGGCTTTCTTATATATTTTGAGATTCCCCAGGGTTAAGATTATACATTCTAATCTGTTTCACCCGAAAACACCTATATAATGTTTTCATCTAGGCAATGCATTAACAACCACTTGTTTTCCAAAATTATTTGCTTCTCCATTGGACTATTTCCAATATTGTTTCTGTCTTCCACAATTGGAGTGATTTATTCTAAGATCGCTTTGGGCAATATCCACACTTTGGCAGTTACCTTGTTTCTTAGCAATGCTTATTATTCATCACTTTTCTGAAGGTTCCACACTCCCCATGACAACACCTAAAGAGTAGCCTTTTCTGATCAGTGGGGGTTTAATTTTCACGTTTGAAGTGTACTTTTTTGAAGTTTATTCATTTGTGTCACAAATAGGCTTTCATTAATATTGCAAAGAAGTTACTGTGGAAATCCTCTAGTCGCCACAATCCAGCGCCTGTTTGGATACACAGACAATTTAGCCTGGGAAATGCACTTCACCAACATGTCTTTCAGACTATGGAAGGAAACCCACATCAAGAACATACAGACACTGCACAGACAGTGACTCAGTCTGGGTCCCTGACGCTGCGAGGCAGCAGTGCTAACAACTGTGCAGCTATGCTGCCCAATGTTCTGTCCCAAGGGAAGTTGTGTGAAATCTGTGTCCATTTTGTCTGGCTTTTGAATATGTGGTTTTGTGAATCCAGGAAACACTTATGTCTTGTTGGTAATGAATCCAGATAAGGACCTAAAGACCTTATAACACCTTAGTACTAATTTCAGCAACTGCTGGTTTTCCATTACTCAATGTAGAGTGGATGTCTAGAACTCTGCTGTATAAAGAAAAAGTTAATTACCAGTAGTTATGTGTTAACCCAACTGATCCTAAATGCTAAGGTATTCCAAATCCCAGAAGAGAGAAGGGCAACTTAGAATGCTGGTTCCTAATTTTGCAATGGTATATTGTTGACATATGCAAAGATTGGAGAAGAACGTTCCAGTCTTGTTTCAATAATTTAAAAAAAGTTATTGAACACTCACACAAGAAAGGCAACTAAAAACCTACACTTAACTACGTTAATGGTTATACACAAAACATCTAAATTGACCCAATTCCAACTCCCTCTTCTTTCCTAATCCTAGAGCTAAACCTCCCAAACAACATTTCACAGGTTTTAAACTAAGTAGAATCCTGCAATAGTTACCACACTCAGCAGTTGTATGCCTTGTAGGAGTGCATCTGACTTAGAATTGAAACAAAATGGCTGTTCGAACATGATATCTCCAATCATTTGCTGGGTTGGGGTGAACATAGCATCAGCTGTGTGTGGCTGGGATATGGGACCAGCTCTCTATATAGAATGAACTCTGTAAGAAGTCTCACAACACCAGGTTAAAGTCCAACAGGTTTATTTGGTAGCAAATACCGCTAGCTTTTGGGGCTTTTCCCCTTTGTCACTCACCACTAGTGGAATTTTACGATCTTTGCTTTAACATCTGAAACTTTATGCGCTATTGTTATCCACTTTGAGGGAAATATATCTTTACAGCATTGCTAGGCTAATCTGCAAATCAAAAACCTCAGTTCCTTCACCTCAGCCAATTGGTCTTCATAACAAATTGCATTTAAAAATAGTTTGCTCTTTTTAATTCAAAGCCCGCAAATCCCACAGCAATATGGTTGATTCCTACTTAACTTTGAACTGGCATAGAAAGTTACTCAGTTGTGTTGAAGGTGGGGCTGTCCATCATCTTCTTGAAGGCAATTTGATGTTGCCTTACCAGTGATATCTAGCTATTGTGATTGAAATTAAAAGAGAAATTTTTCTAGTGCAGTTATGTTTGCATTGCTGTTATTTCATTGCAGTGCTACTCTGAGCTTCTTTCATTTGTTCTTTTCAATTTGAAAGTAGTAATATGCACTCTTACTGCAATTTTATTCTATTGAAATCGAGTCTCATTGACCTGGTGTCTGCTCTAATTCAAACTGCACAATCTCTTCAGGGTTCCATCCCTCCTACAATCGAACAGACCTTTTAAATCATCTTGGCGTTATCCAATCATAACTTCCTGATTTATCTTGTTTCCTGAACTGTTTCCAACTTTTCTGATCTCCCACACTGTTTGCCTTGGCCCTTGTTTTCTCGGTTTGAAACAAAATATTTACTGTGTGTCATTGGTAATGGCCAAGCTGCCTAAACATTTTAATTGATCCCAGATATATATTTAAATAGTGCCTGGATCTCCAGGGACTTTGTTTACCCAGCCGGCGCTGAAGCTCCCTCCAAATACATAAAATGAACCAATTTTCCCACTCCCTCCCCAGCCCTAGTACAGTGTGCTGCTTCTCAGATCTAGTTAAACTCTAGTCGTCGTTTGTGAAATGGAATTTACTTTCAAGCTGTGCTGAAGCTGTGGTGTAAACACATTCCATGTTGCATTGGGGAATATGTGGGAAGAACCCAGGTGCTTCCACTTGGGAAGGACAACTTGGGAAGGTTGCTCTCACATAATTGTGGCTGTTGGCTAAAAAGATTTATAGATTTCCCAGTAGCCTCTCTTTTCACTATTTTAAATGGACAAAAAAAAATTGGATTTTTTGATGGCCTGGTTTTCATGAATTCCTTTGGTCCAGTTGGCACCTCTGTTATATTTCGCTGAACTTGGCTTGCACATTTCCCCTCACAAGCATGGCAACATGCAGTTCCGTACATATTCATTCATAATGGACCATTTGGAACTGCAGTTATTCTTGTCAAAATGAAACCCAGTAGTTTTCCTCATGCACCATATGTAGTTCGATGGGTGCCTGCGAGTGAAAAGTCAACCCACTTAGTACAGAGTGTCACTTCTGGTAAGTCACGGAGGCCTCCAAAAGATGTTAAACTCAGTAAACCCAATAATATTCAATTAAATGAACTGTTCTCTGTTGTTCAGCAGGATAAAGGTGACTGATAGCAAAATGTTGATGTGAGTGCAACAGGACTTCCTGCTTCCCATCAATTTTGATTTTCATGCCAGCAATAGGGTTGGAATCCTATGTTGACAAGGTCCTGGGAATTGATAACCCAGTAATAGCATTGGCTGGAAATGGTATTGGTGGACTCAAAGGACCAAAAAAAAAAGGAATATCATTTCTTTATCAACTATCATCACCACCCAGTCCTTGATTTGATTAAAAAAAAACTGAGATGGCTGTGGTTTCAGTTTTGGAAATATGGTTACCTATTTCCATTCGTGGAACTTAAGCTGGCATTTTGTAAGATTGATGTCCTAGTGCAATATGTAGATCTATCGCGCTACTTGATCTGAAGATAGTGATAGAGTCTTAAGTCCACCTCCATTGTACCCTCTCAAAGAGTGCTCATATTTTTGCCCAAACTGTTTTTTTTTTCAGATCTGCTGCAGTACTCTAGCTATCAAGATCTTTCCAAAGGATGGAATGGTTTAGTAGGAACCAAGTGAAATAGAGAGCATGCTTCACTTTTGTCATTGAAGTTCAATTTTTTTTTCTTGTTGCATTTGTTAATTTTTTTCACATTTTTGTAATTGGGGATAGAAACATAAAATGATGCCCAGGAAATGACCTTTGGTTCCCAAGGAAATGCAGTGTCATACATTCTTCTTCTCATCCAAAAGCCATCTGAGAGGGCTGCGAAACATGCCAGTTGGAAGGAGTCAACTGTGGAACATTTCCCTCTGACCCTTTAAGAAGTTCAAAACATCTCTGTTCCTGATAAATGTTGTGTACTATTGTCCTTGTCATTTGTTTATTGATTCACGGATGACATTGACTCAGGGTTGCGTGTTTCTGCCATATATCTTCTGTGTGACTGGACAAGCTGAGTCATGATCCACATATCTTTTATCATGTGAAACAGGATGTCCAGTGAGGTATTGGAATTTGGAGTACAGGGTTTGCTTCCTTTTTCTTGTCTGCCACTATTCTTCCTTCTCATGAAGACATTGGGATTCAGAGCTTGTTGAGGTTAGATGGATGGATTACTACCATTCTAAGTGATTGGCATGTAGTTCCTTCCAGTTAAGGTTAACACTGCTGTGGAGAGCTTTAGAATATCTTTTAAGTGTTTTGTTTGTTCTACCTGGGACGTTGATCCTTGAGTCGAGATAACAGATCTTGGTATGGGTGATGCTTTCTGGATATCCAGAAATAGTGCCCAGTCCATCTGTATTAGTTTTATAGGAGTTTTGCTTGTGGAGCTGGTTTCAAGAAGGACATTTCATTGGTCAGGACATTGAACACAGGAATTAGGACGTCTTATTGGAGTTGTGAAAGACATTAGTAAAGCCACATTTGGAATACTATGTACAGTTCCGGTCCCCCTATTATAGAAAGAATAATAAATTAGAAAGAGTGCTGAAAAGATTTACTGCGCTGCTGCTGCGATTTGATAGTCTGTGTAATAAGGAGAGGCTGGATAGACTGGGACTTTCCTCCCTGGAGTGTAGCAGGCTTAGAATGATCTTATCAAGATCTACGAAATAAAAAGGGGCAAGATCAGCTGGGTCAATAGCTTTTCCCAAAAGTAGGAAAGTCTAAAACTAGGGAACGTAGGTTTAAGATGAGAGGGGAAAGGTTTGAAAGAGTCCAGAGGGGCTATTTTTTCACACAGGTGGTGATGAGTATCTGGAACAAGCTGCCAAAGATAGTAGTAGAAGTGGGTACAATTTTGTCTTTTAAAAAGCATTTAGACAGTTAAATGGATTAAATGGGTGTAGAGGAATATGGGTCAAATGCAGGCATTTGGGACTAGCTTAGTGGTTTGAAAAAAAAAGGAAGCATGTACAAGTTGGGCTGAAGGGTCTGTTTCCATACTTTAAACCTCAATCACTCTATGACTAGCATTTGATGGTTCTCCAGTTTAATTCAAATGATGTGGCCGAGGCATTGTTGACTGAATCTAACATTTTGCTGCTACAGAATCCAAATCTCACTGCAGTGCCAGTGTGATCGCAATTACTCTGTAAACTAAGATTGCTCAGGAGCTCTTTAAAACAGGACCTCCTTTCCGGATGGGGCTGGAATTCCTGCCCTGAACCAATTAACACAGCTTTCAGTGTAAAATGGGTGTAGGGCAGTTGGCATTTTATTGGATCGGGCTCTCTAGCAACTTTATAATGGAGGAAGGGAGGTTTGGGGATGCTGCGGGGGTCATGTTGCCCCCATTAAATCCAGTCCCTGATTTTCTAGTATGAGTCATAAGAATCAATAATATTTTCCTCATTACTAGACTAATCTCATTGTTTTTCATGTGTAATGTGTTTGAGCAATGAGAATGTAAACCAGTGTTATTTTTCCCCACCAACATATGCAAAGAATGTGTTCACAAGATGGATGGGAAAATCTGAATTGTCTCCATGTGATAACTGTCGTCAATCTCCAAAATCCTCCACGCAAAGACTCTAAGCTTGGGACTGCCTGGGTCCCAGATGCTGCCATTTTTACCATTATGTCACAGACCTGGAACGAATCGGAGACTTCATTCAAAGGAAGCCTTTTGGAATCTGCTGTCAGAAGCTGCTAAGTTAAAGAAGCAGACAATTTTCTGTGTGTGGTGTGCTTCCTAGGAAGATCATGAATGCAGTAAATCAATACTGGTAAACCTGGATAAGAGATATTTGAAAAATAATAACATTGAGTAACAAATGTTCAAATCGTTTTTATTAAAACATGCATTGCATAGAATAGGTGAGGCTTGCGTGTGTCCTTTAGAACAGTGATTATCACCAGTTCTGCATAGGCTCTATGATCACTCAACCTATATATCATAAAAAGCTCATATTTCTCACACAGCCTGAGCCTGTGTTTCGTTGGCACGGCATAGCACGTGCTTTTCAACATCTGGCCGATCTGACTAGAATGTCTGAAAGAACAAATTCACTACTTACCTTTAACAATTGTAACAAATAACATAATTGCATAAAGCCATTTATGTTTTGTTACAATTCATTGATCGCCTGTGGCGTGTTGCATGAACTGCTTTTTAACAGCTGTCCAATTAAAATAAATTTGATAGCAGCAGACTTCTTGCTCCCATTCAAGTTTTCCTCTCTGCTTTCTCTCTCTCTCCCCTCCCCAAGTCAAGCAAGATTTCCTTCCCCTCCCCTTTGGCACAAATAGATTCTTTTCTACCCACTTCAGCTCAGTACTTGGAGCATCATTGGAATCTCATCCCTGGCAATTCAACTGAGGTCACTCAATATTTGTTTGTCTTTTCTTGCCCCCATCCAATTTAGATCATTGTTAATATCTTTTTATTCTCCTCTCGTGCGCGCACGTGCATGTGTGTGTATGCATTTATCTAGCTGTGCACTTCCATTTTCAGGGCTATAACATGAAATAGATACATGGGTGTTTGTTTGAAAATGGATCCTTGTGATTATTGCCACATTGTTAGTTATGTAAAGATGGAGGTCAACTTCCCTGTTTCTCAGGTGCTAAGAACATACATTGGAGGTAGAGGGGAATGTAACTTCTCACATCTGAGATTGCTTTCTGCTCTCACAGGCATTTTATTTCTTTACATGTATGTGCTTTTGCTAAGTATTGCTTGAAAGATTGCATGATCAAATTAGATCTTCTGGTATGAAGGTAAACTGTAATGTTGAATGACATTTGGCTCAGGGACTGTGAATAAAAGGCAATTATAGATGGAGTACGTTAGCAATGAGTTAAGTCATGGGTGGAGTGCTGCAGATTTTAATGATAGAGTCATTGTGGCTCAGATGAAGGCCAATTACCCATCAATTCCATGTAGCCCAGATGTGGAGATGCCAGTGTTGGACTGGGGGTGGACACAGTAAGAAATCTCTCAACACCAGGTTAATATCCAACAGGATTATTTGGAATCACGGGCTGTTGGACTGCTGCTCCTCACTCATCTGATGAAGGAGCAGCACTCTGAAAGCTCATGATTCCAAATAAGACTTTGGATTTTAATCTGGTGTTGTGAGACTTAGAGCTCAGCAAGTGCCATCCATCTCTGTAGCTCATTTTAAAACAGTAAGATTAAAATCCAACAGGTTAATTTGGTAGTAATCCCACAAGTTTTCGGAAACTGTGTTCCTTCGTCAGGTGTGTGGAAAGTTCTGATCAGAGAAGGGCATACAAAGGCACGCATAATTTACAGAATACTGATTAGAATGCAAGTCTTTGCGGCTAATCTGCTATTCAAATCTTAAAAGATGCAGACAATGTGAGTGGAGATAGCATTAGCATAGGTTAAAGAGGTGTGTATTGTCTCCAGACAGGACAGTAAGTGAGATTTTACAAGCCCGGTCAAATCATGGGGGTTACAGATAGTGTGACATGAACCCAAGACCCCAGTTGAGGCCACGCTCATGTGTGCGGAACTTGGCTATCAGTTTCCGCTCAGTGACTCTGCGCTGTTGTGTGTAGTGAAGGCCGCTTTGGAGAACGCTTACCCGAAGATCAAGAGACCAAATGCACGTGACCGCTGAAGTGTTCGCCAACAAGAAGGGAACGGTCTTGCCTGGTCATTGTCGAGTGATATTCATTGATCCACGTAGAGTCTGCATGGTCTCCCAAATGTACCATACTTCGGGACATCCTTTCCTGCAGTGTAATAGGTAGACAATGTTGGCCGAGTTACAAGAGTACATGCTGTGTAGCCGGTGGATGGTGTTCTCACTTGAGATGATATCATCCATTTTGATGATCTGGCATGTCTTGCAGAGGTTGCTGTGGTAGGGTTGTGTGGTGTTGTGGTCTCAGTTCTCCTGAAGGCTGGGTAGTTTGCTGCGAACAACAGTCAGTTTGAGGTTGTACGGTTGTTTGAAGGCAAGAAGTGGGGTGTGTGGGGATGGCCCTGGCTATCAAATAAACCCATTGGACTTTAACATGATATTTTGAGACTTCTTACTGTGTTTACTCCAGTCCAACGCTGGCATCTCTACATCATGATGCTCATGTTGAGACTCAGGCTAGAAACTTCCAAACTCTTTTGGAAGATAGCCAAGACCTTAAGTTTTACATTTGGCATGGGTAAGCAAAAGGTCTTTCACTCCAGATATGATTCTAGTGACCCACTAGAAGCTTTTATTGAACAAAGTTTAGTTAAAAACACAATTAGAATATAAGAAAAATAATTAGCATAGCTTTTCCCAATTACAAGACTTAAACGTGACATAGTATAACTCCTAACAACTAGCCAACTGCATATTTTAAACACCATCCCACAGACAAACCACCTTTCTTTAGACTTGGCAGAGAAACAGGTATGTTCACATAATGCTGTTTTTGCAGCTTTTTAACACTGGCTGTGAATTATTTCTTTGAATGTTGAATCAAATCTCTTGAGGCTCCCCAGTCTTGGAACTTTCAAAAAGCCTGTGAAGAGATAGGGAGGGGGAGAGAGAGACTGCCTTCTTCCACCAGCTTGTGGCAGCGACTGAAAAATAACTTGGAATTCTTTGTAAAATAAAACACTTGTGCTCAGGCATAATCACATGACCTGTCAATCATCCTTAATCTCCACTCTGCAATCCTAAACGACACTAAAAACTACACGATCCTCTATTAATTCAGATTAAAATCTGTATGCTGTCCATGATATTACTTCAGTAACAATTAAGAGGACACCAACTGTAGAAAATAAGGTGTGGAAAAGTTCTGCACCTACATGAGTAAAATATATTTCTTAAAGGCACTGTACCATCACACCCAGCAGTTTATTCCCTCCAAGTACCCATTCAATTTTGGAATCATGGTCACTTTGCTTCCACCATCCTTCTATGTCATCACCACTCTTCATATGAAAACTATTCCCCATATTTCCTGTCTCCAATTCTTTTCTAAAACATTAAACCAAAGACTTTAATTATCCATGTACCATTATTTAATAGTACATGGGAACAGTTTTTCTTGTATACCTTATCTAAATCTGTCACAATCTTGTACAAGTTTGTCATGTCTCATCTACTTTACTTCACGGAAAACAACATCAACTTCTCCACCTAACCTTGTACTTAAAATAATTGTTTCCTGGAATTATTTTGGTAAATGTGTTCTGCATCCTTTCAAAGACCTTTGTATCCTTTCTAAACACTGGTGACTTGACTGTATACACTGTATTTGTGCCTAATCAGAACTTTATAAAAGTTCAACATAATTTCTGTGCTTTTGTACTCCATATCTATTTATGAAATCCAAAATCCAATGTGCTTCATTAACTGCTCTCTCTACGTTCTCCCACCTTCAATGATCTATGCACATGCACTCCCAGGACCATTTATCTACTTCATATTTTCATATAATGATGTAGAAAGGGGTGTTTTCAGCATAACAACTATTATATTTTCCAAATTGTCATGACTGTTTTTAGAAGATGGTGGTGGATGGATTTCTGTATGTTGAGAAAGTGGTCCCAAGTTTGTTTTGCAATACAGGCATTTATTGAATTTATGCATTTATAGTGTATGGCCTGATTGCCCATTGGTTAAAGGCAGCTGAAATGAAGCAGGAGTTGAGCATCAATCTCTCAAAGTTTGGAGACAGTGTCAGGAGGCAACATGCAAGCCAAACATCCTACTGAGCTCCATTGTTCAGATAATCCACTCCTGCAACAATAATAGGGTTATTTAGAACATAGAACATTACAGCGCAGTACAGGCCCTTCGGCCCTCGATGTTGCGCCGGCCAGTGGACCCTCTAACCTAAACTATTCCAATATCATCCATATGCCTATGCACCAACCATTTGAATGCCCCCAAAGTAGATGAGTCCACAACTACTGCAGGCAGGGCATTCCACGCCCTCACCACCCTCTGTGTAAAGAACCTGCCTCTGACATCTGTCCTATAACTACCACCTCTTAATTTAAAGTTACGTCCCCTCGTGTTGGTCATCCCCATCCGAGGAAAAAGGCTCCCACTATCCTATCCAGTCCTTTGATCATCTTATACGCCTCAATTAGGTCACCGCTAACCTTCTTCTCTCTAATGAAAATAACCTCAGATCCCTCAGCCTTTCCTCATAAGGCCTTCCCACCATCCTGGTAAACCTCCTCTGCACCCTTTCCAATGCTTCCACATCTTTCTTATAATGCGGCGACCAGAACTGTACGCAATACTCCAAGTGCGGCCGCACCAGAGTTTTGTACAGTTGTAACATAACCTCACGGCTCCTAAATTCAATCCCTCTACCAATAAAAGCTAACACACCGTACGCCTTCTTAACAACTTTATCAACCTGGGTGCCAACTTTCAAAGAGCTATGTACTTGTACCCCAAGATCCCTCTGCTCGACAAAACTATTAAGGGTCCTTCCATTAGCCCTATATTTCATATGCCTGTTATTCCTACCAAAGTGAATCACCTCACACTTATCCGTATTGAATTCCATTTGCCACCTCACGGCCCAGCTCTGCAACCTATCTATGTCCCTCTGCAAACTGTAACATCCATCCTCGCTGTCTACAGCTCCCCCCACTTTGGTATCGTCAGCAAATTTACTAATCCAACCCTCTACACCCTCATCTAGGTCATTTATAAAAATGACAAACAGCAGTGGCCCCAAAACAGATCCTTGAGGTACACCACTTGTAACTGCACCCCAGGTTGAATATTTCCCATCAACCACCACCCTCTGTCTTCTATCAGCTAGCCAATTCCTAATCCAAACTGCTAAATCACCTTTAATCCCATGCATCTGCACTTTCTGCAGTAGCCTACCATGGGGAACCTTATCAAACGCTTTGCTAAAATCCATATACACTACATCAAATGCCTTACCCTTATCTACCTCTTTGGTCACCTCCTCAAAAAACTCAATAAGGTTTGTGAGGCACGACCTACCCTTCACAAAACCGTGCTGACTATCCCTAATCAATTTATTTCTCTCTAGATGCTTATAAATCCTATCCCTTATAATTCTTTCCAAGACTTTGCCCACAACAGAAGTCAGGCTCACCGGTCTATAATTTCCAGGATGGTCCGTACTCCCCTTCTTGAACAAAGGGACAACATTTGCCATCCTCCAGTCTTCCGGCACTATACCTGTAGCCAACGACGACATGAAGATCAAAGCTAAAGGCTCTGCAATCTCCTCTCTAGCCTCCCAGAGAATCCTAGGGTAAATCCCATCTGGCCCAGGGACTTATCATTTGGTATTTGGTAAGACATGATGTGGAGCACAGACTAGGTGTAGTCTTTCCATTTCAAGAGGAACATTATGTGGTAGATTTTAAGCTTGCTGCATGGGTGTCAAGCTGGTATTGTGGATTGTCTGCCCCCTGTGGAAGTTGTTTATTTTATTGCTTTCACCAGCTTTATTCCCTGGTGCCAAGCTATAAATCTGATGAAGGTGCATGAAGGGAAACAAGGATGGATCTTGGAGCATTGTCTATGAAGAGACTCTTGATGCTTTGAGTTTGCACAAGTTAGTGATTCAAAGGTTGAAGAGCAGATTTGATCTAATTATTTGATTATTATTATGGTAAGGATAACTTGGAAGACTGTATGCTTAAAGTGATTAAAGGGATACAATTAAAGTCACCCAAAAAAACTTAAGTATGAAATAAGATTGAATACCTGGAAGTCTTGCATTTTTTAGGGACTGACTGCATTACAGGTCAGAATTCCAGAAGACATAGTACTCAATGATTAGGGAATATTAGCTTTTCTTAGCTTTTATTGGTAGTCTTAGCTTTTATTGGTAGGGGGATTGAATTTAGGAGCCGCAGCATCATGTTGCAGCTGTACAAAACTCTAGTGCGGCCGCACTTGGAGTATTGTGTGCAGTTCTGGTCGCCACATTATAAGAAAGATGTGGAGGCATTGGAGAGGGTACAGAGGAGGTTTACCAGGATGTTGCCTGGTATGGAGGGCAGGTCCTATGAAGAGAGGTTGAAGGATTTGAGGTTGTTTTCGTTAGAAAGGAGGCGGCTAAGAGGGGATCTTATTGAAACATATAAGATGATTAGAGGTTTAGATAGGGTGGACAGTGATAGCCTTTTTCCTAGGATGGAAAAAGCTAGCACGAGGGGACACAACTTTAAATTAAGGGGTATGAGTTATAGGACGGATATCAGAGGTAGGTTCTTTACTCAAAGAGTGATTAGGGAGTGGAATGCCCTGCCTGCAGCTGTTGTAGATGCGCCAAGTTTGGTGGCGTTTAAGAGGTTAGTTGATAAGTATATGGATGAGAAGGGAATGGTTTAGTTAGGAGGGCATTGCTTTTTATTTTGGTCGGCACAACATCGAAGGCCGAAGGGCCTGTTCTGTGCTGTATTGTTCTATGTTCTATGTTCTATTACCTCTTCTAGAAATCAGGTTACTTAGAACTTTTAAAAGTGGATCATTCTGAATAATTTTATAGGTATGGAACCCACTGAGACTTAGTTGTTTTCTATGAAGGATCAGAGAGGAATAAATAATACAAAAATAGTTGCAGTTCTCTGTTTATTATACCTCTTCTAGGAGGTATGGTGACAGGGGGATTGATATATGGGGATAGCATTTGCAAAGAATGGGAGGACCCTGATGATACAAGTATAACCTCAGATTGCACTTTCAAACAAATGTTCACTGTGATGCACTAGGTGACATGAGCGCAGAATGTTACGAGAATTGGAAAATGAGATTCTTGCAGTGAGATCTTGTCTTCTGGCTTTCCCTGTCCCTCTCCAGTGATGTAATGAGGTTCCAGCCCACACAGTTTGAAAATTGGCACTGCCTAGGTGCACTGTTAGATGGACCCTCTGGAAAGCTCCATTGGTGATGGGGGACTTGTCCTAGTGCTTGTGGTAGGAAGGTTCCCCATATCCATGGTGGGGGCTGGGAACATACTGTTTTCCCACAAAGTGGTGTGTCTTTTAGAAATGTACCCCTCTGTGGAGCCACATTGCCTGTTCTGTCAGGCCCTGCCACGCCAGCATGATGGTGAAAACCTTGACCCCAGATTTTCTATGCACAGAGTGCCAGAGAATCTGGGGAGAAAATGCCACATGCCAATGTTTTCACCTCAGTCAGCACCCTGTGCATACAGTGCAAAATTCCACTCAATAGGTCTGTTATTTGGTGGGTGAGAGGAGCAGGCTGGGAATGGATGGTGGGATGTGAATAGTGAAGAATGAAACTGGAGTTTGGAGATCTGTTGAGGTGTATTGCATTTTTGTGCAATGAATGTTTTTTTTTGCAGCCAAATAAATGAGTGCATTTTTTAAAAGGATTTTTCTGAGCTGAGTTTTATGTGGTGTATGTAGTAGGTTGGGAAAGAAGATTTCATAGTCACTGAATGTCTAAGAGAGAAATTGCTTCTGTACAGTATGATTGGTTGCTGATCCTGGGAAAGTTATTGTTTAGTTGATAGTTTCAAGATTCTAAAATCTGTTGGATTGCAAAGATCGCAGCCTTTGGCATTGCAACTTACAGCACAAATCACATGCAGTTTACTTCCTTCAATTTGTGAAAGCAATTTTATGTACCATTACAGGAAAGACACAATTTTTATCTATTAACTATGACTCTTCATTTTCAGGCTCAATGTTGCCTAGGGGAGGGCGTAGGGGGGCAGAGAGTGGGGTAATGAGATTTTGTAAAGGCATGTTGCAGCCACTGGAAATAATTTGTGCGATTACGTGCACCTCGTTGAATTGCAGAGAAATACGAAAAAGAACAACTTCCTATTGCTCTTGTCATCAAGTTCCATTTAAGCAATAAACTAAGTCCAAAGGTGTACAGGTTACGTTGATTGGCTGTGCTAAATTGACCTTAGTGTCAGGTGGATTACCCAGTGAATGTGTGGGGTTACGACAATAGGGCCTAGGTAGGATTGTGGTCAGTACAGGTTTGATGGGCCGAGTGACCTCCTTCTATATTGCAGGGATTGATTCTATGACACTATGATTCTATAAATGTAACTCAACGGGCAACTCCCTCCCAAGTGGGTTCTGTAACTTGCATGCAATTTACAATGTTGACATTCATTACGTTGTTTAGAGCAGGTAGGAGGCAATTCAAAGTTGCATTCGCCCACACAGGGTGAATAATCCATGACTGCATATTGCTATATACATGGTAATAGTGACTATCAACTTTCACATCAGTCTGAAATTCTCACTGGTTTATACTCACAGAATTGAATAATCACTGTCCAGTTTGGATTGGAATAATCATATTATTGATTTCTAAGACATGGTGTTGTGATGTTATCCTTTTTAAGGAAGGTTTGAGGCCTAATTGTTCACTGCTACGCCACAGTGCTGGGCTTTGATTCTGGCTCTTGGTGACTTGTCTGTGTGGAGTCTGCATATTCTCCCTGTATCTGTATGGGTTTCCTCAAGTGCTCTGGTTTTCTCCCACAGTGCAAAGATGTGCACGTTAGATGGATTAAGCATGATAAATACGCAGGGTTATAGAACACTACAGTACAAACAGGCCCTTCAACCCACAAGTTGCGCTGATCACATCCATACCTACTAGGCCAGAGCACAACTTGTAACTCCCAAACCCATTTAATCCCATGTACTCATCCAGAAGTCTTTTAAAAGACCCCAGCGAGTTTGTCTCCACCACCACCAACGGCAGCCGATTCCATTCACTCACCACCCCCTGAGTGAAAAACTTACTCCTAACATCTCCTCTATACTTGCTGCCCAGCACCTTAAATCTGGAACCATTTCAGCCTTGGGAAATAGCCTCCGAGAATCCACCCTGTCTATTCCTCTCAACATTTTATAAACTTCCATCTGGTCGCCTCTCAATCTTAGTCTCTCCAGGGAGGAGAGACCTAGCTCCCTCTTCATAAGGCATGCCTCCCAATCTAGGCAACATCCTTGTAAATCTCCTCTGCACCCTCTCAATAGCTTCCACATCCTTCCTGTAGTGAGGCGACTAGAACTGCGCACAGTACTCCAAATGGGATCTGACAAGGGTCTTACAAAGTTGCAGCATTACCTCCTGACTCCTAAACTCAATCCCGCGATTAATGAAGGCCAGTACACCATACGCCTTCTTGACCATATACTCCACTTGCGAGGCCAATTTAAGAGTCCTATGGACCCGGATCCCAAGATCTTTCTGCTCCTCAACACTGCGAAGACTCCTACCCTTGATATTATACTCTTTTATCCCGCTGGTCCTGCCAAAACAGACCATTACACATTTATCCGCATTGAAGTCCATCTGCCACTTCTCCGCCCATTCTTGCATCCTATCTATGTCTTGCTGCAACTTCTGACATCCCTCCAGACTATCTATATCACCAATCTTCGTATCGTTGGTGAACTTGCTAACCCATCTTTTCACTTCCTCATCCAGGTCATTTATGAAAATGACAAACAGCAAAAGTCCTGGAACAGATTCCTGGGGCACTCCACTAGTGACCGATCTCCATGCAGAAGAAGACCCATCACAACCATTCTCTGCCTTCTGCAGGCAAGCCAGTCCTGGATCCACGAGGCCAAAGCCCCTTGGAGTTCATCCCTCTCATCTTCTCAAGAAGTCTTGCGTGGGGGACCTTATCAAACGCCTTGCTGAAATCCATGTAAACCACATCCACAGCTCTTCCTTGGTCAATGTGTTCAATCACATTTTTAAAGAACCCCACGAAGCTCGTAAGGCACGACCTGCCCTTGACAAAGCTGAATTGACTATTTCTGATTAAGATAAACTTCTCTAAATGCTCATAAATCCTGTCCCTCACGATCCTCTCCATCAACTTACCAACCACTGAGGTCAGACTCACCGGTCAGTACTTTCCCAGGCTATCCCTGTTCCCTTTCTTGCAAATAGGAACCACATCCACAATCCTCCAGTCCTCCGGAACCTCTCCCGTCTCCATTGACGACGCAAAGATCATCGCCAGGGGCTCTGCAATCACTTCCCTCATCTCCCACAGTAACCTGAGGTACATCCCATCTGGTCTCGGCGTTATCTATCTTGATAGAATTTAAAAGTTCCAACATATCCTCTTTCTTAACATCCACATACTCAATTTTTTCAGTCTGCTGCAAATTTGCAGTACAACCTCCCAGACCACTTTCCATCATGAATACTGAGGCAAAGTACTCATTAAGCATCTCTGCCATTTCTTCCAGTTCCACACAGACTTTTCCCTCTTCACCTTTTAAAAGTCCAATCCCTTCACTTCTCATCCTTTTATTCTTCACATATTTGTAGAACTCCTTGGGATTCTCCTTGATTTTATCTGCCAAAGCCCATGACCCATTCTGGCTCTCCTAATTTCCTTTCTACAAACCTTATACTCTTGTAGATCCTTATCATCTCCTAGTTTTCTGAACCTTTTGTATACCTTTCTTTTCTTCCTGACTAGATTCATCACAACCTTTGTGCACCATGGTTCCTGCGACCTACCAAAACCTCCGTGTCTCATCGGAATATTCTCATGCAGACCTCCAGACAAACATACCTTGAAAATCCACCACCTTACTTCAGTACTTTTCCCCAGGAACACCATCTTCTAGTTTACTTGTCTAATTTTCTGTCTGATGATTTCATATTTCCCCCTACTCCAGATAAACACCTTCCTATCCTGCCTGATCCTACCTCTTTCCAATGCTATCATGAAGGAGATAGAATTATGATCACCATCCCCGAGATGTATCGGATCTCTTGGTAGGAGAACCTGTCCTGATTCATTAGCCAGCACCAGGTCAAGTACAGCTTCTCCTCTCGTAGGCTTATCCACGTGCTGTGTCAGGAAACCTGACAAACTCCTCCCTATCCAAACCCCTTACCCAAGGAATATTTTTACGTGGAAAGGGCAGAAGGAAGGGCTTGGGTGGGATGTTCTTGTGGAGAGTCGGTACAGATTCAGTAGGCTGAATGGCCTCTTTCTGCACAATTGGGATTTTATGATACTTCTCTATCATTTAGATTGATAAATGATAAAAATCTGTGGAACTCCGGCATCTTTCATTGTGTAACTGATATTTTCTATGAACGTGAGGTTAGGAATGGCACTTCTAACCTTTATCAATTGGTCAGCTGTGTGATTGTAGAAATTTATAGGCTCATTATCTTGACATTATATTGAAACTTATGTTTGAATCTATTATAAAAGAAACAGTTGTTGAGTACTTAACAAGTAATAAATTAAAACAGATGTGGATTTGGGAAGTGAAGATTACATCTAAAAATTTATCAGCATTCTTCATGATGCTGTTTGGAAAATACCGATGTATAATTAAGGAAGAAACTGATTTTTTACTTCCATGTGGGAAAAATGGGAGGGAGTTTCAGGAAGTAATTTAATCATATCACCAGTGGACTGCATGGTCTCAAAAAAACTTGCACTTATATCATGCTATCTCAAGATTTCTTTGAAAGCTAATGAATTACAAAAAGATATTCCTAAAATGATAGAGAAAACTCAAGCCAATTGGATAATAAATTGGCAGAAGAATAAAAAGTAAAAATAATTCCAGTTTTCTGTGAATTCATTTTCAATGGGTCGCAGCTTGACCCAAGAACAATAAAGACTGCACCAACTGAGCCTTCTGTTGCTGTTACAAGACCATAAGAGCAGAGAAAATCCTCAGTGGGGAGAGTGTGCAAACTTCACACACAGTGTGACCTGAAGCTAGATTTGAACCCGGGTTCCTGATGCTGTGAGGCAGCAGTGCTAACCCTTGTGCTGCCCTTTCTAGCAGTGCTATAAAGACACTTTCCTTGCAGGTCCAGTCTCTTTTTTTGTGGTTTTTGGAGCAAGAGAAATCCCATCTAACAATAGTGAGAAGTTGAAATCTTGCCAAAATTAAGTTGTCTCTTGGAAGGATTTTGCAACCAACTGTCTCTTGAGAGTAGATTGGTTTCTTGTTTCTCCTCGTGCTGTTGGTAAAACCAAACATGGGCATGTTTGGCTGGATTGATTCCCTGTTCCTGATTTTTAAAGTTTTAATTTCCACCTGACCCAAATCCTCATCAGTTTTGGGAATTGAAATTATTCCTCTTGGTTCAATTTTCAAGTTCTTTGTTTAAAAATGACAGGTTTATCTTTGGATAGATAGCTCACTCAAAATGATACTTCTGGTAAATTCAAGATGCCCCTGGAAGACCGGCATCTCCCCCATTGCTTCCAGAGCACTCATACCGTCTCAAAGTTTCTCTTAAGCTTCAGGTTTGCTCAAACCATTTGTAAGTTCTCCCCTATGCTTTCCTTCCACCTCCATCCAAAGTCTGGCAAGTTTCAGCTGCCTTCTCTTTTCCAACCCCCTATGACTGTGCCCTGATCATGAATCTTGTTCCATTTCAGGCTTTGCCAACTCCAGCATGACCTGATTGTTAGTGTGTGATGCATGGACACCATCCAAATCGGAATGAAAGACAGTCCCAATATATAATTTTATTCAAAGCTTTCCGTAATGGTAATATATCAAAATTACTTCTCAATATGAAAGGGGTAACATGGGTCTGAGCTGGGCAGTGTACATGAAGGAAGGTTTAAGTTTTTTTTTTGGAAAGGGCGTATTATAGGTTTTGTAAACAAATACATTGATAAAACAGATTTAATATGTTTCATGTGAGATGAGAAACTTTGGTAATAAATGAAAGATAAATTAACTAAATAGAACTTGCCCTTTGTACTTGCCTATCTGGTACTGGAATATGAGTAACACATCTCCTTATTCTTGCTGGGCTTACTTGCTGCAAGCAGTTGTCCTTTCTGTTATTCTTCAAAACTTAACATTACTGTAAATGCATGTATTCACACTATCACTTATTATTCATTCACAGTCTGGAGGAAATGAGAGAATCCATTGTGTATAGCTAACATAAGCAAGTAGTGAATGTATTGGTCTAGACTTTCAGCCTCTCCTCTCTTTCTCTACACCCCCATGTCCTGCAACTTTTGTCTGATCTGGAACATGGGGAGGCAGAAAGCAATATGGAAATGCTCAGCTTTGTTCCTACTTTCTAGTTGTTTTATGGCTGATCGTGAGAAACTGCCCATTCATTATACCCCTGCCAAATACATCCTTGCCAAATACATACAAGTGATGAAAATGCAGTCTCAGCCATGTTTGCTACCATTTGTAGTTCTTTATAAAGCTGTACACTAACCATTGTTGGGTCCTGGTCTTTAGTGTTGAGACTGATGGAGAGTTCACGTAGACAACTTGGAGAAGGGTCAGTGTACCTTGTGACATAGCACAGCCCTGCTTAGATCCCATTGTATGTGTAAGAAATAGCTTTTCGGAGGCAGATTTCTCCTCCCATAAGGAACACACTAGCCACTTATTTTACCCTTTTCATTGTGCTCTCAAAGTACGTCTTTGTCCACAAATAATTGTGACCCCATCATGCCTACTAATGCCATGTGATCATATTCATAACTATTAAGATACTAGTTTTACTCAATGTGGACTCTTCACAAAAGAAATGTCAACTTCAGTGTGCTTCAGAGATAATTGTTAAAGGTCAGCTGATTTGAGTATTGAAAAGCTAACTCGTTGTCTAATTGAGACAAGAGGACATCCCAGATGAAAATCTGTCAATTACTCACATCCTGAGATCATTGTAAGGTATTCCTGAATTGAAAAGGTTGTCTTTGAAACAAAGACTTGTAACCCCCTCAAAGTGAATGTCTTCAAACAATTAATCAGGGTATGGTTAATCAACCCCAGGCCAGCACCATACTTGGAAACTGAGGGGTCACATTGGCAGTCATGTTAGTCCCCTTGTAATCTGCAGAAAGTAAAGCAGCAGTAGGCAAGCCAGTATCATCTGTGTCTCAAAGCAAAGTTTCCTAAGCTTTTGGAACTGCAGAGCACCTTGTGCTAAGAGCATTGGGGAACCCCAAACATTCTCATAACATTTTTGCCAATGAATAGGTACTAACACGGAAATCAGATATAAACAACTCCTTTCTAACTAGATCTACGCATGTATTCCCAGTAAAACATGATTATTTTATTTGACAGAGAACAGAAGATTAACCTTCCTGTCATCAGTGTGCTCATTCATGTGGGAAGAGGCACAAATTCACAATTGCATCCATTAGCTACATGGCCTTTAACAATAACTCCTTGCCATGGTCACTTAACAGTAATATTGGCTAAGCCATGCTCCCATGACCACTTAACATTATCCCCTGATTGAACCATTCTCATTGGTCACTTAACATTAACCCTGGCTGAGCCACTATCCCATGGTATTTTGTGGACAGATCATACTTGATAATTTTACACATTGCTGGTTAGATGTCAGTGTTGTAGCTGTACTGGGACAGATCGGTTTGGAGTGTGGCTAGATCTGGAACACAATTCTTTAGTACTGCTGGAATGTTGTCGTGGCCTGTTGTCTTTGCAGGTCCCAGCCAGCCTTCAACTAGTTCAATTTATTCCACGTGCTCCGAGGCCTGCATTTGAAATCAGAGATCCATGGAGACCTGTGAAGCAGTGGTTTTCTGTTGGCACAGAATGCGAAGCGTGAAATGCACATGATGCTTCAGAAGAAAGAATCACTAGAAGGAGGTTGAAACCCTGGAGGTGGATCCTTGCTAAAGGCATCTGAGAGAAAGCATTATTTGAAAAAAGATTCCAAAGGCACATTCTTCAGGAGCAGAGATCAAAAATGCTAATGCAAAAGACAGAGTTCCAGTGAGACCAATTCGTACACGATGTGATGAGCTTCTGGGGGAGTTGATGAGAAATCCACAGGAGTTGTTTTGGGTGGCATCTGTCATTTGGTTTCACAGTGTGGGTTTCTGACCACAGTTTGCCTGTCAATTTACATAGATTTGTGTACTTACTGTGAGCATTAGAATATAACTTTTTGTATTCTTTTTGTATTTTGTAACTTGTGTTACATTTACAAATCCATATGTAGGGAAGAATGTTCCTGTCCCATAACGGGCTAGAAGCAGACCATGGAAAGGTCTGTTGATCCCTAGCAGGATTTTCCAGTTTCAGGGTGAGCATAACCAGAAAATCCTGTCCATGGTTTAAAGGTATAGTTGGGAGTGAAGGAGCAGTATATTATAACTCATACTATTCTTTTGTTAAAAGTCTTTGTGACAGTAACTGCTCTCCACATTTCTAAACAAAAAATAGAAGTTAGGATCTATGAAGCTGGGCTCCACTCTGGGATGTGACTTGCCCAGCAGAAACATCATCTGGTATAGTAACACATACAGCGTTACTGCTTTGTCAGCTGAAGAAGTTGGTAATCTGCAAGAGATTTCCTTGCCCATTTCTGATTCTATATTTCTCTTTCCACTCTCACTCCTGGAGCACCTTGTCAAAAAGAGTTGCTATAAAGTCTGGTTTAAGCTGATTGCTTGCTGTGTTATAACCCAGTTAAATAATTCCCTTTTTATAACTGGATGTTAGCATGTCATGAGAAGTATGGCTAGCATTTCATCTGATGTATAAGCTTTTGATCACATTGTTTCCAAAAAGAAAGCCTCCAGTATAAAGCAGAATTGTGCCATGCGCTTTACAGCTGGGACATCTGTTGCTTTGCATTGGTAGAGCAGTATGAAGTCTCTGCTCTGAAGCATAAACTAAAAGTGTAGCAAAAAAGAAAAGACCATACAACCTACCAAAACTGCAAAGTTACTTGGATTCTCTGTTGAGATAGCTATTTTTTATCTTGTATTAGTTGGAAATATATGTTTATTTTTCTTGCTAGTGTTGAAGACCTAAATCTATGTCAAAAGCTACTCCATAGATAGTAAATTTGATTAGGTAAACCAAATTGCCTACAGAATAGCTTACTTTTTAACTAAAGCAACTATCATGTGAAGTTAATGTTTTGACACATTGGCATATTATACAAAACAGTTGCTTTTTATTGAGTTTTGATTGAAAAACAATTTTTATTTTCATGTTTTGTGGTTTACTGCAAACAGCTGGACTTTGTGACACATTATTCTGCATATTAATATTTTTTCAAAGTTTTAAATTGTACATTCACAGGAAAAAGCTACAGAAATGTAAATTTCTTAGTATAACTTTCCAGTGCATGCATTGTTTAAGGTGGAACAAGAATTGGATAAACTGTTTTGGTATAATGTAGAAAGTCAAATTATTATACTAAACACTATGTTTTTTTAAAATAACTTGCAATTTATTTCACATAAACAATGCCCCAAGCACATTACAGTGAATGGCTATACTAGAGGCAAATACAGAAGTCTATTTTCATACAAAATCCCAAATAAACAGTTCATTTTTTACAGTGATATTGGCAGATGGATGAATGTTAGATATGGCAAGAGGATGAGAGAGAGTTGTAGAGATATACAGCAGGGAAACAGACCCTTCAGCCTAACTGATCCATGCTGACCTTGTTTTTCTTTTGAAGTAAGATTTTTTTAGATGTTTTCTGGCGAGAACCTTACCAAATGATTCATAGAACAGCTGCAAGTTTTGCCCCAAGCCAAGTGATATACTTCCAAGTTTTGCCCTGGAATTATATCACCATTCATTCCGTGTAGCCGGGTCAGATTCCGAACTCCTTTTCCTATGACGAAGTGGACATACCTGATTCAAGATGGCAGTTCACCATGACCTTCTCAGGGGCAATTTAGGGTGACCAACAAACACAGGCCTTGCCAGGTGCAATCTCATTCCTTGGAAAAACGAAAAAAGAGCTGATAATTGGAAAATGACAGGTATTTACTATGACCTGCTAAGTCCAGGAATGTGATGAGTAAATTTGTAAACAACAAATTTTACCTGTAATTAAAAGGTAGGAGTCACACTATTATTGCTTTTGCTGAAGTTAACCTATTATATTGTCTAGTTATCTATGATAATCATAGCAGCACAAACAGGCCCTTTGGCCCACAAGTTGCGCCAATCTTATCTCAACCTACTAGACTTACCTATAACCCTCAATCCTATTAAGTCCCATGTACTCATCAAGAAGTCTATTAAAATACCCAACGAATTTGCCTCCACCACCACCAACGGCAGCTGATTCCACTCACTCAACATTTTCTGAGTGAAAAACTCATCCCTAACATCTTCTCTGTACCTACTCCCCAGCACCTTAACCCTGTGTCCTCTTGTGGCAGCCATTTTAGCCCTGGGGAAAAGCTTCTGAGAGTCCACCTGATCAACATCTCTCATCATCTTATACACCTCTAACAGGTCTCTTTTCATCCTTCGTCTCTCTAACGAGAAAAGATCGAGCTCTCTCTCAACCTGTCCTCATAAGGCATGCCACCCAATCCAGGCAACATCCTTGTAAATCTCTTCTGCACCCTTTCAATAGCTTCCACATCCTTCCTCTAATGAGGCGACCAGAACTGAGCACAGTACTCCAAGTGGGGTCTGACTAGGGTCTTATACAGCTGCAGCATTATCTCCCAACTCCTAAACTCAGTTCCTTGATTGATGAAAGCCAGTACACCATATGCCTTCTTAACCACATCCCCTACCCATGAAGCCAATTTTGAGAGTCCTATGAACCCGGATCCCAAGATCTTCTGATCTTCCATATTGCTAAGAGTCTTACCCTTAATATTATATTCCTTCATCCCATTTGATCTGCCAAAATGTACCGCCACACACTTATCCAGGTTGAAGTCTATCTGCCACTTCTCTGTCCAGACTTGCATCCTATTTATATCAGGCTGCAACTTCTGACATCCCTCCAAACTATCCACAAGACTTCCAACCTTCATGTCTTCGGCAAACTTACCAACCCATTCCTCCACTTCCTTATCCAGGCCATTTATAAAAATCACAAAGAACAAGGGTCCCAGAACAGATCCCAGGGCACTCAACTGTTGACTGATCTCCATGCAGAAAAAGACACATCGACAACCACTCTCTGCCTTCTGTGGGCAAGCCAGTTCTGGATCCACGAAGCAACGTCCTCTTGGATCCCATGCCTGCTCACTTTCTCAATAAGCCTTGCATGGGGACCTTATCGAACCTTGCTGAAGTCAATATAAACCACATCCACCGCTCTTCCTTCGTCAATGTGTTCAGTCACATTTTCAAAAAACTCAGCCAGGCTTGTAAAGCATGATCTGCCTTTACCCAAGCCGTGCTGACTACTTTTGATCATAGTGTACTTCTCTAAATGTTCATAAATCCTGTCTCTCGGGATCTTTTCCATCAACTTACCAACCACTGAGGTTAGACTCACCGGTTGATAATTTCCTGGGCTACCTCTATTCTCTTTCTTGAATATGGGAACCAGATCTGCAATATTATCAAATGGAACAGGATATTGTTTAGATGAACTGATTTCTGTGAACAAAACAATTTTATAAGGTTTCTAGATTAGATCACTATCTGACTTATTCTCCCCTCGTAACTCACTCCTAGGGTGATCTTGTGTACTGCCTGAGATAACGGCAATACGTGTGCACTGACTTTTGGGAAGAAAGCTCATCCTATCTTCTGCCCATCTGGTAGTTAAGACTACACAAGCAGGCCTTCCTTCTGACTGAAAATCCTGGGATATGACAGCTGCCTGCCTACAGCTGTGAGACGATCAGAGCTGGCAGCTTTTGTACTCTGCAGCGCTATGAGTGGCAGCTGCCAAAACAACACGCCGTCTAAGGGTTGTGGAATGACCACAAGCGTTGGGTCAGCAGCGTATACCCCAGCACAAGATTGTCCAACTTGATTTGATACATACTCTTTCCCTGCCTCCCCATACTAGCATTGCCCTAGTAAAATTACAAATCTGTTCGATTTTTGTTCTGCACCCACTTTTTCATCCTCTTACCTTAATTCAGGCTTTTCTTACTTCAGCCCACTGCTCCACATCAGTTTTCTCTTACCGTATATTGCTTCCAAATGATTTTATATGTATAGTAATCAACACGACTGATGTACACTTTTGAAAGTGAAAACTATTGGACAATTGCATTCTCAAAATTTCAAAGCAACATCATAAAAATGCTAATTTGAATCATTTAATTGAGGTAAATCAGTGGCCCAAGACTGATTCTACTTTACATTATGTGACGTCTTTATTTTCTAGCAACTTTCACATCAACATTACAGTGCAGTGTTATTGGAGATCTGCACAGTATTTATAGAGAGAGCACAACTAATGTTCCTTTCATGCTTGTCTCATTATTCAAAAGAACTACCCAGTAAAACACAACGTGGGAGCCAAAATGTCTGCAATCTTTTTTAGCGTGCCTCATTGTGAACTCAGTGCTTGCTTGCTTTACCCATTAATGTGCAACCTACAGGTTCCTATCCTCATAAAATGGTGCAAACTCTAATTTGTTTAAATGAGTGTCATGAATTTTGTATTCATTTTTACAAGCCCAGCTGATACTACAGGACAAGTTAGATCCCAGAGTGAAACCTGGCTTGATAGATCCTAACTTTTTTTTAGCGATAAAGGAAAGTTACTGAAATTGAACAAGTTCAGAGGAGTCTGCTGATGGCTTTAACATGCAAGGAATAGAACAGTTATTGAACAAGAAATATGAACTATATTACACCAGACAAAAAGATTGGAAAGATTTTAGTTCAAACACAAGAAAATGATTCAAACTTTCTCTTCGTTTTGTTTAGCAATACAGACAAGTATTGTGAGAGAGATAAAATAAAGCAGCCTATTTCTCTACTTTTTCCCTAACAATACTTAACAGGATCTGTTTCTGACCTCTGTCCTTATCCATTACCTGAGACTGTCTCCTGGGACCAGTTTCTGCTCCCTTCCCTTGTCTCTACTGGGACTTTGTTCTGGGACTTCACTGCCCCACTTTCTGGTTTGGGGGTTTTCTTCCTGGTTTGGGACCTTTGCCCTGTCCCCCTTCCCGGGACACCTTCAGTTGAATGCCTTTCTGGTTCACGTCACTGTTTAACATGTTTTGTTTTCCACTGTACATATACACAAGGTGGATTCCTAGTCTGAAAACATGAAAATGGATGAACTGTGAGTGCGTGGCCATTTCCCAGCTGATGCACGTACAGAAGGCCTGATAAATCAGAGACTTCCTACAGTGATGAAGAGGCCTTTTGGCCAATAAAATCTGCATCAACTCCCTGTCCGAGTATATTATCCAGGCTCTCTCTTCTGTCCTATCCAGTAACCCCACACATTTACTATATCTAATCCATTCAACCTATACATCTGTGCAGTGGAGGAGGAAGCCCATGTAGACACAAAAAGAACATGTAAGCTCCACACAGACAGTAACCCAAGGCTGGAATTGAACCCAAGTTGTGCAGCAGCAGTGCTAACCACTGTGCCACCCTGTAATGTTTAATGTTTTAACCAAAAAAAGACCTGCACTGTGCATGTGCAGCCAGGGCCCAGCCAGCACACTATACTGTACTACACTGCTGATTTAAAAGTAAGGTAAATGTTCTCATTTTGTTGGAACAATAATAGAAAAATGGGATACCAAGTGTGCATTTCTGTCTGTAAACAAATGCTATTATGTTGCTTTTGCTGTTGTGCAGAGTTATTCTAGCAAACTCTGAGTCAAAAATAAATCACTTGAAATGTGTATAGTGAAACTCCGCTGCCATAACAAAATAGTGAACATTAGAGTCAGACTATATTAACATTCTTTTTGAAGTTCCAGTGCAGTCAATCATATTTTAAAGAAAAGACTATGAAATGCAGTACTAAATGTTGGATTCTGATTTCCAATGTCTGGAGTGAGCAATCATAAAATTCCTCCTAATCTGTGACTGGATATAAAAATAGACTTGAACCTACAAATTCACCAACAAGGCAACAATTAAACTCCGAATGACCTGAAGTTCTATTTAGTTAAAATAAATTGGACTTCATGGTTTTTAAAGGACTTAGCTTCACTGTGTCAATTGATTGATACATTGTGCACTGCATCGTATAACATAGTTCTCAAAGTGTCTTCTGACTTTTGGTGAGCAGTGCCAAGGAGGGTAAGCTAGTAAAAGCATACTTTTTAGAGAAACCCAACCCAATCTCTGCTAAATTTCATGGCCTTGAGATATCCAGACAGGAGAGTTGAATGGCTGCCAAGCTATTAAAAACTTCAAACAATAACAGTAATTAGGCTACAGTTGACTTTGGGCTATTTTGGATGTTTTCTTCACCTGGACTATTAGAACAATGAGACCTGCAATGAGGTCAGCAATTAAATACGATTGTGTTTCAGGACCCCAGGCAAAAACAAAAGAAACACTTCAAATTATATAGAGCCTTTCCTGACCTTGGGACATCCCAAAAGCCTTTTCAACAAATGAAGTAATTTGGAAATAGTTGCTGCGGCAATGTAAGAAATACAACACTGTACGCAACACGTTGCCAGAAACAGCAATGAAATAATGATCAAATGGTCAGTTTGTGATAATGTTGAGGAGCAAATATTACTTAAAAACACAATTAGCTTTTCAAAATAGTTCCATGGGAGGATAATCAAGGATCCTGATTTAAGGTCTCTTCTGAAAGACAACAGTGCAGCATTCCCTTGATACTATGTTGGACTGTCAGCCTTGATTTTTATGCTCAAGTGTTGGAATGGGACTTCAACCCAAAAACCTTGTGACCAACTCATGAACAATGTCCCAGAAGATAACTTGTATATTTGGTCTCCTTATTTAAGGAAGGATATAAATGCATTGGAAGCAGTTCAGAGAAGGTTTAATAGACTAATACTGTTATGTCTAGGAGCAAAGATTGGAGAGGTTAGGCTTGTATCCATTTGGAATTTAAAAGAGTAAACTTGATTAAAATGTACAAGATCCTGAGGGGCCTTAACAAGGTGGATTTGGAGAGGATGTTCCCTCTTGTGGGAGAATCTTGAATGGAGGTCACTGTTTAAAAAAAAGAGGTTGCCCAATTAAGACCACTGAGAATATTTTTCGAAGAGTCATGGTCTTTGGAACATTTTCTGAAAAGGCGATGGAAGCAGTGTCTTCAAATAATTTTAAGGTAGAGGTCGATAGATTCTCAATGAGCAAGGGGCCTGAAAGATTACTGTGAGCAGGTGGGAATGTGGGGTGAGAATACAGCCATATTAGCTATGATCTATTGAATATCAGAGCAGGTTTGACAGGACAAGTGCCTTGTACTCCTCCTATTCATATACATGTAATTAATATTATAAATTTGTAAGTATGCACAGACCTGCCTAATAATTCTTTGCGGTATCGATTCTACTTGCATTTCTATTGCTGTTGAACTCAGATCAACAGATGCAGTGAACAAAGACTCTCAAACTCTTGAATTATTGTACAACAATTCTCTTTTTATTGTACTCTACCAACTTACCTCAAAGTTTCAAGCTCTATTACAAATCTTCAGTCACCAGGCATCAAACTTTGTTATACATAAAGTATTTAACCTTTGCATTTGCGTCGACTACACAAAGTTACTAATCTCTGACTTACTTCATTGAACACAAAGTATTCAAAAATTATCAAAACTTCACAATGTATCCAAAGTCACGATTTGAACATCAAGATACTACCCGTAGTAAGGTAATCAGATTCTCTGTCGATGAACATTTTTCCGATGTCCCTGAGTCCCACACAGGTCTTGGTGCTTCTTTTACAGTGGTTAATCCCCAGTTACTGCTGCCAATGTCTGAGTCTCTCTTTCTTATACAGATATTATTGGCACTGATCATACTTCCAGTTATATGCTCACAGGGACAGGGACTAATCAATCATTGTATTTTTGGCCACGAATACTGAAGAGTCTTGTCTCTATCAGGGATTGTAATTTCCTCACGAACACAAGATATATAAGGATTGTGTTCAAACACTGTTTGTTCAAGACACAGCAACAGTCATTGGCCAGTCAACACTCATATATGTTCCATGGTTGCGCATCCTGTTCTTTGCTGCTCCTAATGTCCTCAGTCTGACAGTTAGAATCTTTCAACCTTCAGGCTTTGCTGGTGTTTTTACTTTGCTGAATTTTTTATGAATAGCCATCAGGCTACATTTTCTGTAATCAAAAGCTTATCTAAATTGTCATATTTACACTGCTGAGAGTGTGATCGTAGATTTCCCTTAAACCAACCCCCTCCTCCCCACCACTGCCGCCGCCGCCGCCCCACAAACCCATCAACTCCTCCATCTGTGCTGTGGAGAAACTTCTAAGCTATAGGGAGACCTACTCTGATTCCCAAATTGAAACAACGGCTCATTTTATTTAATAAGTAATGCAAAGTCCAAATACATATATAAATAGAGCAGACTGAATGACTTTTAAATGTAAACTGAATTATGTTTATGCATCCTAACCAAATTATCTCTTCTCTTTCAATTTAGCAATATTATGGGAGCTGTTTTCCCTCTGAGGGCTGAATGCTTTGAAACTTTGCTTCAGAAAGTGGTGAAGGCGGGATTATTAAATATTTTGAGGCAGAGGTAGATAACTACTGACTGCTTTGCCTAACAAGAATCTATCGAGTAAATGGGAATGTGGAATTCAAAACACAAACAGATTAGCCACGATCTTGTAAAATGGCAGAACAGATTTGAGAAGGCCAAATGGAGTACCTGTGCTCGTAGAATTCCTGCAGTGCAGAAGGAGACCATTCAGCCCATTGAGCCTGTAGCAACCACAATTCCACCCAGGTCCTATCCCCATAACCTCACTTATTTACCCTGCTAACTCCCTGACACTAAGGGGCCCTTTAACCTATGAATCTAACCTGCACACCTTTGGACTGCGGGAGGAAACCAGAGCATCTGAAGGAAATCCACGCAGACATGAGGAAAACATGCAGACTCCGCACAGTGTCCCAAGGCCGGAATTGAAACTGGCTTCCGCTAATCACTATGCCGCCATGCTACCCCAATTCGTATGCCCCTAATTCATATGTTCATAGATTGACCAGTATTTTATAGCCAGTTTGAGTATAAAATCAGGGTAAATTATTGGATTAAAGGTATTTCTAAAAACTGGATGAATATGGTTGGAACTTGTTCAATCTTTTCAAAATCTGATTGTGATTTCAATGCATGTTCTCAGCTGCAGGTTACAGCTGACAAGTAGGGTAAGTTTTGCAATCTCAAGAAGTATATAATCATGTTGTTTTAGTAATATTAGATGAAACAGATTTGGCTGGTTTGCCAAGAAAATATCATTTAGAAATTTGTGTACCTACAGATTCATTATACACAGTTTTGAATTTCTATCATAGGTCAACGCAAAACTTACATTACTTACAATTGTTAAAGTCACCATGTGGCTGGTATTTTTTAGCTGTGAATGTTTTTCCAGCTGAGAGACTTCACCTTGGTTGTTAGGAATATTTGAGGAGGACAATGTACTGCATTGCAACTATACTATCAACTGCATTACAAAACCATAGTGATCGTTCTTCGAAGGCATTGTCATCATTACAATAATTTTCATGTCATACATTTTGAACTGCTATTCCTCGCGAAATGAAGAGTTAATTGCTCATGGGAACTATTGATTTATTTTGTAAAGTCACAGAGAGCCAGTTATAAAGATCTTTATGAACAAGTTCATCAGGAAAACTATTATAAATGCATAGGACATAAATGTTGTCACAACTGATGAGACTACATGACAGGACTTGTCCTATCTTTCCGACTCTTCAATTGATCATAATAGGTTTTCTTGAAATGTATAAGGATAAAGGTGTCAATTCAATTTATGTACTTAACTGTTTATATGCTGATTGCAATGACCTGAATAGACAAGCTATCTTGAATTTAAATGCAATGGGATTAATTTTTATTGTACTGAAAGCTCACCCTTGTAAAGATATAAGAAATACTTTTAAAAGGTGGATACACATTCCAGCTTTTGAACGCATACACAAATTTATAAGTTATGCAGTAAAGGAGGTTAACTTTTGGCCAAATTAAGAATCAGTGATGAAAGGCAAAAAATGGAGAGTGCACTGTTTGAGTCCTTTGCTGTTGTTGGTCATGGAGTTTCAGAATTGTGCAGATTCTGGAGATCTTTAAAAATGGTGTTTGGGATCCAGATATGGAAATTCCTGTTCTATTTCTGACAGATTCCATTTTTGTTTGCAGGGGAAAGAGCGGGGTGTGTAACTCACAAATGGGAAACTTGAGCTCAGCAAAGCCATTTGAAATTAGTGCTCCATTTAAACAGACCTCTTTTACACTGCTCCAAGACTTTAATCCTGGTGTGGGAGTCACAGATATATGGAATAGATTTAAATGCTCTTAACAGGTAGTTATGATCTGTTGAAATTATTTAAACCCCCAGCCCTTTAAAAACATCAAACAAAATAAGAAAATAAATAGGTTGAAGCTATCATAGTTCAGAAGAAATACCAGGATTAGACTGCTTTAATTTAAACACCATCCGAGTAGCTTACAGAAAAAACATTGCCATCTGTTCCTTAGTTTCAGTAGAGTTAATTGTTAACCTTTCCCAAGGGCTTTTTTTTTTGTTGCAGCTAAGTTAATTATGAATGTTAAAATTCAGAAGTTCCAAAAGCACTTACCTGAAGGAATTGGGCAGGAAGGGAATATAGATTGTGCACCGAGTTGACATCTTAAAGACAATATTAAAGTATTAACTGCCTGTGATATAGTCACTGAATACAAGTTTGTTGATCTACAACAATATTGAAACATCTCGAATCAAAGACAATTTCTGTAACTGTAAGCATAGTGCATTATCTCTACTCGCATTCTTTCAGTCTTTGATGTAATTATCCGCAGTATTTCTTGCAAATACTCTGTTTTGTGGTTCAGAATGGATGGGACTGTCTTTGCTTGATTCTATTCTTAATGATTTGATCATGTCCAGCACTGGCTTCTCCACCAATCTAGTTTCCTCTCCTTAAAGATTTTCATTTTACATCTACCTTCTTTGGCCTGCGTACTGCTATAAATATTTTGGAATCAGCATGGATTTCCTTTTCTATGTTAAGGGCAGAATATGCATAGAAATTATAAATATGTTGATAATGTTCACAAACTATTCTGCACTCTTACCTGAACCAAATCAGCATTTTGTACAAATTTGAACTTGCATTTTATTTCCCAGTTTATACAATGCGAAATAATTCTAACTTTTTTATGGATTTACTTACTTGTGCACTCTCTATTAGGCAATTATATTTTTGAATCCCTAAACCCACCTGGTCCTCTGTCTTCACTTTCTTTCCATTGAGTGTTCCATTCTTTTCTACTTTCGCTTCATTTTTTCTGTTATCTCATAGATACAAAGGCAGGCCATTCAGTCCCTTGATCTGATTCTGCAGTTCAATGTCATGGCTGGTCTGTATACTAACTCTGTCTGGTTCAACGACTGTTAATACCCTTGGCTTACAAAAATATGTTGACCTCAATTTAGCTTTAAGGACATGTCATCTTTTCCCTTTGAGTAAGTTTCCCTTTGAGTAAGTGATTATTTATCCCATCACTATCTTCAAAATCCAATTGTCCAAATAAGTCAACTATCCTGGTAATAGTTTCTTGGAGCCTTAGTAACATTCCGGTGATCCTATGTTGCACTCATTCAAGGCCAATATGTTCTGTCAAAGGAACATTGTATGCTTTACACAAAACCATTTCCTATTGGATTTCCAGATTTTTCATTTATTCATCTAATATGAAATTTGAAATATAATTCTTTATTATCTAGTGTCCGTATATAAAAAAAAATTCTCACTTAATCACCTTTGAGGTCCGATCTTAATATTATTTGCTTTTCTAAAACAACTTCCTCTGTGCCTGTTTATTAATTTTAAGCAGTCTCTTTAATTGAACATTTTTTTTTATTTGACCACATTCTTTGATATCAGCCCTTTTCTTCTCAAATTGCATTTGGTAAAATGCTGTATAATCTTCTTCTGTAGTGCCTGATCAAATTTCACTTACAAACGTTTATATAAATTGGAACATTAAGATACAATAAGTAAAATTCCTGAATTGTAAATGACTATCTGTTCATTATTTGATGCTTTCTGATGCAAGGCTTTTTGTTTTCTTTGGAATCTTGCCTTTTTACTTTACATGAAGCCACAGTTCAAACAGTTACCATAATTGATGGATATTAATTGATTACTTATAGTATCATTGAATGGTTACAGCAAAAAAAAGCCTATGCTAGTTCTAAGAATGATTCTCCTAGTTTCTCACCCCTTTGCTTCCCCCAAAGTTCTCTTAATTTTTTTGCATAATGATCAAAATAGACAGTTATGTGGGTAAGATGGATATTGAGGGATACGGGCCAAATGTGGGCAATTGGGACGAGCTTAGTGATAAAATCTGGGCAGCATGGTCAAGTGGGGCTGAAGGGCTTGTTTCCATGCTATAAATCTTTTTGACTTTATCAGTGGAATTTTACCGCCATGAGAGTCCCAGAATTGGCGTGGGTGAGCCTCACAGAACAGAATTCTCCACCTCGGCGTGGATTTTATGAACCTCATCCAAACGAGGTCATAAAATCCCACCCATGACTCTAATTCAGACTCATTGACTGCTTTCTTCAACCTATTTTAACTATTCCTTCCCTACATAGTATCCTTCCCTACATAGTACAGATTTTTTTCATGAGATACATCACAAATTAGCCTTTATTATCGCTAACAGTCACCTTGACGTCTCCGTCTGAGAAGAGCTTGTTTCATAAGTACGTTGCAGTAGTTAGCTTGCTGGTATCCATTTGAACAAAAAATGTCAGCACATTTTCTTGTGCATTCATGAGATATGGGTGTCGCTGACGAGGTCAGCAATTATTGCCCATCTCTATTTGTCCTGCAGCAAGTGGTGATGAGCCTTTTTTATTTTGAAATGCTACAGTTCATGAGGTGTAGATACATTCATTGTATTGTTAAGAATCGAGTTTCATAATTTTGACTTCACGCTAAGGAATGAAAGCTGACTTGTTTCCAAGTTTGGATAGTGCTGGTCTTGGAGAGGAACTTGCAGGTGCTGGCATTCACAACAAACTGCGGCTTATATTCTTCTCAGTAAAGATTGCGAGGTGGAAGATACTGTGAATGAATCTTGGTGAGTTCAGCAATGTAACATGAGACATAGTAAATTGGGGGTTAATTACCCCTTCATTGAGGGGAGGAAAAGTGGGTTGGGTGTGTTAGCCAGCACAATACATTTTAGATGTGTTGTCAAAGTAAAAAACAAGCTTTACAGCCCTCTAAAGTTGTTCTTACCCTTCCCTTTCCTCCTCACAAAGCAAAGCTGTGTATTTGAGTTGTTGAAAAATGCAGAGGCTTACGTCTTCAATTTATTTGGAGGCATAATTTTAATAAATAACAAGTAACTTTAACAACTTTTTTTTTCTTTACCTTTTCATAAGATGTGGACATTGCTACGCGTTTGATGCCCATCACTAATTTTCTTGTAACTGAGTAGCTTGCTCGGCCATTTCAGAGGGTGATTAAATTTAACCACATTGCTGTGGGTCTGGATTTACATTTAGACGCATTTCTTCTGTTGGATGTTCGATGGGTTTTAAAAATAATCAATGATGATGTCACCATTGTTGACACTAGCTTTCAATTCCAGATTTATTAATGTTGGGGCCTTGCACACGGACAACATTTGGAGATCAGGAATGACAGGAACAAGATGCTTTTAAATGAAATCCCTTTAGAGGCACCTAATAATCAGAAAGTGCAATTGCATGCGAGTCATTGCTTACTTTTGCCAAGAATTTCCCAAATTCTATGGAGGATTTGAATTATTGTATGTGATAGTCGTGACACATGCTTTGAATAATTTGGTGTGATTAACTAAAAAGCGGCAATGAGGTACCATTTATATTGCTACTTGTCGGAATCTTTCATGTTCCAAGTATTATAGCCCTGTAATGAAATGCTTTTGAAGGTTCTAGCTTTCAGACTTGGCTGTAGGAATTCCATGCAAATATTCTCAATCTCAAGTCTCTTTGAGATTGTCAAGTTTCCCAAGGAAAACATTTCTGTCATTGTAAAACAAAAAAATAATTTAGTATTTAAAGATACAGAAATCTTGATGACCTTAAGAACCGTATAAATGACTGCCTTGTATCTGTAAATTCCTATGTTTGAGAAACTTCGGATAACATTTATGTCATCTCAGTTGTTGCGCACTTGTGATATTTAAAATATTGTCATCTCTAACTCAAGATAATCTGGTCCACCGGTTTTGCAGCACAACCAATTAGGAAAACAGCAAACAGTGATCAATTTCTTTGACTGGCACCAAATTTTGCTGTTGAAGTAACAGTGATGCTTGTTGTCATTTGTGCACAAATGATGCAGAATTCAACTAAAAAACAGGTGCGCAACTTAATGCCAGATTTGGATAAATGCAGCTCCTATTAGCTCCACGGAAATGGTCATTTACTGTTGTCTCACCATTGAACTGCATTTAGTAGCGTGAAAGTTGCTGTATTTCTGCAATGGATATGAATCAAAATAGCCAGAGAGAGGAGAGTATTGTCATTTCAAGTCCAAATACTTTTAAACGATGTTCTAAGTGGTACTTACTGCCAACAATGTCTCTGGACTGAAAATAACCATTACAACCCAAAAGAAATTAACCATTGCAACCCAAAAAGAAAGCTTAACTAGTACGATGTGGTGTTTCATTGATTCTGGTATGAAGTTTTGGAGATTTTGAATACATCAGATTTATTTTTTCCTCACATTTCCTCTTAATCTAGTTTTACCCCCTCCAAGTTTCTTACTATTCCTGGTCTGATGTTAACTGCACTCACTCTCTAAGTTTCTTTCACTGTCCTTGCACAATTTATTTGATACCCCTTAGTTTGGTTGTTTAAGCAGATGTATTGTTTCTTTCCCTTTTTGCTTACGTGTCAGATGGTTGCATTTCATCATTGCAAAATTGTCAACTCACATTTGCAGCAACTTAGTGAGTAAAAGTGTTTTGAGTTGAAGAATGTAAGAGCAAATCTAACGTAGATGCCCTATGATAGTGAAATATAGCCTAATGGATTGTCCACAATGGATTAGATCTGAATTAAGTTTGGTCTAGAACACGCATGAGTAGTTGCAGCCAAAAATCTTCAGAGATCCAAGCAGTACAATGGAATATGTGATCCTGATCATTTATTGCTATGTGTAATATAAAAATTTTATTCCCCCAGTTCTTAATTTTCAAAGAAATTTTGCTCTTCATTTGCAAGTAAGTGTTGCATTAGTAATATATATTGTAACAATATTACATTAATATAAATGTAACTTTTACTTTATCTGTCAGTAATATATCCTGTGTTAACAAACTTGCTTAGAATTATGACAAAACATTGCTGGTTATTCTCTGTATCATGAAGCAAATTCCTTTGAATGCAATCATATCCAGTGACAGTATTATAAACAGTAAATGTGACATGAGTCTAATCTTGTATATTCTTTCTTGTGTGTTCTGGGGAGAAGAAATGTCTCACCCTGATCCTATCTGCATCCGTGCACTTCCAGTAAGGATGGTATGCAAATGAGTGCCTGTGGGAACCCTGGCCATTGTTTAATTTCCTTTTCCTTAACTGCTCAGCAGATGAAGTCCTCTTTACAGTCAATTACGTTGGTGTAGACTGGAGGGTGACACTTAAAAATCTTCTTCATGCAGCAGTAAATCACAGCCACTCAGTGGGTAAAATTTATAAATCACGTAGGATGAATCCGCTTTCAGAATTAATGAGGGAATAGTTTGAGAATGTTTATTTAGTGTGTGAAATTTGGTTAAACTGCAGTCTTGTAATATGTTGAAATATCTTGTGAAGCTAGTTTGGAGGATAATGCAATTCGTTAAGCAGTTGGGGAGACGATAGCATTGTGCTAATGTCACTGGACAAGTAACCCAGACACCCAGGCTGATAAAGGTTCTAATCCTACCATGGTAGTTAGTGGAATTTAAATTCAGTTAGTAAGTGTGGAATTGTAAGTTCAGTATTGGTGACCATGACAGCTAATCATCGATTGTTATTAAAAACTCATCTATTTCATTCATACCCTTGGAATGAAAAAAATTCCAATCTTTTTTGTTGTGTCCTACATGTGACTCCAGATCCACAGCAGTATAGTTGACTCTTAACTGCCCACTGAAGTAACCTAGCAAGCCACTCAGTTCAATTAGGGATAGGCAACAAATGCAGAGCTTGCCAGCGAAGCCCATGTCTCATGTAAGAATTTTTAAAAATGTGTAAGGGTCATAAAACATAAAAAATAGAAATAGGCCCTTTGTTCTTTTGAACATATTCCAATATTCATTATGATCATGGTTGATCATTAAATTCAATATCCTGATCCTGCCCTCCCCTCACCCCTTGATTCCTTTAGCCCCAAGAACTACGTCTAATTTCTTCTTGAAATCACACAATGTTTTGGCCTCAACTACTTTCTGTGGTAGTGAATTCCACACATTCACCACCCTCTGGGTTTTCTATGAATTTGCAAGATTGCCTACTTTATATTTACAGGCACTGAACTCAAATGCTATTTTCTTAACACAAAAATTTCACCCAGTGATTCCCCGCAACTCCACATTTCTACCAGGGATGTGCAGTCATTTCCTGGCTGTTTTTGAATATCCTACTGTTCGGTTAGCTTTTTTGTGACTCACTTTCCACATTGTAGAAATCCTCAGATTCTCGCCAGGATCTTAGCAGAATTTTGACGAGTTTTTTTTTCTGAGCTTTTTGAGCTGTGTAATTCAAGGCTGGTTGGCAAATCTAGAATGGAGGATTATTGGGCTGAATTTTGCCATGGAAGTGAAGGTGAGCTGGCAAATTCATGTGACAGCACATTGTGCTGTTTGCCTGGTGCATATCCACAAATAATGGCTCCTTGGGGAGGACAGCTATCTACCCAATAGTGATGGGCAGACGGTTTTGGAAATCAAGAAAATACTAGTTTCGAGACTGACTTTCAATTTTATCAACGTCACACAGGCCCTGTCCAAACGAATGTACAGCTGGACCTCCTTGAATAAAGTGGCAGACATTAAATTCACAGTATTAAAGGCAGATTGAGCAAACAGGAGCTCACACACAACCATAGATTTTCCCCTGTTTAAGCAGACTCTCAGCTGGGGAGTGCTGAATGGGAGGATGGGTGTTGCTCATGAATCAAGGTGAAAGTTAAATTTGGCAACTGTGGTCTCAGCGATTGAGACTGTTTATGAAAATGACGGTTAATTATTCAGCATCGTGGGGAGACAACAACCTGGAGACAAAGATATTCCTATGGTGTACAGGGCAGGAGGGGCTTGAAGGCAATAACCACTGGACTGAGTGTACCACCAGAAGATCATGGTGAGCAGCAGGGTTGTGCCTTTCGATGGATGTGTGTGTATATATGTGCATGTGCACTTTTCATCAAGACCTTATGCCACAAGAGACACTCTCTGAATATGACCTTAAACTATCTAGTACATGGTTTTGTTTTGGGGATTGACAGTTGACCAACGTGGGATCTCACTGTTGATAGGCTATGACTTTGTATCTTGAGTGACGAAATGCACTTTTTCTCAGAGCTTCTGTCTTTGCCACCTACAGTGCAGTTGCAGCCAGTCAGGAATAGAAGTGGATTTGCCTCAGATAAAGAATGTTATCGACTGCACATGTGATTATCAGTCAGAACTCTGTTGTCTCAGACTGGAGCATTCATTGACTAGAAAGGCCTTTGTTCATTAAACATGTAGCTTATAGATAACGATTGGAAACAATTACCCCCCAGGAAACCTAGCATGCACCTGAAGTATCAGGATTCTTTCATTCTGAGGCAGCCACAGGCACGGTAGTTGTTCATGCTCTTCAGACGGTCTCCATGATGACCTGTCTCTCAAAAGAGACGACAGCTGACTGTTGTGTAAACTCCCACAACAGAGGCATCGCTGGGCAGATACAACTGCTGCCATGTGCCAACAAGACACTGAGTAGAACATCAGCCCCCTGAAAATGCCATCCTGATGCCTTAACTGGTCGATGGTGGCACTCTCCAGTACAGATTTGTTACATTGTTGTAATCTGCTAAACTCTGCAAAACGTAATCAGTTAGAGCAAAGAGTCATTCAGGAGAGTGCACCACCTTGTTAATGGATGAAGATTTCGATGAGGACCAGGTACAGGCACCATGGGGCTTACCAGAGAACAGACTCATGAGGTGACAAGAACATTGACAAGAATGGGAGGGGATTGAGCATTTATTACCTATCCCTGTTTGACCTAGAGAAGGTGCTGGTGAGTTGTGTTCTTGAACTGCTGGAATCCATGTACCTCTCCCTTTTGTGTACCAACCAAATAACATCAAATTAATTTAGGGACAACACAAACAGGGCACCTCCCCAAAAGGAGGGGAAACTGCCCGAAATAAAAAAAACAATGCACAAAGGAAATTTAAAACATCAAATTAAAATGTGATTATCGGGCTTACTAATACACCCCAGCCCCTGTGCTGCACAGCAGACACGGAAGGCTTCAACTGTGTCCCTGGATGTTGCATGGTCCCCCGGCACCAGGTGCCTGTAGATCAGGAGCGTGGAACTGAAATGCAAACAAAAGATCAATAAAAGATTTTTCAGGAAATGATAAGGGTGTGCAATCTGTAACACAGAACATAGACATTGTCCACGGACTCCACAAGATTGCAAAAAGGGGTAAGATTGGAAGCCCGTGAACCAAAAAAAACCTATGGTTGTACGGTACTACTGCGTGCCGCACCCTTCACCCCAGGTCCTCAAGATAATAGGGAAAGATCCCTCAGTAGAGAGATCTCCACTGGGGACCTCCGCCGCTCAGCGGCAGCAAGGTCTGCCAAGGTGTATCAAGGTGACATGCAAGGACATGGTTGTGGAAGATGTGCAGCAGCACCCCATCAGGAAATGCCTCCGTACAGGGGCAAAAGGCATGGAGGGCATTTCCATGAGGCGGTTGAAGCCATGGAGCACCGATACGCTCGGGCAGGATCCCAACCCAAACTTGCGCTGCCCCTAGACCATGTGTGCCTTCGGGTCCAAGCACGACCGTCCTAAAGTTTTGGATGGCTTTGGCTGTGTGCTGGATGGTTTTCCAATTTATGATATAGTAATGCTGAGTGCTTATTGCCTTAGTTGGTTTCTACCCCAAAATACTGGTCACTATGGTCACTCAATGAACTCTGAAATTGTGATGTTGATGTTAGACTGGCATAATGCACATAACATTGTGGCTGAAGGAGTTTGAAATATTTTAACTTCTATTCTTGTCATACTAGAACCAGCATTTAAAGGGTTAACTGCCTAGTTTACGTACAAGCATGGTGTTGAGCTAATATGTCCTTGGGGTGCAAGGACTTTATACTCTGCTCAATAGTGGACTGTGATGTCAATCAATTAATCGCACTGGGGGGCCCATTATTTACAATTCATAGCTTTTGTTACCGTTAAGATGTCTGTCCTTCAGTAGCACCATTGTAATGGCTTTCTGCTAACTTTTCATTCAGTTAAAATTTGCATAATAAGTGAAGCAGTCAGGCAAACTCTTGCATTCTGTTAGAACTGAAGGATAGGCTTTCAACACCTTGCCTTTGGCTATTTGTTTCCTCTGTAAAGAGGGTGGTTGTCTGATTTAGATAAATTAAAATAAGCTAACATTGTCTAAAATGTGGTCCTGCTGTCCAGAGTTTCAGGACAATATGTAACTCTTCCAGTCAGTAGGCATGAAGTGCACTTATAACTGCAAGTGTGCTGTCTGTGATATTGGTAGAGTTGCCAAATCTGGCTGGATATATTCCAGTTGATATTGGTGGAAGTGATGACATGAGAAGTCAACTCAGTGTCTGCCCAGTCCTTACCTCAAAAATTAGGTGTGTAATACTCATTCCTTAAAGAGATGTTTGGCTATTTGCAAATAGAAGTGAGGAGCTAGGGTTTTAATGCCTCTGAGACCTCAGTCCAAGATTAATTTGCTCTAAGGCAATGGTGCAATGTTTGCACTTGTGTTGTGCGTAGAACTAATTTTATTAACAGTTCTTCCTTAAAAGGACTATTGGAGGTCCAGTAAGTTTAGATGGTGTTGCAGCAGGCCAAATACACTGCTGGTTGTTGTCCGTAATTTGTGAAACCAGTACCCTGATATCTGGTATGCCTCAGGCCTCTCAATTCACTTAGCAGAACCCTTTCAACCAGTGCTTGTGTGTGTGGAGTGCTCAGAGTTTCCAGAGTTACTGGAGTAATTTTCAATCCTTTGGATGAATTTGGGTTCTAATGAACTTTGTAAATTCTGAAAAGTAATAGAAAGTTGTATCAAAGAAAGAACACAATTTCTTGAGGCAGTTGTATGGTATTTTTGTTTATGGTCAAAGAGATTGTGAGGTTAAGAATATTGGTAGACCAAACACCATTGGAAGTAGGAGCGTCAAAACAAACGGGTAGTAGTTTTTGGGTGGATGTGCATTTTTTAAAAAAGGAATCGAAAGAATTTGAATTTTTTTATTATCTAATTGAAAGACATGGAGAAAATCAACGTAATTACTCCTTCATTCATGGGAATTTTGTGCAATGATAACATATTTGAAGAAAGATGTTGGCTGTAGAATGGAATTACTCATAGGATGTAGAATTCTTACAGTTCAGAAGAAAGTCATTTGGTCCATTGAGTCCACACCAACAACAACTCCACCCAGGCCCATTCTCCGTAATTCCGCACATTTACCCTGTTAATTCTCAGAAACCAAGGGGAAATTTTAGCATAGCTCATCAACCTAATCTGTATCTCTGGAGTGTGGGTGGAAACTTACGTAGATGCAGTGAGAATGTGCAAACACCACACAGTCACCCAAGGATGGAATTGAACCTGGGTTTCTGGCACTGTTATGCACCAGTGCTAATCACTGTGCTACTCTGCTCCCGTAAGAATAAAAGCAAAGAGTGTGGAGTGAAGAAAATTATGAAAAGAGTCAGAAAAATATGTACACCTGTAGACCTTCTGTTGATTTACAATAGTGTATGTTGGGAACTTGGAATTGTGATTTTCTGAGTTCCAGCATTTGTTTAGAATGTGTGGTTGCACAATCCAGAGATACTTGATGTGACTTGTTTGGTTGGAGAGGAAATATTTTGAAGCTTAAACATTCACTAAAATATTTACAATAGTCAAATTAGAGCTGTGCTTGATCTTCTGAGAGGTCCAGAAACTTAAGGCAAATAAAGTGCAATTAAACACATAGTTCGCGTTCTGGTATTCTGCAAGATGAGTGCCTATGTTGTGAGGATTGCAGGATGGGGGTTAACAAGGATATGGTCAACATTTTTGATGATTAAATGCAGACTGAGAAAAAAATGTTTCAAGCAAGGGAGTGGCGCCTTAGGTACTGAAATGGTGTATATAACAAAATAGTGCTAATTGTTATAAATCTGTATTCCTGAAAGCATAATTTTGTTGTTCAGTCTGCTTATCTGTGGTGTATCAACCACAGTGCATTCCCTGATATGATTTGGGAACCACTGTAGCATGCCTCTTAATTAAAGTAAATTTTGATTTCAAAGTTGATTTGTCATCATTTGTAACTGATTGGAGTATCTAAAGTTTGAAACAATTTCACTTGATCCATCCTCGGGTTTCATGCCCAGATGTTTTATGGGCTAAATATAGTTGCCCATTTTCTGTAGCTTTTTTTTTGAAGCTAAACTTAACCATTCCTCTATAAATGGCAAAAGAAATCCTGAAATGTGGTGTGGCTAAATTGATGCAGATATTAATTTTAGTGTTCCCACAGCTCCCATCCTTTATCAGACGTGTTCCACTACATTGAAGCAACTGGTTATCTGTATTCGGATGCATTGCTCTGGGACATTGCTTCATGTAAAGCCTTAATTTGTGATCTTACTAGCTTCATAATTCTGCACATTTAATCAGATTTCATAAAGCTGTTCCAAAGAACCTCACCATGAGTTACTTTTGAAGGAGAATAGTTTATAGTACCACTGTAAGGAGTGGTGAAATATCATTGCAGTTTGACAAATAACTTTGAATACCCTCAAAAAGGTAGTCAAAGATTCCTTGCTGTACTTGAATCTGTCAGTTTGCAGACACAACAATCGTTTCAATCCTGTAACTGATTCATTTTATGAAGTGTTGTACTTAGAATGTTAGAGGACTATTAAAGTTTATTTATAACTGTCATAAGTAGGGCTTACATTAACACTGCAATGAAGTTACTGTGAAAATCCTCTCCTCCGGCATCTGTTCAGGTACACCGAGGGAGAATTTAGCATGGCCAATTCACCTGACCAACAAGTCTTTTGGACCTTGGAAGGAAACTGGAGCACCTGGAGGAGACACATGCAAACACAGGGAGAATGTGCAGACTCTGCACAGACAGTAATTGAGGCAGTGAAGTAGCATTGACTGGCTGCGAAGCAGCAGTGCTAACCCCTGTGCCACTGTGCTTCCCTTAAATATATAAATGCAAATGTTTGCTGCTTGTGAATTGATAGAAAATGGATTCTCCAGTCATTGCAAAGCAGCAGTCAGCAAAGATAATTTGCGTGCCCAGATGAGGAAAGTGCAAGTGTCATTCATTTTGCTGTGCTTAAATTGAAGTCCTCCAGTCAGGTCATATTTTCAGCTCTGCATTCAGTTCTGATCACTGAGATACAAGGCAATAATTCATGCCCTATGGATAACGTACAAAGGGTCAGAGGGGCTGTTTCATTGGGTTATAAGAACTTGATCTCGGGTAGACTATTACAAACTCAAAAGCTTCAGGCTTTAAAGAAGGAGATTACAAGGGACTTTGGAAATATGCAAGTAGAATGGCAAGTTAAAGGTTACAACTGTTATTGTAAGACAAAGGAATCCAATTCTAAACTGCCAGAAAGGCAAGCAGGTGAAATATTTCAGGAAGAATTTCTTTATGCAGAATCTTTACTGGTTGCAATGTCTTTTTAGTTGGGAGAACATAAGAAATAGGAGCAGGAGTAGGCCATTTAGCCCCTCAAGCCTGCCCCACCATTCAATAAGATCATGGCTGATCCGACAGAGGTTCGGTTCCACTTACCAGTCTGTTCCCCATAACCCTTAATTCCCTTATTGATCAGAAATCTGTGATTTAAGCATATTTAACTAGGTAGCCTTGTTTAATATGGGAGAGTGGACAAAAACTCTGAAATAATTCAACAGATGTTTTGAGTGAATATGGGCTTGATGTAAAGTAAGATTATGTGAAATGAAGAGCTAAGTGGACTCCTCCCTATGTATATAGAATTAGGGAATGTTAAGCCTACAATCTACATCAAAATATTGATCATCCTCAATACTGGTGCCTCATAAGGCTTTGTCCTCAGCTGCCGACTATACTCCTTATATACCTATGACTGTGCAGTCAAATTCCCCTCCAATTAAATTTTCAAGTTTGCTGATGACACCATCGTAGTGGGTCTCCAACTATGACAAGATTGAATAGAGGAATGAGAGAGAGAATCCGCAAACTGATGCGGCGACAATAATCTCTGCCTCAATGTCAGCAAAATGAAGGAGATTGTCTTCGACTTTAGGAAGTGTAAACATCAATGAGGATGAAGTAGAAAGAGTTGAGAGCTTCAAATTTTCAGGTGTCTAGATCATCAACAACCTGTTCTGGTCTCCCCATTACGACACTATACAGGAAGAAAGCCTGCCAATGTCTCTACTTTCTGAGAAGTCTAAGGAAATTTAGTGTCTTAGCTACAACTCTCACCAACTTTTACAGATGCACCATCGAAACCATTCATTCTGTTTATATCACAGCTTAGTATGGCTCCTTCTCTGCCCAAGACTGCAAGAAACTACAAAAGGTTGTGAGTATAGACCAGTCCATCATGCAAAGCAGCTTCACATCCATTGACTCTGTCTACACTTCCTGCTGCCTTGGTGAAGCAGCCAGCATAATTAAGGACCAACGCACCCCGGATATTCTCTCTTCCAGCTTTTTCTATTGGGGGAAAAAAATTACAAAAGTCTGAGATCATTTACCAACCGACTCAAGAACAGCTTCTTCCCTGCTGCTGTTAGACTTTTGAATGGACCTACCTCATACTAAATTGATTTTTCTGTACATCCTAGCTACAACTGTAACGCTACATTCTGCACTTTCTTATTTCCTTCTCTGAGTGGTATGCTTTGTCTGTATAGCATGCAAGAAATGATACTTTTCATTATGCTAATACATGTGACAATAAGAAATCAAAATACAGAATCTGGTCACTAGCATGTTGCTATTTGTGGACGTTTGCTGTATTTGCATGGCACAGGAGTTTGCACACAGCAGTGTCTCCTGCAACAGTGACTACACATCAAAAAAAAACTTCAGTAAGTGCTTTGAGACATCCAGTGGTTGTGGAAGATTCTTGAGAAATGCAAGCGTTTTTCTATTTTAGAATTTACGGAATACAAACAACCCATTTGGTCCAACAGGACTATGCCAATGTTCACATTCCGTACAAAACTCCTCAACCCCACTTCTTTCCCATCTGCAATATACCTGCAGTGTGTAGGTGAATGCTAAAGGAATGCACTTTAAGATATAATGGGATGTGTATGAAGGAGTCAATAAGGTGAGCACACAAGGATCACTTACTCATGAGTTGATTTTAGTGGGGATGGATTATGCTTGGCCAGCTCACTCTCAGTCCCGTACAGCTGTTCTTGGGGCATTGACAAACCAGGGCAATTTGAGACGTGTTTCAGTGCCATGGATGATCTGCGGCTGTGTTCACGAACTTTACAGTTGACAACACAGCAGTTCTACGATACTTTCAGCACCATAAGGGATACCATTTCTTCTGCTATAACTGTCAAAGCAACTTCATTTGTGTGACTTGAAAAAGTGTGGCTGAAATTCTTGTGTACACCAGCCTGCATGCAGTGCTCACCTGAATATAGCTGTGTGGTGGCTGGTGTGCACAGGTAGCTATGTGGAACCACAGGTGAGAGCGGTGAGGCCAGCTGAAGTTTATCGATTCACCTGTGGAAGTATGGGCCCAGTATCTGTCAAGCAGCTGACTCATTCATCCCAATTTCATCTAACCCTGTCAATATATCCTTCTATTCCTTTTTCCTTTCCTATATGCAACAGTTTCCCCAAAATATATCAATGCTATTCATCTCCACTGCTCCATGTGGCAACAAATTCTGCATTTCCTCAATTCTATGTTGGATGGAGCACAGTATGCTACTGCCATGATTTTCTCTGTCCAATGTGAACAATGCCTGCAGGTACCTACTGGTATCTCAGGAGATAGAAAATGGTAAATTCCATGTTGTTGACATTAAAAAAAATTATGTACACAAGTGGAATGAATCAACATTTGTAAATCACAGACATTGTGTTCTCAAATATCAGTCTGTTCTTTGTGCAGTTTAATCCTGATTTTAATAATTTACTTTTACCAGTAACTTCTACTATAGGAGAAATATGAGGCTCCTGAGATCAAGGGTAACTGTTTCTGGTTCAAATCAGGCCACTCAATATGTTAGCTTAGACGTAATGCATGAGGTATTTCTATGTTTCATGGCTGAGAGATCAGAAACAATTTAAGTATAATTGAACAATTTGCCCTGTATGTAATACTAGGGTGGGTGGTGGTTTTATCCTGCTCTTTGTATTTTTTTACCCACCAAATAACAGGCTATTGTAATTGACTGGTGTATTTCAATTGGGATGACATTGTACCTAATCATTTAAACCAACTCAATATTGGGCTTTATTTGCTAGTTTCAGACGAACATTGTACCCTGTACAATGTAGAGTACCACTGCATAGTTACCAGTGTATTGTGTTCATAGAGGGTCTAAGCTCTAGAAAGCCGGTAACAGAATTGTGTGTCTTTTGTTTTTATTCCAGTTCAATCCAGTCAAGTCCAATTCAGAGTCTCATCAAGTGAGACATTCCCGATCCAAGCTGACAAGACGGGACTCTCACCTCCTGTCTTGGGCTTGATCTACATGATCCAAACTGATTGGAGTAGGTAAAGCTCCTCCTCCAAGACTTGATCTCATTTGCATCTGAGCCAAAAAGGCTGAGGTGTCGCTTTTAAAAATTGCTTCAAGTGAAGCTAAAATGTAACCTAATGACTTCAGCCAAGTTCAGCATGTCGATACTACATTTGATTTTAGCCAAAAGGCCAAGAAGCAAATTGTGTTAATTCTGACTAGGGCCGTGAGTTATTATTGAAGGTTGATTTTTGTTTTGAAGAATAATGTGACAAAACAGGTGTTATTGGACCACAGCATTAGGATAGGTGATGGTGCTGTGGTATTGTCACTGAGCTACGTTCACAACCTTTTGTAATTTCTTGTGATCTTGGTCAGAGCACAGCAATACCAAGATGTGATATGTTTGGAAAGGATGCTTTCTGTGGTACATCTGTAAAAATTGTTGAGAATCATAGCTGACGTGCCAAATTTCGGAAGGAAATCTGTCACTCTTATATGGTGTGGTTTGCATATGACTCCAAATTCTCAGCAATATGGCTGATTCTTAACTGTCCTCTGAAACCGGTCAGCAAGCCACTCAATTCAAGGGCAGTTAGGAATGGGCATTAAATACCTGACCATTCAGTGACGCTCATCCCATGAACGAATATTTTAAAAATGCAATGCTCAAGTGCTGGGGTTATTCAGCAGTTGGCATGCAGGTCAGCAGTAGGGGAACTCCTTTTGATCTTGCCACCTCCTTCCAATTCTGCAGAGTTTCCAGATTTGCAAGGCCAGTAAAGAAAATCATTTCCTGATTCTGCCATATTATAAAAGTGTCAACATTGAAGCAGATTGAATGTTTGGATGTGACAAGTCATTCTTTTATGTGATTAAGTGAGTTGATCATTGTTAGATTTGAGTAGTCATTGATTTTCCTGAGATGGAAAAAGGACTAGCTGAATTAGCTAGTAGAAACGAGGGAAAAGTATACCATGCAGTCATTTTATGACTTTGTTGGAAGATTTGGAAAGTGGGCCCTTTTGCAGTGTAAACGGGGCAGATTTTCATTGTTCCTTTTAGCTTTGGGACTTAGACTAGAATTCCTTGTGTGAACTCTTTTCGTGAAGTTTTCTTTGGAATTTAGTCTTTTGATAAGATCATTAGCTTTGCTGGGCAATCCTAGATACTGGCAGGAATGTGACTAAAAGCATTGGAACATTGAACAATCAAAGGATCAGAGTTAATCTGAGGCAGGCAAAAAGTATAAGGAAAAGTCAAACCAATAATCACCCCCAAGGCTCAGTACTGGCTCCAACCATGTTTAATCTGTACACAAATGATCTTCCAAAAACTACTTCCCAAAAATTCATACTTGCCAGAGACATTTGTCTAGCAAAGATGATTCCTAACTTTGATACCTTGGACCAGATCCTAAGCTAGGACTTATTAAAACCTGAATGATGCTGCAATATGTGGCAAATCGAGCCAAACTCTGCAAAATCAGTATCCAGCTTATTCTGTCTTCACAATGTGAAAACGAATAAACAGCTCAGCATCCAAATGAATGGCTATAAGTCAAAGCACCACCCAACACCAACATACCTCAGAGTGACCCTGGATTGCTAAGATCAAGTCCAGAAGCAACTTGATTGAGCAGACTGCTTTGGCAATGTGGGATGCTGCTGTCAGCATTCAGCAAACCTCAGCATCGTACTCTTTTGTACTCCATTGCAGAATGTTGCACACTGTTTGGTCAAGATCTACACATGCACATGCACACCACCAAGCTGAATACTATCTTATGTATCATTGCTGGAACACTGCTCCCAGTCCTGGCCAACATTACTCCTCCACATCCACCCACTTACAGCAACCACAAAATGATAGAAGAAGTTGGCAATGCTTCTGCCCCACCTTCGTGCTGATCTAATCAGTCCAAGGTAAGCCTCGTATTAAGAAGACTGATCTGGAAAAGCCCTCCCACTCAGGACTAACCTGGACAAATGAATGGGAATCGTTGGACATGACTAACAAATACCTAGTCCTCAATCCAACAGTTGCCTGAATTTCAGCCTTCCAAGCAAAGAATGGTCCATCCTCAACAGGTTCAGTCAGGACTGGTCATGGCTGCTGCTCACCCAATCTCCACAGATGGGCACTGCTGCGTATGTATCTGCAAAAGGGAGAAGACTGTACCACACCACTGAAGAGTGTCCAATCTAGACTCAGCAGAGGCCTATCCGCACTCCACACAACAAGACAGGGAGAAACTGCTGGGTTCCTGATGACATCTTTTCATTCATCTTCCCTTTATTTTCTCCTTGTGATGGTGCTGACTCTTGATGGTGTACAATTCCTCAGCTGCCAGCAATCTTCAGTATTTTATGCAAGTGATCATTCTTAATGTAAGATGAGTGTTGAAAGGCAATTCTCCATGGCTGACCTGATCTTTTTTTTTCCAGTGATTTTTTTTTTTCAAAATTCCCCACTGCCCTTTCCTGGGAATATGTAGAGAAGTTATAACAGTTTCCCCACTCCCATTCTGTTTAACTTGTTACAGATCAAGATTAAATTTTAGACTTTCTTGATTTGCCTGACACTATTATCACACTGTCTGAAGTATTACTCCCTATAAGTGAAGCTATGAGCAAAGTCTAAGAGGTTGGACAATAAAACCCGAAGTGTATCTTTAAATTTTTAAGTGCACTTAAAAGTTAGTGTCTCATGTTAGCCGGCATTTTCAAGGGAACAAGGAAAGAATTAAAAATGCAAATGCCTGCACCTTATTACACACAGCCCAAAGATTTATGCTGTTTTATTCCAGAATTTGTTTTCCAAGGAAACTACAGTGCATCTGCAGAATCCAAAAAGTATTACATTCACAGTCATAAATCATAACTGACATTGATACTTGGCTCAGACTATTTAAAATATTACCCATTTTAGGGTGGCTGTTTAAATGAGGAACTTTGTTTTCAAAACTCAGACTGTCCTGTACTGCTCTTGAAATGTTTGTGTAGTGAGTAACCGTAACTGTGGAGGCATATGCACTAGGTGGGGGAGATAGGAAATATTCATTACATCAGACTTTCAGTTAGTTTCCCCCCCCCCCCCCCCCCCCCCCCCAATCCACCCTTTGACTTTGTAGTTTTGGTTTGTTTTCTGGTCTCCTGTAAAGTTACAGGTCAGTCCTGCTAGTTTCTCTAGAAGTAAATGACAGCATCATAGGGGGTTAGTTATTTATCTCCTCAACGCACTCCACCCCAAGAAGTAATGTATCCATGCCCCCCTCTGTTGACTTGGCTGCAGTTGCAAATTGAATAAACCTTTTCAAAAGGTGGCTTCTACACAATATTATGACTGCATGGAGAAAAACTGAAATCATCTATTCCAACAGTGAAATGGCTTATTTTAGTGCCTTTACAGACTATTAGCAGTTGAAATATTTGTTTGAAAGATAAGTGAGCCAGCAATGCCAGTTAAGTAGTCAGTGATGATTCGGCCCCATTTTAAAGGCAACTTGGCTGCAAGACGAAAGTAAAACACGCTTACACAATGAGGTTTTCAGTTCATTTTGGGTCACGTTCCAGGTTTCAAATATAGAAAAATAACTATAATTTTTATTCCACACCTGGCCAGAAATGCGTTCATCCAATACTATTTATTCATGGAACAAGTAGGCTCAGCTAACTTACTTTCATCTCATTCTCTTAAAAATGTCTTGTTAATATTTGTTGGGCATGAAATAGCATTAGAGGGGGTACAAGGCATGTCTGGGTGGAAGAAATGGTTGTTTAGTATGATAGCACTTTTAGAAGAGATCTTTGTTCTGCACGTAAACAAAATCTGCTTTCATGAGAATGGAATATATTTCAATTAAATCCTTGTTAAATGTGCAGCAACAGCAATACCCCTGATTTTTGTGACTAAAAACCATAAAATTGAAAACAGAATTTGGAATACTTCATGTTGGGTAAATCACTGCAGGCTGAATTTCAGTTAAGCTGGCATGGAGTTTGAGCTAAAACAGCTTTCTATTCTGAATTTGGAACAGCTTGGTCTTGTTTAATATCGTGTAGAGTAACAGTTGGCCATTGGAGATGAAGTGCGTGTGGTCCTCTTTCCACTGTGTGAAAACAAAACCAAAACTGTCTGCGTCACCTTGACTATTTTTTTGTGCAACCAAGGTATAAAAGCTAACTTGAAACAAAAGAATAGGTGGCTTAACGGGAGGGGTGACCAAACTGATATATCAGTGAATTTAGCGTAATTATCAATTAATTTTCCACCTTTTTGCTTATTTTGGACAGCATAGTAAACACTGCTACCTCAGAGTGCCAGGGACCTGGATCAATTCTCGCCTTGGGTCAGTGTCACGTGGAGTTTGCGTGTTTTTCCTCCAGCTACTCCAGTTTCTTCTCACAGTCCTAAGATGTGTGGATTGGGTGGATTAGCCACATTAAATTGGCCCTAGTGTCAGGGGAACTTACAGGATAAATATGTGGGGTTAGGGACTGGCTGAAATTATTATTTCTGCACGCTTGATGGGTTGTAAGATTCTACGATTCCACTCATCCCCTCTTCCAAAAAATGTTGAGATATTCCTGATTGTGGAGGTAATCTACACAAATCAGCACAAGACTCTTGGATTAATGAATAAGGGGCCTAGAGTAAGGTGAGGGTAAATAATTGACTCTACTGTCCTTGGGCGATTGGGACAGAAGAGGTAAATCAGCCAGCTTTCCCAGGCCTCCAGTTATCCTGATAGGACATGTGCTTTTGTGAACACAAGGTGGGACAGGCAGTCGAATGGTCTGCTATTACTTGCTGATGACCATTGCAAATCAGTAATGGCTACTTTGGTAAAGTACCAGGAGGAACTGTGTGCATGTATTCACACTTTTAAGGAGAAATGTGGGAAATTCGAAGTCTGAGAAGAGAGTGTTCTAAACTTTGAGCACAGATGTGGTTGCCATTATGTATTGAGATCAATAATTTGCATGCAGTCAAAAAGGGAATATAGCTTGAACAATGGATATTAATTAGCACCATAAGAACATAAGAAATAGGAGCAGGAGCAAGCATCTACCCCTTCGAGCCTGCCCCCCCGCCCCCAATAAGATCATGGCTGATCTGAAAGTGGTTCAGTTCCATTTACCCGCCCCCGCCTGTAGCCCATAACCCATAATCGCTTTATTGATCAGAAATCTATCTACCTGTGACTTAAACGTATTCAGTGAGGTAGCCTCCACCACTTCAATTCCAAAGATTCACTACTCTCTGAGAGAAGAAGTTTCTCTTCAACTCTGTTTTAAACTGACTCCCCTGTATTTTGAGGCTGTGTCCTTTAGTTCTTGTTTCCTTTCTAAGTGGAAAGAATCTCTCCACCTCTACCCTATTTAGCCCCTTCATTATCTTATATGTCTCTATAAGATCACTGCTCAGCCTTCTAAACTCTGAGTCCAGGCCCAATCTACTCAATCTCTCCTCATAACCTAACCCCCTCATCTCTGGTATCAACCTTGTGAACCTTCTCTGTACTCCCTTAAAGGCCAATATATCCTTTCGCAAATAAGGGGACCAAAACTGCACACAGTACTCCAGTTATAGCCTCACTAGTGCCCTGTACAGTTGCAGCAAGACCTCCCTGCTTTTATATTCTATCCCTGTTGCAATAAAGGCCAACAATCCATTCTCCTTCTTGATCATCTTCTGCACTTGCAGACTGAGTTTTTGAGATTCCATGCACAAGGACCCCCAGGTCCCTCTGCACAGTAGCATGTTGTAATTTTTCACTATTTAAATAATAGTACATTTTACTATTATTCCTTCCAAAGTGGATAACCTCACACTTGCCAACGTTATACTCCATCTGCCAGCTCCTCGCCTGCCCACTCACTCAGCCTATCCAAATCTCTCTGCAAACTTTCTGCGTCCTCCAAGCAATTTACTTTCCCACTCATCTTTGTGTCATCGTCAGTCCCCTCCTCCAGATTGTCTATGTATACGATAAACAGTTGAGGCCTCAGCACCGAGCCCTGCGGCACGCCACTAGTCACCAACTGCCAACCAGAAAAGCACTCATTTATTCCAACTCTCTGCTTCCTGTTAGAAAGCCAATCTTCAATCCACGTTAACACTTTACCACCAACTCCCTGTGGCACTTTATCGAACGCCTTCTAGAAATCTAAAAAACACCACATCGACCAGTTCCTCTCTGTCAATTGTACTCGTTACATCTTCCTAAAAATCCAGTAAATTCGTCAAACACGACTTCCCCTTCAAGAATCCATGCTGCGTCTGCTTGATAGAATCATTCTTTTCCAAGTGTCCTGCTATTTCTTCTTTGATGGATTCCAGCATTTTCTCAACTATGGATGTTAAGCTAACCAGCCTGTAGTTATCCGCCTTTTGTCTACTTCCTTTTTTAAACAGAAACGTAACATTAGCTGTTTTCCAATCAGCTGGCACTTCCAGAGTCCAGTGATAAATTACTACAAATGCATCTGCTATTACTTCTGCCATTTCTTTCAGTACCCTGGAATGCATTCCATCTGGGCCTGGGGACTTGTCTACCTTCAGTCCCATTAGTCTACAAAGCACTACCTCTTAAGTAATTGTAATCATTTTAGTAATCACCACCATATATGTCCTTGTCTGGCAGAATTAAGGGATTATCCTTTCACTCAGTCCATTCCTTTGGGAAGTACTTTAAATAATTTTATCAGTCTTGTTATCATTGCATGTGGGAAATGGCTTTCTTGTTGGAGAAAGAAAAATTCAATCGGCTTTCACCTCCCTTTATGAAGTTAGTTATCATTACTATTCTGCAGCTGCACTGTTCTTTTCTTCCAAGATCTTTACAGGTTGAATGAAGTTTAGCTATGGAGCTTAAAATTGTTCATACAATTGGGAGCTCTTGAGCTGAACATTTATCCAAGTTGTTGGCTTATCTACATCGACTGGAATTTGTACACAGTTATTTCAATATATCCTGTTATAGTTTAGGTGCTGACATAATACCACAATACCCTGCATTATTCAAGATGTTTGTATACAACATTCAGTCGGGGGAAGAGGTCTTAAATCAGAGCAATGTCCCACTCACCAGATTCACTCTGTATATGCTGTTCTATGCCTTGGTAGGTATGTTTTGAGTTTTGCGTGAGCTGATTTTCCCTGGATAGGTCAAGGACTTCATTGACATTCAAATATTAAGGTCTGATGGCTTTGTTCAACTTCCTGGAGCTGTACTTTTAGCATATGTCTCTGGCCATGAAGGAAATGTTGGGCATTAAGGCAAAGCAGGTTCAGAAGAGGGCCAACCAGTTTGATTTTATTCTTGACACATTTTCTGATAGCCCAGAAAGAGCAGGAGTCGTTGTCCTCTTGTCAGGTGTATGTCTGTTCAATGGGAATTTGAGATTGTGTCCACTGGTTACGTGGCTGGATGAGTCAATCATGAATCAAAGGGGATGTAATAGTTCTCTCCTCCCTTCCCTGCCTCCTGAGTTATTTGCTGATCCCTGGTGGCAAGGATGGGCCACCATGTTGGTAAGTTTGTGGAGGATACAGCAGACCATAACTAATCATGATAAATGCTCCAGCAAGCACTGCAATGTTCCTGCACAGTGGTACAGGTAGCAGAACCATTGCTTGGATAACCCAGAGGCCTACTCAATCATTTTTTTTGTGAGAGCATGTCTCATCAGTATGTTTTTGGGCTGGACACTAGATTCATGATTCAGATGGTAAGAAGATGGTCCTTGTCACCCAGCAGGCATTTGATGGTTTGATGTGCTCAAAGACGGATGGGCCAACAGAATGAAAGCATCTGTTGTCAGGATGCCTTGCATTTACCTACATGAAGTGTAGTGCATAGTGACCCCCAATTGTACATTCAGGGTGTAGAAGCTTTATGTTAGAAACAGTACCTATAAAATTACTGATAGTGAATGGTTTCTTGGTCTATCAGCAAAACTGTTTTCCTGCAGGTTTTACTTGCCTTTCTTGGTTAAGCAGAACGCCATATAAGCACCACGTTTGGCATAGAGAACTAGTCACCTCCCTTATGGTATTCAGAAAATAATCAGGGTAATGGTCTTTATACCTTGAGGAATAGAATATAAGGGTTCATGTTTCTTTTTTATTCCTTTTGTGGAACATGGGCATCTCTGGCTGGCCTGGGAGGGCTGCTGAGAGTCAACCACATTGCTGTGGCTCTGGAGTCACACATAGGCCAAGTCAAGGAAGGACGGTAGATTTCCTTCCCGAAGAACACTAGTGAACCCGATGAGTTTTTCTGACAATTGAAAATGGTTTCATAGTCATCAGTGGATTCTTAATTCCAGATTTTTTTAAATTCAAATTCAACCATCTGCCGTGGCAGGATTCAAACCTGGGTCCCCAGGACATTAGCTGAGTATCTAGTGATGATTCCACTGGGCCATGGCATCAGGCATACAAACTATGGTTAGACTACACCTGGAATATTCGAAGCATTTGTGGCATCATACAATAAAAAGGATATATTAGTTTTGAAGAGAGTGCATTGTAGTTTTACTAGAATGATACCTGGAATCCAAGGGTCAAGTTACGGTGAGAGATCAAACAAACTTGGTTTGTATTCCCTGGCATTAAGAAGGTTAATGGTGACTTGATCAAAGTTTTCAAGTCATTAAACAGAATAAATGGGGTAGATTGGAAGGGATTATTATCACCAGTTGTAGTGTAAGATTGGCAGCATAGTCTAAAAATTAAAGTCCGACCTCTAAGTAGTGAAATTAGGAAACAGTCCCTCATGAAAAGAGTGGTGTAGAGGTTTGGAATTCTCTCCCGCTAACAACAATTAATAACAGTTTGATTTTAATTGTGTATCATGAGCCTCCTACTCCTTTTTGTGCCTTATCCAATTTAGCCCCCTGAGGATTTTTTTATAATAAATTTGAAACCACCTGCAAAGTATTTGCATTCTTTAATTGTCCATTACTTTTATTTCTGTTCCTGGTTAACTGAACACTCGCCTGTTTTCTGCAGTTTCCTCCTGCTTAGCTCAAACTGGATTCAGCAATGATCTCTATATGTTGCTTCCTCAATCTTTTTCCATCTCCGCATTTCATTGTATAACTGCTGAGCCCATGCTTGAATAGTTTACACGAAAGGCCAATCTGCCTTGAAGCTCTGGGACTTTGGCCAGCTGCAAAATAAACAAAACAGAACAACAGTCATAACATACCCTCATTCCCCCTCATGCTCATATACTCCTCATGCCTCATCTATGCCAACTCATGCCACCACTCCCATTGCGTGTATCAGGGAGATTTCCTTGTGCATATTGGGCAGGTGCCCCTTCAAATTGCCGTGGATGGATTTCTCCCTTGAGGGCGCTATGCGCGTGGTGGGAGGGTTCCCCCTTGTGCACGTGGCGTGGTGGGGAGTGGTTCCCCCTTGTGCGCGTGGCTTGGTGGTGGTGGTGTGGTGGTGGGGGGGGGGGGGGGGGGGGGGGGGGGGGTTGCGATTTCTTTTATCCCCCACTCTGTGCAAGTATCGCCCGGGATGGGGAGGGGTGTTGCGATATTCCCCCCCCACTCTGTGCAGGTCACGGGGTGGGGGAGGTGCAAATATTCATTTTTGTAATAAATACACCCTTGATAAATGTTATCCTCTGGAGTTGTGATTTAGCTTGGAGCAGGCAAACCAATCGCAGAAACATTGAAAATAAGAGCAAGAGTAGGCTGTTTGTCCCTTCAAACTTGCTGCACCATCCACAATGATCATGACTGATCAACCAACTGAGTAACTATCTTGCCCATTGGTCTCTGATACATGCCCGTCCCCTACCCTGCCTATCCTTTGATCCACTTTGTCCCAGGAGCTATATCTACCTCCTTGTTGAAAACATACAATGTTTTAACCTTAGCTGTTTTTTTTGTGGTAGGGAATTCCAATTGCTCAGGAACAGGTGATTTTTCAGACTTCAAGTGTTTCTTGACCATTTATTTGTTAGATTGTATGAAATTGATTGCTTAATTCAATCAGAAGTTTTTTTCCATGTGATTTTAAAATAAATTGAACATTGAAACATTGTACACTGAAATTTTATGCCAATCCACTTAGCTACCTTCATAGCAGGCAGTCTACTTTTCTTGTTGTTTTCTGAATGTTGAAAGTGTAGTGTAATGGGGATTTTAACCTTCATGTAATGAAATTGGCCTTCAGTATTGTACAGCCATAACAATGCCAGACATATAGCTAAGTGCTCCTTGAGAGCTGACATTATACAGAAGCGATCTTTTTTTCTAAACAACTACTGAGAGCTGGCACACAACTGGAGAGCGCAGTCCAGATAATATTACAGCCACTGTCGAAGGTTTGAGTAACTTGAGGCCTAACAGCTAGTGGGCCTCGTTGTTTCCCGACTGTCGAAGTGTGAAAAGTACAAAGCAGTGTCACTGAAGGACTTGCTGCAAGGCTTTGATTTCAACAGTGGTAGTTAAAATGTAATCTGAGAAACAGGAAAAGCCAAGGGAAAAAAAAATTGGTGGAGGACAAATAGGATCCTTATAAGTTCATAGCAATTAACCATGATGCAGTCAAAATGGCATTCTTCTGGATCATGGGAAGGAATTTTTGTACTGATCTTGAGATGATGACCTCATGGTGGTTAATGGACCAAGTACAAATGTCTCTGTATCTTGATCTGCAGAATACCTTGTGCTTTTTTTAAAGGGTAAGCATGTCAAAGTATGGGTCTGATAGATAAATCACTGTATCTTAATGTATGTAGAATGATTATTCAAAGTTTTTATTCCTTTAATCTTGCCAGCAGTGGATTATATTTCAATGGACTAAAGCTACTTTTGCCCAGTTCAATCTTTATGGTGTATGCCAAGCATCCTCACATAAATACACATTAAATACTAAGAGAGAGAATGTGATTTAGGACATTGATTTTTAGAACTGCAGGTTGAGAGTTGGTAAATAGTCCCATTACACTGAGGTCATGCTCTGAGCCAAGCTCAAATAGTAAAACACTAAGTATTGTTCGTGGTGTCCCTTTCCAGAAAGGGTTGATGTTCAGAAGTGGAGGTTTATAATCTGAATTCTGCAGTCTGGCATGCCTCACTACCGCTGTCAGTGAGAACAGAGAATTTGCGCCTAGCCCAGTCTCCATTCACTGTGGTAGGATGGTGAATCCCAGCTGTGAGTGAGGTTGGAGAACTCTAGCCAATGTTTGGGGATCCTGATGCTTTCAAGTAATTTGTGTTTGGAATACTAATAATGCCAATGGAGGGAGACTATGCAACTGTTGCCTCAGAAGCAAAAGTGTCCAAGTTAAACAAGCTGAAGATGGAGATGATTTACCGCACTAACCTTCCTGACACTAAGAGGGCAATTTAGCATGGTCAACCAACCTAACCCACACACCTTTGGACTATGGGAAGAAACTGGACCGTTCAGAGGAAACCCACGCAGATACAGGGAGAATATGCAAACTCCACACGGACAGTCACCCATGGCCGAAATTGAACCCGGGTCCCTGGTGTTGTGAAGCATCAGTGCTAACCACTGTGCTACAATGCCTCCCTGTAATGTTTTAATGTTTTAACCAAAAAAAGACCTGCACTATGCGTATTTGGCCATGGCCCACCCAGTGCATGTGCAAAATTTCTAAGGCCCATTGGAAACTATAGGTCCTGAACTATACTGCTGATTTTAACAGTAAGGTAAACTTGTTTAAAAATAAGCTGAAAACCTCGGGCAAATTGATTCAGACAAGGCAAATGTCTAATTTTATTTCATATGTATATGGTTATAATATACACTGTTTCACATATATTGTATATAGGTAATCAGGCAGAGTTAATATGGCTTTGTGAAAAGGAAATTCTGTTTAATCAATAAATTGGAGTTCTTTCAATGAGTCACGTGCTGTGGATTAAGGGGAAACAATTGGATATATTGTACATAGATTTCTTGAAGGCATTTGATAAGGTGTCACATCAAAGGTTAATGCAGAAAATAAAAGATCATGGTGTGTAAGGAGTTATATATTGGCATGGATTGAAGATTGGCTAGCTTCACAGGAAGCAATTAACATGAATGGATCTTTTGCTGGTTGACAGATGTAACGAATGGTGTGCCACAGGGATCAATGCTGAGGCCTTAATTTTTTACAGTCTGCATAAAAGAATTGGGCAAACTAATTCCCTTCTCTCTCACCTCCCCTTCCCAAAAAGATCCATAATCCATTTATATTAGTGTGAGGGTACGATTTTTGAAAGTTGCTGGCAGTGCTGATTTGAAGCTCCATTGCACTGAAGCCCACAATCATACTGTCACAAGCAACTCTTTCTAGTTCCAGATGTTCATTCAATACTTTTGCATGGAAGTTTCATTATCAAGCTTTTATGTTAAAGCATGATCAAACATTGTAGCTTAAGATAATGTATAGATTTAAGTATTATTCACTGTTGAACTGGTTCTTTTTGTTGTCAGTTACATAACTTCTCTGTAAGCAGTCTTAGTTTGTGGGTTTAAGATTACTCTGCCTTTTCATTGGTTTTTACTTCTTTACCTGTAATATTGGCTTACTGACCCTTCAGTAACATTAAATTTGCAAAGACATCTGGCTTCACTTACCTTGTGTTCAGTGTATAATAATTCAACGAAGACTAATATTTTAAAGATAATTACAGTGAATATCAAGCTGGACATTCGACAAGAATTCAAAGCTTTTGGTGAAGAAGTGAAACCTATAGACTGCTTACCCACAAGCAGCTGGCTACAATATAACCCAGCCTATTGCATATTGACACCTAATGGGGTTTGGCAGCACTCAAGTTCTATTTTTGAGTTTGATTTTTAAATGTGTCAAAAGTGGGCATATTCCTTAATTTCACAAGTTGGTGCAAGTTTGACCTTTTTAGTTATTCTCTGTTTGTAGCTAAGGGATCTAGTGGTATTATTGCTCAACTATTAATCCAGAAACGTAGATAGTGTTCTGGGAGCCTGGGTTTGAATCCCACCACAGCAGCTGGTGGAATTTGAATTTAATAAAGAATACCTGGCATGAAGAGTCTACTAATGACCATAAAATCATTGTCGGTTGTCAGAAAAACCCATCTGGTTCACTAATGTCCTTTTAGGGAAGGAAATTTGCCATCCTGATCTGGTCTCCAGAGCCACAGCAATGTGATTGACTCTTTACTGCCCTCTGAAATGGCCTAACAAGGCACTCAGTTGTAACAATCGCTACGAAGTCTCAACAAAGAAATGAAACTGGTGGACTACTGGGCATTGACCTCAGCACTAGAAAAGACAATAGCAAAATGAGCAGCCCTATTGACCCTGCAAAGTCCTCCTTATTAACATCTGGGGGCTAGTGCCAAGATTGGGAGAGCTGTCTCACAGATTAGTCAAGGAACAGTGTGATATAGACAGTCTCATGGAATCGTGCCTTACAGATTACATCACAGCACCATTACTGTCCTGGATATGTCCTGTCTCATCAACAGGGCAGATCCAGCAGAGTTTGTGGGCGGTACATGCTACATAGTTGCGAGGGAGTTGCCTTGGGAGTCCTTAACATTGACTGCTGGATCCCATGAAGTCTCATGGCTTCAGATTAAACATGGGCAAGGAAACCTCTTACTGGTTACCATGCACTGTCCTCCTTCAGCTGATGAATCATTGCTCCTCCATGTTGATCAATACTTGGAGGAGGCACTAAGGATGGCAAGGATACAAATTATACTTTAGATAGGGCATTTCGATGTCCATCACCAAAAATGGTTTGGCCGCAGCATTGTTGACTGAACTGGTTGGGTTCTAAAGGATATAACTGCTAGACTGGATCTGCAGCAGGAGGTGAAGGAACTAACAGGAGGAAATAATGTACTTGACCTCATCCTTGCCAATCTGCTGGCTGCAGGTGCATCTGTCCTTGACAGTATCAGTAAGAGTGGCCACCACACAATCCTTATGGGGACAAAGTTGCGCTTTCACATTGAGAATAACTTTCATCGTGTTGTGTGGCACTATCACCTGTGCTAAATGGGACAGACTTCGAACCGAGCTAGCAACTCAAGACTGTGCATCCATGAGGTGTCGTGGGCCATCAACAGCAGTGGATTTGTACAATCTGCAACCTCATGGCCTGGTGTATTCCTCAATCAACCATTACCATTAAGCCAGGGGATCAACCCTGGTTCAATGGAGAGTGCAGAAATGAGATATCAACCTGGTGAAGCTACCAAACAGGACTACTTGCATACCAAATGGCAAAAACAGCAAGTGATAGACAGAGCTAAGTGATCCCAAAACCAATGGATAAGATTTAAGCTCTGCAGTTCAGTTGAGAATGGTAATGGACAATTAAACAACTCACTGGAGGAGGAGGTTCCACAAATATCCCCATCCTCAATGATGGAGGAGCCCAGCACATCATGCAAAAAATGAGGCTGAAGAATTCATAGCAATCTTTAGCTAGATGTGGTGAGTAGATGATCCATCTCCGCCTCCTCCAGTGGTCCCCAGCATCTCAGATGCCGGACTCCAGCCAATTCAATTCACTCTACGTAATGTTAACAAATATTTTGCAAGCATCGGATCCTGCAAAGGCAATGGGCCTAATAACATTCTGGCAATAGTACTGAAGACTTGTGCTCCAGAACTTGCCACTCCCCTAGCTAAGCTCTTCAGTGCAGTTACAACACTGGCACCTACCCAATAGTGTGAAAATTGCTTAGGGAATATGTCTTCTAACAAAAAGTGGGACAAATCCAACCTAGTCAATTACTGCCCAATCAGCCCACTTTTGATCATCAGTAAAATGATGAAAAGGGTCATCAAAAGTGCTATCAAGCAGCACTTGCTCAGTGATGCCCAGTTTGGGTTTTGCCAAGATTACCCAGCTCCTGATATTACATTCTTGGGGTTCAAACATGTACAATCGAGCTGAATTCTAGAGGTGAGAGTGACACCCCTTGACATTACGCATTTGACAAAGTGTGGCATCAAGGAGCTCCAGCAAAACTGGAATGAGTGGGTATCGGGGCCAAACTTTCCACTGTTGGAGTCATACCTGGTGCATAGGAAGATAGTTGTGGTTGTGGAGGGTCAGTCATCTAATTTCCAGGATATCTTTGCAGGAGTCCCTCAGGATAATGTCCCAGGTCCAACAAACTTTGGCTGCTTTGCCTCTTTAAAGGTCAGAAATGGGGATGTTCGCTGATGACTGCACAATATTCAGCACCACACGCAATTCCTCCGATATTGAAGCAGTCCATATTCAAATGCAACAAGATCTGGACAAACCTAGGTTTGGGGTGACAAGTAACATTCGCACCACATGAATGCCAGGCAATGAATATAACCAATAAGAGACATGCTAACCACCATTCCTTGGCATTCAATAGTGTAACCATCACTGAATCCACCATTGTCAACATCCCTGGGGTTACCATTTGCCAGAAACTCAACTGGACTCACCACGTAAACACAAGAGCAGGTCAGAGGCTAGGAATACTGTGGAGAGTCACCTCCTGACTCCCCAGAATCTATCCATCTAAATGGCAAAAGAAACAGGAGTGTGATGGAATACTGTCCACTTGCCTGGATAGGTGTAGCTCTAACAATGCACAAGAAGCTTGACATCATCCAAGATAAAGCAGCCCGCTACAATCGTTCAGTCCTTCCATCATCGACATTCAGTAGCAGCAGTGTGTACGATATACAAGATACAACACAGCAATTCACTAAAGGTCCTTAGACAGCGCCTTCCAAACCCATGACCACTTCCATCTAGAAGGACAAGGGCAGCAGATGAATGGCAATACCACCATTTACAAGATCTCCACCAAGCCACTTACCACCCTGACTTGGAAATATATCATCGTTCCTTGCTCACTTGATCAAAATCCTGAAATTGTCTTCCTGAACATGGACTGCAGCGATTCAAGAAGGCAGCTCATCACCACCTTCTCGAGGGCAATAAATGCTGATCAGCCAGTGATGCCCGTGTCCCTTGAATGAATAAAAAAAAATTAAGGGCATGATTTTTGGATAGCCACTGAAAAAGTTGCCTTAAAGCTCTTCTCAGCTTCCCAGACAGTGAACCACCATTTCCCCAAAATGGAATGTTTTGTTTGAAGTAATATGATTGATGCTATGAAACACATTGACATTAAATATATAGGTTGTTCTTATAACAAACAGTAATTTCACCAATTTCAGGTGTAAGATATCAGCCTCATTGCATTATCTGCAGCCAGTGGTGTCAACTGAGGAGTCCGGAGGGGTGAATTCAGGGAACTGGTATTGGGACAGAACAGTCACAGTCTGAGATGACAGTGCAATATGCTAAGTTGGCAGGTCCAGAGTGAAAATCTCGGTTGCTGAAGATCTGCTAAGGGGACAGGAGATGGGGCTCATGGAGGAGGACTATTCAGTTGGCCTGAATAACAGATAGGGGCAGAGTCAGGGTGGGCAAAGGAATTCCAGTGGATGCTGGCACTGAGGTGAGAGAATGTATGTAGATGTTGATCATGGTGGCGTCCAGTGTAATGTGGGAAAGTTCAAAGGTGACAGAGGGCAGAAGAATGATAATATTGGATAGGTCAAGGGTGATGGTGATAAGTTGATAAGTGACAAGAACAGAAGAGAGGTGATAGCCCAAGTCTGGAAAGTGATGGCCGCAAGGACTTGAAAGGAGTAATGCAGATCTTCAGGTCTGTATGAAATGAATGGTTGTCTGGGTGCACTTTAAATGTGGTGCCAAGATCTTTGACCCTTTGCCAACTTAGGTCTACCCGGTCACGAGATACACCATGCTCCTTGCAGATGCATAATTGATCAGCTGAAAAGCAGAAGATTGCATGTGTTCAACTGGATTGTCGGACCATCACCCAGCAAGAATTGCACCAACTTTCCCACCTATCACTGGACTATAGACCCAGAATGGAAAATTCTGCCCATTGTTGCAGGTGATTTGAAGGACAAATCCATTGAGTGAGAAAATTGAGAAATTCAGCATATCAAAAGCAGAATTGGAAAGACTACAAGATTGCATGTAGTGATAGGGAGTGATGCAAATGCTTGTAATCTTTGTCTACTATTCCTTGTGTTCTTTATAGTTCATATCAACCGCCATTTGCTTTTTAAGTCATGCTTTACTTGCATTGATTGTGTTAAAGTTACAAGAAGGGAAACCCTATTGTAATTTTCCATTTGGGTGAATATAGTCTGTGCTTCTTCCCCACCCTCTACTTTCAGTATGTTTTGTCATGGGATACTGCAGGTTCTGGTAATAATCATGGCAGTCGTGCTGCAAGTTAAGGGGGATGTCATAGGAGAGATCTCTTTCAAAAATGGTTTCTTATTTCTGAAACATGATCCTTTGTTTTGTGTGTTTAATGATAATGAAGTGTTTTGAAAAATCAGGAATAGTTCCTGCGAGCAAAAAGTGATTTCCGCGCTATTATTTTAACAAAATCTGACTAAACAAAGCCAGTTCCTTAGTAATAAAAACAAAAAGAAGCAGCCAGGCTCTGGCAAGTCTCTCCAGCAATTTCTAAATGTATTTCAGATTTCAAGCATCCACAGAAATTTTGCTTTTACTTCAAATCTCTTTATAGTTCGGAAAGCTGTCCAACACCTCTACTTAGAAGACTAAGGAAATTTGGTATGTCTATTATGACTCTCACTAACTTCTACAGATGCACCATAGAAAATATTTTTTTCTGATGTACCACAGTTTAGTATGGCTCCTGCTCTGCTCAGAAAACTACAAAAGGTTGTGAACGCAGCCCAGTTCATCACTCAAACCTACCTTCCACCCATTGACTCTGTCTGCACTTTCCACTGCGTTGGAAAAGCAGCCAGTATAATTAAAGATCCCATGCACCCAGAACATCCTCTCTTCCATCAGAAAAAAGAGACAAAAGTCTAAGATCATGTACCAACCGACTGAACAACAGCTGCTTCTCGGCTACCATCAGATTTTTGAATGGACCCACTCTCATTAAGTTGAGCTTTCTCGATACACTAGCTATGATTGTAACATTCTGCATTCTGTCCTTTCTTACTCTGTGTACGGTATGTTTTGTCCGTATAGTGTGCAAGAAACAATGTTGTTCACTGTATATCAATACATGTCTTAATAATAAATCAAATTGAAGAAATAATCTTTAGTATGTGAAGAGTGAATGTTGAATGTTCATGATTGCAGCCTAACAGTTACTATCTCCTGGATTGTACGAGTGACCAAAAGTTGGAATGAATTTCTATGTCACAATCATGTAGCAAACTGAAAGAAACTTGGATTTCAGGCTTTGGTGCGGCTGTTCATGCACTGTCAGACCTTCTCAGCCAAGTTTAAGTCTGGAGAAAGAAGTTGGCCTGAATTTTTTGGATGACAAGGTCTCATTTCCCACTGAATGCCTGCATCAAATGACTGTTAAGTGCCGGCAAGCAGAGTTTCTGGCCCTCACTAGGGAGGAAAGCCAACCTCAGAGAGCTTCAGGCCAATCAATTTACTAGCAGCCCTTTAGTCCCCGCAGCGACAGTGCTGCTTTGGACAGAACAAGAAATGCAAGAGGGCATCAGAGCCCAAGTACAGCACCAGGAGCCTAGGTAAACTCAAATGGTCCCAAGGAGAGGTGGGAAAACCTGGTGTGTCAAGGAGATGATCGGGCAGAAGTTGGGGAAAGGGAAGCCATGCATGCTGCAGGTTGGAGGCCACTGGACCTTAGGATGGAGATGTGCTCAACATCAACAGGGGGGGTTCTGATGGAGCGTACCCTGCCTTTCAGCCTGAGATGCCATTCTGTTACAGAAGTTCAATCCTCCCCGCAGCCTGAACCATTCTCTCCCCCCCCCCCCCCCCCCCCCCCCCCCCGATCCCTCCCTCTTCTCCAACTCCACCTCCTCATCCATCACCTAAAACCCTGCCAATGGGAGAAGTAAAATATTCTGGATCATCATTTGTCGTGAAAAGTATTTTTTATTGTCATACTGAAACATGACTGTGTTCTTAATGGCCTCTTTACAGATGGGACTATAATAAGTTCTTGTAGTTTTGTTCTTTACAACAGCTATCAGTAAATTGGGTTTTGAAGCTCTTGGACTTGTCCTGACTTTCTTCAAAACGTTTTTTTTTGTTTTCGTTTGGAGTTATTTCCAGCGGTGGCAGTCACATGGTGATCAGCAGATTTTTGTTTAATTCATGTGACACAATTCTGTACATATTTTTTGATAAACGTAAGCCTCTGTGGTTTTTGGCAATCATGTCTGGCTTCCTCTGAATCATTCAACCATCCAAATGCTTCTCATGCAGCATGTCTCTCTATCTGGCCAATTCCACCACTTTCCCACAACCAGTGTAACAGACAGATTACTTTTGTCTTTTCCCCTTATTAGTAACAAGTAGTCTTATGTCAAACTTGGGGTCACCCAGACCGATTGCAAACTTGACATGACAGTTAATAAGTGGTCGAAGTTGCAGTGCATGTCGCATCACAGCTGGATGCTATTACGTGGTGACTGGTTTGCTGTGACAGTGTTCAGTGTCTTCTGAATTGTTGCTGGAATTCTGAAGTTTGATTGTGTTTTTTGGAAATAAGTACGAGCTGTGTAATTTAAAAACAAAATATTTTAATGCCACAGACCTCAAAATTTGTTAAGGTACAGCCTATATCGCACATTTGGACAAAAGCCCAATGGAACATGAGCAAATTTTGGAGGTTTAATTTTGAATGAAATGTCTAATTGAATTCTCTGGTCAAAATGTACTTGTGACAGCATATTTGTACATCACAGTAAACATTTTGGTAAGTTATGAACAGATGTGGAAGGAGGATTTAAAAAGTGACGGGTTTGAAAAAAATAGAATGGTAGAAATTCGTATTTTAGAAATTCTTATTTTACAAATTCTTACAAGAGTGGGATAATTTCCTGATAAATGACTCCACTCATTGTGATTGATCCTTTATATTTCTATTTCTGTTTCCATCAGGGACTTACGATTCAATAAAATCAAAGATATTCCATCTGGAGCCTTCAGGCGTTTGAAGCACCTCAACACACTGTAAGTGCCTCTTCGCTAACTTCCTCATCTATGTTTTGTTCGATAAGTTTTAGGAGATTTACAAGGATAAGGATTTGCCTGGATTGGGTGGCATGCCTTATGAGGATAGGTTGAGGGAGCTTGGTCTTTTCTCCTTAGATGAAGGATGAGAGGTGACTTGATAGAAGTGTATAAGATGTTGAGAGGTATAGATCAGGTGGATTCTCGGATGCTTTTTCCAAGAGCTGGAATGGTTGCTACAAGAGGACGCAGGTTTAAGGTGCTGCAGAGTAGGTACAGAGGAGATATCAGGGGTAAGTTTTTCACTCTGAGGATGCTGGGTGAGTGGATTCGGCTGCCGTCAGTAGTGGTGGAGGCAAATTTTTAGGATCTTTCAGGAGGCTTCTGGATGAGTACATAGGACTTATTAGAATTGGGGGTTGTAGGTAAACCTAGTAGGTATGGATATCATTAGCGCAGTTTGTGGGCCAAAGAGCCTGTTTGTGCTGTAGTTTTTATATGTTCTATGTTCAAGTTCCAAGAGACAGCATAGCTCTGCAAGACTTGTGCAATTTCTGTGTTATTCAAGTTGCCACAAAACAAAATTATTGCAGAATGATATAAAGTGAGCATCCATTCCACTGTAATAACCTTCAGCCAAATGCAAGTAAAAGAGCCCAAAGTAATGTTTGCCATTACTGTTTGCAGCATTGTTTGTTTGAATTTGTATGACATTGGAATACCTGTAGAAAAAGGTGCCATGATAATTCATAGAATCATAGAATCCCTACAGTGCAGAAAGAGATCATTTGGCCCATTGAGCCTGCACCGACCACAATCTCAACCAGGCCCTATCCCCATAACTTACCCTGCTAACAGGCAATTTAACATGACAAATAATCAGCACAACGTTGGATATAATTAATTTATAAAGCACAGGATTCTGTTTTTGCTGTTTAGTAGCCAAACATGATCATGAAATTTATGCAGATATAATTAAAATTTGTCAAGCTATCTCCTCCTTATCTCTCCAGTCAGTGCTGGGCTTAATACTTTCACAGCATGAACCAAACAGTGGGTTTCCTCCGGGTGCTCCGGTTTCCTCCCATAGTCCAAAAGATGTGCTGGTTGGATGCGCTTGCGATGCTAAAGTCTCACTCAGTGTACCCTGACAGGTGCCGGAGTATGATGACTGGGGGATTTTCACAGTAACTTCATTGCAGTGTTAATGTAAGCTCACTTATGACATTAATAAATGAATATCACTTTTACCTGAATCAGAAGGCTTGAACTCAATTCTACTTGGCTTGGGCACATAAATCTGAGCTGACATAACAGTGCAACTCTGAAGGACTGCTGCAGTGTTACGGATGGTGTATTTTAGATGTGAAATGATATTGTCTGTTAGGCATTCTTGACTAAAACTGGTTAAGTATTCATTTAGCTTGATGCTGTTTGTTGGATTTTGCTGAGTGTAGACTGTGATTTATTTATGTCTATATGATGAGTGACTGCACTTGAGAAACACAATTAATTAGTTGTGAAGTACTTGGACGTACTCTGGGAGAAAGGTACAGTAGAAATACAAAATTATTTTCTTGGTTCATGGCATAGTTTGTTTTAAACTTTACTTGGAGTGTTAAAGGTTCTGTTCTGTCCAGTACTCTGGAGCTGGATTTTCAGGATGGAGGTGGGAGTAGGAGGCAGGTTTGTTTCTTGGTCGTGAACACCCTCTTCCACCTGCCCAAGAGAGGTAGAAACTGTCTGGTACCCAGTGGATGTGAACTGTCCATGTGGGCTGATATTGTTACCCAGTTACTGGATTAGTGGGGCAGGGGAAGAGAACAGGAAGGGCGCAGGGCCATTGGAAATGCAGACCAATTCTGACTCTGGCAAACATTCCTATGCTCCTGTTTGAATAATAACGTTGATAAAATGGAATGTACTAATTTTTCACATTCTGGAGGACATGAAAGCTGGGATAATGTAAGAATATAAGAATTTCTGAAACATTTCCTGTGATGAGGTAGGCCACCTTTGTTCCTCTTTGCCTCTTCACTATGACATGTCAGTTGACCTCTGGCATTCAAAATGCCACCAACCCTGTTCTCAGCACCCTTGAGATGGTCTGCATTACATAGCGCCTCCAGGCTGCAGTGAAAATTTGTAAATAATCAAGGGTGAGCTCCCTGGTGAGCTTCTTGTGTGTCTTAATTGGCCTACTCATTGCTGCAGGTGAGTTTACAACCTCACCCTCCTCCTATTCTCTACTTGCCTTCTTGAAAGACGCTGGGCTGAGGTGGCAGATCAGCTGTCAGCACCATCTTGTCAGTTGCCCATCTTTGTTCTGACTTGGTTTGACATCCAAAAGTAGACAAAGTAGAAAGGATTGAGAGCTTCAAGTTTTTAGGTGTCCAGATCACCAACAACCTATCTTGGTCCCCCCATGCTGGCACTATAGTGAAGAAAGCCCACCAATGCCTTCACTTTCTCAGAAAGCTAAGGAAATTTAGTATGTCAGCTACGACTCTCACCGACTTGATAGATGCACTATAGAAAGCATTCTTTCTGGTTGTATCACAGCTTGGTATGGCGCCTGCTCTGCCTAAGACTACAAGGAACTACAAAAGATCATGAATGTAGCCCAATCCATTACGCAAACCAGCCTCCCATCCATTGACACTATCTATACTTCCTGCTGCCTCGCCAAAGCAGCCAGCATAATTAAAGACTCCACATACCTCGGATATTCTCCCTTCTTCCTCCTTCCTTCCTTCCTTTCTTCCTTCGGGAAGATCACACAAAAGTCTGAGGTCATGTACCAACTGACTCAAGAACAGCTTCTTTCCTGCTGCTGTCAAACTTTTGAATGGATCTACTTTGCATTAAGTTGATCTTCCTCAACACCCTAGCTATCACTGTAACACTACATTCTGCACTCTGTCTATGAACAGTGTGTTTTGTCTGTCTCATGCACAAGAAACAACACTTTTTTCCATTATGTCAATACATGTGACAATAATAAATCAAATCAAATCAAGAATTCTGCCCCTGATTTCTAGATTTCAGGGTATTTGGGTCTTGATAGTATTCGTTTACTTAAGTCATAGAATCCCCACAGTGCAGAAGATGGTCATGCAGCCTATTGCATCTATATCGACAACAACCCCATCCAGGTCCTATCGCCATAACTCCAAGTTTTTATCCTGGTAATCCCTCTAACACCCAAGAGTTAATTTGGCACAGCCAATTCACCTAATCTGTACATGTTTGCACAGTGGGAGGAAACTGGAGCATCGGGAGGAAACTCACGCAGAAGCAGGGAAAATGTGCAAACTCCACACAGTTAATTACCCAAGGCCGGAATTGACTGGGACTCTGGTGCTGAGACAGCAATGCTAACCACTGTGGCACCTGCTTGTCTTCCTATTCCTTAGTGCTTAACTTGCTGCTATCCAAAACATCTTTTAATCTCTGTTGCACCGAATTCCTCAAACTTCACCTTCACACAGCTCCCCAGAAAAGGGTTCTCTTGTCCTAATAAACAGCCTCTTAATTTTCAAATTAGCTAATATTCTGGCCCAATCCTTAACTCATTTTCTACTTGACCATTCCAGTCATTGTCATTATTTGGATTGATACTGACTTGTTTATTCTTTATTCTTTTTTATTTATCCTTTTTTTCTCTTGTCATCTGTGGCTCAGTTGGTGGCCTCTGAATCATAAAGTTCCAGGTTCAAGTTCCACTCTAGGGCTGAACCTCCAATGCAGTATTAAGGAAGCATCTTTCAGAGGAGATGTTAAACTGAAGCCTTGTCTGGCTGCTAGGTGGATGAAAAAGATCCCATGTGTTAAGACTCAAGCTAGAACCTCCACGGTGTTTTATGAAAATAGCCTAGACCCACATTTTTAGATTTGAATTTGGCATGGGTGAACATAAGGTGTTTTACTCCAGGTATAATTCTTTTGATCCACTAGAAGCTTTTATCGAACAAAATTTAAACAGAGTGAAAATATAATAAAAAAGATTTACTAATACTTTTACCAGTTATAAGAATCAGACATGATATGGTATAAACCTTAACAGCTAGCTATCTATGATGTTCAAAATCAAATAACATCCCACAAACACCCAATTTTATGGACTTAGCGCAAAAACAAGTGTGCTCATGTGATGCTGGATTTTGCAGCATTTTAACGCTTCCTGTGAATTGGTCCTTTCAATATTGGATTAAAACTCTGAAGCTTTCCAGTCCTTGAATTTTTAGCACACCTCTGGAGGGGGGGGAGAGAGAGAGAGACTGTTTTCTGTCTCAAGTTCAAACAGGATCTGAGAAAAGCTAAACTAAAACCATGGATTTTTCTGTTGGGGTGGCGGGGGGGGAACTAGTCCCAGGCTTCACCTGACCTGTCAATCATATTCACTCAGCAATTCCAAAACTGTCATAAATCCCCAGGACACCCCATTGGCCCAGATTAAAAATAAACATGACGCCATGATATTGCTTCAGCAACAATTAGAGGACACCAGCTGCAGACAAAATGGTGCCAATAAAATGCTTGGACCTGCTTGAAAAACCTTCAGAGAAACATGATTGAAATATATTTCTCAAAGGCACACGTGACAATGTTTCAAAGCATGAGGGGTCACGGGCTTAGGGTGAGGGGGGTAAGGTATAATTTGGATGCTAGAGGGAGTTTTTACACACAGAGGGTGGTGGGGGTATGGAATGCACTGTCAAGTAAAGTGGTGGAGGCAGGCACTCTGGAGTTATTTAAGAAATACTTAGATGGGCACATGAACAGAATGGGAATGGAGGGGTATAGAAAACTGATTTAAAATAGGGATCATGAGCCTTGGGAGTCCCTGGGAAGTGTGTAAATAGATGATGATATTGATGTACTTGTTTTTATCCTACAGGTGCTTTGGTCCACCTTGTTGTCTAACGAGGGGCATACACGCGATGGGTCGTGAGAGGGCTGCTCTTGGATCTTTTTCGAGAGTATCCTACTGCTTCACATCGTTAGTGTATGCTTGACCTGGACCATCTGATGGGCAACACGACAGCTCAGTGACTATCGCTGTGCTGTGCAGATACATGGATTTGGGCCAGTGTCTGTGGGAGTTTGCGCATTCTCCCCGTGCTTGCGTGGGTTTTCTCCGGGTGCTCCGGTTTCCTCCCACATCCCAAAGATGTGCTCTTAGGCTAATTGGCAAAACAAATTCTCCCTAAATTGTCTCAAATTTGGTTTTTAATCCATAGATCCATAAACATGGACAGGGATCGCGGATAGAAGTGGGAACATCGAGGTAGTGGCACAGGCTCGTTGGGCCGAAGGGTCTGTCTCCCGTGCTGTTTTGTTTTGTTCTTTTGTTCTTTGTTGTTCAGAGCAGGGGAGTTAGCCAGGATACTCGGGATAATACTTATTCTTCAAGCAGCATAAAAAAAATAGGCTAACAACAGGTGCTATCACATTTTTGTTTGTGGGAGTTTAATGAGCATGCATTAATTGCCACATTTCTTGCATTACAACAGTGACTGCTGCACTTTTTAAAAAAGCACTTCATTGCTGTAAAATGCTTTGAGATGTCCGACGGTGTTGCAAAGTAGTGTATGAATACAGATCTTTTTTTTTCTCTTTCTTGTTCAGTCATTTGCAAGATAGGAAATGAAAGCTACCAAAAGAATGTTTGCATTTATATAGAAGCTTCCCTGTCTTCAAAACATCACAAGGTGTTTCATTTACACTGAATTATTCTGAAATGCTCTGCGTGGAATTGCAGTAAAATGTCAAGCATAATGCATCAAGAAGGTTCCCACAGACTGCCGCTGGATAAATAATTATTAATTGTTTTTTCTTAATAGCTGAGAAAGGGATATTGGTCAATTTTTTTTAAAGATCAGAATATCATTCTTTTGTTCAAACAAGAACATGTGATTTTATACCATTGGAACAGGCAAATGAGACTCTGGTTAGTGTTTCATCTTAAGAGCCAAATCTATGACATTGCAGCACACCTTACGTATTCAAGTGGAATGCTGTCATGTCAATTTATTCAACATTTGTTTATTATAATCATTGGCTGCATTATTGTTTTTGCCTCGCACTATGCCTGAGTTCTATTTATCTAAGGTTCATCTAAAGAAATTGATGTTGAATTTCCTGAGTCTTGGCTCTTTCTAACACTGAAGCCCTATGACACACATGCATAAAAATGTTTAAGTATTACTGTTTAATTCTGGCAAAATGTGTCACATTGGCAAGATTGTTCTCTTACCAACTTTTCAAAGGTAGGACAAGTCAGACAATACGTCTCTGCTTTTAGACCAAGAATAAATGTCAACTTAATTGCAAATAATGTTTGATAGACACAGGAGAACACAAACAGGTACTAATGTCACAAATATTTTGAAAATGACTGAATTAATCCCAAACTAGAAAACATATGTTTTAAAATATAATCCTTAGACATTGTGGTAACAACATTCTGGAAAGAATTATTTATAGTTGTTAAGTCCACCCCACACATGCACACACTTCTCCCCCTCCCTCCATCTCTATCTCTGTGCCACTTGATATTGGCTGCAGTCAGAGTGAACAGTATCTTCACAACTCCTTGGGATGAATCTGCCAGGTGGGAACAAACGCATTGCCATCGTAGCTTAACCATCGGGAGGAGAACACAAGTGATACCCAAGTACCTTATGCTTATAAGGGTGCCCCGTTAGTCAGCTGCATGTGCTGACCCTGAACACCACCTACCTGAAAGTATCCTCTCATTTTATCATAAGCACTTACTTAGTTCTGTTTAGGATTTGAATAGAGGAGGTTCATGCAGAGTGTTCAGAATCCAAAGGTTCATCAGGAAATCTGAATCTAAAGTGATGAAATGTAACCAACTAGTCAGAACCATTGAAGGCTATTCAGTATTTAGGAAGAACAGATAGAAAGGAAAAGATAGTAAAGTTGCATTGTTGATTAAAGATGACATTGATACAATATTGAGGAAAGATATTAGCATAGATGATGTGGGATCTGTATGAGTTAAGAAATAACAAGAGGCAAAAAGCATAAATGGAATGGTAGACAGAACACCAACTATAGCAGTAATGTTGGGAAAAGCATTAGACAGGAAATCAGAGATGCATATGTTAAAGGAACATCTTTGATTATGGGTGACTTTAATATGCAAATAGATTGGGAAGATCAGATTAGTCACAGCAGAATAGAAGATGAATTTCTTGAGTGCGTAAGGAATGGTTTTCTGGAGCACTATGTTGAGGAATCAGCAAGGGAGCAGACCATTTTGGACTGGGTTTTGTGCAATGAGAATGGATCAGTTGCATTCTAGTGTGAGGAAACACTTGTGGATAAGGGACCATAGAGTTTACATCATGGCCTTTGGCCCAATTTGTCCATGCTGCCCTTTCTTTTTTTAAAAAACCATAAGGTAATCCCAATTGCCTGCATTTAGCCCATATTCCTCTACACCAATTTTACCCATGTAACTGTTTAAATGCTTTTTAAAAGACAAAATTGTATCCACTGCTATCACTACCTCAGGCAGTTTGTTCTAAACACTCACCACCCTCAGTGAAAAAATTGCCCCTCTGGACACTTTTGTATCGTTCCCCTCTCACCTTAAACTATGCCCTGTAGTTTTAGAGTCCCCTATCTTTGGGAAAAGATATCGACTATCAAGCTGATCTGTGCCTCTCATTATTTTATAGGTCTCAATAAGAGCACCCCTCAGCCTTTTACGCTCCAGAGGAAAAAAAGTACCCGTTTATCCAGCCTCAAACCATCAAGCCCCAGTAACATCCTAGAAAATTTTTTCTGCACTCTTTCTAGTTTAATAATATCCTTTCTGTAATAGGGTAATCAGAATTGTGCACAGTATCCCAAGTGTGGCCTTATCAATGTCTTGTACAACTTCAATAAGACATCCCAGCTCTTGTATTCAGTGTTCTGACTGATGAAACCAAGCATGCTGAATGCCTTCTTCACTACTCTGTCCACCTGTGACTCTACTTCCAGGGAGCTATGAACATGTACTCTTGTATCTCTTTGCTCTGTAATCTCCTCAATGCCCTCCCATTAACTGAGTAAGTCCTGTTTTGGTTCAGTCTACCAAAATGCATCACCTCACATTTATCTAAATTAAACTCCATCTGCCATTCGTCAACCCACTGGCCCAATTGATCAAGATCCCAATGCAATCCTAAATAACATTTTTCATTGTCCACTATGCCACCAATCTTGGTATCATCTGCAAACTTACTAACCATACATGCTATGTTCTCATCCAAATCATTAATGTAAATGACAAATAACAGTGGATCCAGCACTGATCTCTGAGACACGCTACTGATCATAGGCCTCCAGTTTGAAAAACAACTCTTTACAATCACCCTCTGGCTTCTGTCAAGAAGTCAATTTTGTATCCATTTTGATACCTCGCCCTGGATCCCGTGAGATTTAACCTTGTGCAACAACCTACCATGTGGTACCTTGTCAAAGGCCTTTGTAAGGTCCATGCAGACAACATTAACTGCACTGTCCTCATCTACTTCTTAGATGAGTTTGAGTTTTCAAAAAACTCGAATTAAATTTGTGAGATATGATTTTCCATTCACAAAGCCATGCTGACTGTCCCTCATCAGTCCTTGTGTCTCTGAATGTAGATCCTGTCTCTTAAAAAAATACTTTTCAACAACTTACCCACCACAGATATGAAGCTCACTGACCTGTAGTTCCCAGGCTTTTTCCTGCAACCCTTTTTAACAAAGACACCATTTGTCACGCTCCAGCCTTCAGGCACTTCACCCATTACTATCGAAGATTCAAATACCTCGGCTAGGGGACCTGCAATTTCCTCCCTAGCCTCACATAATGTCCTAGGATACACTTCGTCAGGTCCCAGGGATTTATCTACCTTGATGCGCTTTAAGACTAACAGCACCACTTCCTACCATAATATGGTAGAATTGTTTGTCAAAGTAGATAGGGATGTAGTTCATTCTGAGACCAAGGTCCAGAAGCTCAATAAAAGTAAGTATTGGTCGTGTGAGGCATGAATTTACAATGATGGACTCGGAAACGTTACTGAAAGCAAAGGCAGTGGCAGACGTTTAAAGGACGAATAGGTGAACTCCAGAAGTTGTTTATTCCAGTTTGGTGGAAGAGTGGTAAGGTACTTGTGGCCAAACCATGGTTAACAAGGGAAATTAAAGATAGTATCTGATTCAAGGAAGAAGCATACAAATAGGCAAGAAAAAGCAGTAGGCCTGAGGATTGGGAGCAGTTCAAATTTCAGCAAAAGAAGACCAAGGGATTGATTAAAAAGTTAAAATTAGAGTATGGAAGTAAGCTAACAAGGAACATAAAACCTAACTGTAAACATTTCTATAGGTATAAAGAGAAGAATATCAACAATAATGAATATAAGCCCCTTACTGTCATAAACAGGAGAATACAAAATGGGGAATAAAGAAATGGCTGAGGAATTAAATTTGTATTTTGCTTCAGTCTTCCCAAGGGAAGATCGGAATCATGTACCAGGAGTGCTGAGGAAAACAAGTTTTAGCGAGGAGCTGAAGGAAATCAGCATTAGTAGAAAAATGGTTTTGCGGAAATTGATGCAATTAAAGGTGGATAAATCTCCAAGGTCTGATAATCTTCATCCCAGAGTACTTAAGGAAGTGGGTCCTAGAAATAGTAGATCCATTGGTGATTAATTTGCAAAGTTCTCAGAATCTGGATTGTTTCCTACAAATTAGATGTAACTAATGTAAGCCTGCTATTCAAAAAGTGAGGTACAGAGAAACCAGGGAACCATAGACCAGTGAATCTAACGTCGGTACTGGCAAAGTTGCTGGAGTCTATTATCAAAGATTTCATAACTCCACCTTTGAAAAGCAGTGGTATAATCAGACAAAGTCAGCTTGGATTTACAAAAGGGAAATCATTCTTGACGAATCTATTGGAATTTTTTGAGTATGTAACAAATAGACTTGACCAAGTAGAACCAGTGGATAAAGTTCATTTAGACTTTCAGAAGACTTTCGACAAGGTCTCATGGAAGAGAATACTATGTAAAGTTAAAGCACATGAGATTGCAGGTAATGTCTTGTATTAGTTAGTAGAGGGGAAGCAATGAGTTAGCACAAATTTCCGCAAAACCATTTTTCTACTAATGCTGATTTCCTTCAGCTCCTCGCTAAAACTTGTTTTCCTCAGCACTCCTGGTACATGATTCCGATCTTCCCTTGGGAAGACTGAAGCAAAATACAAATTTAATTCCTCAGCCATTTCTTTATTCCCCATTTTGTATTCTCCTGTTTATGACAGTCTTTTTCTGATTGGCAGTCAGTGACTAGTGGGATACTGCAGGACCTCATTTGTTCACATTATATTTTAATGGTTTGGAAGAGGGAACTGAATATATTAACTCCCAATTTGCAGATGATATAAAGTTGGTTGGGAGGGTGAGCTGTGAGGATGATAGCAGGATTTGAACAGATTACGTGTGTGGGTATGTGCATGGCAGATGCAGTATAATGTGGAAAAATGTGAGGTTATCCACTTTGGTAACAATAATAAGAAGACAGATTATTACTTAAACAGGTGTAAATTGAGCAAGGTGAGTGTTCAAAGAGACCTTGGAGTCCCTGTGCATCAGTCACTGAAATTAAGCATGCAGGGACAGTAGGCAGTAAAGGTAACAAATGGCATGTTGGTCTTCATAGCGAGAGGATTTGAGTATAGGGATAGAGATGTTTTGCTGTAATTGTATAGGATGTTGGCGAGGCCACACATGGAATATTGTGTACTGTTTTAATGTCCTTATCTGAGGAAGGATGCCTTGCTATAGAGGGAGTACGGTGGGGGTACCTCGGATGGCAAGTCTAAGTCAGTTAGGATTATATTCATCTAAAGCTCAGAAGAGTGAGAAGAGGTCTCATCGAAACCTATAAAATTCTAACAGGGTTAGACAGAATAGATTGAAAAAGATGTTCCCAATAGTGGGGGAATCCAGAAGTAGGGGTCATAGTTTGAGACCTTTTAGGACTGAGGTGAGGAGAAATTTCATCGCTCAGAGGCTGCTGAACGTGTGAAATTCACTCCTATAGAATGTAGTTGAGGACAAAATGCTATCTAATTTCAATAAGAAGCTAGATCTAGCTCTTGGAGCTAAAGGCATATGGGAGATGAAGGGAAAGAGAGCAGGTGGTAGGGAGGAGGAAGAATCATGGTATTGAATTTGATGATCAAAATGAATGGCAATGCAGCCTTTCTGGATGTACTGTTTTTTTCCCATAATCAACATTGTTCTTCCATTAGGACTCTTCTGCTGCCACCATCATCTGTTGCCCTCTGAGACACTTGCTACACCTAAACTCCTCCCTCCACCCTTTTTTGCAGATAATTGCAGCCCCACACCAATCCTCCTCCCACATTCCCCTTTCCTAGACTTAGTCTCCACCTCCAAATTAATTTTTTTAATGAACATGCAGGAGATGTAGATTGGGTTCTTGTATTGAAAGTCAGGAGACCAAAATTCCAACAGTTCATCCTGTCTTTGGGAGCAGATTTGTTTCATCTCCTGGCAAATCAAGTGCCCCCGTGCACCGTAATTCTTACTGCTGGCAGGAATGGAAAATTCCATCCATTTCATTTGTAACAACCTGTATTTCCTTCTCCTAATATGATTGTCTAGGTTCCCCTTAAGCAGAACTATACTATTTGCTTCGACCATTTGTTATGGTAGCACTTTCCCCTTTGAATAAAGACATTCCTTCTGGATTATGTATTAGATTTCTTGGTCACTATCTTGTCTTGATGGCCACAAGATCTGCTCCTCTTCAGAATAGGAAATATCTCTACATCTCATAATTTTTAAAAAAGCTTCCATTAGATTACTTCTCAGCTTTTTTTCAATGACTAACGAACCCAGTCTATTCCTTTCCTTTCCTGATATGTATCCTGAGAACATTCCTGGGATCACCCTTGTAAATCTGTTCTGCACTTTTCCAGGTGATCAGAACTGCCCAGAGACCTCTATCTGTCGTTTAGGTTCAATAAAGATTGAATCCAACTTTCCTACTTATCAATTCTATATTGATTAATTAATATAGCCTTGCTAACCTTTGGTGCAACTTTTTAGTGATTGATTCGGAAATTGTTTTTAAATTCCGAACCATTAATGTAGATTGCGAATATCAGTGGTTTCAGCATTGATCCTAGTTCAGCACTTCCCTTTTTTACAATGTATGGAGTATCCATAGATGTTTAGTAGTTTATTGTGACAACAATATCATCAATGATTGAAATATGAAGATTTTGATGCAGTCTTTAATTTGGAATACACAAGTTTTGTAGAGTGTCATACTGGTCATTCATTCATAATATGTGGTGTGCTGGCAGTGGACCTAAATTCTGTTGTCCATATATCTAGTTACAAAGAAAGTTTGCCCATGTGTAAAAGACTTTGTGCAGAACTCAACTTTCCAGCTGGTTAAATAAATTAAATTCATTTATGGGCTATGCTTCAGCAACCAACTGTGGTAGACAATTCTATATGCTAACCATCCTGTGTATAAAAGACTTTTTCTCTCTATGCTTCTTCTCTTTGTACTGGTCTTAAATTAGTGTCCGACCAGTGAAAACAGTCTGTCACTATTATTGTTATATAATCCTTCATTATCTGGCAAACGGTTGTCAGATTGCTTGTTAACCATTGTGTGATTGCTGGGGGAGAGGTGGGTAGCAGGGAGCGAGGTTGGGCAGGCGGCGTTGGTAGAGTGCATCAGGATATGCAAGCTCAGAAATCCTCTCCATCGTGCAATGCTCATCCCTAGTAACATCATTATTTTTAACACTACAAGTTTATTTCCTTTCTTTCCTTTCCCTATATTTCCAAAATGTATCCAGAATTTTTTTTACATTGGCCAGCATCCAGCATGTGTTTGACAGCTTTTTTTATCCTCTCTATCTTGCTGCAGCTTTTCCATAATGCCTATAATTTCCCATATCCCTTTCTCTCTCCTGAAATCGAGATGTTTGCACATTTTAGTGTTATTCTATCAATTCTCAAGTTGGATAATTTATGTATGTAAGAAAGGCACTTCCCAGATCTTACCAGTTGGATAAGGATCTTTTTATTCCTCTACTGTACTTTTTGTTCTCCAATCACCTGTCCATCTATATGGCCATCTTTTTGTTTGTTGTTGGCTGTTGTGCAGATTAGGTTGATCATGCTAAATTGCTCCTTAATGTCAGGGGGATTAACAAGGTAAATACGTGGAATAACGGGGATAGGGCCTGGGTGGGATTGTGGGATTGTTGTTGATGCAGGCTCGATAGGCTGAATGGCTTCCTTCTGCACTACAGGGATTCGATGATTCTAAGTACTTACCAGACTGGCTCCAAGTAAGTGAGGGGCAGTGAAAGTTGATGCCAGTTGTTGTTAAATTATTTGTCTAGAAATTAGTCTTCATAATTTAAAAAATTGCAATTGGAAAGATACGCTCAGGTGAAGTTTTGGTAGCTTCAACATTTAGAAGAGCTGTAAGATTTTAGTTTTGTTTCCTAATACATCAGAAAATTGCACAAGATTTGGTATCTACTCCTATTTTATGCACTACTATCTCTACAGGAGAAAATATTTTGTTCTAAAGTACTTGTTTACAGTTTGTTTAACATAGATTAGGCCTGGTTAGTCACATCAGGATAAATAAGAATTCTTATTGTAACTAAGGCCTGCTTTATTTTTTTTTTAAAAAAAGCAATTTGTATTTTTTCTGTTGGTGCTGCGTTTACTTAGTTTGTTGTTGTGAAAGGAGTCTTCAGTCACATGACATTTGGTATAAAAGCGCATGTGTGCATGCTGCCATAAATATTTTAGCTGACTATTGGTTAAATGAAAAAACAACTAACTCTATCGTTAATTTCTTGTAGAATTTCTTACACGAGATACAACCCATGAAGTAGTAATGAACTGCTCAAAACGTGTATCATTGTAAAATACTAAAATACTTCCCAAAATTAAATCTTCAAACATGAAGAGCTGTTCACTGTTTCTTATTGCTGAGATTATAACTGTGTGGCTTTATTAAAAGAACATTTGTAGGATTCTACTTTACTTAACTGGAGGTAATTTTGAGGTATAAAAGGGATTGGGTGACCTTTTCTGAACTTTGCTGGCGCCAAGCATGGTTGATTTGATGGTTAAAGGGGATTCTAGGTTGCTTTACTGGGGAGCAGAGATATTAGGTGTTCTCCAGATGGAATATAGCAAGGGTGCCTGTGATGGCTGTGGCAGACTGTGTTAGGCTTGTAAAGTTTCCTATGCAGTTTTGTTTTAAACTGTTTACTTGACTGCTAATTGGGTTTTAAAGATAGCTAATCAGCATTTTGACCTGGGTTCATATTGCCATAGATGGATTTTGAGAGGAACAGGCAGGCCATAGAAAGTCATTGAAATGTTGGCATACAGGGGTTTCTGAAGATACTCTTGAACTTCAGAGATAGGCTTGCAAGAATCTGAAAGGGCAAGAGTACTGAGATAGAGGCAGCAGGTCTAACCATGCTGAATGCACATGGTAGCTCCTGAATCTAACAGGCTATGTCATTCACCAACCCATTTGGTCATGTCCATAAGGAGGGTGAAATCTGCCATGTTTGCCAAGTCTAACTTGTGTGTTTGACACCACCAGTACACTAAGTGGTTCATTGTTAACTGCCTCTGAAATGGCCTATCAAGCCACTCAGTTACATCATATTGTATCTATGGCACATGGACTGCAGCGACTCACCACCTACTTCCCATGAATAGGCAGGGATGGGTAATAAATGCTGGCCTTGCCAGTGGTGCTCATCTTCCAAGAACAAAAAGAAGCTAAAAATAACCTGATTCATGGGCAGACTTGATGCCAGATGTTAACAGAAGTTAATGTGGCTTTGATGACAGCTGCAATCTGTTTGTCAGCTCGGAGTGAAATCTGTGTTCAAGAAGGTTTATATTACAACATTACACCTCAAACACTTTGTTATTGGAAGTAATCATATAGTGTAAATGAGTCAAAGTATGAGTACTGTAGCATAATGAGTATTTGACTGGATATGTAAATCACCATAATGATGCTTTCCCTCCATCAGTGATGCGTGGTGGCAGCAGTGTCTACCATATACGTGATGCCCTGCAGTAACTCGCCAAGCCTGCTGAGCAGCACCTTATGAATCTGTGACTTGTACTATCTAGAAGGATGAGGGCAGAAAATGCATGACAAGACTAAGTTCCCGTTCAATTCACATCCAATCCTGAATTGGAACTATAGCGCCATCCTTCCCTGTTGTTGCGTGCTTGATTGACACACCATCTATCCCCTGAGATATTTACTCAGTGCACAGTGGCCCTTGTGTATGAAGCAGTTTGCCAACTCTCCTTTAACATCACCTTCCTGACCCATGATCTCTACCAATGCAAAGGGACCATTGCCACCTGCGTGTTCCCTCCCTGACTTGGGACTGTATTCTGGCTCCTTCACTGTTGGTGTGTCAGAATCCTGGAGCTCCCTTCTTGGTGAGTGCACTTGCACCAGATGGACTGCAGGGGATCAAGACTGGTTTGTGTAGGCTTAAAAGGCCCTGTTCCATTGCTGTAATTTTCTTTGTTCTTTGTTCTTTGTCCTTTGTTAATACAACTCGTCACCAGCTTCTCAAGGGTAATTGGGTACGAACATCAAATCCTGATCTTGCCAGAGATGTACACATCCCATGAAAGAATTCTTTAAAAATCCAGAGGCCTGGACTAACAATTCGAAGTGCGTGAACCCAAATGTCAACATAGTTACTGGAATTCAGTTTTGTTTTAAAAAAAAAAACCCATTTTAACATTTCCTTTTTAATCAATGAAAGAGATCAAGTTGTTCTTCTCCCCAACATCTCCACCCCAACACTTTAACCAAGTGTTGATTCTAAAATTATACAGAGCACCAATGAGTTTTTCAGTCTTCTACATTGATTTACACAATACAATCAGATATATTTTTTCTAAAATAGCTGCCACTTTTGAGGGAAAAAGACAAATGAACATAAATTATAGCTTGAAAGAAGTAAAGTTACTTTTTTGTATTCATTTGGTTTATAACATTTTTCTTAATTTTCCAGACTGTTAAACAACAATCAAATTAGGAGAATTCCCAGGGGTGCATTTGAAGATCTGGAGAACTTAAAATATCTGTGAGTAAACCACTTCAGTGTTTGGATGTTGTTATGGACCATTAAACGCCTGTAGAATTTTGAGAAAATGTGTTCAGTTCCTGTTCTCTTTCACTTTTGGCAAATTCTCACTAATGCCTGAAGTTAATTGATTGCTCAGGAACTGCCTGGTAGGACACTTGTATTTTAGAGTCTGTGTATGCCTATCAATCCACAAGAAAGTTTACTTTCTATAGGAGAGAACGTGTGTATTTGACATTTGTATTTTGTGTTACTGGTGAGCATTACCAGTTGAACATGCACTTTCTCTGCATCTTTTGGTTTGCAGCTGTTACTATCAGAGAGGCTTGCCTGGATTGAGTTGGTTTCTTGGCATTCTGTTCTCTTTCTGTATAAGGATTTTCCTGAATGCCATCCATTTTGAGATTGTTTTAAGTATGAGAAATCAATGAATGTTTTCTGTTGCTGCAAATAAGGAAGCAAAGGATTGCTTGTATAATTTGCAGCAGCTTTTTAGAAGGTTAAAATAAAGTTGGTGATCATCTTTTTTTCTGAAAAAATGCTTTATAATTTGCTGCTGTTCTGTTTGCTAATGGATGCAGTATTCTGGGGATTGTCATAAAAAATACTTTCTAGATGTCAAGCCTTTTAAAATCGGATTTTTAATATTAAAAATTTGAACACATTATGTTTCAGGACACTGTTATTAATCTTTAGTCCTGAACACAAATAGGTGACAAAAGGGGGCCTCTTGATATATTTTATTTCTTGTTAACTGGTTGTGTTTTCCAAGGTTGCTTTAACCTCCAAGATGAAAAGTGGGAGTGAGAAAACTGAAAGAGAAAAAAAGTCAATGCATTAAATTTAAAATGGTTAAAAATAGAAGTGGGAAAGAATACTATTAAAAAGATACAAAATTTAAAATGAAAATGCAGATGAAGTGTAAAAGTAATCTGGGCAGTAGTGAATAATGTACAATTTTTAATTGATTGTGCTTTTGGTATGTGGTACTTTGACATTCATAATTGCAGTTTATTAGTTATAGTAAGGTTGACTAGCTGTCATAAAGAAAAGGCATTTGCAGAGTTAACAAATTTTTATTTGCTGAAATAAAAAATTTGCAGAAATGAAGATGGCAGGACAGGAACACTATTACAGCTCAAAATGTGGGGGTTCCTGGGCTCTGGTGTGATCCGTGGCAAATACGTCTGTAGTAAGTGTCTGCGCTTGAGGAGATACGGCTTGGAGTCACTAAACTGGAGATTGAGCTGCAATAACAAAGCTTTTGAGAAAGATACAGCGATAATTGTATGATTTTAATCTATATACAGATTGAACCAATCAGATTGGCAAAGGTAATCTGGAAGACAAGTTCGCAACATGTTTTCAGGACCGTTTCGTAGAGCAGCCAACCAGAGAGCTGGATATTCTGGATTTGGTCATGTGTAATGAGACCTCGTATATAATTATCTAATGACTTCATAATAAAAATAAATCTAGATAGCAGTGATCATAACACGATTGAATTTTGCATCCTGCTCAAGGAAGAGAAAAGTAGTGCTAAGACTAGTGTTTTGAATTTAATTAAGGGCAAGTATGAAGTTATAAAGACAGACCTGGCTAATCTGTGAAATTAGATCGGGGAAAGTCAGTAAAGATGCAGTGGCAAACATTTAAGGAGAAATTGTAAATTTGGCAAATATAGATTCCAGTGAAAAAGAAATGTCCCAGGGGAAGGATATACAATCTGTTAACTAAGGAAATCAAATTGAAAGAAACCGTATACAATTCCACAATAATTTGTAGTTGGTATGGAGATTGAAAGAATATTTTGAAATTTGAGTATGATAGGAAGCTAGCTAGAAATATCACAGGTAACAAATAGTTTCTACAGTTATTCAGAGAGGAAACACATCAGTGAAGTGAAATTGGTTCTCTACAGGGTGAGCCTGGAGAATTAATAATGGGATTAAGGAAATGGTGGATGAATTGAACAGATATTTTGCATCCATCTTGACTGGAGAAGGCACAAGTAACACCCAGAAATACATATGCATTAAGACGTAAAGAAGAAGGAAGGACTCAAAATAATTTACAATCAGTACTTTGGCTGCAAGAATCGAAAATCAGCACATTATTTAAATGGGGAGAAATTGCAAAACTTTTGAGATAGAGAGGGATCTGGGTGTCAAATGAATATGAACTGCAAAAGTTAGTATGCAGGTAAAAGTGATTAGGAAGGCAAATAGTGTTATTTGTTGTAAGGGGAATGGAATATAAAAGTAGGGAACTTTTGCTATAGTTGTAGAAGATATTGGTGAGATGTTATTTGGAGTACTTTGCACAGTTTTTTGATCGAATTTAACAGTAGGCATATTAACATTAGAAGCAGTTCACTCAACTGACCCCTGAAATGGGGTTATCCAGTGAGGAAGCATTGGATAGGTTGAGCCTGCTTCCATTATAGTTTGAAAGAATGAAAGGTAATCTGATTGAAATGTATAACATCTGAGAGGACTTAACAGGGTAGATGCTGAGAGGATGTTTTCCCTTATGACAGAGACTGGAACTAGGGGACACAGAATAACAAAGGATTTCCCATTTGAGCCAGGGAATGGGAGAAATTTTTTCTTTGAGCATTGTGAGCCTTTGAAACTCTGTTCCACAGAGTGATGGAGGTTGCATCATTGAATATTTTTAAAGCTGAGTTGGATAGATTCTTGATTGACAAGGAGTCAAAGGGTATGGAGATAAGAAGAAAAATGGAATTGAGTCCACTGTCTGATCAGCCACGATTGCGTTGAATGGTGAAGCAAGCCTGAGGGGCTGAATGCTCTCTCCTAATTCATGTGTTTGTATGAATACTTTAATCCTTCTAATCCTCATATTGAAGTTTATTCTTTGCTGCAATAAATTTTTCATCAGTTCTATGCGTAAATCTCAAAAATACCACTTGCCTTCATGCAACTATAGAAAAGTTACAGGAGGCCATTTGGCCCATGTTGCCCATTCAGAAAGCAGAGGCAGCTACAGATAAAAGCTACAGAGAGTTAGTTACTCCTAGAAGTGATACGTGGGTGACTGCTAGAAGGGATAAGAAGCAGTCAGAGCAGCAATTTCCACCGTGGCTGTTCCTCTGCAAAACAAGTACTCTGTTTTGGATGCTGTTGGGGAGGACGACTCAATGGGGGTAAGCCATGGGGTGCAGGTCTATAGCACAGGTTCTGTCAGATGGGAAGGAGGAAGAAGAGTAGGGGATTAGTCATTGGGGATTCCATAGCTAAGAGGACAGATAGGAGATTCTGTGGGAACGAGTGAGACTTGCGGTTGGTGTGTTGCCTCCCAGGTGCCAGGGTCCGTGATGTCTCTGATCCTTAAGGATTGGAGACTCTTAAGGGGGAGGGGAACCAGCCCCAAAGTCACCCATGACATAAGTAGGAAAAGGGATGGGGATGTAAGACAGAAATTCAGGGTGTTTAGGGTGGAAGCTTAGGGTTAGAACAAACAGAGTTGTTATTTCTGGTTTGCTATCCGTGTCATGGGATTGCAAGGAGAAGAATAGAGAGAGAGAGTGCGTTTGAACACGTGGTTAAAGGGATGGTGCTGAATGGAGGGTTTCAGATACCTGGACAATTGGGGCTCATTCTATGGTAGATGGGACCTCTACAAAAGGGATGGTTTACACCTGAACCAGAGGGGTATCAGTATCTTGCGGGGGGGGGGGGGGAAATTTTGCCAATGCCCTTTGGGAGGGTTTAAACTGATTCAGAAGGGGGATGGCAACCTAAATTGTAGCTCCAATGTACAGGAGGTTGAGAGTAGGGAGATCATGGATAAGGTTTCAAGGTTGCACCAGTGTACTGGCAGGTGGGAGGGTAGTTTGAAGTGTGTATACTTTAACACTAGGAGCATATGGAATAAGATGAGTAAACTTCAGTCTGGATTAGTACCAGGGACTTCGATGTTGTGGCCATTTCGGAGACATGGATAGAGCAGGGACAGAAATGGTTGTTGCAGGTTCTAGAGTTTAGATGTTTCAGTAAGAGCAGGGAAAGTGGTAAAAGAGGGGGTTTAGTGTGGCATTGTTAGTCAAGGACAGTATTACAGTGGCAGAAAGAAAGTTTGATGAGGACTTGTCTACTGAGGTAGTGTGGGCTGAGATTAAGAACAGGCAAGGAGAGGTCACCCTGCTGGGAGTTTTTTATAGGCCTCCGAAAAGTTCCAGAGATGTAGAGGAAAGGATTGCAAAGATGATTCTGATAGGAATGAAAGTAACACGGTAGTTGTTATGGGGGACTTTAACTTTACAAATATTGACTGGAAAAGCTATCGTTCGAGTATAGTATAGATGAGCTGCAGATCTGGGCTGAGAGGTGGCAAATGGAGTTTAATGCGGAAAAGTGTGAGGTGATTCACTTTGGAAGGAGTAACAGGGTTACAGTGTATTGGGCTAATGGAAAGAGTCTTGGTAGAGTGGATCAGTAGAGAGATCTCAGTGTCTGTGTGCATAGATCCCTGAAAGTTGGCACCCAGGTTGATAGGGTTGTTAAGAAGGTGTATGATGTTACTTCTGTTGATAGAGGGATTGAGTTTTGGAGCCATGAGATCATATTGCAGCTGTACAAAACTCTGGTGCAGCTGCACTTGGAGTATTGCGTACAATTCTGGTTGCTGCATTATAGGAAAAATGTGGAAACGTTGGAAAGAGTGCAGACAAGATTTACCAGGATGTTGCCTGGTATGGTGAGAAGGTCTTCTTATGAGGAAAGGCTGAGGGACTTGAGGTTATTCTCATTAGAGAGAAGTTAAGAGGTGACTTAATTGAGGCATACAAGATGATCAGACAATTAGATAGGGTAGACAATGAGACTCTTTTTTCTCAGATATGGTGATGGCTAACACGAGGAGACATACGTTTAAACTGAGCGGTAATAAAAATAGGACAGATGTCGGAAGTAGGTTGTTTACTCAGAGGGTAATAAGGGCATGGAATGCCTTGCCAATAGCAGTAGTGGACTCGCCAACTTTAAAGACATTCACATGGTCATTGGATAGACATATGGATAATATTGGAATAGTTTAGGTTAGAGGGTCATTAGATTGTTGCACTGACCAGTGGAACCATTGAGGTCGAAGGGCTTGTACTGTGCTGTAATGTTCTATGTTCTATGTCAGCCAAGGACACCTAGATGCCTTTTCTAATCCCACCTGTCTGCATCTGCCCATTGTCCTATGACTTACAGCACATAAGTGCAAATCCAGGTATTTTTTAAGAGAGTTTAGGGCTTCTGCCTCCTCCACCAACAAGGCAATGAATTCCATCCCTACCACTTATGTAAACAAAAAAAGTTCTTCATGTCCCCTCTATCTTCTGCCATTTATCTTGACTGTATATCCCCTAGTTCTAGAATTTTCCATCAAGGGGAAACAATTTTATCTATCACTTCTCCTTATAATTATAATATAACCTCAATCTGCCCAAGCTGTCCTCATAGATATGCATTTCTAATCCTGATAATATTTTTGTAAACTTCTTCTGCACTCTCTCCAGAGGAATTTCGAACTTCCTGTAATGTGGTATCCAGAGCTGCAGTTGTGGTCTCGCCAGTGTTCTGTACAATTCCAACCAATCCCAGCATGGTATTGTACCTCTGCTTTTTTTAATCCTATACCTCTGCCACTGCATGTGCCTTCTTTACATTCTTGTCTACTTGAACTGCTGACTTTAGAGACCAGTGTTCTTGTACTTTTTGTTCTTTGTTCATCTCACCCCTTAGTATATTCCCATTTATTGTGTGTTCACTGTAACTGTTTGATCTGCATAAATGTATTACTTCACACATCTGTGTTAAAATCCATTTAGATTTAAGTCCAACCGATTTTTTTTTGATAGTAAACTCACAAGCTTTTGAGGTTTTCCTCTTTGTCAGGTGAAAGAGATTTTCTGGTTTCAAACAGCACATATAACAGCACAGAATGTTTACAGATTATAATTAGAATGCGAATCTTTACACCTAACCTGCTATTCAAGTCTTAAAGTGGTCGACAATGTGGACGGAGCACTGAGCACAGGTTAAAGAGATATGTATTGTCTCCAGACAGTATAGTAAGTGAGGTTTTTTGCTAACCCAGGCAAGTCATGGGGGGTACAGATAGTGTGACATGAAGCCAAGATCCCTGTTGAGACCTTGTGTGTGCAGAACTTGGCTATCAGTCTCTGCTCAGCGACTCTGCACTGTCAAGTGTCATGAAGACCACCTTGGAGAATGCTTACCCGAAGGTCGGAGGCCGAATGCCCGTGACCACTGAAGTGTTCGCCAACAGGAAGGGAGCAGTCTTGCCTGGTGATTGTCGAGTGATTTTCATTCATCTACTGTTGTAGTGTCTGCATGTCTCCCCAATATACTGTGCTTCGGGACATTCTTTCTTGCAGCGTATTAGGTAAACAACATTGGCCGAGTTGCAAGAGTATCTACCGTGTACCTGGTGAATGGTATTCTCACGTGTGATGATGTCATCCATGTCGATAATCCGGCATGTCTTGCAGACGTTCTGTGGCAGGGTTATGTGGTATTGTGGTCACTGTTCTCCTGAAGGCTGAATAGTTTGCTGCGAACAATGGTCTGTTTGAGGTTGCGCAGTTGTCTGAAAGTGCTCCGTCCACTCACATTGTTGACCACTTTAAGACTTGAATAGCAGGTTAGGTGTAAAGATTCGCATTCTAATCAGTAATCTGTAAACATTCCGTGCTGTTACAAGTGCTGTTTGAAACCAGAATACCTTATTCACCTGACGAAGAGGGAAACCTCGAAAGCTTGTGAGTTTACTATCAAATAAACCGGTTGGACTTAAACCTGGTGTTGTCGGACTTCTTACTGTGTTTACCCCAGTCCAACACCGGCATCTCTACATCTTAAAATCCATCTGCCGTTTTAGTGCCCATTTCACCAATCCATCTATAACTATTATGGGCAGTACCAATCTTTTTGTAAATATCTACTTGTATATTTAGGATCCTGCTTTTTAGTCCTTCCCATTGGATTTTCTCTGATTAATTCTCTACCAATGCTATCCAGTCCATCTCAGCCACTCCTGCTTTATCTCTATCAGGGCAATGCTAAATCTAACTGAATAGTGATCACCATCCCTGATATGGTTGCTGACTGTCACTTTCCCTTCTCCATTCTCCAAGACTAGGCCTCGGTGTAGATGAATTTTCCAAGTTTAAAACTACCTATCGTTCTGTTCTGAAGAGCAAAGTGCCCTTTTTCATTGTTCTGCAATTTGTGCAATTTAAAACTCTGGCAAGTGTATAGTTAAAAGCAGACTGGTGACATTGCCAGCTGGCTTCCTGTGTTGGAGGTGGTGACTCATGCTGAGTTATGTCTTCTGGGCCCAAGCAGCCATCCTGTGAATTGACCAGACAGTCTTATCGCCCTTTCTAATCTAGATGATGAGCTCAGTTTAAGCAAAGATCCATGTGCATGTTTTCTAGGAGGATGAAGGCTTTGCAATCAAGAATGGTAATCCTGGCTTAAGTGGTTTTCATTATTTCTCTCCTGTTGTCCCCAAACTCCCATCCTTGTCGTTCATCTCAGGCTTTTTCATTGCTCCATCAGCTAATCTGGCTCAGATCAGCTAACTCAGCTGAGGAATTCAATACAGCATCTTGTTTGGCTCATTCTGTGGGACTTTGGGGAGCAATTTGTGTGATTTACACCAATTTCTTTATCAATGAAAAAGAGCATGTACCAATTAAGTGAGAATGGCAGAGGTGCTAATGCCAACGCGCAGCAGATAATGTACTGCATACAAGATTATAGCTGCGTGAGCCGCTGTCCAATTAAGTTACAAAACTGCTGAATTTGAAGGAAAACAAGGGCAAGCAGCATTCATTGTGTTAATGTGTTGTCAGTTTATTTCTTTTGTGCAACTTCAACTGTGAGAATTATGGTCGTGTTTAGGTATCTTTGCACTCAGATTTCAAATTTTATTGCTGAGGAATAGGAATTCATGATATATTTCCAAAAAAAAACCTGATGAATTTGGAGAGTGTTCAGTTTTTTTTAAGTAACTATTTTTTGTTCTTGCTCATGCTAGAATTATCGTCATTGTATATAGGCAGGATTAAAGATTCAGTAATGTGAAAGGACAACAGCTGGTATAAATTTTGAGCAAATGCAAATCATGTAGACTAATTCAAAAGGCAATACAGTATGCAAGATTTAAAAATAAACCTTCCCTTTGTGGTGTATGAGTTACACAGAAACTAGTAGCAGGAATAGGCCATTTGGCCCTTTTGAGCCTGCTTCACCATTCATTTTGACCATGGCTGATCATCAAAATCAATATTCTGATTCTTCCCCACTCCTCGCACCCCCCCCCCTCCGCCCCCAATATCCCCTGATCCCTTTACCCCCAAGAGCTATATCTAGCTAAACACACAGAGTTACTTCTGTGGTAGTGAATTCCACAGATTCACCATTCTCTGGGTGAAAAAAAATTCTCCTCCTCCCTGTCCTAAAAGTTTACCCCTTTTCTTCAAACAATATCCCCCTAGTCCTGGACTTCCCCCACCATCGGAAACATTCTTTCTCAATCTTCCCTATCTGATCCTGTTAGAATTTTATAAATTTCTATGAGATCCCCTCTCATTTTTCTAAACTCTAATGAATATAATCTTAACTGACTTAGTCTCTCCTCACATGACAGACTTGCCACCCCAGGAATCAGCCTGGTAAACCTTCGCTGTACTCCCTCTATAGCAGGGACATCCTTTTTCGGATAAGGACGCCGAAACTGCACATGATACTCCAGGTGTGGCCTCACCAATGCCCTGTATAATTGTAGCAAAATACCTCTATTCCTATATTCGAATCCTCTTGCTATGAAGGCCAACAGATCATTTGCTGCCTTTACTGCCTGTTGCATCTGGACACCAAGATCTCACTGATTATCTGCCTCTCTCAATTTGCACCCATTCAAATAATAATCTGTCTCCTATTTTTGCTACCAGAATGGATCACCTCACATTTATCCACATTTACATTGAGTAGGCATATGCATGGTAGATGCAATCAGCCAGTCCAAATCACACTGAAGAATCTCTGCATCCTCCTCTCAACTTGCCCTCCTACCTAACTTGGTATCATCTGCAAATTTGGAGATAAAACATTTAGATCCCTTTTCTAATTCAACAGTTGGTGTCCAAGCACAGGTCCTGCGGAACCCCATTAGTCATTGCCCGCCAATCAGAAAAGATCCAATTCTGCCAACTATTTGCTTCCTATCTGTGACACAGCTTTCTAGCCTTCTCAAGATATTACTTTCAGTCCCATGTGCTTAACTTTACATGTTAGTCTGCGATGTGAGATTGTCAAAAATCTAAATAAACCACATCCACCAGTTCTCCTTGGTCAAGTCTACCAGTTACATTCCCAAGGAATTCCTGTAGATTCGTCAAGCATGATTTCTCCTTGGTAAATTCACATTGACTTTGTCTGATTGTATCACCGCTTCCCAGTTGGACGTTTTGTTTTATTCACATTGACAGCAAACAGGATATATCCTTGGAATTTATTGGGGAACAGTAGTTAGCACTACTGACTCACAGTGCCAGAGACCCAAGTTCATTTCGGGTTACTGTAGAGTTTGCATGTTTTCCCTGTGATTGCGTGGGTTTTCACCGGGTACTCTGGATGCCTCCCAAACTCCAAAGCTGTGCAGGTTAAGTGGATTGGCCATGCTAAATTGCCCCTTAGTGTCCAAAATAAGTAGGTTAGGGGAATTAATCGGATACTTGAGATTACTGGGATCAGGTCTGAGTGGGATTGCCCTTAGTTTCAGGGGGATTACATGGGATTACAAGGATGAGGCCTGGATGGGATTGTTGTTGATGCAGATCCAGTGGGCCAAATGGCCTCCTTCTGCGCTGTTGGGATTCTACACTATAAGCTGTATTTAACATCAACTTCAATTACTGGATAGCTTTGGGTCTCAATGCACTAAACTACTGCCTGTTGACTTCCATTATATACGATAGCCTAGAGTTTGTGATCACTTGTGCGGAAAGTTGATTATCACTATGCTTGAAAGCCTCACTAAGAACTGTGACGACCTCTATAGCGAGAACTTTATCTTGCGTGCAACTATTTGCAGTGCCCTTTAATGGGGGTTCTCAACATAGTGCTAAGCAATTCTATCATGCTGTCCATATGGCCAATTGTATAGAAAAATCCTTTCAGCCAGTTAAATAGGAAACAAAATTCAATTGCTTTTTTAAAAAAATTACACTGAGCAAATTAAAGATCAGGACGCATGGGGTGATGGTATAAACCAAAATAGTATTTGAGAAAGGCTTTAAAATGAATTAGTCATTAATCATAAAGGAGATTTTTAACAAATTTCCGTAAATATAACTTTTTTCGTTGGCTGTTTGTTGTTCAGCAATAGTTATTACTCAGATTGCTGTTTACAAACTCTTGATACATCTGATTGAACACCGTGTAATATTTTATGGAGTTTCTAACAGTGATGTGAGTAGGAATTGGGAAATTCTCACCTCAATCACTGATTCCAAGTAATTGCAGGCTCTGCCAGGAGTTGTCTACAGTGCAGCTTATGGTGGAGGACTGAGTTACTGACCAAAACTTCAGAATTCCCATGTTTCTCTGCCCATGTGCTAAATTCTGAGGTTATGGTCAGTCTTCAGGGGAAATGACGGTGCATGCTGACAGTTTGTTGTCAAAACCCCCAGCAAAATCTGAACAGTTATTTGTTGAAGTGTAATGCATGAAGCAAAAATGTGAGTGATGAGTGGCGTTTATCCCCGTACATCCAATTATAAACCTTTAATATAATAAATGTGCAAGTTTGCTGCCAGATAAATGTTCCAGAAAAATGGTTGCACAAGATGCTAATGTGCTCTTCTTTTCAATTAGGTTCAATTAGGATTAGGTTGGATTATTGAATGACTAAATAAAATAATTTACTTAGATTTTTGAATTGACTACTAATATAGGGCGCTGTTAGCAATCCTGATTTAAAGCATAATGTTTCCTATGAGTTTGAAAGTGTGCATCTTTTAATCTTGTTAAGTATACTTGTTGTGCACAGCAGTATTTCAAACTTCTTTGAAATAGCATCCATGGGAACTAGTTTAATGGATTCAATTAACGTTCCTTTATTAGGGTTCAAATATTTGTTTAGATTTATTTTCCCATGTATTATGTGCATTCATAATGATCCAAATCTAACTTTTGAGAAAAAGGGAATGCAAAACCTTCACAAACAGAATGTTTCGGAAAAGGTTTTTGCGTTGCTTCTCCAAAATAAACCATCATAGAACCTATAGAATCCTTACAGTGCAGAAGGAGGCCATTCAGCCTATTGAGTCTGCCCCAAACTCAAACCCACCTAGGCCCTATTCCCGTAACCACATATATTTGTCTGCTAATCCCCTGACACTAGGGTCAATTTAACTTGGCCAATTCACGTAACTCGCACATCTTTGGACTTTGGGAAGAAACAGGAGCACCCAGAGGAAATCCATGCAGCCACTGGGAGAATGTGCAAACTCCACACAGACAGTGACCCATGGCCAGAACTGAACCCAGGTCCCTGGTATTGTGAGGTAGCTGTGCTAACCATTGTGCCACCATACCGCCTCTGGTCACTAGTCACCTAATATTTCACGACACCATTATCCACAGCATATCTTTTTGATATGTGGGGTTTTCCTCCTTAACTCGTGGAATTCAATAACAGTCTGCTTACCTTCTATTTCCAAACAATTTTGTCAGATTGCTTATACAACAAATGTATGTTGTAGGAAAGTATATCCTGTCCTAAATAGTTGCAGTTTTTTCCTGATGCCTTTGGATTAGGGCTATTCAAATCCTGGCTGAACGTCAGGAGGACCAGTGAAAACTCTAATCGAATAGTTGAAGCTTCAGGAACCAGATTGCAAAAATCAAGTCATCTCCATGCTTGTGTTTTGAAGTTTGGATAACATGAGTAATATCAGACTTAAAATTCTGGGCTGTCTTTATGAAATAAGCAGCAACAGGTGGAGTAGGAACTTTTTGCAGGCCAGAGTTATGTAGCTCAATATTTGACAGTTGCTGCGGTGAGATATCGGGGTTATCAATTGATAGATACTGGATACTGGACTGTACATTGAGACTTTACAGCTCACCAAGGCAGATTCAATGGCCCAGCCAAAAGTCCACTGACTTTCAGCAAGATTGGATGATCTTGATAGCAGACAGGGCTGGAAAATCCTGCTGTTGGTTTAGCAGCTGGAAGTCAGGCCTGTACCAGAAGATCCTTTGCCAATATGTATCAGTGGTAAGAAAAATCAAGTGTAAATCAAGTGAGTGTAAAACTGAGAAGTCAACTAGCTGCTGACCATTTTCCATCTAGTGGGAAAATCGCTCCCATAATCCTGTGTCAGATCAACCTACAGAAAAGTACTGGGGATGAGGAGAATGGAGAAGCCTCTCCTTAAAGCAAGAAAGTTTAAGGGCAGCTTTGATTGTTATTTTCAAAATTACGAAGGATTTAGATAGAGAAAATAAGAACAAACTATTTCCAGTGGCTGAATGCTTGGTAACCAAAGGATGATTGGCAAAAGAATCAGAACAACATGTGGAAACATTTTTTTCTGTACGCAGTTTGCTGTGATCTATAATACAGTTCCTGAAAGGATGGTGAAAGCAGCTTGTCAGAGCTTTCAAAAAGCAATTAGTTAAATACTTGAAAGGGACAAAAAGGGAAAGAGTAGAGGGAATGGGATTAATTGGATAGTTCTACTAAAGAACAAGCACAAGCACAATGGGCTGAATGGCTTTCTTCTGTGCTGTGTCACTTTGATTCTACACGCTGCCAAACAAAACACATAACAAGTAGAAGCAGTAGTTGGTCATTTGGCACCTTGGGTCTGCTCTACGCTTAAAGAAGATCATGGCTGATCTGACTGTGGCTTTAAATCCATTTTCTTATTTTCTATCTATCTGCCATCTTCTTTGACTCCCTTGTCAGTCATCTGTCTAACTGGCCCTTGAAAATATTTATTGATTCCAAAGATTATTGATTCTCTGAGAGAAGAAATTCCATCTTGTTCTCCTTGAATGTGAGTTCCTTTGTTTTTAAACTGTGCTCCCTCATTCTAAATGCCTTCGTAAGGGGAAGCAAGTTCTCAGTTTCTACTAAGCCCTCTCGGAATCTAATGTTTCAGTAGGATCACTTAGCATCCTTCTCAACCCCAATCAGTAGAGGCCAACACGCTTAACCTTTCCTCCATAAAGCAATCCCTTCAGAGCTAGAAATAAGCCAAGTAAGCATTCTCTGAACTGCCTCCAATATAAGTATATCCCTCCTTAAGTAATGAGGCTAAAACTCTACACAGTACGCTATTTGTGGTCTCATCAATATCCTGTATGATTGTAGCAAAATGTCCCTACTTTTGTATTCTATTTCCCTTGCATTGTGGCTAACATTCCATTTGCCACCCTAATTATTTGCTGTACCCACATGCAAAGTTTTTGTGATTCATAGACAAGGACACTCAACTTTTTCAATACTGTAGCATTCCATAGTCTCTCCATTTAAATAATATTCTGCTTTTCTATTCCTTTCGTCAAATGGACAACCTCAAATTTTTCCATGTTTATACTCCATCTACCAAATTTTTGCTTACTCAATTAACCTACCCATATCCCTTTACAGACTCTTCTTTTCCTTCCTGCAACATGCACTCCTGCCTACCTTTGTATCGTTGGCAAGTTTGGCAGCAATGCCCTCCATCCAAGCCACTAATCAATGTCATAAATGTTTGAAACTCCAGCAGTGAACACTGTGAAACTCCACTTGTTACAATTTGCTAACGTGAGAATAACCTGTTTATCCTGTTCAACTGTTCCCTGTTGACAAATCCTCATCTCCAGATCCAGCATTTTATCACAACACCTCCAAAAATATTGCACAATAGTTTAAAACACTTCGCAAAAGCAGATTTAAATTAAATTTTATCTCTTCTGTAAGTTCGATGCCAGGTCCTTGAAATGGCACTGATGCACCATCCATCTTGCAGCTCAGCACTTTTTTTTTTTACAGAGTGATGTGTAAACTTGTTCAATGGATCTACCAAGTCCAAACTGGGAACTTGTGTGTCTCATCAGGTAGGGATGCATGACATCAGGGTATCGTTGATTCAGTTGCTTCCAGGGCACATGGACACTTCATGTGGATAGTCTGTTCAAGCGGATACAGTATGCAGGCTGCACCAGAAGCAGCTGGCAGCACAGTACAATGCACACCCCCTGGCAGGACGTAAGGCGCATGTAGCAACACCTGATGTTCAGTGGAATAAACTATCGTTGTTCCTGGATTTACTTGTGAAAATGTTCCCAACCCTCGTTTGTGGTGTTTGTTTTTTCATTCTTTCCTTATATCTGAGAAGTTGATATGGATGATGTTTTGTCTAACGTGGCAATGGGTTAATCGCCAGCACCTTGAATTTGAGCTGTTTGTCTGTGCCAGTTTGCCATGTTTTAACATGGGAAGTAGAGTACATAAATTCTTGAGTGACTGCTTAGTGGAACACCTTCATTCAGTACACAAGCATGACCCCAGTCCTCCTGTTGTTTGCTATTTTATCTTCCCCTCACGCTCATGTTTCTGTCTTTGACCTGCTGCAATGCTCTAGTGAAGACCAACGCAGACTGGGGGAGTTTTCTAACTCAGCATGTTACAGCTCTAGGACTCAACATTGAGTTCAACAACTTTTGACTGAAGTTTCTCCTCCATCTTAAATCTTTTTTTAACAAGTATCCCATGTGTGTATTGTCTCAGTGCAAATCAAGTCTCCTCCCCCTCATACAACAGGCTATCTTGTTGCAATCTTCCACAGCAACACTTTAATATCTAACTCTCTCTCTCTTCAGTTCCAACGAAGACCTGAAATGTTAATTCTGCTTTCGCTATCGTTTCTTGGCCTTTTGGCTAAGATCAGGTGTAGTATCAGTGTGCTGCACTTGTTTGAAATCATGAAGTTGGACTGAGGCTTCATTTGAAGCAATTTTTTTAAAACAGCTTTTTGGATAAGATGCAAATGAGATCAAGCCTCGGAGAAGGTGCAATGCCTGCTCCAATCAGCTTGGATCATGTAGATCAAATCCAAGACAGGAAGTGAGAGCTCTGTCTTGTCATCTTAGATTGGGAATGTCTCAACTTGTTGAGACTCTGAATTGGACTTGATTTGATTAAATTGGATTAATTTTTTTTAAAAAAGACATTACTTCATGTAAGTAGAAATTTAAACTGTTATGGTTAGGGGGTGGCATGGTAGCACAGTGGTTAGCTCTGGTGCCTCACAACTCAAGGATCTAGGTTCAATTCCTGGCTTGGGTCACTGTCTGTGTGGAGTCTACACATTCTCCCCATACCTGCATGGGTTTCCTCTGGGTGCTTCGGTTTCCTCCCACTGTCTGAAGGACATGCTGGTTAGGTGCATTGGCTGTGCTAAATTCTCCCTCAGTATACTGAACAGGCACCGGAGTGTGGCGACTAGGGGATTTTCATAGTAACTTCATTGCAGTGTTAATGTAAGTCTATTTGTGACACTAATGAATAAGCTTTCAACTTTAAAAAGAAACTGCATCACTGAAATTGTCCTTTAAATTGCCTGCAGTCATTTTGCTTTTTCTTGGGCTTTGAACCTTTTTTCTCCTTGAAGTCTCTACATCCTCTTGAGTCTTCTTGAGCTATTCGGCAATGTTGAGCTCCCCAATTAAACAGATACTCATCCGCCTCAGCATTTTTTTTTTAACTTAACCACAGCTCCGCTTTGACCATGTGGCAAAAATCTTGGAACCCATTCATTGGCTTTCTTAGTGAGGAACAATTCTGTTTGAGTCATTTTCTTAATCTTTGCCTCATGATAGTGATGAAGCACCGGCCCAACAACAAACAGCAAGCAAAATACCATCGTCGAAGGTTTTCCTTCATCTATCTTCCCCTATCAATATTCAACATTATGGGAATACAGCCAATGCTTGAGTTCAGAATCTTGTTAAAGTTGCTTTGGTGACTGGAAGTGCTTATCTAAAATATTTCCACATGTACTATAGAATAGATTATTCTAATCTCTGAATTCTAGCTCTATTTCAACCATGACAATGAGCTGATGGAAGGTTATGACTTCAGCTACCAGATACAGGATACAGACACTAGGAATACCAAAAATTTTGGTTCACAGCTTCCGCACATTTATTTTTAGTAATTTTAATGACATGGCCATGGAGGAGGAGTAGTTTGAGCATCACTGGGGTGTGTTTTTACACATGGAGCAGCTGCTCTTACTGGGGACCATTGCTGAATTGGTGGGAAATTATTCTGGATTACGATTGTTTTTTCAGTTCAACTTCACACTTGTATCTCTCCCCACTTTGTGCATTGTGGAGGTCCAAATCGTGAACCTCATTAAAAACGCAGGGGAGCGGGGCCTACTTGTGCCAGAGTCTGACATTCTGAAGCTCTGCGCAACCCTAGTGGCCCAAATCTGTCAGTCTCCCTGTTTCCTGGCCAGCTTGATCACTGGCCAGACCGGGACCTCTGCAGTGCTGCCCCTCCAGCCCCCTTCCATGGCCCTCCGCAACAATTCCCAGGGCAGCCCTGACCGCCCCAGAGTGCCGTGATGTCCAGTGTCCCCCTCCCTCCGCATCCAGCAGACCCCAGTCCGCCCTGATTGCTGGCCTCCTCCAGCCCAGACAGATTGCCAGGCAAAATGGTAGTGAGAACCCCCCATGCCCACAATAAGCCCTGCCCCCTTGGCACTGCCTGATGTCTGGGCAGTGCCAAGAGGCCCCCTCTGCACAGGCACTTTGCCCCTTGGGCAATGACAGTGGTTGCAGGCTGGCACTGCCAAGATGCCTATGTCTGGGGGCACCACTCCTCCACCGTCCAACTCCCTGGGGGACCCCGATTGCCTCTCCTTCGTTCTAACGGGATGTCCTGCTGGTTCCCCAAATATGGGGAGCTACTTTAAACTCCACCGGAATGAAGTACTCTTGGCGGGATGAGAAATTCAATCGGGACCAATAAGTTCAAGATAATGAAATGCTAAACATATTTAAACGACATTAAAAAAAAATTCAAATGGCTTGCCTCTCTTCCTGCTGGTTTCCAGTGTGGTCTGGATTCCAAATGTTCTCTGGCTCTGGGAGATGCACATGCATTCCTGGTGCATGTGCAAATCCTGGAAAAAGGCCAACGACGCGCATTTGCCATCCCGACTCACCAGAAGAATTGTGGTTCGCAATGAGAAAATTGCCTCCGATATTACCAAACAGTTGAGCATCCAGCCACAGTTCTTTGTTCCTGTCCTGCTGTCCCTTGTTTTTTTGTTAAGAAATGAGAGACCTTTGTTAAGTGTAACTCATTGAAAAAAAAATTAAAAGTCCGATAAGAGGATTGACACTTTTTTTGTTATTTGGCACTATTGCTGTTAATTTAAGGTTATTTTTGTGCTTAGAAATGAAATTAGCCAATACGATGAATAAAATAATGTAACCAGCATCACAAAAGAGACACCTTGTGCAGTAGGATGACAAAATGACCTGAAGCAATTTTGAATGAGGAAAAATCAGTTTTCTTTTTGCTCCTTTTCTTGCTGTCTCTTACTGCTTCTCTGTTATTTAATCTGTAAATTTATGTGAACAAATATTTGTAGTCCATTTGTTGGCCTCTTGCAGCTGTCTTTTCCAACTGGGACTCAAACACATGGTGGCTTTCCCATCCCTACTCTCAGGTGATCAATATGACTGGAGGATAACTGTCCCATCTGGATGCTAAAGTAACTGGTACATTATCAAGACACGGGTTTTGGATCATGAGAGACCTGACCACCTTATGAAAATGGTAGATTTGTTAAATGAATGTCTTATGTACATTTTCTCATTGGAAGAAGGAGGTAAAGTCAAAGCAATCACTTGTAAACTAAAATGGCCTTGTACAAGCTTTTAAATCAACACATGCAAACAACATAATGATCATCTGTATTAACTTGAAGTTTCCATGAGTTCTGCAGAATGTTTTAATCAGAAACACAGGTTGTCACTATTGAGACCACTTGAGCAAGATAACCAGTTCTCATAAGTGCCATCTGAGAGGCACCAACAAGCACCAGACTTCCCTAAGGGCAAGAGGGGTGGTTGTTCAAAAGATAATATTCTGCAGGTAAGCCTCATCATTGAAGGTCAGTTAGCTCAGTTGGCTGGACAGCTGTTTCGTGATGCAGAGCAATGTTCGCAATGCAGGTTCAATTCCTGAACTAGTGGAGATTATTCATCAAGGCCCAGCATTCTCAACCTTGCCCCTTGTCTGAAGTGTGATGAGCCTCGGGTTAAATCACCACCAAAGAACAAAACAGCACGGGAAACAGGCCCTTCGGCCCAACAAGCCTGCGCCGCCACCTCAATGTTGCCAGTTCTATTCGTGATCCCTGTCTAAGTTTATAGATCTATGCATTGAAACCAAATTTGAGACAATTTAGGGAGAATTTGTTCTGCCAATCAGCCTAAGAGCACATCTTTGGGATGTGGGAAGAAACCAGAGCACCCGGAGAAAAGCCACACAAGCATGGGGAGAATGCGCAAACTCCCACAGATACCGGCCCAAATCCATGTATCTGCACAGCACAGCAATAGTCACTGAGCTGTCGTGTTGCCCATCAAATGGTCCAGGTCAAGTGTACACTAACGACGTGAAGCAGTAGGATACTCTCGAAAAAGATCCAAGAGCAGTCCTCTCATGACCCATTGCGTGTATGCCACTTGTTAGACAACAAGGCGGACCAAAGTACCTGTAGGATAAAACAAATACATCAATATCATTGACAATTTACACACTTTCCAGGGAACTCCCAAGGCTCATGATCCCTATTTTAAATCAGTTTTCTATACCCCTCCATTCCCATTCTGTTCATGTGCCCATCTAAGTATTTCTTAAATAACTCCAGAGTGCCTGCCTTCACCACTTTACTTGGCAGCGCATTCCATACCCCACCACTCTCTGTGTGAAAAAACTCCGTCTAGCATCCAAATTATACCTTACCCCTCTCACCCTAAGCCCGTGACCCCTCGTGCTATTTGAGTCCATCCTAGAAAGAAGCTTAACCCTGTTTACTCTATCTATACCCCTCATAATCTTGTACACCTCTATTAGATCTCCTCTAAGTCTAAGTCTTTCTGAGGAAAACAGTCCCAATTTGCCTAACCTCTCCTCGTAACTCAGACCTTCCATACCAGGCAGCATCCTGGTAAACCTCCGCACTCTCTCCAGAGTCTCCACGTCCTTCCGGTAGTAAGGCGACCAGTCAGCTCAAAGGGTCATCTAGGGCAATGGCAACTTTACAGACCCATCATGAGAAAAAGGCTTTTGTCATAAACACAAGATGTGTTGATTAAATATGTGATGTTTATAATGTGTTTCAATTGCATTTGCCAACTGTCGAATCACGTTTAGGACATGAAAGTTATAGATGATTAGGTTCTAAGAAACTAGGCTTCTGTGATTTTTCTTTTCCGTGAGTGGAAACCTAGAAAAGCAGCAAATGTCAAAATAAATTGCAAGTGATTTTTGATTTTGTCTTTGTATTGAATCTCTGAAGGAAATGGTCCTAATTGTTGTCACATAGTTATTGCACAAGTGGACTGCATTCTTTTATATCTGGTTTCATGTGTGCCTTGCACTCTTTTCATCTCACCACCATCTGTGCCTTCAGCTATGCAGGGCCTAAGCTCTGGACTTTCCTTCCTAAATCTTTCACCTTCTGTCTTGCTTTAAGAAACCCTCAACCCTGCCCCTTAATACTACTTCTTTGATCAAACTTCTAATTGCTCCTCCAATGTAATTGTCTGTTATGCATTTTAGATGGTTTTCCTTTTTTAAAATTGTTGTATAAAAGTAAGCTATAGTAAGCGAATGAGTAGTGGAGAAAATTTGCAATATAAATGTATTGAAGTAGACGTGTGAGAATCGGAAAATTTGTATCAACAGCATTTAAGAACCTAGCCATTAGTTAAATAATGCTACTAAGAAAACAAAAAATTTTCAAAAACGAAGAGTCATCCAGACCCAGAACGTTGGCTTAATCTCTGCACAGATGCTGTCAGCCCTGCTGAGATTTTCCAGTATTTTTCTGTTTTTGTTTCAGATTCCTGTATCCGCAGTATTTTGCCTTTTAAAAAAAATTTCCAGTTGTTCATCTGAAATGTTGAAACAGATGAGCAATTTTTAAAAGTAAAAGATTGTTGAGAAATCTTAAATTTTGCAACAATTTGCTTGATTTTTGTGGTAAACAAGTTCTGTAGCATAAGGATGAATATTTTGCTTTTAAGCCTGTTCCTGTGTAGGATTGAAGATGTCTTGATGTCCATGTAGTTTTTAAATACCTCTCAATACTATATTATCTGTAGTATTAAAGTCATCGGGTGGGATTCTCCAATTGCACTCACTCCAAGACCGGAAAATCTCGCCTGAGGTCAGTGGGCCATTGCATGGTCCATGTCTGTGGTGGGAAAATTCCGCCCATTTTGTCCTGCCGACTTTGATTTCCAAACCCTTGCAGTGATCATGCCGATAAGATTTTTGATATTGTATCCACGTTAAATTATACCTCTGCTGTCACATTTTAATAAGATTCCCTCTTAATGTGTTAAGACTGTGAGGTTACAATTTCATACGCTGGCTGCAAGCATCTATGAGAAGGATGTGCTGATTAATTTTTGTTTTTTCAAAATCCCCTGTCAGTAATCTTATGAAAGGTGTGTATTGTAGAATATTAAAGGTTCAATTCTTCAACCCTAGTGTTTGTTAAAGAATTCTCATCCTTGGGTGGGATTTTCCGGTGAGTGGCAGCAAGACAATCTGCCATTGGATGGCTGTGGGATCTTATGGTCCAGCCATTGTCAGCAGGATTTCCCATTGATTACACATCTCACTGTTGGAAAATGCATAGCTAGAAGATTCCAGTGGTGTGGATGGCATGAAAAATCCTGCGCTTGTTTCAAACGTCTCCATGATCTCGGTCTTCCCTATCTTTTTAATTCCTTTCAACTCTATGACCTCTTAAGATATCTGTACTCCTTCAATTCTAGCATATCCCAGTTTTAACTGCTGTAGCAAGACTTCGGGCAAGTGTTAGACTCAATGCTTCAGCCAGCAGAAGGTTTGGAGCTTTCTTGATGTGGCAGGTGGCCTATTTCTGCCATTCAATTTTACATGCTCAGATGTTCTGCTTTCTGCATTTCTCCTTTTGTTTCATCATTTGTGTACATTTCTTATGTCTAGACGTTGGTACATTTCTTCTATATACATCTCTAATCATGTGTGTTTATATTCTGTGCGGGGATTTTATCATTATTATACGCTTATTGTATGCACTATTATGGACTTTTATTGTGGAATGACACGAGAGATCAATCAGCATAAGAAATACTTTGAAGCGCAACAATTGAACAGTTCTAGTAACAGTTCTGATATTTGAAGTTACTTAAAAACAGCTCATGTATTTGCATTCCCAAATGCAGTGCTGAATTTTTTTTATAGCATGAAAAATTGTATAGCAGCTAATTCTTTAACCTGCTTTTTCACTTAGTCAGGTAAGACAGTTAGATGTTAAGAAACAGCTAAGTAAACTCATGGCTTCATTAGTTGTTTGAAATACTGATAGTTGACATTGGGCCAGATTGTGCTGAAGTGCTGTCTGTTATTTAGACTTCTTCATGAATCCGTTCACTAACTTTTTGCATTGTAAATTGGTGAATGTCTGAGCTGATGTCATATGAGATAAGGCAACGTAAGTACCTGGGACTTCAGTGAACAGTAGGACCTGTAGTATGTGTCCTTAATCATGGAGATATGATTGTGAAAAAAGACCCACATAGAAAAGGAGAATGAAATAGACTCAAATCACTTACAAAGAGAATGAAAGATTGGATTTAAGAAAAAAATTCCTCATTTTAAAAACTATTGCAAGGGCAGTTCATTAGCTGAAGAAACGGTTTATATTGGCCTAGAGAATTGAAAATTCCCTCAACTTGATGCTGCTATATATTTCTACCAAGATCTTTTGAACCTGGCTTCCGCAGAAATGCATAATGTCTATCGGGATGTCTGTCGAAGCGGAGTAAAGTCCAGAGAAAGTCACAATACGCTTTCCCCTTTTACGGCACCAGCTGCTGTATGGTAAGTTTACAGGTCCAGTTTGAATGTTAGTGGTGAATGAGTGAATGGGTATGTTGAATAAGATGGAGAGGGTGGGTGAGTGGATAGTTGGGACTGGAGGGGTGTAATCGGGTGTTTGGGCACACAGATTGTGAGTGTGGCCGGGTGTTTATTTGGGTCAGGGGATAATCTGGTTTTTTCGGGAAGGTGATTGGGTCAGGGCAGGGGATTGTAGTCAGGTTGGGAGGGATAGTCTGGAAATGATCAGGAATAGGTTTTTTACCCAAACGTTAGACTAGGTATTTGTAGTATAGAGTCTGGCAGCTATTGCAGTAATGTGAGATTAAGTATAGTACCATCCACACAGTGATGTAAGAGAGCATATGACTTATTTGTGAGTAGTTTTAAGAATCGATAAAGATTTACAGTGACTACTAAGATTTTTTCAGATGTACCAACTAACCATCATCCAACAACACTTTTAATCCTTCTGACATTTCCTGGGTCACTACAGAACTATCCACAACCTCTGTCTCTGGCTTATAGTTAAGACATTCAGGGAGGGACCTGAGGAGAAAGGAAATGTCCATTGGAAATTACAACTTCTCGGGCAGTTCCCAGGTAGATGTTCAAATGCACATCTTTAGTCCTGTGTCTGGTCTCTGATACTCGGGAGACCGGAGGATTTGGGCCACTGTTCCTATTATGGGCCAGAAAAATTGATTGACATTGCATTGGGAAATTTTGCATTGTTCGTATATATATATTCTTAATTGCCAGATTTAACTTTGTGATGTGAATTCAGTGAGCAATTAATGTTCAAATCCAGCAAATTCTTACAATTAACAAGATACAGTATTCTTTGTGTGAAGCAAATGGTGGAATAGTACGAATTGACCAAAAACCCTGGAGATTCATAAGTCACATGTTTCCTCTCTGCCACTTTGCTGACGCATTAATACAAGTGAGTTTCATTAACATAGTCAGCTTTCCAGCAAAATCAAAATGTATTTTCTTGTTTGATGACTAGAAGCTAAGATTTAAATTTTTTTGTTTCACAATTTTGTGCTTTCCCTTTTCTCAACGTTTTTTTGTTGGCAGTAATCAGTTATGTACAATATTTGTTTCATTGATATATTGAAAAAGTTATGTTATCCTCATGGAGACCAATAATTAAAAAGAAAAGCAATTTGAACGTTAAGTTGATAGCTGAAAGGATGATACAATAAGATGTGATATTTTGAAATTATTACTGTATGCGAGCTTTATAGGAAACCTATATTTCAAACTATGGAGCATAAATTTCCCTTTTTACTTTTAGTATAACTGTTAATACCTACATCATGGGTTTTTTTTTACAGTGTCCCCTGAGAAATCATTTGGATTTCCTGGACCCAGTCCAAAGTGATTCTTGGCTCTTGACAATTTCTTTCCTTTTGTGGGCTGGTAGCTTTTAGGTAGTTTTGAACTGCCTTTAATGGTAAGGGCATTTCCTAGTGATTCTCTTTCTAACATAAGCTAAGTATAACTTCCAGCCTTATTCCAAATCTTCATGAATTAGGTCTTATCCATCTAAGCACAAACTCCCATCTGCATTTTCTTTTAATCATAGAGATTTTGCAATTTACCTGCTCCATCTACACTGGACCCAAACTTGCCTGTATCTGAGTTCTTGAAAGTATCTTGGAAACCCTTCCCATCTTAAAACCCTTATCTCCAAAGCGGCGCAAATCATATGGGCCTTGTATGTAGATAGAAATGCTGATTGGCTGTTCTTTTGACCAACAACTCTACTTTACCTTGGAATTAAATTGACAGTTTAATGTGTAACCATTTATAACCTGACATTTTGAATACCTTCCTGGAATCTTCCTTAAGGATTAGTAGTCTAACCACTGTGAATATTTATGCTGCTGCCATTGTCTTAAATGCAAATGTAGTCTAACAACCGTAAACACTGATGCTACTGCAGTTGAATTCAAATGTGAATGCTTTACACCAGCAAATGACTTGGATATCTCTTTAATCTTTTAATAATTGCCCCATCCAGGTTTGTTGATAGGCAGACCTTAAAAGAGGCCACAAAAACTCTAATGATTGGTAAATTGCAATAAGATTGATAAATGGCAATAGATTATCATTGGGTGATATCATTTGGAATGAGAATAACAAGTATTTGCTGATTGGGTATCGGTTCGATTACAGTTATAGACGAAGGCAGAATTATGAAATCGAACTTCACAACTGTTTCCATTATTACAGAAATGTTCAGCACTAAGGTAATATCAATTAATGCAATTTAACCATGAATTTGAAATTCCCTCATTTTTGAACATAACTTCAAATAATTAAGTCAAACATAAGCACTCAAAGTGCCCTAATTCTGCCCAACCTTCAAACTGCAGTGAAAATGTTTTCCCTCCTTCAGTCAATGGATTAATATATTTTTAATTCCCTAGTATGATTTAGTCTTTTAGTGCATGTCCGTAATGACTGGTCTGTGTGTCTGACCCAACTGATGCTGTTTCTCCAAATGGATTAGTACTTCTGTCATGTTCCAAGCTACGCAGTGATTACTTTGATAGTCATAACTGTTTTACAATCCCTGCAATGCAGAAGGAGATCATTCAGCCCATCAAGTCTGCACCGACTCTCCAAAAGAGTGTCTTACCCAGGCCCATTTCCCACCCTATCCCTGCACCCCACCGTTTACCCCAGTAATCTTTCTAATCATAACATATAAGGATACTAACAGACAAATTAGCATGGCCAATCCACCTAACCCCCACCATGGGAGGAAACCGGAGCATTCGGAGGGAACCCATGCAAACACAATGTGCAAACTCCACATGGACAGTAACCCAATGCTGGAATCGAAGCTGGTCCCTGAAGTTGTGAGGCGGCAATACTAACCATGCGTCCTTGCTTAGTTATTATTATTTATTTTTGTTACTGAGTCAATTCACTCCCTTCTCTTAACCAATCAAAACTTAAAACTTTTTAATTTTATTGTCCACTCTCAGCTCTGTATTTATTCAGCTTGTTATTTATTACTGCCACCCCAGTTGCCTCCTTGTCTTTGCTGCTGCATTCTCAAATCAGTGACGCCGATCTCTGAATTCCAGCACTGTCAGTTTCCTTACGAACAACTTTTTGGATCTATGATCCTGAATGTACTTCCAAAATGGACTCTACCATTCATACACAACAAACTGCAGACAAGGCGTAAACTTGTAATAGAATGGGGCACTTGAGGCTTGTAAAGAATTGTACAGCTGTATGCATCATATTGGGTTGAATCCTGTGTTAAATAAATGCACTAGAAGCTTTTTTTTATTCATTTATGGGACATGGGCGTTGCCAGCATTTATTGCCCATCTCCCAGGTTTCCCATGAAAAGGTGGTGGTGTGCTGCCTTGAATCATTGCAGCCCATCTGTGGATTGACCCACAATGCCGTTAGGGAGGGAATTTTAGGATTTTGACCAAGTGACTATGAAGGAACGGCAATATATTTCCAAGTCAGGATGGTGCGTGGCTTGGAGGGGAATTTGCAAGTGGTACTGTTCGCATCTCTCTGCTGTCCTTCTCCTTCTAGAAGGAACTTGTCATGGTTTGGAAAGCGCTGTCTAAAGATCTTTGGTGAATTGTTGCATTGCATCTTGTAGATAGAACATACTGCATTTTGTAGATAGAACAGAACTTTTAGGTTGTGTTGTTTCAAGGGTAGTTGGAGAGATCAAGGGCTGGTGGGTTAAGCTTTCTACGTGTCCAGGTGTTAGACCATGTTTTAATCTCTTGTTGGATAATTATTAAGTTGAACATTTTGGGCCTGTCTCAAGTCTCTGAATCTAGTTCACCTTCCGAACCTTCTCCGCCCTGGGTGAGAAGCGATGACTGACTCCCTGTCTTGTGTTTGTATCTTTAAGAAATATATTTACATCATGATTCTTGCAAGGGATGTGTTTAGAATTCAGGTCTGTTTTGCAATGTGCTGGTTTATCGAACAAAATCTTTAAATTGATAGCTGGGAACAGAGATTAAGCACTCATTTTAGACCAGAATGTTTGTTTCAACCAAAGTTAATGCATTTGTGTTTACTTGGGTCTCCCTGGATTGATCGACAGGGACAGAATCAGGTGCATAAGGGGATGAGCTAAGCTTGCAGGAAAGAAATACTGTTTTAAGTTTCATTTAAAATATAATTAGTTCCTGCTTGGGCTGTCAAGAGAAACAGATCTCTCTCTCTCTCTCTCTGTCTGTCTAAAGAGGGGGTTTAGGTTCTATAAGAGGAATATTGTTTGAATTGGAACTCAGCATGTAATATTAGCAGTTAAGAATTTTATCTTGTTTTAATTATTGTTCAATTGTTAAAAGTTAAGCTAATTCATGTGTTATAACTAAACCATGTTGCTAAATAAAATTTGTTTTGATATGTTTCCTAGTATGTCAGTAGAATTGCACCTGGACTGAAACATCTAATCCTCACATTGTGAAAATAGCAAATTGTTGGGATCTAGTCTGTCTTAATATACCTTGGGGTTTCTGATCTGGTATCCTCACAGTCTTTATTCAACCCACCCTCTACTGGTAGTCACAAAGGTTTAAGTTAACAAGGTTCTCTTTGCTTTGGATAATTGTCCAAACCCAATGGTTATGTTTAAAATGGAACCAATTTGTTGCAGGCTTTTTTGAGGTAAAATAGAGTAAGTTTATTAACTAACAAAAGGGAAGGAGTAATGGTAAAACACATGCATCTGATTTCATATGGCTTAGTGATAAGAATTGAGTCCAATAGTTAAATATATTCAGAAGTTAATGGGAACAGTTCTTGAGTTGCATAGGACAGATGATGTGTTGTGGCTGTCCTGATTGTTTTCCATATAGTTGGCGCCTGCTGGCAAACAGTTGATTCTTTGGTTCATGTCCTGTAGTTTGATAGAGATTTCAATTCTGGTTTGTCTGATTTCACAGAGAGAGAGAGAAGGTTCAGATGTTCCTGCAAAATCTGGCTATCTTTGCAGGGGCCCTGGCTTGTATTTTCTTCAGTATGGCAAATTTTCAGCTGTTCTCTCTCTCTCTCTCTCTCTCTCTCTCTCTCTCGCACATGCACACGAGCAGCAAGTAGATTTTTGACCCCCAGGTATGTTTATTCCATTAAGGCTGGTATGTATTAGCCTGCCTGGGCCATTCTACCCAGAGTCTTAGAGATGAGTGTCCCTCATATCTCTTTGTTCTTACTGGAGATGGTATTTAGTCTTTGGATAGTTTTACAAGTTCCTTATCTGGAAGCACAGCAAAGACGTTCTGTTGTTCCTTACAGAAACCTCCTGTAGCCAATTCTATCAGTGACTAATTGTACATTCTTAGCCATCTTTAGTATTAATGGCCATCTTTAAAAATAGATAACTCTAGTCTTTTTTCCTTGTATAATTCCAGTTTCTCCATTGTCAAAATGCTGTCATCAACAATGGGAATCTAACCATTGGTCCTTGATGTTCAGTGGCATTACTATAACTGAATTCCCTATTGAAATCCTAAAGGTAGCTATTGACCAGAACTAGGGCTACAAAACTAGGTCAGAGACTAATAACTCACTCTCTGGCTTCCCAAAGCCTGTCCACCATCCATGAGGCATAAGTTAGGAATGTGATGGAATATTTTCAACTTGCAGTCAAGCAGCTCAATACCATACAGGACAAAGCAACCCACTTGACTGATATCCTTTTCACAACATTCTCTCCCTCCACCATTGACTAATAGTGATAGCAGTATGTACCACCTAGAAGATGCAGTGCAGGAACTCACCATCTCTCCTTTTATGGCACCTACCAAACCTATAACTGTTGCCATCCAGAAAGACAAGGGCAGCATACAGATTGGAATACCACCACCTACAATTTTCCCTCCGAGTCACTCACCATCCTCACTTAGAAATATATTTCCATTTCTTCACTGTTGCAGGGTCAAAATTCTGGAACTCCCTCCCCAACAGCACTGTCCGTGCATTGTAGGGTTTGCAAAAGTTCAAGAAAGCAGCTCACTACCATCTTCTTGAAGGAAATTAGGGACATACAGTAAATGCCAGTTTAGTCAGTGAAGCAGACATCCCAATCCAATAAGTCAAGTGAAGACTGCAGGTGAAAGAGCTTGGCACAGGGCAAGAGGAAGGTTTTTTGAACTTAATTTTTAAAAGATCGTCTCATGCAGACTAGGGTTCGTGCCTCCTCTTAAGGGGTCAAAAACCACACTCTTTTAAAAACATGACCAAAGCCATGAAAGTTGAGGAAGGGTAGGAGGTAACTTATCTTTGCTATGGAGCTGGCCAGATTGGGAATGTCAAACGCAGACTTCTGACAAGAAGGCACTCCTGAAACTTGTATAGCTCAGGAATGGGGAGAAGATTACTGGAATCAGGACCTGCCTATCATGGCTCCCAATCAACTCGACTTGGTGAAAATTCAGGTCATATTGTCTTAATATTTTTCTATTTTTGCTATTGTATGGCTTTCCCTGTTTCACTTCATTATACCAGTTGTTTGATGTGGTCTAGATAATTGCTGAAAAAGCCATACTAAACCAAAGTGTTTTTTTCCTTCCTTTTCCATTTTGCTGGTGTTTATAAAAGTCCAGTAGTAAAGTTAGTAACACCTGTTCTATTAACTCTGCCCAGCATATTTTTAGCATCCTTTTCATTTAAATATAAATGCAATAAAATAGAAAACGTATGAATTAAGCAAAAGATTTAGCACAGCCATGCCATTAGATTAAGCTGGAAAATAATCACTGTTTTTTTTAAAAAAGCATTAGATCATTGATCTGAAATTAACGCATAAAATGCTGGAAATGTCAACTGAATGGTGCACACATGAACAATTATAACTAGCCTTTTTAATGTCAGAAACTATGAAATTTTGGTATTCAGAGAGATTTGAGCATTATTGTGCATAAACTACAAAGTTAATATGCAGCTACAGCAAACAGTTGGGATGGTGAAGATATTACATCGATCTTTATTGAAAGGCAGTTGGAGTATATGAGTAAGGAAGGATTGTTGAAATTGTATCAGGCTTTGTTGGGATTATACCTGGTGCACTGTACAACTTTGGTCACCTTATCTGGGCAAGGATCTACTTTGAAGAGTGGGGCAGCAAGCATTTATTAGATTGATTCCTTGGTTGAGAGTTCGGTCAAGTGGAGTGAAATGAGCCCATATTCTCTGGGATTCAGAGGAGTGACGTTTTCAAGCGTTTGACAGGATAAATTCTGAATGTTTTCCCTGGCTAGAGCGAATAGAATTCAGAACATCTCAGGATAAGGATGTGATTATTTAGAATAGAGATGAGAAATTTCTTCACTGAGGGATGCTTAGTTGATTATTTTCAAAGCTCAGACTGATGTATTTTGGTACTATAAAAATCAAAGGATTGAACAGGAAAATTAGAATGATTTAAAAGATTGGCCATGATATTGAATGACAGCAGGCTGAATGGTCTGTATGGCCGAATCCTGGCCTGAGTTTTATGCTTTTCATTGCAGATGCTGACAGGCCTGTAGATTTCTTGGATTTTATGTATTTATTTTCAGATATCCAGCATTTGCAGTTTTTCTCATTATCTTAGTTGTCCATTAACATCAGATTAGAAGGCCACTGTCTAAATTGAATTGAATTTCCTTTTAAAGGTTAGTGTTTCTATATAAATTTCAGCACCTGTTTAAATGGCTATCTTTGCATACACACCAACAGACAGCATCTGATTAGATGGCCAAAATGCCTGTTTGGTGCTGTAGGTGGCCAGTCACTAATACTACTGATTATTTCTTGTTTCAGCTATTTGTACAAGAATGAAATCCAATCACTTGACAGGCAAGCATTTAAGGGACTTGTCTCTCTAGAACAACTGTAAGTGCCTTTGCTATTCGTGTTCCATTGCCATTTTTATTGTCTTTATCTTTCCAGTATCTTGTGCTTCGCTTTTTTTTCCATTTACTGACAAAGTTTCTTTGGCATTGTCAGCAATTGCATGCTTTGCATGGCACATTTCTACAACACAACTGAAAGTGGATAAAATAGTTTGGGCTTTGGTCTCATAAGGATTGGGCATCTAATACTTCTGAGTTTGTTCAGCAGCACTGTTCTTGTATTATGTACATTATTTTGATAAATATTAGCTAATGAGTAAAGCGTACTTTGCATTATTCATACATCGAACATCCACGAGAAATCTGGGATCTTCTGTTGACTGTATATGTGGGACATTATTCTGTATTAAAGTGGAGAAACCAATAGAATATGAATCAATTTAAAGAAAGCAAGCATGCTCAAATTTTAGATAGCATCTCAACCAAGTACTTGGAATTTTTGCATATAAAATCTAATTTGTGTACTTTTGCACGCACTCCATTTGTAATCCTTTTTATATGATCTGCATTTACGATGCTGAATTTTTTGGCATTCTGTTGATATATAATTAGTTAAATTTATAAAACAATTAACAATTTTTCTGAATTCTTTTTCCCAACTTTTGTATTACTGCGCTTTATTTGAAACAAGTCTATTTTGAATTAACTATTCTGTTTTTTTTGATTAAAATCATTTCATAACAGTTAAGTGACATATTCTCTAATGCATCATGTTTTTCTTTGTTTGCTCCTTTGCATAAAATACTATATCTTAATTCAGAATTTAGCTTGAGGAAGCTTTCCTCAAATATTTGCGAAGTTCCAGTTAATCTGTTTGATTATTGCTTGTTTGTGATCATATTTGTCTTTGATTGAGGCTACCTGCATATGTCTGTTCTAACTGCCTAGTGCCACACAACACACATCAGGTACAGTTTCACACCTCAGAGTCATTGTAGGGAAAATACACTGATTCATGCACTTGCTATAATTTTAATTTGTGTTGCTGAAAATAAATGCTAAAGAATGCCTGTTGATCCATTGATTGAGCTGGCATCACTGATCTCTCAAAGACAGTGCGAAGAAATAACTAATTGCTAATTTTACATCTCAATGCACCAGGTAAATCTAGATTACTTTTAACACTAATCTGCACTACAAAAGGGGGCATGAAAGAAAAGCCCCGCATGCATGAACGCACATGAATAATAAATAATATGTCTTTTTCACGGGTTAATAAATAAAAGGAGTCTGATTGCCTGCTAGGGGTGACTTTTGATGTAAGTCAGTTGCAACATCAGTTTAGATCTACAATTCCTTGGTGTCCATTATCGCTAAATTCTGTTATACCTCAGCTGAACAGAGATCGTTACTTTAAAGTTTTGGCTTCACTCGTTATTACGGCAGTTACTGAGTAACAATGATAGTACTGAAGTTCATACTGCGTATATATCAGAAAGGTGTAACTTCATGCAATCTAATTTGGGTGATATTGCATTATAATTTGGGTAATATTGCATTATAGTCGTGTTCCTGCTGTGGTATGAAGATGGACCTCAAAAGGCTTTTCCTCTTTGGCAGTTGGAGGCAAATTGCCACTGGCAGCAGATGTAAATAGTTATTATTTTGTCCTGGCCAAAGGCACACTGAGTTTTAAATAGACCTGCTGTTTCTTTTTGCTTGGCTGCCCTGTCTAGACATTCTCTGACAGCAGGGAAAGTCTGTCACCATGAATGCGAGGTATGAACCTAACTTGGAAGTAGATGGATGCATGTGATTCTGAGCTTGTGTAATGAATTCATTGTTGTTGTTGGCACACTGCTTACCATCCAGCAAGTTAAACCAAATGACAGCAGCCTTAATATATGGTTAAAGACAAATACATCATTAGACTACAAGCTGATAAATGTGTGGTTCTTTCGGCATATTTCAATTGAACACAGGTCGGAGTGCAGCCTAAGTCATAATAAATGGATTGAGCTCAGGATAAGTAGGGTTATGGCCTTCTCTCGCAATTTTCAAAGGGTTTTCTGTGGGCCAGACGCACAGTTGTCCCCTAACATTATCTGCTGAGCATTCCTGCTTCCCTCACCTGAGCGGGACGTGGCTTAGATATTGTCTACTCAGAGAAACGAGGCTTATGGACGCTTAAACAAATAACTTTTAAAAAGTTGCCTTTTTTTTTAACCTTTTTACACGGTGACGCAGAGATTAGCACTACTGCCCCTCGGTGTCAGGGCCCCGGGTTCAATTCTGAAATTGGGTGACCGTCTGTGTGGAGTTGCACTTTCTCTGTGTCTATGTGGATTTCCTCCACGTGCTTCTGTTTCCTCCCACAATCCAAAGATGTGGGCAGAGAGGAAAGCCCGAGTGGATGCTCTTCTAGAGAGTTGTGCACTCATTTGTTCGAATGGCCTCCTTCTGCACTGTAGGAATTCCATAGTTCTAAAACGTAAACCCTCTCCAAATTGCAACAGCCACAAGAGCTTCCAGTCCTTTAGGGCTAGTGGATGATTGGGGTGTGCATGCTGTGTCTGTGCTATTTAGATGTGCACTCCTTGGCATCTTAAGTTGGAGAGATGGTGCAGGGACCTCACTGCCACAGTCCAGGTGTAACTGCAATGTTTGCCTATCTCAGCAGTTTTGTTTGGTGCAGACAGTTTGACATTGATTGCAAATACACTACAATTTTGATTTTTGTCAGAATCTTTTTGTTAGACAACTGCGTAGTCTTTGTCTTCAAATCAAGCAAGGACAGGAAGTAGGAAATCGGGATATAGATGGAATCTTCAACTTTAGCAGCGCTGTATGCAAAATGTCCTTCAATCTTTGTTAGCCTATCTTTAGTTTGACACACAGTACCCATGGCCCTCCTTTATTCTGTTGTTGCTAATATATTGCGACTGGCTCAAGTCGTTCATCATAAGTGTCAAGTCTAACTAAAATACTTACTTGAAATTTAAAAAAAGAGCTTGCAACTAACTCCAGTGCTCTTGGTTGAGTATAAATATAGAGGCACAGAAAAGATATAGATCGTAGAATTAGTATTCAGGAAACATGAAATCAGATGGGTTGAAGAACCCAAATTAATTTTTTGATGTTTCTACTTACGACCATTGGGAGCAATAAGTGTAGGCTAGTGTTGTTACAAATGTATTTTTATAAGACTAAAGAGAAAAATGTGTTGGGTTAGTGATATTTTACTCTGAGTGAAATTACCAAGATATTTTTAAAGATAAGCTTGTAGATCATATGGTAAAATATATCTATATTGTTAATATAAATCAGATTATATGTATATCTAAGTTGAGTAGGTGATTAATCTTTCAGGCGTAATGTTTATAATATGTAGTGCATGTTATAGACTTCAGCTTTTGGCTATCAATAAAGTTCAGTCAATTGTTTAAGCATTTGGACAGTTAATATTTAATGTTGGCCTTGAATATAGTTCTTGGATCAGTTGGGAATTGGGACAGTTGGGATGTTACTTTGCTGATGTCAATCCAGAAACTACAGCAAGAGAATGGAAGGAAGCTGATTTACAGCCAGCTGCAGAACATTGCAAATAGTTGAGCAACCACATTCCTAACAAGTCTTCTGATTTTGAGGTGAATTTTATTCTCTTGGCTTTGCATCAAATCAGCTACAAACAGATCTCTGGTTTATCAAGTCAAAAATCTAAAATAAATTTGTGATTTGATTTATTGTTGTCACATGTATTGGTATACAGTGAAAAGGTATTGTTTCTTGAGTACTATACAGGTGGCGCATACCGTTCATAGAGAAGGAGAGGGTGTGGAATATAGTGTTAGTCATAACTAAGGTATAGAGAAAGATCAACTTAATGCGAGATAGGTCCATTTAAAAGTCTGATGGTGGCAGGAAAGAAGCTGTTCTTGAATTGGTTGTTACATGTCCTCAGGCTTTTGTATCTTTTTCCCGACAGGAGGAATGGAAGAGAATGTGTCTGGGGCATGTGGGGTCCTTGATGTGCTGGTTGCTTTTCTGAGGCAGTGGGAAGTGTAGACAGAGCCAATGGATGGGAGATTCGTTTGAGTGATGACCCTTTGTAGTTTCTTGTGGTTTTGGGCAGAGGGGGAGAAATGCCAAACTGTGATACAACCAGAAAGCTTTCTATGATACATCTGTAAACATCAATGAGTCATAGTGGATATGTCAAATTTCCTTAGTCCTCTGAGAAAGTAGAGGCATTTGTGGGCTTTCTCAACTATAGAGTTGGCATGGTGGGGGGGTTGTTGGTAATCTGACACCTAAAAACATGAAGCTCTTGACCATTTCTACTTCACCCCCATTGATGTAGATAGGAGCACATTCTCCACTATGGTTCCTGAAATTGATGACTATCTCTTTCAATTTGTTGACATTGAGGGAGAGATTATTGTTGCTGCACCATGTCACCAGATTCTCCATCTGATTCCTATACTCTGTTCCGTCATTGTTTGAGATCTGTCCCACTACGGTCATCAGCAAACATAAAAATTGAGCTGGAAGGGAACTTGGCCATATAGTCATCATAGGTGTATAAGGAGCATAGTAAGGGGCTGAGGACACAGCCTTGTAGAGCACCAGTTTTTGGGGATGATCATGGAGGAGGTGTCATTGCCTATTCTGCATCTATACACACTGACCAGAGAGAAGAACATCATTGAATGCACTTATACCCTTAATACTGCATACTACGCTCACTGACTCCCAGGCCTGACATGAGGCAGTCATTCCAGGAAGTATGGAAAATGCATAGGCCTGCGGGTGAGCGTGAAACAATGTGGTCCCAAGGCCCCCTCCCCCCACTGCTTACTCTTGGCAAATGTCCAATCTCTCAGAGACAAACTAGATGAATTTAAAGCCATACTCACTTTTCAAAGAGAACTGAGAGGTTGCTTCACTGGACTATGCCCTACAACCAGAGGACTTCTTAATCCATCAAATGCACCATATTGCAGCCTCAGGCAAGACTGGGGAAGATAGGGTTTGCCTCCTGATCAACATGTCGTGGTGCCTAGACATAGCAACACGTGCGATTTTCTGCTCCCCTAGCCTAGAATAACTGATGCTAAAATGCCACCCCTATTCCCAGCTGCAGGAGTTCACCTTTGTTATCCTGATAGCAGATTACATCCCACTCCACTCGAATGTTAAGAGCATACTGGACAAAATATACATCATTACAAATAGCCTTGAGACAAAACATCCCAAGGCCTTGTTCATCGTGGCCAGGGACTTGAATTAGCAGGCCAAGATCGAGAGTGTCCTACCAAGATACCACCAACACGTCTCCTGTTCCATCAGAAGCCAAACATCCTAGACCACTACTATACAAATATCAAACATTCTTCCCATTCTATCATTTGCCCCACACTTTGGCTCAGTCCATCATTCAAACCAGCGTCTCATCCACTGACGCTGTCTATGTTTCCCACTGCCTCGGAAAAACACGAAGCATAATCACGGACTTTGTGCACCCCGGACATATTCTCCTCCATCTTCTGTCGAGAACAAGAAACAAAAGTCTGAGATCGCGTACCAATTGACTCAAATACAACTTCTTCCCTGGTGCCTTCAGACTCTTGAATGGACTTACCTTGTGTTAAATTGATCTTTCTGCACACCCTAGTTATAAATGTAACACTACATTCTGCATTCTGTTTTCTTCTTCTCCTTATACGGTATGCTACGTGACAATAACAAATCAAATCAAATCAAATAAAAACAAATCAGACCACAAGAATATGCTTCCACTCCTGGCTTAAAGCTTAAACTGAAATGGGAGAATCTGTCAAAGAAAGTCAAGCAGTGTTGGTCTGAGGAATCAGATGATCTCCTACAGGACTGCATAGAGACAGCAGACTGGTCAGTATTTAAAAAGTTGCGACCAGTCTGAATGAGCATGCCACTACAGTAACTGACTTAATTAGTAAGCATGTAGAAGTAAATCCGTGTGTTTCCTAGCTGCAAACCATGGATGAACAGGGATATCCACTACTTGCTGAAGTCCAGGTCTGAAGCGTTCAAGTTAGGTAATCTTGACCGATATAAAAAAGCCAGATATGGTATACAGGCATGCACAAAAGATGCCATAAGACAGTACTAGACCAAGCTGAGTCCCAGGCTGGCTACGTGGACCCTGCCAATTATGGCAAGGTCTGCAAGACATAACAGTCTACAAGATGAATACATTAAAATTGTTGGCACCAAAGTACCCCTCCCTGATGAGCTCGATGTATTCTACATCTGTTTTGAGCAAGAGGTCAGTGAGAGCGTGCCTTCTGCCCTGGAAGCCTAGATGAACCTGTATCTGAGGTTACTATTGCAGATGTCAGAGCAACTTTCTTGAAGATCAACCCACAGAAAGCAATTGGCCCAGAGGACTACACAGACAAGGACTCAGATCCTGCACTGACCAGCTGGCAGGGGTATTTGCAGACGTCTTCAACCTCTCTTTAAAACAATCTGAGGTCACAATCTGCTTCAAGATGACCATCATCCTGGAACCAAGAAATGCCAGGCAGCGTCCCTTAATGAATATCATGTAATTGCTGTAACACCCGTTGTGAAAGGTTAATCCTGACATAAAAAAATTCCAGCCTTCCAGTTCACCTACCACCACAGCTGGTTCACAACAGATGCCATCTCCCTCGTCCTGCACTCAACCCTGGAACACTAAGATAACAAAGACACCTATGCCAGACTCTTATTTAATGATTACAGCTCACTCTTCAACCCCATCTCCAAACTCCATGGCCTGGGGCTCAGCTCCCCCCTCTGCAACTGGTTCCTGAACAATATGGTGCATTGTGATTAGCACTGTTGCCTCACAGCACCACGGATCTGGGTTCAATTCCCACCTTGGGTCAGTGTCTGTGTGGAGTTTGCATACTTCTCCCATGTCTGTGTGGGTTCCTTCTGGGTACTCCGGTTTCCTCCCCTAGTCCAAAGATGTGCAGCTTAGGTGCATTGGCCATGCTAAATTGCCCCTTTTGCAGATTAAAGAGATTGGTGGGGTTCCGGGGATAAGATATGGGTGGGATTGTTTTTGGTGCAAACTCAGTGGGTCGAGTGGCTTCTTTCTGCACTGTGGGGACTCTGTGATCAGTCTTACAGTCAGCAAGCAGCAAGGATAAGCAACAACACCTCCTCCATGATCATTATCAATACTGGTGCCCCACAAGGCAGCCTGCTTAGCCTGTTACTTTATTCCTTATACATCTCTTAAAATTCTGTGGCCAAAGATTGCTCAAAATCATTGTTTAAAAATATTTGGGGAAACATACATCTTGGTAGTCACATCATGAGGGTAGTTTTGAGATTTTAGATGATGATTTTCTTTGATAGTTTCACATATTGCTTGAAAGATTCTTCCTGAGGTTGTGAGACAGCATCTCCAGACAGTAACTCCCTCTCCCAGCCAAAGCATTTAGGTTAAATCTGATTATTCTTAAGTCAAATACCCATCATGAGAGACTGTCATTTGCCCTTTGCTGTATATTGATTAGTAGCAAAGAGGAGAGAGAAGTCCTTTGAGAATTTTAGACATGATGGCAGATTTGAGTAAACCAAACTGATGATGTTGAGAAGGCTGTTTTGAAAATCATGTCCAAATAAGGATGTTATAGCATTCCCATGTTTAAGGAATCAATTTGAATTATACCAGCAAACCACAGTGAAGTAGCAGATTGCATCTTCACAAGATTTGCCTATGGCGTGTTAGTTTAAAGAAATGCAAGTGTCAGAATCCTTGATTTTTTTTTTTACATTGTTATATTAAAAGACTTGCTAGCCATCAGCTTTGAAAGTTGCAAAGATTTTTTTGCACTGATCATCAATTGCATGTTTTCTGTGGCCAAACCCTTTAATTTGTAGCTTTGTAAAAAATAATTAAGTAGTGATTGTTTGGAATAAATAAAAAGTAATCAAGGTGATGTAGCTAAAGTGTTTTTTTTGCCATAACTGATATTGTGACCAAATAATCTTGTTTTAAAACTGATCTCTATTTATCCCTGGTAAAATGGATCTTATAAGATTCTGATGGAAGAGAGCAACTGAGATTTGTACACCTGCTCAAAATCAATTGAATCACTGAAAATCTATCGCTTAATGATCCTGACCATTACCATTGACCAGAAACTCAATTGATCCAACCATATAAATACTGAAGAGGTTGGGAATTCTGGAGCAAATAACTCGCCTCCCAACTCTCCAAAAACTGTCCAGCCTCAACAAAGCATGAGTCAGGAGAGTGATTAAGTATTCTCCACTAGCATGGATGGTCAGTTCCAACATCACTTAAGAAGCTCAACACCATCCAGGATAAAGTAGCCCATTTGACTAGCATCTATCCACCATCTTAAACATTCACTCCCTCCATCACTGATGCATAGTGGCAGCGGTACGTACCATCTACAATATGGACTTGCCGAGTCCTTTCACCGACATTACGTAAACCCACAATCTTCATCACTTAAACAGTCAAGGGCAGAAGCCACAAGACGACACTATTTGCTGCACATCTCCTCCCAAGTCACACAACATCCTGACTGAGAAATGTATCACCATTCCTTTATTGTCACTGGATCAAAATCCTGGAACACACTCTCTGGCAAGTTTGGGTGTACTGCAGCGGTTCAAGAAGCTGGCTCACCACAATTGCAATTAATTAAGGATGGACGAAAATACTAATGTCCTCAACAAAGTTCAATCCACATGCCATAAGTGGAAAAAAAAAGTCTGAGTTCTTGTATCGAGCTGATTAAATCTACAGCGCACACCTTCCCTGGCCGCCTTATAGTGCGGTATGCTGAGCTACTCACTGTACTGCAGATACGGTCGAACTAAGACTGTGTATAACTATATAGTAGTGCCCATTGTGTTCTCGCTCTTTAATAGAAAAGCCAGCATTCCGTTCAGCTTTTGAATTGTACTTTGTAGCTGTTCATTGCATTTTAGTGATTATATATATAATATATATATATATATAAAGTACACTCTTGTTTCTCTTGATCCTATGAATCCTATTCTGTAAATGTACTTGGACCTCCAAGACTATTTGGCCCTCCACTCTTTGTAGCTTCTACCAATATAGAAAAGCCCCCTCCATTGTTTTAGATCCAAAATGAGTTCTGTGTTTTAGTATCAGTGAATTTCCCTAGAATGCAGTATAATCCACAATTCTGCGCGTGTGTATTGATTTGTGTTTGCATTGAAGTCATACAGGAAGGATAGATGGGGGACTCTAAAATGTAAAGCAGTTTTTTTTAAAAAATCCTAAGAATTACAAATATTTGGCAAACCATGTGAGTATTCCAAGCAGGAGAGGTGAGGGTTCTTACTCACTCACTCACTTTCTCACTCAATCAGTAAATGAGCACAAAGCACTTATGTATATTTGTTAAATTTACTTTGTAAGGCTCAGAAATCTCTGGGGTGCTTTTAATCCAAGAGGCAGGAATTCTGACTGCAGTTCTAGAAGTTGGTGAAATTCTAAGCAGACATGAAAGCTAACTGCAGTTTCACCACTGTCCGGTCATGTTGTGGAAATGGATCCTTTGCTGCTCTGAAGGATGGTGGTGTCTTTGGTGCCTGCAGACAAATCCCTTGGCATAGCTCCATTCATCTACCCAACATTGTGATCTCCATTAAAAAAAATGATAGAGGCTGAGTTATACTGTGTGTAGAAAGAACAGCATTAATCAGCAAGGTGTTGTAAGATTATTCATTTTTTTAACAAAATATAATCACTTTTTTTTATGTTGTGCTCCTCTTTGATCAACCCCAGACTACAATTTCATAAACTCCTGTGGCACGCAGCAGTGAAATGGCTAACCCTCTACTGTTTCAACAGCGCTTTCTCTTGTTGGGAATCTGATGCCTGTGATTCCCCACTCGCTTAATCCCAAAAACACTCAGCAGTGGAGTAAAGAAATATTAATGGCCCTCCAATCTGAATTGGCATTCCGTCACAGTGATGCAGATTTGCTATCTCGCTGTCTTTCTGCTGGCCATTTGGCCATCAGTTCCTGCAGTCGGGATTCCTAATTGCCCATTCCTGTCTGATTCTGTTGCTGTTACCTCCACAAAACCCGCAGTGGAGCATTGCACTATTCCTGCTCCAATTTCACTGATTGGCTGCTTGCCCTGCGTTCCTTATTACCAGTGTACCATTTGAAGTTGAAGTTATGCCTGCATAATCTCCAGGTCTAATCCTCTGTCCTAATATGTAGTTCTACCCTAATTTCTTATGAATACATCTGCATTTTTCTCTAATTCCTTCTGTTATTCAATAATTTATCCCCTTCTGTAGAGCTGCCAATGCCAAAATAGTCAGATGGGCTGGATTTCCAGATCATCTCATTCAAGTATCTTCCCTTAGCTGCTGTATTTGGCATTATGATACAAAGGTGTCAGAGGAAGAATAAAATGCGGACTCCAAAGAAAATGGGTAATGTTGAAGTGGTCGAGGTGGTCTCATACAGAAGTGATATATGAACAAAGTCTTCTGTCTCATTGAGATTCAGACTTATGGTTGCTGAACTTTGAAAATATTTTCATCATTTGCAGCTGGGTTTCAGTTTGATCCAAATGGATCTTTTGAAAGTAATCTGTTTGCCATAAAAATCCAATATGAAAGAAACTTAGATGATTTAAATGATCAGTTAATCATAGCACAAAACTATCCTAAATTTGACCCAGAGTAGGATTAAATTTGTAATTTCACTGAGGTCTGTTCTAAAAACTGTCGATTCTATTTTTATAGGCAGTGATAGAGAGGAATGAATCATGGTGTACTTGAACTAGGAATGCTTGATATTGATGCTGAGTATCTGAAACTTGGAAAAGTATTCCATTTTTCAATGCTTAGAGCCAACATAGTGAAGGTCAAACTATTCGAGAAGTGAGTTGTTTATTTTTATGGCTATTTTTGATAAGCTGTGAAGATCAGATCACTTTTAGTAAACAGTGAGGTAAATGTTCATCTTTACCTCTGAGATATTGGACTGTTCCCAGATGATATTTATTCACGAGTATAGAAGTAGTAGATCCAGCCATTGTGTATGGAAACTTGCACCCAGTGATTTACCAGTGTTGTTGAAATCCACATTTTCACAATATGATTTCTGCATTACGCTGAAGCTCCACATCAAATGTATCCTCATTTTCCACTTTATCTTTTTAAATGCAATTTCATTTAAATTTAACTTCAGAAGCAATACCAAGATTAAGAAATGTTGCAGTTATACTAATTTATCTGTTGAGATTTAGGCTTAGGGAAACTGAGAAGTACAAAACATTTTGCCCAGAAAGAGGGTTTAAAAAGAGACCTTCTCTACAATTTAATGTAACAAAACTTTGATTTAATAAAGCATTTCATTCTTCAGTAGAAGTAAAAAATAGTGATGAGTTGCTAATGGTCTTTGCTCAGTTTGCTGATCTTTATGCATGTAGTTTTCTGAATTCGTGTGTCATTTTATCCATTGAACTGTGTGGAAAAAGTAAAAACATATTATTTTAGCCTGTAAGAGATTTAAAAAAAAGCCCTCTGTGATGTGCTACTAATGTGGAGCAAGTGTACAGCATAACAGAATCTTAAACTGAGTTCCGTCTACATAGGACTTCAAAGAGGATTATTGCTACCCTTACAGATGACGATTTTGCAAGGAGAAATGTGAGAATAGTCTGGTTACTGGATCATCGAAGACCAAATCGGTTTAGGAGATTGGTCTGACTTCATTCTTCACTTCAGAGTGAGAAAGGAAAATTAACCTTTTCTAAAAAAACACAAGGGCTCTGTCCTCACCCGTGGATAGAGTTCTTCTGTCCTGCTGCAGAGAACAGAGATTTGGCTGAGTGCCAAATTCCCCAGTATCCCTGGCAGCAGCGGTGGGGTGTAAACAGCCAGAGAATTCTGTCCAAAGTAGCATTGTGCACTGGCCTGTTTAAATGGCAAAGTCAGAGTGCTGTTGCATGAATTCTGACAGTAAATCGTATCTGTACCTTGCAGTCTAAATTTTGCTATCGGTGTGTGATGTAGCATTCACTGTTTAAGAAATTGTTTGTATTTTATCGGTGATTGGATGAGGTTGATTGCTTATGAATGGGTCGCATGTATTTGAAGAGCTTGTGTGAGAACCTTCACTAATACATATGGATTGTAATTCATGTGCACGACAGCTTTGCTGATATGATCCAGTTCGTATTCATTCTGTGCTGAACAAACCTTTATTTTCATTTTCTGCAGTATCCAATTAAATCTGATGATGGCTTCTGTCTGGTTAGAAAAGACTAAGTCTGGGAATGTAATTCAAGATCGTGTAGTTTTGTCATGATGTTCTTAGGTTTAGTAGTTAGGAAGATGACATTAATCGGTTATTTAATTTTGCTCACAGTAAATTATGATTTACTTGAAGTAAGCAATTGTGTTAAAGCAGTTAATTATGGGAGATTAAGGCACTGTTATTAATAAGAATTTAGGTAAATAGTACGAACATCTTGCATGTTTTGGCGGCAGTATTATAGTTAAAATTTATATTGCATTGGGATTTTTTTGCCACTTCTCCTCCTTGTAATTATGCCTTTTTAAGTAGAATCTAGATATGGATACAGTCCATTGATAATTAAAAGTCACTTTTGTGCTATGATACAGAGTAGAGATAAAAGGTACATACTCTGGTGAGATTTGACAAGCAGTATTCCCAACGGATTTGTACCAGGGCCTCAACTTTTCATGGCACTTATCAATGGCTTGGCTGAAGGAAAAGTTGTACGTCCAGTTTTGCAGGTGACATAACATTAGCTGACAGAGTAAGTGGTGCATATGGGGCAAAGCATTAGCAAGGGACATCACCAATTAGTGAGTGTGCAAGACTGGCAATGGAGTTCAATGTGATGTCATTTGCTTTGAATCCAAGAAAGACACATTTGGAATTTTCCTAACTGGATGAGCCAAGAGATTTGCATATTCGTATGTATAAATCCCTGAAAGTTAGTGGACAGGTGCCAAAAAAACTTAAAGGCCAATAGAGTGTTTGTCCAGTTCTAAAGAGGCAGGGCTCCATATTGGAGTACTGCTGTCAGTTCTGGGCACAGCATGCCAGGTCCCAGATGAGTTGCAATGCAGATACACCAGATTGCCACTAGTGTTAAAATTATGAGGCCAAGTTACATATAATAGTCTTACATACTTTTGCATTTAGATGATTCAGAGTGATTTAGATGAAATGTTTTGGATGTTTACGAAAACTATTTCTTCTGATGGCAGAGTTCAAAGCCGGAGGGTTTAACCTTAAAATTGGAAAGTTTTCAGAAAACACTTCTTCACAGAGTCATAGAAATCTGGAACTTACTTCTCTTAAAAAAAACTGTTGAGATTAGATTAATTTTTTCACTTCAAGGCTGTCATAAGCAAAGAGTTTTACAGCACAAAAAGAGGCCCTTCGACCCATCATGTCTGAACCAGACTTCAACTGCGATTGCTAGATCTGTTAAGCAACGGGCAATTTTTTTTGTCTTGTGTATCGACAGTAACAGCGTATTTCCTGTTGAAACTTGAAGGAAGCACTGAATAGTCTTCTAAAAATCTGAGCAAAGTTTGCTGAACCTGAGGATTTGGCTTGATTTCAGCTTGTCAGTGGTTTGAAACCAGCCAAGATCTCATGTCTGCCCAAGGCTGTGTGTTCAGCTTTGTGTGGTTACACAAATCCTATTTTCTCTTGACAAGTCCAATATGACCAATTCTGCATAACTTTCCTGCAGTGCATCATAAACAGACTTTTATTTTAACAAATTGTCCACAGCCTTGCTGGTGTGCATACGTCCTGTTGTGTTTGGGCAGCAATAGACTCAGAACTGTGTTTTTCAATGTTTGCAGTTTCAACATTATTTGATTATTTTTCCATGATAGGTGGTGAGAATTGGTCATTCTGTTACTATGCTGTCAGTGTAACTGAATTCCATTTTCATGAACAAGGTTATTGATCTCCTGTAGAAGGTCAGTCTCCAGGCTTGGAATAGGGGATTAGATGGGGAATAAATCTGTACCTTACTTGAGCCACTTGACAATTTAGCAAAAGCCTCAAAGGAATTTGTTCATTTTTTTTGCTGTGCATAATGAAACTGCTTTAGGCTGATCTAGAGTGGTTCTTGTGAACACAGTTTGTGTTTATTAAGGTAGGTGACATGAAATATTTTCTCAAACGCCTTGTTTCTTCAAATGCTGGTGGGCCAGATGCAGTTAGTATATTTGCAGGGTAAAATTATGCCTGCTCTGCCCCATTAGAAATTCATGACTTAATGCACCAAAGGAATATTTTCTCACACTCGCCACCTTAGCCGTCAAATCCCTGAATGAGTTTGCAACTCACTGTTGAATTTTTTAAAAAATCATTTGTGGGACATGGGCGTCACTAGCTGGCCAGCATTTATTGCCCATCCCTAGTTGCCCTTGAGAAAATGGTAGCGAGTTGCCTCTTTGAATCACTGTGGTCCATGTTCTTTAGGTTGACCCAAATTGCCTTTAGGGAGGATTCTATGATTTTGACCCCGCAACTGCGAAGAAACAGTGATAAATTTCCAAGTCAGGATAGTGAGAAGCTTGGAGGGAACTTGCAGATGGTGATGTTCCCAATTATCTGCTGCCCTCGTCCTTCTAGATGGAAGTGGGTTTGCAAGGTACAGTCCAAGGGAGAATTGCTGCAGTGCATATTGTAGATAGTGTACACTGAGTGTCGGTGGTGGAGGGACTGAATGTTTGTAGATACGGTGCCAATCAAGCGGGCCACTCTGTCCTGGATGGTGTCAAACTTCTTGAGTGTTGTTGGAGGTGCACCTCCAGGCAAATGGGGAGCAGTTCGTACTCCTGATTTGTATTTTGTAGATGGTGGATAGGATCTGGGGAGTCAGGAGGTGACTCACCCCAGTATTCCTAGCCTCTGACCTGCTCTTGTAGCCACTAAGTTTATGTGGTGAGTCCAGTTAAGTTCCTGGTCAGTGGTAACCCAAGAATGTTGACTGTGGAGGATTCAGTGATGGTTACACCATTGAATGTCAAGGGGCAGTGGTTAAAGTGTCGCTTATTGGTGATGGTTATTGTGTGATGTTTGTGTGACGTGAATGTTACTTGCCACTTGTCAGCCCAGGCCTGGACATTGTCCTCAGATATCTGAGGAGCTGCAAATGGTGCTAAACATTGTAATCACTGGTGAACATTCCCACTTCTGACCTTATAATGGAGAAAAGCTGAAGATTGGGCCTAGAGGGACTCCTGCAGAGATGTTGTGGAGCTGACATGACTGACCCTCCACATCCATAACCGTCCTCTTGTATACTGGTATGATTCCAACTAGCAGAGATTTTGTTCTCCGATATCCATTGATTCCAGTTTCGTGAGGGCTCCTTGATGTCACACACGATTGAAGCAGCGTTGATGTCATGGGCTGTCATTCTCACCTCTTTTGTCCATTTTTGAACCCAAAGCTATAGTGACGTAAGGAGCTGAGTGATCTTGCTGTAACCCAGACTGAGCAGGTCGTTACTGAGCAGGTCGTTACTGAGCAGATGCTGCTTGGTAACACAGTTTATGACCCCTTCTATCGCTTTGCTGATGATCGAGAGTAGACTGATTGGGCCGTAATTGGATTTGTTGAGTTGGATTTGTCCTGCTTTTTGTGTACAGCACATACCTGAGCAATTTTCCACATTGTTGGCTTGATGCCAGTGTTGTAACTACTGGAAACATTTGCCTAGGGGAGCAGCATAAGTTTTCAGTACTATTGCCGGAATGTTACCAGGGCCCATTGCATTTGCAGTATCCAACGCCTCCAACCATTTCTTGATACCATGTGGAGTGAATTGAATTGGCTGGAGACTGGCATCTAAGATGCTGGGGACCACTGGAGAAGGCCGAGATGGATCATCCACTGGTACTTCTGGCTGAAGATAGCTGTGAATACTTCAGCCTTACCTTTTGCACTGATGTGCTGGGTTTCTCCATCATTGAAGATGGGGATATTTGTGGAGCCTCCTCCTCCACTGAGTTGTTTAATTGTCCACCACCATTCTCGACTGGATGTGGAAGGACTGCAGAACTTAAAATGATCCGTTTTTATGGGATCACTTAGCTTTATCTATCACTTGCTGTTTTTGACATTTGGTGTGCAAGTAGTCCTCTTTGATAGCTTCACTAGTTTGACACTTCATTTTTAGGTATGCCTGATCCTGGCATACCCTCCTACGTTCTCCATTGAACCAGGGTTGATTCCTTGGTTTGATGGTAATGGTTGAGTGGGGGATGTACCAGGCCATGAGCTTGCAGATTGTGCTGGAGTATAAATCCGCTGCTGTTGATGACCCACAACGCCTCCTGGATGCCCAGTCTTCAGTTGCTAGATCAGTTCGAAATCTGTCCCATTTAACAGTGATAATGCCACACAACACGATGGAGGTTGTTCTCGATGTGAAGATGGGGTTTCATCTCCACAAGGACTGTGAGGTGGTCATTTTTATCGATACTGTCATGAACTGATGCATCTGCTAGATTGGTAAGGATAAGGTCAAGTATGTTATTTCCTCTTGTTGGTTCCTTCACCACCTGTTGCAAACCCAGACTAGCAGCTCGATCGATAGTGCTGCTGCCGAGCCACTTGGTGGTGGACATTGAAATCGCTCATCAACAGTATGTTTTGTGCCCTCGCCACCCTCAATGATTTCTCCAAATATTGCCCGACGTGGAGGAATACTGATTCATCGGCTGAAGGAGGACCAGTAAGAGGTTTCCTTGCCCATGTTTAACGTGAAGCCAGGAGACTTCACGGGGTCCGGAGTCAATGTTAAGGACTCTCAAGGCAACTCCCTCCTGACTGTATTCCACTGTGCTGCCCGCCACCTCTGCTGGCTCTGCCCTGCCAGTGGGACTGAACATATTCAGGAATGGTAATGGTGGTGCCTGGGGTGTTGTCTGTCAAATATGATTCCATAAGGATGACTATGTCAGATTGTTGCCGGTCTGTAAGACAGCTGTCCCAGTTTTGGCACTAGTCCCCAGATGTTAGTAAGGAGGACTTTGCAGGGTCAACAGGACTGTTCGTTTTGCCGTTGCCCTTTCTGTTGCCGAGGGCGATGTCAGGTGGCCCATCCAGTTTCATTTCTTTGTTGTGACTTTGTAACGATTGTTACAGTTGAATGGCTTGCTAAGTAGGCCATTTCAGAGGGCAGTTAAGATCAGCCACGTTGTTGTGGCTCTGGAATCATTTGCAGAGCAAACCAGGTAAGAACGGCAGATTTCCTTCCCTAAAGCACATGCTGTGTAAGAGAGAATGGTTGGCCAAGCTCATTTCCTGTGAGCCTGCTGCTAACTGATCCACTCCTTCTGCTGCCCCAGCTAAAGACTAGACCAGAAATTAAAGGTAGATCGATCCTTCCTGCTGGCAGCTCAACAACTCCCTACTTGAATAAAGGCAGCTATAGGGTGAAATGAGAGAAACCTTTTATCGCAGAATTTTGGCATGAGTTCAATTCCCCAACACATGCAATGGGTTGGTTAACCCGCTGTGTTAATGAACCCATTGTCAGATGGGAATTTTAGGAATGGGTGGGTGCATTAACACTTTTAAACAATGAGCAACTTATTTGCAACACAAGCATTAGGTAGCTTACCGAGAGGTATATCTGGATATCCTTATTCAAGATTGATGAACGCTATTTGAGTTCACAATCCAGTGCTGCCAGCAAGGAATGGGTTTCTGTAATTGTTCAAGAAATTACAGATACAAGCTTTGATTTTCTGTTAATGAATTTTAGTGTGTGGGTATGTATACTGGGTACACAACTCAGTTTCCTGCAATGTTGCTTGCTGGAAACTGCAGATCATAGAAGGACTCGTTTGGAGTTCTGCCTTCAGTGCAATGAGATTGCTGAATAATAAAGTCATACTTTGGACTCTTGGAGCACTTCTCCAAAGTACAGCATTTTGAGTATAAGCAGAAAAGTATATTGTTTATAATGAAACAGTTTGTGCTTTGGAAATGATGATTTGAAGTTTTGCATGAAAGCACAAGAAGGAAAAAGTGTTGTTTCTGCAAAGTGTAATAGATGTCAGAGCACTGGCAAAGTTTATATTTGCTTTTTCATACGAGTGCAGAGAAGTATGTGCAACATTCGATCTTTTAGGATGGCATTAAGATAAGCAATGTTAACTTTTTTTTTCCTGATTGATTTAAGCTTATTTAGTTTGATGGAAAATACATGAATTTAACAACTTTTTCCTCAGGTTATGAAACTTTCATTTTCTTAATTCAACTTTTTATACAAAAAGTCAGATTTCACCATTTGTGGCTGTTATCCCTTCACAAATGATAAAATAAACTATGCTACAATACTTTTTTTTAATCTGTTAAAAGTCTGAACGTGAACTTGATTTTCTATTTATTTTTCAATAGGTATCTTCACTTCAATCAAATAGAATCTTTAGAACCAGAATCCTTCAGTCATCTCCCAAAGCTGGAAAGGCTGTGAGTGCTACACTTTCCTAAAGTGTTTAGTAGGTAACCTCTTTGAGAAAAGCTTAACAGGGTTTTGACAGCTGAGCCAGGAATTCCTGAGAGTAAAATTATGCCAATTCGGGGTTTTGGAAATGACAGATTTTACAAGTTTACTGTTAAGTTGAAAGAGTTTTAGGAGCAGCTGGAGTAGTTTCAACAATATTAGCTCCCAAATAATTCAGATTCACTTACCCCAATCCCAGAGTTCAGTACCAGCTCATTCACCTGGCTTCATGTGAGGTGGAACTGCTCTTTGGAACGGTACAAAACAGCAATTGTGTTTATGATTGTTAGTTAGAGGGTCTTTCTTGTAAAGAAAGAGGTTCACCGTTAAATGTTTAGCAAGGAGAAAAATTGCCAAAGGAAAGGGAAAATTAAAAAAAAACTGCGATTCTTAGAAGGGCTTTAAAATTCAGCCCCTCTAAAATTCAGGCGCTTCGCATATTTTGTGTTTCCGCCCTTAAAAATTAAGTCAGTCTTTTATTGTAATTTTTACAACCAAGAACTAACTTTGAAACATAAAAGCTGCTCCGTTGCTATGATTTATGATGAAACATCTATTAGCATTGTGCTTTCAAGGGATCCAGTGTTTCCCCACATGTGCGTGTGAAAGTCCCATGAACATCTTTCATTACGACCTGAACAGCTGTGTTGTCAATGAAATACATCAGTCGCAACACTGATTACTAGTTGGGGATTGACTATAAAGGCTGAAAAATTAGCAATGTTATCTTAACCGCAAATGTGGTTTTGTTGTTGCGTCATAGTGCCAGAAATCTGTATGCCACTTGTCTTAAGTTTTAAAATAGAAGATGTGACCTTTATCTCTCTTGGTAGGGATGTGTGAGTGTGTGAATATAAAATAAAAAAAGTAATAAGAATTGCAGATATTAACTGTATCTATACATTTACGTACACACGCACATAAATGTACACAGTAACCAATTATGGAATGGGCAGTTTAACTCCTCAATTCATTTATTGAGGTGGGTTAATGAATACTTAAAACTTCAGATGGATATCAACTTCAGTAGAGGCACTTTTTTTGGAGCCATTTTGAAAAATGCAGAAAGATGCTGAGATGTTTCTTGTCTTCAATAGTAGTAAAGTCTTAATGAAGACAAAGTTTGCGGTCTGCCCCAGGGATCTGTTCTGGGACCCCTGCTGTTTGTCATTTTCATAAATGACCTGGATGAGGAAGTGGAGGGAGGGGTTAGCAAGTTCGCCAACGATACAAAGATCGGTGGTGTTGTGGATGGTCTGGAGGGATGCCAGAAGTTGCAGCGGGACATAGACAGGATGCAAGACTGGGCAGAGAAGTGGCAGATGGACTTCAACGCAGTTAAATGTGTAATGGTCCATTTTGGCAGGAATAATGGGATGAAGGAGTACAATATAAGGGTTAGGAGTCTTAGCTGTGTTGTAGAGCAGAAGGATCTCGGGGCCTGGGTCCATAGGACTCTTAAATCGGCCTCGCAGGTGGAGGAAGTGATCAAGAAGACATATGGTGTACTGGCCTTCACTAATCGAGGAATAGAGTTTAGGAGTCAGGAGGTAATGATGCAGCTCTATAAGACTCTTGTCAGACCCCAGTTGGAGTATTGTGCGCAGTTCTGGTCGCCTCATTATAGGAAGGATGTAGAGGCTATTGAGAGGGTTCAGAGGAGATTTACAAGGATGCTGCCTGGATTGAGAGGCAGGCCTTATGAAGATAGGTTGAGAGAGCTGGGACTCTTCTCACTGGAGAGACGTAGGTTGAGAGGCGACCTGATAGAGATTTATAAAATGTTGAGAGGGATAGATGGGGTGGACTCTCAGAGACTATTTGCCCGAGCTGAAATGGTCACTACGAGAGGACACAGATTTAAGGTGCAGGGAAGCAAATACAAAGGAGATGTCTGGGGTAGGTTTTTCACTCAGAGGGTGGTGAGTGAATGGAACCGACTGCCGTTGGAGGTTGTTGAGGCAAACTCACTGGGGTCTTTTAAGAGACTTCTGGATGAGTATATGGAAAAGAAAAGGATAGGGGGTTACAGATAGGTCTGTGGATTGGTAGATGTGATCGACGCAACTCGTGGGCCGAAGGGCCTGTTTGTGCTGTATTGTTCTATGTTCTATGTTCTGGGCATTGTGTTCACGTAGCCCCTCTTTGCAGTTCAGATGATCTCAATAGACCTTCATTGAGCCCATGAATGAAATCTAAAGCGAAGCTACAGGATAGATTGGTATTTAGGAAGGAAAAACGGTTGCAGAAAGTGAAAGCCAATGCTAGGGTTCAGGCCTGCAGTAATTGGGTTACGTTCTGCTAAGCTAAATGATGGAATCATCGTCATTCCATGTGGCTATGCTTGATTAAAAGAACATTGACAGTACACAGGCATTTGATGGGAAATTCTGCTATTTTATCATTGTGCGTGGACGGAATTTTTAATATCTAGGCCTATTGAGTGAGAAGTCCAAATCATGTTAATTATTTAAAGGATGAATTGATGGCTGGCAGGAGCATGAAGCGACCTGGAGGAGTGAACCTGTAAACTGGCCACTGGAATTCTTCCCAGTTGTCTCCAGAAAATGCATGATGCCCACATAGTTGTCTGTTGGGCACAGAGAAGCTTGTCAGTGCTTTAATTAAACTCTAGCAATATCTTTAGGTGCACCCCAAAGCTACCCTTCGGGCAAAAAAATCTGGGTGAGATAACTAAGGTGTATCCCAATGCAAAAGCCTAACATATCTGTTCCTTTAGAGCATTGTTTATCTGGATTTTTTTTAAGTGTTGGTAAATATTGATCTGTTTTCTACATCTGGTATGGACATAATGGACTGAATGATTTCTAACCTACCCTTATTATTCTCACAGAAACATTCACTGATTACGTGTAATATTATCCTTCAATATGAATACCAATATTATTTTTAAAACTGGCTAAAGCCTAAATTAGGCAGAATCCGCATGTTACAACTTGTGAGGATGCAGCAAATTGTATACCTGGAAAAGTCTTAATAATTCAAAGGGTTTTAAAACTGTGAACTTATTTATATCAACAAAAGTGCTTTATCAAAGTTCCATTCTATGTTTGGCCCATAAAACGGGTATTTGGGCACAAGTTATTTCACCTGTTCTTTTTTCATTGTTTATTTACTTGAATTTTAAAATCAGAAACAGGAAGTCTTCCTATTTCTGAACAGTTATGGCTTGACCCATTACTGCTAACTAGCAGATTCATTCATTTAGAACGAGTAAATGTTTTTAATGCAATAGATCCACAGAAAAATGATATTTGGCTATTTTATTTTCTCTTACAGTTTTTTGCACAACAATAGATTGTCGCAGATTTTACCAAGAACATTCAGTCAGTTAGAGTCCATGAAAAGACTGTAAGTAGGAGAAACTAGCTTTCTTTACGAGATGGTGGGAAAGGGAGGAATGGTAATTAATGGAGCAGTACAGCGCAAGCAAGCTTTACATTTGGTCAGTGCTAACTGCTACATAAGTTTGGTTGTTTTACCAGGTGGAGAGACAAGTGGGGCAGAGTTTCCTGTGTCTGAATCATAGAATCCTTGCGGTACCAAAGGAGGCCATTTGGCTCATCAAGCTTGCACTGACAACAGTCCCACTCTATCCCCGTAATTCCATATATTTACCATGCTAATCCACCCCCTTCCCCGAAGCTAGGATCAATTTAGTATGACCGGCACAACTTTGGACTGTGGGAGGAAACTATAGCACCTGGAGGAAACCCATGCAGACACAGGGAGAATGTGCAAACCCCACACAGACAAAGACCCAAGCTGGGAATTAAACCCACGTCCTTGGCACTGCGAGGTACCGTGCTAACCACTGCGCCATCCTAGAAGCATGGAACTTCCTGAAGCACAGCATAGAGAGAAAAATCAGATTATACACAGTGCATATCCATAAGAAAGGTCCCACGGTTATTCTATACGTTAGACTAAATGGATGAAATATTAGGTGGGTTCCTTAATGTGCCTGCGATCTTCCCCATCCTGGTTTCCTGCACTCATTGCAGCCGTGCAATCAGTAACAATAAAACTACCCCAATGCATTTGACTGGTAACTGTAAACAATGCAGTCAGTATTCAAGTACTCTGTAGTGGAGTGTTTCTCAGATATCGGGGAGTAATTTTTTGATATGGTTTTGATTTGACTTTGACATCAATGATTTAAATAATTCTGAAATTCCAATTTGTTTTGCGATCATGCAAAGTTACTTTAATATTGAAGGCTTTATAGTCCTTATTGTGTGTGCGAATATCTTAGTTTTGCTTACAAATAAGTTTCAAGAACTCATGTATTAAATAATATAGGCAAAGAAATGCGTTTAAAATATCAGCTTGCCTTCACTGGAAGCTACTTTTTTTTAATAGGAGATTGGACTCAAATAGCCTGAATTGTAACTGTGATCTTATGTGGTTGGCTGAGATGCTGCAGCAGTATGCTGAATCTGGTAACACTCAAGCAGCAGCTACTTGTGAGTATCCCAAAAGGCTACAGGGAAGGTCCGTTGCTACAGTTACACCAGAAGAATTTAACTGTGGTGAGTTTCGGCTTGTGCAAACCCAATATAGATCACATTGCTATTCAGGTGTTAAGTTATTGGTCATTAGTATAGGATTGATTTTCCTTTTGAACATTTTTGTTTTTTTTAATAGTTGAATATGTTGCTGCCAAGCTCCCTCCAGTAAGGGGCTTTTTGAGAAAAGCTGGCAGTATTTGTCATAGTCAGAGTTACATAATGCAGTCACTTAACAACAGGTCTAACTTCATCAGTATTGAAGTTGTGCTATAGATACTTGCTCAACTTGAATTCATTTGCCATCTTTGTAGGAACTTTCAAAGATATGTTACAGATAAGCACGAGGAGAATGGTTATTGAGTCAAGAAAGGCAAGATTAGGAGGGATGTCCGTAAACTTGGTCAAAAAAAGATGAGGTGAAATTTTTCCAGAGATCGGCAGAGGGAAAGCAGCATCGAGTCCATCGACAGCAATCGCGGCTCTTCCCACCATATCGTGCGATGCGTAATGTGGAAAACTTTCTTCTGTGGGTTCTACACTATATTGCTGATGAGGCAGCTCTAGTTTGTTCACTTCGCCATCACCTCGGCATTGCAATCAGCAGACCAGCAGCCATGTGCAATGCCAAGCTTTGATGAGTACCAAGAAATCTCTCCTTGGGCCAAGGTTGTTTTCGTGCATTGCAGCAGGATGTGTCCACCATGGTTAGGCACTTGCTGATTTCCACCAATAACAACGCCAGAGAATGATGGGGCTTCTGAGGCTCACTCCAGTTGTCTTTGTGTTCCGAGGAGGAGGTCAGTGGCCATCGGGCACTCACGAGGAGGAGGATCAGCTAGTGCTAGGGGCCAGATGTGAGGATTTGAGTAAATTGAGTTATAGCTGAACGACTCCAGCAGAAATAGAATAATGGTTACTAACATCTTTGCCCTTGTCAACACCCCACTCCAGACAACCTTTCTTCCGGTGGAACCATCAGTCCGTGATGAGTGCCCCACCTGTCCACCGAACTCCCTCAGGCTTCCATTCTTCCACGAAGCCCTGCTAAGCAGCAGCAGAAGGCAACTTCAGGAACACCAGTTGGAATTTTACTGTCCCATCCGTCACAGGAATCGGAGTGGGCGAGGGGTGGACCATGGAAAGATCTGTTAACCTGGGGTGGGATTTTATGGTTTCCAAGACTGTAAAATCCTGCTACTATCTTTTATGCTTGACAATTTCCCCTCTCCCAGAGTCTTCCCCAATTCACCCCTCCCCCTCAATCAACCTGAGCCAAACCCCCAATCTCTTCCCCCACTTCCCTCCCAGTCTTACCTCTCCCGAGTCTTCCACATAAACTGCAGATCCCCAACTAGGATTCCAGTATCCTCTGACTAAGCCCCGGGTAACCTTTTAGTATCACTCAATCTCCCCTGACTCAAAGGTTGATGGCTCCCGGTCAGTGCCACTACCACAAGTTAGTTCACTTAATACATGAAGCCGCTCTGCAATTGCTGAGCTCCCATCAGAGGAGTGCTCACCAAGTGCATGCCTTTTAAAGCCAGTTATGATTTGTAAACGGGAGGGAGGGGGGAATCGCAGCAAGCTTTCCGGCTGACATAAAATGTAATTTTGACCTTCTCTCGCTATTTTCTGCTCCTCCTCTGTCCCTCAACCTGTCTGAAGCTAACAGAAAAGGAAAATCCTAGCCAGGGGCTTTAAAAAGAAAAGTTTTGGAAAGGAGTTGCAGTGGATAGGACCCAGGTCCTGAAAGTTCAAGCACCAGAATAGCGTGGAGAGGAAGGAGCTGGATCAGAGCAATGTTAGAGGATGAACGGCATGTTTTAGTCTGAGCTCCTGACTCATTAAGTATTATGTTTTACGAGCTTGTTACAAGCGATCATCCTTGCCTGGATCACTCAGCATACAAAAGCTCTGTGAAGTGCCCCAGAGTGTTTTTCCTGGAGGAGGAGCAGACCTTTGGTAGCTTAGAGATAAGTGCAGCGATTGCAGAGTGGGACTTGGGATAGTGGGCTCTGATTGGGGGTGCTCAGCCTTTGACTCGGGAACTGGGGTAATGCTGAAAGGTTACCGGGATCCTAATTGGGGAAGACCAGGCGGATGACTTGCAGTTTATGGGGAAGACTCGGGAGAGATTGGAGTGGAGGGGAGATGGCGGGGAAAATTGGAGGTTTGACGTGAGGGAGATCGAGAGTTGACTGCCCAGCATGCCAGGCAGTGGGTGGGATTTTACGGTTATGCTTATCCAGAAATCATAAAATCCTGTGCGAGGTTCAACAGACCTTTCCACGGACCGTCCTTCACCAGCTCCAATTCCCATGACGAGGGGGATAGCCAGAGTGCCTGAAGTTTCTCTACGTAAAAAGTCCTTTTTAATTGTTGGATTTCTCTTGGATTCAACTTTGTTTCTCTGCAGTGAAGTATTGACCTTTGTGTTGCCCTGCAATAAGGCGAACAAGATTTCAAATCAGTGTTACTGAGAATCGTGGACACAGACCATATTCCACTGTACTTTTGGCATAACACATTTGTTCTCCCATATGCTGCATCATGTCCCTATATTTTAATTGCTGTACCAAAGGCACAAAGATTGGTTGAGAGATTTCAGTGTTATCCTTAATATCAAATGGATTGTTTCTTGAAGCCTGAAACTGCTTTAATTTTAGCTTCTGCCATTTTGTTTTTCTTAAGATTGGGAAAAGTTGAGGGAACTGAAATCCTTGAATCTTTTAACAGTGCTGGAATTTTACAGTGGTCTGCGAATGCATTCTCTGGCTTTAAATTTATAAAGTCTGATTTTTGTTTTGTTGTTGGCTTTTTTTCATTTGGTGAACAGTTTTTTTTGCCAATAATTTAATATTGGATGATGAGCTTAGATCAAAAGTAAGCTGTGTTAAAATAAATGTGAATGTGCAGAATGATCTTTTTTCCCTTGTTGATATTGGAATCTATTTTAAAATTAGTTCTCAATTTGCATAGAGAAACCACGAATTACAACACAGCCACAGGATGCAGATGTAACATCTGGGAACACTGTGTACTTTACCTGCAGAGCTGAGGGTAATCCAAAACCTGAAATAATATGGCTGCGCAACAAGTAAGTTGATGCACAACATTTTTTGTTTACATGGTTATTAAAATGAAAGTCTGAAATGATGGTGTACAAATAGCTCAGTCATAAACCCAGTCGTGCGCACTGTGATTAGAGCTAAAGTTGCCAAGCTTGGCTTGGCTCAACTCTCTAATGTTCTCACAGTTACTTTATGAAGCCTGGCAGAATAGCAATAGCTGATCTACTTTGTTGGCTGTCATTGATAATTTAGTGACAATAGCTACCACTTATGATGGGGAAAATCATTTGAAATATGGTGCTTTTTGATAATGTTACAACAACTAAGTGTTCTTCTTGCCCTATGTGGTAGAGGATGAAAATGGGTTATTTTCATGCAAGGCACCAAAGGCAGTTAGTAAGTCAGTCTTGATGCATTTCATTTCACTGGCATTGCAGTTCAAACTTATCCATGCACCTGAAATTAAATCTATGCTCAAATTCAGTAAAGGGCTTAGAGTAAAATGAAGAACCAGGGAATGAATGGGACAAATGAAATTCAGCTACCATCTTGGCCAAAGTTTAGAATTTTGTGTTTCTGCTATATCAAATAAGATATATCTCTGCTCAAATAATCCAGATGTGCTACAGTTATTAATGGGAACACTTGTGTCCAGTCCTCTTTCAGATAGAAGAATTGATCTCAAACAAATGAGTGCCAACTTTGCTCAGTTGATGTCACTCTTGAAATCTGTGGGTTTAGCTCTACAGATTTCAGCGTGTAACCTGCAGTTCAGTTCAGCACTGAGGGATTTCTACATTACAAGAGGCAACAATCTTTCAAATCCAATATTAATCAAGGCATGATCTGTAACAAATTCCTTGACACTTTTCAGGATGCAAATTCCCCCTGTATTTTGGCTTAACTCCTTTCAATGAATAAAAATGAATCCCAACATTTTCCAATGTTTTCTAGCACCTACTTCCTCGTCTCTCTGTAATCATTTGTTGTGGTTCTCTTGTCATGAATCCAGTGCAACTAAACAGATTGGTAACCTCAGGAGCATTTCAATGGAACACAACATGTTTGCAAAACAAGGTAGTCCTGTGAGAAATTGAGGTTATTTGATAACTGACACACAAGGCAAGGCCCAAGTGCTTGTGTCAAGTTGCAAATTCCAGAGCCTGTGATGTGTTTGGAAGAATAAATGGTTGTTTAAACAACTCAACTGGATTACAGAAAAGTCATGGAACTTTATTTCACTCAAGATGCAGATATCCTGTTTCTCCATCCTGTGGCAAATACAAATGCTGAGACTTAGTTCCTGTCTTTACACATGGAACTTACTGACACAAATAGGAAATCACAAACAAATGAAATGCAGTATAATTTTGTGTTTGTCTATGTGGCAGTTATTCAGCCAAATGTGTTTTAATTATTTCAATCCCACTGATCTGTTTGATCCTTTGCTTACATATCTGAAGTCATTTTGCACTGCACCAATCTTTAACCTGATGTTTTGAATGTGGATTACCATCCCTCAAATCTTACCCAGAAAGGAAATGTCACTAATTAAAATGAATGGAAAGTAATTGAATAAATTGCTTCCCTTTAATAGTTACTGTTTAAACATTATTGTGGTGATTCCTGAGCTTGTTAATTGTGGATAAACCGTCATTCCATTGAGTATCAGCCACTGCGCTTATATAGAGATAGTCGCAAAGGAGGTTTTGAATCAATACCATGTGTAATGAAAACAAAATGTGCTGGAAAAGCTCAGTAAATTTGACAGCATCTGTGGAGAGAGAAGTAGAATTAACATTTGAGTCTTCAGATGCAGGTACCGTATACTGTATCCAGTGGCAACTAATAACAGAGGTCGAGTTCTTGCCTCTTTCACATCTCTTGTATTTTTTTTCACCAAAAAATTAAAATCCTTTAAATTCCACTGTTAAAAGTTTTATTTAAATTTACAATTACTAGGTGATGGATGCTTTTGCCCCCTTACAGCAATGCGTTAGATATGAAATACAACCCACGCTTAAACCTGCTGGATGATGGCACTTTAATGATTCAGAATACTCAAGAGGATGATCAAGGTGTCTACCAATGCATGGCCAAAAATGTAGCAGGGGAGGTGAAAACTCCAGAAGTTATTCTTCGGTACTTTGAGATACCAGGTGAACCTTCTTGTTTTAAATCCTGCCATTGGATGATGTGTGTGTATTGGGATGGTGGCTTTGGCACTGGTGTGGGTAAGGAGAAAAAAAACGTTTTTCTTCACTATCGTCACTTTTGCTCTTTACTCAATTACTGTCTGTTCACTCAGTCAAAAGAGCCTTGATATGCGCCCCCAGTCTTCAAATACACAGGCAGGCTGAGCCATAGACCATAATGTACGTTGACAAAAACCACATCTTGCATATGACAACAAAATTTCTCCTGTGAAATCCCCAAACTACGTAGTCATGCAGTTACAAAGCTTTGTGGCACAGATGTTTATTCAATTCCAGGGAACAGTTCAGTCTTGATTGATTGTTGAAAATTTTTTTGCAGCAGATGCAACTTTTCAACGAGCAGCTGAGTCTAAAATTTGGCATGAGTGGGCTGTGTTGGAAATCATTTAAAGCTTTTTCCCTCTCACAAAGAATTTTATATGTAATCATGCATGAGTGACCTCTGCACTTACCCCCAATCAGTTGTATTTTGACAGAATCTGAAAAGTAAGTCACGCAAAGGTGTAGCAGAAGATTGAATGCAGCAAGACCTGGATGCTTAGTTCTTAAGATTTTATAAAGTGAAAGAGTCTTAAGGGCTGATCTCCTTCTAAAATCTAGTCAAGTTTGCTTTAAGCTTTTAACTTAACTAATAGTAAATTGTAGTTTTATTGTCCTAATGGTAAGCCAACTCACTAGTTAGAACTTGTTCTCTATCCAGCAATTTCTGACTCAACTCACTGGAAGTTGAGCTGGTGTACAAAGAAGAGGCTTGGTAGATGCACAAAGCAAGTCACACAAAGTTGCATCTCAAGACTGAGTGCAGTGAGACTTAGTGCTTAACTATAGGAATTCAACGCAGTGAGGGAAAAGGTGCTTTTCTTGCACTTAACAAAAAGGAATGACCCAATAGTGGGAGTTGCAGGCAGCAAGACTTGAAACCTGAAGCCTGGAGGTATTAACTATAGAATATAGAACATTACAGCACAGAACAGGCCCTTCGGCCTTCGATGTTGCGCCGACCAACATAAAAAGCAATGCTCCTCCAAACTAAACCATTCCCTTCTCTTCCATATACTTATCAACTAACCTCTTAAACGCCACCAAACTTGGCGCATCTACAACTGCTGCAGGCAGGGCATTCCACTCCCGAACCACCCTTTGGGTAAAGAACCTACCTCTGATATCCGTCCTATAACTATCACCCCTTAATTTAAAGCTGTGTCCCTTCGTGCTAGCTAGATAAGCAGCTAGGTGAATTTGAAGTGTTTTCTCTCAACTGGGTCAATAGTTTGAACTAGTATCCCTGGTAGATAGGTAGACTCCTTGCCATTGATAAATGAAGTGCCTGCTTCAAAGCCTATTTATCTTCTGTGGAAAATCAGATCTCATGAGCTGTGCTGCACATGATAGTTGACAATTCTCCTTTGTTTAAAATGCTTTAACCAGCATAACTTCTCAATCATGAAAACTTTCCTTTGGGGTTTCTGTTTGGAGTCTACTGACCCTCAGTACAAGTATCATTGAAGCTGTAGGTCTTTGTGGATATAATGGAGCCACCATTCATAAAGCCAAAGTAAGGTGATAGATCTGTACTGGATACTGAATTTGTGGGAGTTTCTGAGCAAAGAGTTCATAGCGGTTGCATTAAAAAATTAGACAGCTTGACCTATATGCCTAATTCTAAAAGCTACACGTTCTTCAACATTCTACTTTGGAAGCAACATTGAAGTTTTGGGACTAAGTTTCCATTCAGTAGACTGTATAGAATTATTTTATATTTGATCAAATTTGTTTTGGAAGCTCAAAGATTCACAGTACATCATACTGTATGCAAGTTTTCAGAATTAGTTATAGATGTCAAGATCCCTAACATCTGCAAATTCTGACATGCTACACTTGGTTCTCAACTCCAAATCATCTATGTAAATCGTAAACAATTGCAGTCCCAAGACTGAGCTCTAAGGCACACCACTAGTCACTGATTGTCAACCAGAAAAATACCCATTTTCCCTCCACTTTTTGCTTTCTGTTAGTTAACAATCCTCTATCTGTGCTCATACATTATCCATAACAGTGAGCAGCTTTATTGTATGTAGCGGTCTTTGGTATGGCACCTTATCAAATGCCTTCTGGAAATCCAGATACATCACATCCACAGGTTCTCCATTGTCGCCTGCACATGTAATATACTCCAAGGCATCGGGAAGTGTAGACAGAGTCAGTGGATGGGGGGCTGGCTGCGTGATGGATTGGACTACATTCACCACCTTCTTGCGGTCTTGGGCAGAGCAGGATCCATACTAAGCTGTGACACAACCAGAAAGTTTATTTGGAAGCATGAGCTTTCTAAGTTCAGGATGTACATGTTGATTTAATTGTACAAAATATTGACTTAGAATGAAATCCGTTAGTCCGTTTGAAGTGAATTTAATGTTTTTCTTCTCTTTTAAATAGCTCTGCCTGCTTTTGTAATTCAACCACAAAACACAGAAGTATTGGTCGGTGAAAGCGTTACTTTGGAATGTAGTGCAACAGGAAATCCTCAGCCCCGGATCACTTGGACAAGAAGTGATGGGTCTCCTTTACCGCTGGATCCTCGTTATACCATAACTTCCTCAGGAGGACTTTATATACAGAATGTGGTACAAGAGGATGGTGGGCAATATACCTGTCATGCAAACAACAATCAGGACTCCATTCAAGCAAATGCATTCATCATAATTAAAGGTGTGTAATAGAAGTGCTATTCTTTTATTTAGGGAGCAGATATTTATCAAGTTAGGATGTATTTAGATCCATTTGAGCTGTGATACATTATATCTCTTTCAATGTACGTAGTTACAGAGGCCAAGAGGTTCCTGCAAATCGGCAAAGGTCAGTAATGGACAGGAAAAGCACCGTTGAAGCTTACAGCACTGATGGCTTTCTCTGCTGCATGGTGCAAAACTTTGGATGGGGGGGGTTTGAAAATAAAACCTTCGAGGATCAGGTCCCATAATGTATCACATCTGATTTGCCCGCCCCATCTGCAACTTAGACAGCAAAGGATTGCGACACCACTTTTAAAAGCTGCTCCAGTGTAGAGGCGAACGAAGCATTTCATCCGGGCACTTCCCCCAGATATGACCCCCTCCTTCCTGAGCGTCTCAGTCACCTGAGATCTGCTTGCCAGGTGCAAGCTTTGGGTGTAGTTGTAATTTCTGCAGTCATAACACCATGGATGGATTTTGTGACGGGCGGGGGAAGGGAAGGTGGGGGAGAATGTTTCTGATATAGGGACCTGATATTGATATGGTAATTTATTATAATGAATAATAATAAACACTCTGTCATTGATGGGGAGAAGGATTATCACATCACTCATTTACGCCAATGTTAAACGTGACGTTCCAGTTCTCCTGATATATTCTGCTCCCATTGCCGAACCCATTTTACATGACCAGGAGCAGAAAATCCCAGCCATTGTTTTCACAGCGCCAGAACAACCCATTCCACAGGTGTTATAGCCTTCTTCATCTAACCTCACCAACGTATCCTTTTATCCTTTTCATACTCATGTGTTTATCTAGTTTCTCTTTAAACAAGCCTATGCTATTCACCCCAACTGGTCCTTGTAACGATTGTTCTGTCCGCTCTGTGCAAAGGTGTGTCTCCTGAATTCTCTGTGTTGGATTTATGGATGACTATCACATATTTATCCCTTCAAGTTCTTATCTCATCAACAAATGGAAACATGTCCTCTATGTCTACTTGATAGAAATCTTTTAGGTAATGGAATATTTCAATCAGATCATTCGTCAGTCAAAAGCCCATAATGTCTGTTCAGTTTTTTCTATGGAGTAAACCTCTTAGTTGTGGCATAGTTCTAACAAATCCATTTTGCACCTTCTCCATAGCATCTCCGGTGCAGTTGGTGGCATAATGGTTAGCACTGCTGCCTCATAGCTCCAGGGACACGCGTTTGATTCCAGTCTTGGGTCACTATCTTGTCTGTGTGGAGTTTACATTTCCTCCTCCTCCTCCTCCTCACCCCACCCTGCCGTGTCTGCGTCTCCAGGTGCTCCGGTTTCTTCCCACAGTCCAAAGATATGCAGATTAGGTGAATTGATCATACTAAATTGCCCCTTAGTGTCCCAGGATGTATAGGTTAAGAGCATTAATGGTTACAAGTGGGTGGACTGGGTAGGATTATCTGTTGGTGAGTCAGTGCAAACTTGATGGGCTGAATGACTTTCTTCTGCACTATCGGAATTCTATGACTTGTATCCTTAGTAACTAAATGGAACGCAGAATTGTTCATAGTGCTGCAAGTCTGGCTTATCCAGGATTCTGTATGCACCACACAACTTTCCTGGTTTTCAGTTCCATCCTTCTCAGAATGCATTGTTTGCCTTGGTTTTTTTAAAATTCCTTTCTAATATTTGAATTATTTCATTTCATCCTAGCCATGTATGTATGTATTATTCTAGTCGAGTATGTACGTATGTATTAAAGTTGTGTTTTTTTTTAATCTGCCACTTTTTATCTGTAGCTCCACCTCAATTTACCATCCTGCCACAAGATCAAACTGTTGTCGAGGGCCAGGCAGTGGATTTCCATTGTGAAGCCGAGGGCAATCCTGCTCCAGCTATAGTATGGACTAAAGGAGGTAATAGGATGCACCAAGATAACTTACCGTCTAAATTCAGGCTTGAATTTGGGCTAAGCAACTCTGTCCAAACAAAAGCAAAGTCAGTTCATTGTTGTGTCTGATGTCAGCTGTTGGATTGTGGACAAATCTCATTTACTTGCTTGCTGTGTAGAATAAAACCTGTGCCCAATGTACTGAGTTGTGTTTATCATTAGCTAAACAGAAAATCTTAAATTTGATTTTGCTGACTGAGGGATTTAGTTTTCTTGTTCATGTAAGCTAATGGGAAAGACCAGCCAGGAATGTGTTGGAGTAGTTAAGTTTGGATGCAAAGGAGAAATGGATTAAGTGCTTCAGCAACAGTAAGGGCAAAATCAGGCAGTGTTATGGCAGGGGCTTAGAAAACTAATTTTTATATTTTTGTTCTGTCTTTATTTGGCTAAGTTGCTTTGCTTTTGTCCTAAAATAATTGAAATAATTTGCTGCTTCCGCGCGCGTGCGCCCCCCCCCCCCCCCCCCCCCCCCCCGTTTTTGCGATGTCAGTTGCAAATTGTGAAATGCTACTTTGACATTTTTGTGCTGAGTTCACTTTCACTTTATCCAGCAGACAAAGATCAGAAGGGAGTAATTTGCTCATGTATTTGTTTTCAGCCACAGATCATTATCCCAGAGGAGGCATCAGTTATCCTTTTTGTTTCTCTCCCCATACCATTTATAACAGGAACCCACTGGTTTTGTATGTTTACACACTTTGGATATGGGAATTATTGGCCTCGACTAAATTGCTTGGGTCACCACACACACTCCATAAACCCATGTGTTGCTGATATTGTTGACATATGTCTCTTCGAGTAATGAATGGGTTGACTTAGTGTTGTATTTTTTTTAAATCTTGTGCAAACAGTATTGCCACGCTGGTCATAGAAATCTGTTTAGTTCTTTAAGTGTAACAGAAATTCTTTTTGGCTTATAGGCAGTCCACTTCCTGGGGACAGGCGGCTTACAGTCCTATCCACAGGGACACTGAGGATTTCCAGAGTCGCCCTTCATGACGAGGGACAGTACGAATGTCAAGCTGATAACATTGTTGGTGCTCTTCGAGTTGCAGTCCAGCTAACTGTACAACGCCGAGGTATTCTTCAGATCCATTGCTACAAAATGAGTCACAAATTAATGTTATTAACTGTAAAGAAACTTATTGTTAAACAGTTTTTATTCATGAACCTTAGTGCTAACTTATAAGAAAAATGATGTTTGCTCTGTTTTGTTGGCCCTTGTGTTTGCTCCTTTTACATTTAATGTTGTTGCGCTAAGAAAAGACATTTGGGTCAAATGGATTCTTGAATTGAAATCTGAATTCCTAGTCCTCTATAGAATTAAATAGGATATACCAACAGTGATGGACAGGAAAAGACCATTCAGCCTGTTCCACAACAGTGACTTCTAGTGAATTGCAATATGTATATCCAATCTCAGCAAAAGCCAAGAGGCAAAGAATACGATAGAGCCGAGGCCAACAAGATATGAATCAAACTGCCGAACAAGTTTGGAAAGTTTTGGCTGTATTAGCTTGTTGGGCACAGATGTTTGGTAACTTCAGGAAGAAAATATCACAGTAAAGTTCCTAACTTCTTCTGTTTGGATCACCGTAACAACATTCTTTTATTCTCTTTCCTTACTGGGACCATCAGTAACACTGGTCATTACGAATGTCCCAGCTGATCTGACCGTGGCAGCTGGGTCTGATGTGCAGATTCCCTGCAGTTCTTTGGGTGAACCTGAACCAACTGTAACTTGGAGTAAGGTAAGTGCGAATCTCGATAAAACCTGTTTGTTGAGGTAAACCCAAGCCACTTGTTTAAAAAAGACCTTTTCTAAAGGGCCCCACGCATTAGAGGTGGCCTTACTCATTTAAAAAAAAGAAACTAAAATCATCATGTAGCAGCATATTTATTTTGAATGCTATTGATGAGCATTCTGCCTGATGGACAGAGTTATTAGCAACGCCAGGGACTCAGGTTCAATTCCCAATCGGGTCACTGTCTGTGTGGAGTTTGCACGTTCTCCCCATGTCTGTGTGGGTTTCCTTCAAGTGCTCCGGTTTCCTCCCACAGTACAAAGATGTGCAGGTTAGGTGAACTGGCCCCTTAATGTCAAGGGAGCCAGCTAGAGTAAATGTATGGAGTTATGGGGATAGGACCTGCGTGGGATTGTAGAGGGTGCAGAGTCGATGAGCTGATTGTCCTCTTCTGCACTGTAGGATTCTATAATTCTATGCTTTTATGGATCCTGGGTTTTACTAGGATGTGTACATGTTAGATGCTAGGAAGCTGGAATGACGAAAATGATTTAGGGTTTCATGTCAAGAGGGTAGGATGTTGTTACAGTTTCATAAAGCCCTTGTTCAACCGAGTCTGGAATATAAATTTAATTCTGGGGTTCATACCTTGGGGAATACATTACCTTTGAAAGGCATGCCGTGCAGATTTGCAAAAATGATATTGGAGCTAAAAGTGTTTTATACAGGTTACAAATGTGAGGTGATGCATTCAGGTGGGAGCTATAAAATGAATGGCAGAACCATCAGAACCATAGACACACAGAGAGACCTGGGAGTACAGGTCAACAGATCCTTAAAAGTGGCAGTACAGGTTGAAAAGGTAGTGAAGAAAACATGTATGGATGCGCAGCAAGTGCAGGCAAGCAGCCAAGTATAAAAGTTCGCAAATTAGTTAGATAAAATGTTGGTTCGGCCATCTTTGGAATACTGTATCCAATTCTGGTCACTACACTACCAGAAGAATGTGGAGCCATGGGGAAGTACAGAAAAGAGTTACCAGAATGTTGCCTGGCACGGAAGGTATGATATGAAGAGACATTGAATAAACTGGGATTGTTTTTCCTGGAAAAACGGAAGCTGAGGAGTAACCTTTATAAAATTGAGGGCCATAGACAAGCTGAGCAGTTGGAAACTTTTCCAAGGGCAAAAATTGCAATCACAAGGGAGCACAAGTTTAAGATAAAGGGGAAAAGGTTCAGCAGAGATGTTCAGGAAAGGTTTTTTTTACACAGAGGATGGCAGGAGCCTGCAATACACTGCCAAGTGAGGTGGTAGAGACAGCTATGTTAGTGACATTTAAGACTTATCTGGATAGGCACATGAGCAGGCAGGGTATAGAGGGATGCAGGCAGTTGGTCTAGGTAGGACGTACATGATCGGTGCAGGCTTAGAGGGCTGAAGGGCCTGTTACTGTGCTATGCTGTTCTTTGTTAGTTTGTAAGAACAGATTGCATATACTAAGATAATTTTCGCTTGAGTAATGAAGATTATGGATTGATTTAATTGAGCTATTGAAGATAGGAAAAGAATGCAGTCGCGTAAGCAAAAATAATTTACTTCCCCAGTGGGTTGTCCAGAACAAGTGGCCACAACCTGAAAATGAGAACAAGGCTTTTCAGGGATGATGGTTTGAGACAAATCGTATCCCCAGTACACCATTTGCTTAGAATTTTTAATCAGTGGCTTAAACAGTGGATAGTTTTTCCTGTGCTGTCATTGCATAGTTGCCTCTGAAGTCCCTCTCTATTTCTCACAATACAATCTAGGTGCTGTAATTTCTTCAGTGGGATGAGTACTGAACATCAGATAATACCTTTCTTTTCTGTATGGAATTTCTCATCAGGAGCTGGAACTTAATGTTTTCCTATGTGGTTTTCATGTGATATAGTTTGTTAAGAAGTTCTTTGGTTTGTTCGGAGGAAGTTCGATACTTCTGCAATGCATAATTATTTTTTTGTCTTTTCTACTTCCTCTGGTCTAGGCTTCTCTCTCTCTCTCTCTCTTTGTCTATCTCTCACCTTTCCTCCCATCTCTGCAAATCCACATGAATGTTCTAGGCTGCAGTCGAGCCCAAGGGACATTCATTATTCAAAAATGATGAAGTAAGTTCTGGCTCAATTGGTAGCACTCTTGCCTCAACGTTACGGATTCAACCTCAATTCTTGATGCAAAATATTATTTAAAAAATCTGGAATTCTCCCCAAATAAGCTGTTTAAGCTTGGTTAACAGAAAAAAAATCAAAAGTGAGATTGATAGATTTTTCTCTTGAGTAGGTGTATTAAGGTATATAAAAGGAGTGATGACAATTCTCCATGATTTAATTGGATAAAATGGGCTCGAGAAGCTAACCAGCTTCTGGATTGGTACATAGGAGTATGCAGTAATAGAAAAGTCTATTGCAGTGCACTTGGGCAATTTGAAACACAATAATGTACCTCTTAATCCTCTCGATTTCTTCTTTTGCCAACATATATAAGATACAAGCATTCTTCATCCTTAACCCTCATCATCCTAGTTATCTACGTGATAAGACTATTTCATTTTATTTGACCTTGCAGTTTCTCCTCCTTGTATAATATTCATGAATAGGAAATATATATTTTTCTACTTCTTGCATTCCAACAGTGGATTTTTTGATTCTTCCTGAAACAATTTATGATAATAACACTGCCCAGGAATGGTTTTCCCTACTTCAGGCCTCCACTAACTAGCATCTGCTCAAATCATTTACTATGGTAGATTTGACTATGACTACAGTGGCTGAAGTCAATACCAAACCATGTCATAAACAACTCTGCAGTACAAACATCTGCCTTTCAACGAACTGAGACAAATCGTATCCCCAATACACCATTAGCTTAGAATTTTTAATCAGTGGCTTAAACAGTGGATAGTTTTTCCTGTGCTCTCATTGCACAATTGCCTCTGAAGTCCCTCTCTATTTCTCAATACAATCTGGGTGTTGTAATTCCTTCAAAGTGGGGTATGCACTGAACATCAGATCATACCTTTCTTTCCTGTATGGAATTTCTCATCAGGAGCTGGAATGTTTTTCTGTGTGGTTATCATGTGACACAGTTTGTTAAGAAGTCCTTTGATTTGTTCAGAGGAAGTTCGATACTCCTGCAATACATAATTATTTTTCTCATCTTTTCTGCTTCCTCTGTTCTAGGCCTCTTTTTTTTCCCTCTCTCTCTATCCCCCCCCATTCTTTTCCCTCCCACCTCTCCAAATCCACATGAATGTTCTAGGCTGCAATCGAGCCCAAGGGAAGTAAGTTGTGGCTCAGTTGGTAGCACTCTTGCCTCAAAAGTTATGGATTCAACATCTGTTCCAAGAGCTCCCGGCAGTGGAATTACAGGGAGATGGGACGGGGGTAGGGGGACGGGGGTAGAGGCTGTGGCTGTATAATGCCATGGATGTCTTGCTCGCTTGCTCGCTGCCTATCTGCCTGCCCCTTCACCACTATTTTACCAGCAATGGGGAAGGCTTGCCTTCCTCTGGGCCGTTGAAGTCCTGCCACGCCCAATTGATTCTGCCCTAAAAGCTTTCACTGCATGGCCTGGTTGTGGCATAGGGATCCTTTTGAAGATCCATGACTTTGCCATGTCCTCCTTCCAAAAATTATACTTTCTTGACTAAAAGCCCTTTAGGGTGTCCTCTGGTCGTGAAAGCCACTATATAAGTACAAGAGGTGGCATGTGATTATGCTGCCTCACAGCACTGGGGATCTGAGTGGATTGCCATGCTAAATTGCCCTTAGTATCAGGGGGATTAACAGGTTAAATGCATGGGGTTGCAGGGGTAAGCCCTGTGTGGGATTGTTGTTAGTACAGGCTCAATGGGCCAAACGCCCTCCTTTTGCATTGTAAGGATTCCTTTTTTTAACATTTTTTTTGGGTATTGGTGCCATTTTAGAGTTACTTAAGTCATTTGAAGATAGGTTATTAGACGTTTTGTTATAAGTGTTGATGTTACCTATGTATTCTGGCCTCAAGATAGGGAGGAAGATGATGAAAGGAAACTGAATTAATTTGACTAACTTGACCGTGTCTATGAATCTGCTCATTACACAGAAATGGTGGCTCTCAAAGAAGAATGTCTTACATTTCAGACTGATACTACTTGATTTTGTTTGCATTTAATCATTTGAATGCTTAACTTATCCAGTTACCAATTGAGCCACGAATGATTATTTGAGTAAGTTATGAATTTTCTGCCTATAGATGGAAGTGTGGCGTTCAGAGATGTGGACCTTGAGATATGTTTCTATGGTGTGCTTTGATGTCAGGGAGGCCTTTAACGTGCAAGATTTTTAATTAAATAAGTCACTAAATTTTGAGAATTAACTAACAATAACCAACTTTGTTAGTTATTTACATTTGCATACTTTCAGCCTTGTTACCATTTAGCAGTGATCTGTGTATTTTGCTGTTATGTCCTGGTAACACTGTTACACTAGAAAATCTCAGTCAGATATATTTCCTCAATTTTGCAGCCCTAAACCTGAAGTGGTCATTAATCTGGTTTTACACTTTTTGCAAGCCTTGGTTCAGTCAAAAAATACAAATCTACCGTTGCATGTTGAGTGCCTCTAATCTGCAGAAGCTGTCAGTCGATAATCTGCTAAGTTATATCAAAACATTAGCTGAAAGAATGCAGGCCCTGTCAGGACTGTGTAAGTATACATTAGTGACGCAATGTTTTCAATATAGGACGGAATTCAGATTACGGAGAGTGGAAAATTCCACCTTAGCCCTGAGGGATTTCTTTCAATTCGCGATGTTGGACCTGCAGATCAAGGGCGATATGAATGCGTAGCCAGGAACAGCATTGACCATTCTGCTGCTAGTATGCTGTTGACTGTGGTTGGTAAGTTTAATAAATGGTCTTGCGATAATTATGATGTTACTATTGTTAGTTGATGAGACCATCTAGATGATTTTTTTTCCATTTTGTTAATCAAGTAGTGAAACACCAGGATGCCGTAGGCACTTCCTTGCCCTTCCATTCCCTTTTTGATTTGCTGTTTTTATTAAATTTTGCATTTTTCATTTGAATGCTTGAGTTAAAAACCAAGACCTGGGTTGTCTCCTCAGGGTTGAAGCTTGACTACAATGAAGATTGTGTTGTGTTAAAATAAGTAGCCCAAAATAAGCAAGCTATTAGCATTTTTGGAGTGAATGTGTGGAAGTTTTTATTCAAAGGGGAAAACCTACTGTTGTTGATGCAAAATTAAAATGTTGCTTAAAATGCCGCAGTTATGTCTAACTCCCTGTTATCCCACCAGTCCCAGACATTGTTCGAAGTGGAGACACTTTTGTCGAGTCCTCAATCAAAGAAGCTATTCATAGTGTTGACAGTGCTATCAACTCCACTCGCAGAGATTTATTTGAAAGGTAAAATAAAGCTCTACTGATATATCACATATCCTGCTGGTCTGTTGAGCATGCCTCTGGAATTTTTTTCAAAGTTTGGATAATGGTTTTTGACTGGTATGCAGAATTTTTTTGTTTTAATTCTCGTACCTTTGGAATTTTCACTTGTGGTTCCCTCTACTCCCCGCCACCCACAGCCCCCCACCAAAAAAAGTGGTTCTCAGCTGAAAGGTTATTGGAAATTATTCATGCTAACAAATCACTATCATTATTACTTATTCCAGAAGTACTTTTATAAGTTTCCCATCCCTTTGAGACGTACGTTGTTTACCTATTCAGCAGCCCTCATAGGCTCCCAGTTATATCCAAACCTATGAAATACACACTTGTATTTATTGTCAGGAAAGAATAAACTGTTAGTGATTTTTTTTTTTAAGATGTCATCGTGGGCGGCGCAGTAGTTAGCACTGCTGCCTCATGCCAGAGACCCAGGTTCAATCCCTGACTTAGGTGATTGTCAGTGCGAAGTTTGATCATTCTCCCTGTGCCTGTGTGTTTTTCCTCCGGGTACTCCGGTTTTCTCCCACAGTCCGAAAGATGTGCTGGTTAAATGCATTGGCTAAATTCTCTGTTAGTGTATCTGAACCGGAGTGTGGCAACTAGGGGATTTTCACAGTAATTTTATTGCAGTGTTAATGTGAGCCTACCTGTGGCACTAATAAATAAACTTTTAAATGAATGGAATGACATAAATAAAACAATTGTGTTCAGAAAAAAACGTATAACCCATGGAATTGGGCTTGATATGTAAGGTGTGCAAAAGAAAACCCCATTCTGTAATAAGTGAAGAGAAATGAAGTGCTGATGAGTAATAGAGTGTAGAGTGCTGGGTTGAGTTTGTCCAAGTATCTTGTGGGTTTTTTTTTTGTAATTGCCTCATTACTTCAGCCTTCGCTGTGTGTTTGTATGAGATTTTGGTTAACATGAAAATGTGACGTTTCTTTCTAAAGTCAGAAGTAGAGTGATTTGCCCGCCCTTCCAAGTTGAGATGTGGCAGCTGGAGCTTTAGTTTACCAAAAGTCCTGCGGTCACATTGGGAGCTAGTACATTGTTCAGTAAGTCTACTGCTTCCATTAAGACAGCCCAGAGTAATGTAGGTCATAAGGGAAAACAACTTTGTGAGAAGCAGATGGGGAACGAGCCAAAGTCAGGAAGTGGAATAAGAGAGAATCGACAAGAAGAAATGTGTGTTTAGAATTTTCCATGCATCATTGCTTCCACATTGTGCACTCTGCTCCGTGATTTCTTTCATATATTCCACTGAAATGCATTCCACACATTTTGTAACTCACGATTAACAACACATAGACTGTTCATTTGGTCAGAGTGGTTCATTTTAACATAAAATTGTTTTATGACTTTTAGGGCCTGATTTTACCATTTTCATTCGAAGTGCCAAATCTGGGCGTGATCAGATCAGACTTAAAAATCTGCTTTCCAGGTGCCCCCATGTGCACGCAGCCATCTCCAGTCCCATTTGCGCTGTGGGCGGGTCTTAGCGCGGCCGAAACGATCGGAGCTTTGAACTGCGCAGTTGGGGGAAAAAAAAATTTGAAAAAACGCACCCGTGTCAGCTCACTCCCGGGCCGCAAAAAGCAGAGAAAGCAGCCTGGGAGCGAAAAGCAGGAGTGATGGCCCCACAGACATCACTGTTCTCCCTTATCCAACACCCTCTCGCTATGCAGACCGATCACCACCCCGTCCCCCTCCCATCCCTGCCGATGGCCTCAGAATGGCAGCAGACCCCCCCCCCCCCCAACCCAACCAGAAATCCATCTGCCCATCCCACCTCCTACTAGAGATTAATCTGCACCCCCCACCAGTGAGCAATTGCCTCCCCACCCCCTGCCGAGAATGGTCTAGCCTCACTTCCTCTCTTCTCCAGAGGAACATCTGACCTGCCTTCTCCTCCCCTCCATCACAACACAACAATCAACCAAAGAATGATCCGGTCCAACCCACTCCCTCCTACACTGATCTGAGTCAGTTGGAAACGATGAACGCACTCTTCAGAAGCTGAACCGCCCGATTTTACTCAGCAGGTTCGTTATGGCACTGTTCCAGATCGGCGAACGTGGGTTAAAGGGGGAAATGCTGATAAAGTTGAGCAGGCAGTTCATTAATTCAACTTAAGTGCATGCAAATATTGCACCCATTTCAAGCACAAATTGGATTGCCCCATTCCCAGATTTCGGTAAAGTGGCAATCTGCGTGGACATGGGTACGGATCGCGATAATGGCCTCTCACCCAACTTTACCACATTTTCACGCCTGAAAACGGGTGCGAGGCAATGGTAAAATAGGGTCCCTAGATTCAGCTCGCATAGGGAAAAATATTATGCAGATCAGCAAGAGCATCAAAAATGAAGACTTTTGTCACTTTCTGTGTTTACATTTGTTTACCCTGTTTTCTTATTTAACAGTGTCTCCTTTTTTTTTCTTATCTTTCTAACCATGTTGGACGATATAGCGCAGGTATAGTATCAGCTGTATTAACATTTTATCTGTTCTATAAACTTCCCTTGTACCAAATATTTTTGATGCAGCATGATTTGATGCTATACATCTGTTAATTTTCTCCTTTAAATTACATTTTAATCTTTTGATGGCCAGAAGGTGTTGCATAATTTAACAACAGTACGTGGTTTGAGGCCACTTGATGCAATCTGCTTTGTGTTATGTTCAGTGTTTTGGCCTTTGTACTTTATTACATAAAGACAGTCTTTCTTTTAAACATTTATCCACCTTCTTTCAAAGTTTATTTATTTATGAATGTAACTAGAAAAAAATAAAGGTACAAAAAAAATTGCCCTAATGCACTAGAGCAAGGTAGTTGAACAAGCAGATACAGTTTCAAGATATTTCTTTCTGTCTTAAAGGAAATCAGAATATATTAAGCTAAATTATATTTATACAATCCCAGTTCTTTGCCAGGTAAACAAAATCAATGGATTGTTTGTTAAGGGAACACTAATGAGATGTTCATTGTCTAAATGTTGCTCACTCACAGAAGGCCCCAAACCCCAAATGAGCTGCTTGCCTTGTTCCGATATCCACGACTACCAATTGTTTTTGATCTTGCACGAGCGGGGGAAATTTTTGAACGAACACTGCAACTCATTCAGGAACATGTCAATGATGGCCTGATGGTTGATTTGAATGGAACAGGTCAGTATACCTGTGGTTGACTTCAAGTTGAAATACTTTTAAACAAACAAACATTGCCAGTAGCTTACTGTTCAAAGGTTACCTTTCCTGAGGCACGTGTTAATTTGTAATTTAACACGTACAGTGTTGTTTCCCCACAAAGCTGTTCTTTCTAACAGGCTCAGCTGACATTTAACCCTCGACCAATGATTAAGTCGGCTAATGTGGTCCATGATTCTATTGCTGTCAGTGGAATGTCCCTGAGTACAAATTGTGTGCCACGATTCAATCTTAACAGTAGTAACCACTCTATAAAAGGGGTTTTGAAAGAATTTTATCTGAGTTAATCAATCTTACCGAATTTTCACGCTGGTTGGTTAGTGTGGCACTCTAATCATCCGGGCTCAGTTGCCTGAACGGCCTTGCCGGTGGAGGTCCTCATTGACAAGGATCTCATGTGCACCAGATGTGATGGCCCTGCCAGTCCGTTGAGGCTCACCTGGGTGGTTAGGGACAGGGTGAGCAGTAACCCTTGGCAGTACTAGTCTGGCATTCTGGCACTGCCCACTGGGCACCCTGGAGCTGCCTGCTGGGCATGGGACAGTGCTAAGAAGTGAGGAGGGTGTGGAGCCCAAGGGGAGGGAGCTCATTGGAGCTGAACACTCTAAGTATAGTGAAATTTGATTTCTTTTTCTCTCACCAAAAAAATGGGCAGGATTCTCTCCCATTTTCACGCTTGTTCGGCACTTAGAATTTTTTTATAAGTTCACCCCCATAGTGTTTTTTGTTACCACTGGAAAATCTCAACATGCTGCACTATCAGTGACATGTTTTCAAATGTGGCCACTTTTGTGCTGTAGGAACATCTCCAAATTTGCACAGCAGACTCCCACAAAGAGCAAAATAGACCAGGCAGTTTGTTTTTTTTGTAATGTTGATTGAGGGATGAATATTGACCAGTATGGCAGAGATACCTCGCTGTCATTCTTCAAAGTGGTGCTATGGGAACTTATACATCAGTTTGAGAGAACAGGCGGGCCAACAGTTTAGCATCTCATCTGAAAGGTGCACCTCCTGCACAAGCTCAGTCTAAGCTGGGCTGTCAGCCTTGGAGTTCTTGTGCTTAAATTCTGCTGTGGGACTGAAAGTCACAACCGTGTGCTTTGGGATATACTGTGGATGTAAAAGTTTCAAATTTAAAGTTTTCATTTTTGTGTTGAAATTTTTTGATGACATCATCTTTTGCCCTTTCATTGCAGTAAATTCATGTGTTTCTTTTCAGTTTTGAGAGTTAAGTAAGTATCATTGCAATCATTTCCCTATGGAATTAGGTGAAAATGCAGTATGCTTACAGACAAGTTTCTGTCATCAGTCCAATAATGTTTCACAGCGCATAACCAATGTCATGCAAAGAAGATGAGTATTGTCATTAGATTCACTCCATTGCATGATAAAATTGGTGCAGTTGGTAGCATTTGATTGAGAGTCAAATTTCAAAATAATGGCCAGCATTTTGTGCCTATGTTTGTCGCAGGCTCAAAAACAGTGACATGGGTGCAAAAAAGAGTTGGAGTGCCCGGAGAGTCTGGGAATTTCTTTTAAATAGATCAACATTTAATTATGGTGCTTCCCCCTGTCCAACATTGCTGACTTTTTCTGGTCCTGCCCTGCTGGCATGATAGTGCGGGTCACATCTCCAGATTTCTTTCTTCCAAGCGCTGCTCAATATAGTGAGAAAAGCTGGTCGTGCGGCAATCAAGCTACACATTGCTTTCCTCGTCTGACCCAGGTCTTAGAAGAAAAAAGGGAAAAGTCCACTTAATGACATTGTTTGAGGAAACTTTGACCAATTACCTTAAGGCAATACTGTGTGTTTTGTTTTAATATAACTTCCATTTCAAGACACATTCAGGGAGAAAAATGCAGCTTACTGTGCATCCCACAATCTTTTGCACACTTTGCCCTTGCAGCTCTGAGATTTTTTGTGGTCCCATGAATTGGAGGATTGGGAGAATTTACATATTCTCCATATAATGATTTTAGGGTGGCATGGTATGGTACATTCATTGGTACCTGATTTTTTTTTTGATGATGGCTATTGTTTATTTCATCCAAGGGCTCTCAGGAAACAAAACAAAAATATTGCACTGTAATATATTACAAAAGCATCGACTTGGCCAATATTATTCCAAAATCTTTGGAGATTAATAGGGGGCTTTGACTGCCCACAACAAGCTTCACACTCTTCAACACATTTTATTATATAAATGAAGTTGGGTTTGTGTAACAACACCATCTCTGGATTCTGTTAATTTTCTTTAGAAATGAACAACTATCTGATTTGGAAGCTGATTAGAATTCCTTGGTGTTTTGAACTTTAACCAAAGTTAGGTAAAATATTTACCTTTATCTGAGTAAAAGCTAAACTTTTTCCAACAAACTACTGGCTGTAACATTTTTGTGTTTTGAATTTTGTATTTAAACAAAGGAATCATAAAGCCTGACTGAGAAAGGGGAAGTATGCATCCTTAATTTTGCACAACATACAACTCTGAAAAGGTAAATATTTTACCTAGGTTTGGTTGAAGTGTATTATTAAGCTCAAAACAACAAGAGATACGAAACAGCTCCAAAATCAGAATGTTGACAGTTTCTATCTTCCTGTGATCCCTGGCTGTAGTCTATCTTCCTGTGATCTCTGGCTGCAAGCTGTACAATATCACTAAGATAAATTTTGTCTTCACTGGAATTCACAAGCTGTGTTTGTTTACCTTCCCGTGTTGTCAAGATCTTTGTCCCGAATGTATTCATAAGTATGTTGCAATGAGCCCATTGTGTGTTTATTGTTAAGAAATGTGAGCAATCTCATTGCAAATGTCTTACCGCGTGATGGTGGTCCTCCCAGTTCCCTCGCATTTCCTGACTGCTCGTGACTACAGCTATTTTCCATTTCATTAATTTTAGTTTTGCATTCATGTGGTTCTGTTTGTGGACTTGGGTGTGAATTCTCCAATCAGAGAGCTATCTTTACATCTCCCAATTCTAATGTTAGATTAATCATGTTCTTATTTCCTAACCCCATTTCTCAAACTCAAGAGTTTGGTAGTTGTTCAAATATTTGCGAGATGACAACTGCCGTTTATTTGGGAAAGGTGCTGAAACACATTAGTGAAGCAATTTCCATGAAGTTTTATTCTTGAATGAATTTTGAGAGTTTCTAATACTTCCAGTTGTTCCCTTTAATTAGCACAGAGTGATCAAATCAATTAATTGTTTCAAATCATCAATCTTGTCAGAGTTTTCCGTGTGCTCATTTCCAGTGAGTGTTTTTAGTCACTGTTCCTTGTGGACTTTGCTCTTGTCTTGCAGTTACTTAGCACAACTCCCTGGGTTCTTGATGCAAATTGGAAACGACAGCAATTGGCAAGCTATTGTTAACAGGGAAACATGGGGGCAATAATGGTCTCAGCAGAACTGGCAATTGGCAACCTGAAGCTAAAGTAAAAGGGTACATTTGGATTTCTGTTGATCCTATAAAAGCATGTGGCACCTTTTAAGCAAAGGATGTTGAAACTACCACAGTATTTTTAAATAAAAGGCAACACGAGAAAAGGTTTATTTCCTTGTTTCCCCAGTTTTTTGGCTGTCAAGATACATACAGAAGTGAGGATTTGATGGTTATCTGTTTGCTTAGGAGTTGGAATGTTTTGAGAAGTGCACCATTCACATTCCTGAGGATGAAAGTAGCAAATAAAGACTTACCTTTTCAAAAATGCATTTAATTTGCATTTAAATGTTATATATTTAGTACATTTAGAGTTGTATTAATGACTATACAATTTGTAAATTGTAAGCAGTGTGTTTTGGTTTGGAAATAGCTAACGTGCCTTACTATATTTTCAGTTAACTGAAACATGATACACCACAACTGCCCTTTATGTAGTACTTTTAACATAGAAAAATATCCAAAGGCTCTTCGCAAAGGTGCAAAGAAAACAAGGAGATGCCAAACCAAAAGAGAGGTTTTAGAAAGAGCGTTCCGGGGTATTCTACCAAAGTGATTGACAGAATGGCTGCTGTTGATGTGTTAAGGGACTGGCTGACGTGAAAAAAGATGAAGCCAGAAGAATATGAGAATTCAGCAGATGGCATAGTGTTTAAGAGAGTCAAAGAAAGAGTTTTGAGCTGGGGAAGGTTTTGACCACCAGAAGGAGAACTTTAAATTTGAGGTATTGGGATACTAAGAACTGAAGACCAAATGAATTTGCCTGTGACATTTTACAAACAGAATTTGCCTGTGACATTTTACAAACAGAAGAATTTTGTATTTAAAGTGTTGGGATTTTTCTGTACAGTTGATAGTGGATATTTGATTTTGCTTTCACATGTGTTAAACGTGATTTTAATTTGCTTTTTCTTTCAATAGGTTTTCGCTACAATGACCTTCTGTCTCCAAGATTCCTGAACTTGGTTGCAAATCTGTCTGGCTGCACTGCCCACCGCCGAATCAATAACTGTTCTGACATTTGTTTTCATCAGAAATACCGATCGCATGATGGGACATGCAACAATCTTCAGCACCCCATGTGGGGAGCTTCCCTTACAGCCTTTGAGCGCCTTCTAAAATCAGTCTATGAAAACGGGTTTAATCTGCCAAGAGGAATCAATCGAAACCAGTTTTACAATGGATTTCCTCTCCCTCTACCTCGCCTCATTTCAACCTCTCTGTTAGGCACTGAGACCATTACGCCTGATGACCAGTACACGCACATGCTGATGCAGTGGGGTCAGTTCCTCGACCATGACATAGACCTGACTGTTGCAGCACTCAGTCTTTCCAGGTTCTCAGATGGTCAGCACTGCAGTTCTGTCTGCACAAATGATCCACCGTGCTTTCCTATCTTGATCCCTCAAAATGACCCCAGAGTGCGTAATGGGGCGCAATGCATGTTCTTTGTACGCTCAAGCCCTGTCTGTGGAAGTGGAATGACATCTTTGTTAATGGAGTCTGTGTATCCACGTGAACAGATCAATCAGCTGACTTCTTATATCGATGCCTCCAATGTCTATGGGAGCTCAGATCAGGAAGCTGAAGAAATACGTGACTTGGCCAGTCAGCGAGGCCTGTTAAAGCAAGGGATAGCCCATCGATTGGGGAAACCCCTTTTACCATTTGCTACTGGTCCACCAACTGAATGTATGAGAGATGAAAATGAGAGTCCCATTCCTTGTTTCTTGGCTGGAGATCAACGTTCCAATGAGCACATGGGTTTAACTAGTATGCACACAGTCTGGTTCAGGGAGCACAATCGAATCGCCACTGAGCTGCTAAAATTAAATCCACATTGGGATGGTGAGACAATCTATCACGAGTCACGCAAAATAGTTGGTGCCCAAATGCAGCACATAACCTATAGCCATTGGCTACCTAAAATCTTTGGTGACGTTGGAATGAAGAAGTTAGGAGACTATAAAGGCTATGATCCGAATGTTAATGCTGGAATAGTGAATGTATTTGCCACTGCGGCTTTTAGATTTGGGCACACGCTTATCAACCCTATCCTTTACCGCTTGGATGATACGTTTCAGCCCATTCCTCAAGGTCACCTTCCTCTTCACAAAGCATTCTTCTCTCCATTCAGGATAGTGAATGAGGGTGGCATTGACCCGTTGCTGCGAGGTTTGTTTGCTGTACCAGGGAAAATGCGAGTCCCAACAGAGCTGGTAAATACAGAACTAACTGAACGACTTTTCTCCATGGCACATGCAGTGGCACTGGATCTAGCTTCTATAAACATTCAGAGAGGTAGAGATCATGGGATCCCTCCTTACAATGATTACAGAGTCTACTGCAACCTCAGCTCGGCTCATGATTTTGAGGACCTAGAAAATGAAATTAAGAATCCACGAATTAGAGAAAAGCTCATGAAGTAAGTGAAACTGTTTTAATAGCTAAAATGTTAACAGATGTCATTAGTAATACTTTTGTCTTGTAAATACATCAATTATTGAAAGATTGCTGCCCCCCTTTGCCCAGCCGATTTTTACAAGGACGGGGAAGCCTTGTCACCTTTAATGACAGAACTTTATTTATATCTTGTTGACTTGTCTGGCAGCTGACCAGTTGGTTGACTGTCAGGGCAGCAAGGAGAGATAAGGCCCATCAAGGCAGATGGAAATAGACCCACTGAGCTGGGGAAGGCTGAAGACTTCCCCAAAAGGCTGGGGTGGGGGTAAGAACCACATAGAAACCGGTGGCACTCATATCCAATCTACTACAGAATTTTTCAATCCCTGGGGTCACTCTTGTGACACCAATTAATTTCAAATTAGGCTCGCATTTGTATTATAGGATCCCAATTTAAATAGCTTTATAAATTCGTTCATGCCAAGTTGGAGACGAGTTACGCGCCTTTCACATTTTAAGACCCCAGCCCTCCTCTGCCGGTTTTGGGTAAAAATAATATTGAGACCAATGATGTGACAGCATGGTTTAAGAAGGTCCATTTTTATTAATGCTTGCAATTATCCTTCATTCCCAGTAGATTGGATTGATTGATCCCAGATATAAAAGCTAAATGGAGGCCAGCATACTCCCAAAAAAATTTTTGAGTGCCGAATTCACACAGAAACTGGAATGAATCTCACTTTTCTTAGTGGGATTTTCAAAACAAATCTCCCACGCTTTGAGCATTGCAGAGTGCACTAGCATAAAGCTGCTTAAAAAAAAATCAGTGGGTAGGGCCTGTTCCTGATGGAGAGACCGGCAGTGTAGCACTGAGCGGGTCACTCTGCATGTGCTGACCCATCAGCACTTAGATCGGTGCATGCATCCTAGTCTCGCACTGCCAGTTAGGGTTTTACAAAAATCCAACACTATTGTGGTTACTCCTCAGAAAATGTTATGGAGGGACTTGCACTCGAGTTTCCCAGATTTTTAATTCAGGCCACTGATTACTACACTGCCATAACTGCTACTCTCCTGTACCACGAAAATAGAATATAAGGAGCTGATTTAAAACGTCAGTATTTTTTGGCTTGCCAAATGCATATATAAACAAAGAACAAAAAATAGCAAATGTTAAAATCTGAAGCAGCAAATGTTGAAAATGCTAGCAAGCCAATAAGTATTTGTGGAAAGAACAGATGTATTACTATTTCAGGGTGTAGAGCCTTTGTCAAAACTGTGAGAAATGTTTCTCTTTCTCATTGATTCTTACAGCTTATATGGTACACCCTTGAACATAGATCTGTTCCCTGCATTATTGGTAGAGGAGTTGATCCCTGGAACCAGATTGGGACCTACACTTCTGTGCTTGTTGGTTACACAATTTAAACGTCTTCGTGATGGCGATAGGTAAGCTGCAACCAGCATAATATTGGTTTGTTCTGTCTATTTTTAATGAAGAAGTGGGGTGATGATGATTCACTAAGCACTACTGTGATGATGCCCTGCTGCAAACTAATCTGGCTCCTACTTGAGCACTTCATGCACTCGGCACCTGGGTCCTCATCTGGCTGGTGGGTAAGAGAGCAATAAACCCCCATGCAGGATCCCAAGGTGGGTGAGGTGTTGGGGGGGGGAGGGGAGGAGATTTTTGTGGGTTGTGGAGATACCATGGCAAATGATGTAAGTCACTGCCAATGCATGCCACCTGCTGTAGCCAGTGAATTATTTGAGCACCTTGATTTTTACAGCAGCGTTGAGGGTGCAGGGACCCTCGGCGACTATTGGGGTAAGTACATTGCTGTTAGCAGCTAATCAAAGACAAATTAATCACAAGTATGGGGGCGAAATAACATACATTGGTGCGAATAAAAATGCCTTCAAGATGAGAGATAATGTAAAAACACGCAAATATGAGACTTTAGAGTGCCTAAATATTCTATCTAGCTAGTGTTGCTTTTCATCCATTATCATCTTAGTGCCACCATAGCTTCTTGCCATCTCAATATCTCCCCAGGATGTACACTGGAAGTGGAGATGGCCAGCTGCCTACCACACCCCGTGGCCTGTGATGCCCTTGGCGATCCTGGAGAGCCTGGATCTTGAAGGCTCTGGCCAGCTTTCAAGTGTCAGGGACGTATCCATGCCATCTTCGTCAGCCCGCTGCCCCTGAGGTGCCCTGGTGTCAGGAAGGGGGAGTCGAAAGCTGGAAGGAAGTCCAGGGTGGAAGTCCACGGCTTGAGCTCTTCCTCATTCCTTGTGGTTACTGTAGTTTATTTTATGGTATGGCGGTGCTTCTGCATTGGCATCATCTGGCCCTAGAGGACCATCTGAGTTCTTGCCATGGTGGCCAAGCCCTCTGTGATGGCCTCTGAATAAGAAGTCTTAACACCAGGTTAAAGTCCAACAGGTTTATTTGGTAGCAAACATCACTAGCTTTTGGAGCACTGCTCCTTCATCAGGCGAGTAGGAGTTTTTTTCACAAACAGGGCATATAAAAACTCAATTTACACAATAATGATTGGAATGCGAGTCTTTCCAGCTAATGACGTCTCAAAGGTACAGACAATGTGAGTGGAGAGAGTGTTAAGCGCAAGTTAAAGAGATGTGCATTGTCTCCAGCCAGGACAGTTAGTGAGATTTTGCAAATCCAGCCAAGTCGTAGGGGTTACAGATAATATGACATGAACTCAAGATCCCGGTTGAGGCTGTCCTCGTGTGTGTAGAACTTGGCTATCAATCCCTGCTCGGCAACTCTGCATTATCGTGTGTCATGAAGGCTACCTTGGAGAATGCTTACCTAAAAATCAGAGGCCGAATGCCCATGACTGCTGAAGTGTTCCCCTATAGGATGAGTACAGTCTTGCCTGGTGGTTTGTTGAGCAGTGTTCGTTTATACATTGTCGTAGCATCTGCATGGTCTCTCTAATGTACCATGCTTCGGGGCATCCTTTCCTGCAGTGTATCAGATAATCAACATTGGCCAAGTTGCAAAAGTATGTACCATGTACCTAGTGTTCATGATCCGGCACATCTTGCAGAGGTTGCTGTGGCAGGGTTGTGTGGTGTCGTGGTCTTTGTTCCCCTGAAGGCAGGCTGGTTTGCCATAGACAATGGTCTGTTTGAGGTTGTACGGTTGTCTGAAGGCAAGAAATGGGGGTGAGGGAATGGCCTTGGCGAGATGTTCATCTTCATCAATGACATGTTGGAGGCTCAGGAGGAGATGTCATAGCTTTTCCACTCCAGGAAAGTATTGGACAATGAAGGGTACTCTGTCTACTGTGTCTGTATTTGTCTTCTGAGGGAATCAGTGCGATTTTTGCCTGTGGCACGTTGGAACTGTTGATCGATGAATCACGAGCCGTAAGCTATTCTTATGAGGGCATCTTGCAGCGTCCTGTGGTGTATGTTGCAATTGTCCTCATCTGAGCAGATCCTGTGTATACAGAGGACTTGTCCATAGAGGATGGCTTCTTTAACGTGTTCAGGATGGAAGCTAGAGAAGAGGAGCATCGTGAAGTTATCCATGGGCTTGTGGTATAGTGAGGTGCAGAGGTGACCATTCTTAATGGAATTGCGTGTGTCCCAAGAATGCAACTGGAGAATAGTCCCTGGTGAGTCTGATGGGTGGGGTGGAACTTGTTGATATCATCATATAGTTGTTTCAGTGATTGTTCACCATGGGTCCAAAGGAAGAAAATGTCATCAATGTACCTACTGTATAGCGTTGGTTGAAGGTCCTGTGCAGTGAAAAAAACTTGTTTAAACCTGCGCATGAAGATGTTGGCATGTTGAGATGCAAATTTTTTGGTCCCCATAGCTGTTCTGTTCATCTAGATGAAGAACTGGTTGTTGGAGGTGAAGACATTGTCCAGGATGAAGCGGATGAGTTGTAAAATTCATCAGGAAACTGGCAGTTGTTGGCATTGAGTACTAAGGCAGTTGCAGCAGTGCCATTGTTGTGGGGATGTTAGTGTAGAGTGCGGAGACATCTATTGTGATGAGGAGTGTTTCTGGTTCAACTGCTCCATATGTGGTGAGTTTCTGTAGGAAGTCCATAGCATTGTGATAAAAGCTGGGGTTTCTTTGTACAAAAGATTTCATGATGCCCTCGATGTAATGCAGAGGTTCTCACACAAGGTCCCATTGCCCAATATGATGGGACAGCCGGGTGTATTTGCCTTGTGTATCTTTGGGAGACAGTAGAGACTTCCAACATGAGGAGTACGTGAGATGGGAGCATGGAGGATGCTCTGAAGGTCCAGATCAAAGGTCTTGATCAGAGTGTTGAGCTGACGGGTGTGTTCTTTAGTTGGATCTGCAGGTAACTGTCTGTAGTATTCCTCGTTGTTCAGTCATTGGTACACTTTGCAGTAGTCCGCTCTGTTCAGTATGACAATGACCCCTCCTTTGTCTGCTGGTTTGTTGACAATGTTGCAGTTGGTCTTGAGAGCGCGAATAGTGTTGCACTGTGCTTGGGTGATGTTTGGGGCTGATTTGTGAGTGCGGCTGATGAATTTGATGTTGACGCATCTCCTGATGGCTTGGACGTACATGTCAAGTCGAGGGCAGCAGACTTCCAGAGGAGTCTAGTTGGACTGTTTCCTCTTCAGTTGCTGCACTGCGGATCTCTCTGTCGGCTGTTTTGGTTCATTGGCTGTCTCAGGGTGCTCGCTGGTGGCCTCCTGGGGTTTGTGGAAGAATTCCTGCAGTCTCATTCGCCTGATGAACTCCTCTGTGTCTGCTGCAAGACTGATGGAGTCTACTTTGGTAATAGAGCAAAAATTGAGTCTCGACTCAGAACTTCGATTTCATCTGGTTGAAATGTGTAGTCCAACAAGTAGATAATGGACTTCCTGCAGTGGTTTCTACTGTGGTGCCAGGGGAGGCTTGGTTGCTGCTGGTGATGATGCTGAGTTTCTCAAGTTTCCTGTTCTTGGTGTGCATGTAGATGGCGTAGTTCCTTTGTCTTGTCTACTTGGCAGAGTTTTGCAGCTGGTCTGCGTCCTGAGCGCAAGTTGAGAGTATGGATTCTATCTTGGTTTCCAGGATGCAGCATTTGCTGTCGAGCTGGTGTATGAAATGGTTGAGGAGTGTGAGAGAGATGCAGCTGCAAAGTCTCTCAACATAGTCTGTGTAATAGGTTGACCTGAGTGGGTTCGTGATCTGTAGTCCTTTCAGTATCTTGTCTATTTCCTTGTATCTTTGTAGAAACTTGATGTCTGTGTCGACTTGCGCAATCTTCTTGGAGATCCTCTCCACTTGGAGCTGACAGTTTGCAGTGTTGATGGTAGTCATAATGTAGAAATCTCCACATCATGGCCTTCTGAGACAGGGACCACACTCTCTGCAGTCTCTCAGCCACGACCCTTTATGATTGGGCCACCTTCTCAAAGGCTGCTGCCTGTGTCTCAGCACTAACCTGCTGGGTCTCCTGCAAGCTCTCAAGTCTTCCTGCTAAGACGCAGAATCTCGATAAGCCACAGATGTGGCCAGCTGTGGTCTGCTATGACTCAGCCATCGCTTGGAGCCTGCCATGTGTGCTGGGGATTTCCTGCCCCAAGCTTTCTACAGCAGATGCCACCCTTATAGTATTGGCCTGGAAGCCATGTAGAACAAGCAATGGCTGGTCCACCTGAAAGCTCTGGGACTCCTCCCAACAGCCTCATAGTTGGTCTAGAGTGGCTGTCAGTCCCTCCTGCATTCCATGGCTCTGTTACTGAATCTCCAGAAGCTGAGTCCTTCCCTCTGGCAGGCCCCTGCATACCAAGACCTTGGACATTCCCTCCTCCACCCAATGCACATCAGCAGAAGTGTTATGTGCACCAGGGAGGGACCCTGATGCCTCGCTATTAATTTGACCCACCGATGTGAAAGTCTCTGGGATGGTGAGTTGCAAAGGTGGAAGCTGACAAAAAACTGGCCCTCGCCCCGGAGGTCCCTTTTATTGGCTTTTCCTGAGGAGTCCTCCAAGCTGTCAGGACAGGATAGGTGGGAGCAGCAGTGGGCACGATGCCAGATGGCCCAGGCATGTCGAAATTCCTTCCTGCAATACAGGATGCAAGGTTTGGTACAAGGGAGGGAGAGGAATCTGGGCTGCATGCAATTACTTGAGATTTCTTCTGTAAGTGGAGGATTGGCAGGTGCTCAATTCTATGCTCCAGCCTAACCACACTATGTTAATGGTCTACATCCCCTCGTCTCCTGCAAGTTCGTACCTCAAAGCGGGTGAGGATCTGGATCTTAGGCACATCACCCCTTGTCTTTGCTCTCTGCTGGTAATAATGGGCATTCTTCTCCTGTGGGGACAGAAGGAGCTGTGTGAAATCTGATGGCACAAGACCTGCAAGATATCAGGGAGTGGCCCTCAGAGTAAGTACTGCAGTACTCTTGGGGGAGGAGCTTGGGGGTCAGGTGACGGAAGCGTGTCGGGTGCTGGGGGTCAGGTGACGGAAGCGTGTCGGGTGCTGGGGGTCAGGTGACGGAAGCGTGTCGGGTGCTGGGGGTCAGGTGACGGAAGCGTGTCGGTGCTGGGGGTCAGGTGACGGAAGCGTGTCGGGTGCCTGGGGTCAGGTGACGGAAGCGTGTCGGGTGCTGGGTCGGGGGTCAGGTGACGAAGCGTGTCGGGTGCTGGGGGGTCAGGTGACGGGAGCACGTCGGGTGCTGGGGGGTCAGGTGATGGGAGCGTGTCGGGTGCTGGAGGTTGGGGGAACTGGGGGGCATTTTGAGGGAAGATACTAGATGAGGTTAAACACTCGCCCTTGCTGCCCAGATGATTCAATTTTTTGTGACACTACTTCCCAGTTCTCCTGGCCAGTGCCCTGGCAGAAACGCATGCTGGCACCACCTCCCAGACTGCGTAACCATCCCTTCTGCTGGGTCAGTGCCCCACTGAGGACGAAATGAGGGGCGGGGGGGTGGTCAGTAATGTAGGGAGTGGGTCTCCAATGTCTGTGGGGTGTGGGAGAGGGTGTGTACTTGACATCTTTGCCAGGAGCGCTGTTTTTTTGTTTTGGCCTTTGCTGCGTGTGCACAGTTTGTGGCTCCGATCTGAGCTGCTGGCTATTTGGTGAATTAAGCCCTGCCCACTGCTCTGGTGACTAGAAATGATCTAGCCCATTTTCTCAAAGATTGAGTGCATAAGATTTGGCGTGAAAACTCACCCGGAAAACAGAAGAGGAATTCTCCTGTTTTCACACTAGCTGGACACTCAAAAAAAAAAATCTCGTCAAATTCTGCCCAGTAATGGACCTTTGGCCCAGTTAGTTCCAAGGCAACCAGTAGGTTTTTAATTGTAAAAAATACAAGTCAAGAAGTAACCAGTCTTTGTTACATATTTTCTTAAAGAAAAGTAATCTTCATTGAGCATGAACACCATTTTTAGGAGCACATTGGAAATGCAAAACAAGTGAAAGCTGTATTTTTTTTAATCTTCCTTTTCTTTATTTATTCATAACTTTTTTATTTCCACTTAATAGTACTTCCATTCAACATGTACATGACTTGGTTATGTAATCACTAAAGAGATGCAACAAATTTGTGGTAGGGTAGAACCCTGAGGTAACCACTAGGATGAAAATGTTTCATCTTAAATCTGCAAAGAGATAATAGTCTAAGTCAGTGGGCGAGGGTCTGGCAAATAGTTGGTAAATGTGAGGTCACCCATTTTGGTAGGAATAACAGCAAAACGAACTATTATTTAAATGGTAAAAAATTGCAGCATGCTACTGTGCAGAGGACCTGGGTGTCCTTGTGCAGGAATCTCAAGGAGTTGGTTTGCTGATGCGGCAGATAATTAAGAAGGCAAATGGAATTTTGTCCTTCATTGCTACAGGAATGGAGTTTAAAAACAGTGAGATTATGTTGCAGCTCTATAAGGTGTGGTGAAGCCACACCTGGAGTACTGTGCACAGTTTTGGTCTTCTTACTTGAGAAAGGATATACTGGCACTGGAGGAGATGTCCAATTGATTCCGGAGTTGAGAGGGTTGGCTTGTGAAGAGAGACAGAGTAGACTGGGGCTATACTCCTTGGAATTCAGAAGAATGAGGGGAAATCTTATAGAAACATATAAGGAGGGAATTGATAAGATTGAAGCAAGGAAGTTGTTTCCACTGGCAGGTAAAACTAGAACTAGGGGACACAGCCTCAAATTAAGGGGAAGCAGATTTAGGACTGAGTTGAGGAGGAACTTCTTTCCACAAAGGGTAGTGAATCTGGATTTCCCTGCTCAGTGAAGCAGTTTCAGGCTTGGATGTTTTTAAGGCAAGGGTAGATAAATTTTTGAACAGTAAAGGAATTAAGGGTTGTGGTGAGCAGGTGGGTAAGTGGTGCTGAGTCCACACAAAGATCAGCCATGATCTTATTGAATGGCGGAGCAGGCTCGAGAGACCAGATGGCCTACTCCTGCTGCTAGTTCTTATGTTTTCTCTTCCTGGTCAAGCTTCTAGTCTATCCCACAACTTTTGTTTCTCTGTCCTTCTGCTTAATGATTATTTTATCTATTTCCACTTGGTAAGTGGCCTGAGATGTTTATAGTGCATAAGCAGAATAATTGAAATGTAACTACCACTGGATAAATATGATTAACTTGTTTTACTATTTTACAATCCTCTGGTAAACCAGAACATTTAAATACAGCATATAAATGTATTTAAAATGACATTTCTGACCTGTTGACATCTGTTGCATTTTGGTAGGATGTTTTTGTTGAATGGCAATTGATTTAAATTTCAGCTTGAAATTTTGCCAATTTAATCGATGACATTAAATGAGAAGAAACAATCTGTTATAAAGTACAGGGAATATTGAGTTAAGGATACAAGATGCCCAAAGGGCATCTGTAACAAAACAATGAACTGAAGAATCTTTGCAGATCTTAGTAAACTTAAAATTATTCTTTTTCCTATGGGCTAACAGGTTCTGGTATGAGAATCCTGGGGTGTTCACTCCAGCCCAGCTAACTCAGATCAAGCAGACTTCTCTTGCCCGTGTCCTGTGCGACAATGGAGACAACATCACCAGGATACAGCCTGATGTGTTCAGAGTTGCAGAATATCCCCATGGTTATCAAAGCTGTGATGATGTACCAAAAATTGACTTGCGGATGTGGCAAGATTGTTGTGAAGGTTTGTAATTATTTAATGGGTGACGTTTGAGTGCTGGGTGGACGGTTGAATGTTTAGAAGCTATTTAGTGGTTTATAAGTAGCCTATAAGGAAAATAAGGTGGAATTACTGCTTAACAAGACAGTTCCCACACTAAATGTGAATAATTCTTTACATCTGTTGCAAAAGTTCAAACTGTTATAACTGCAGTCATGGCTTAAATCAATGGTACGAAGCTTGCGAGCTAATTTTAATGTTCTGTTCTGGAGGTTCTGCATTCATTACTATTTGTTCTAACTTCCATGCTTCCCAAAATATCCAGTTCAGTGGTAAGATTTTTTTTTTTTAATTGAATGCCAGAAAAAGAGTATATATATCCTATTTATATCAGTTCAGATGTAAATTCAAGACTGTTTTCAGTATTTCTGTAGTTTCTATTTTTCATTTTGGGACTGTGGAAGTTTCTTCCATAATGCATTCCCCAAGAAATAAAAAAAAGTTTTACAGAAGAGAAATGTGAAATAATTGCTAGAAGAGATGACTAAAAACATAGAAGATTTTAACGCTGGAGAAATTGCAGCAAGTTGGACAGGTTTAGCCATGGCATTCCAGAAAATTTGATCAAGGTGACTGCTTTTTGGTACTAAGGTTAAAATCCTTTGCAACCTGAGCAAGGATTCAATGGGACATGTAAGCAGAATTTATTATGCAGTAGGAAATGGTGTGACATTTTTTAAAATCACAATCAAGAGATTTTTTTAAAATTATGATCTGTGCAGCTCGTAACCTTAGGTGATATCATTGTTGGGAGGAGAAAAAGACTGAAGAGCTTAAGTGACAAGGATTGTTTTTAGTTTTGTTTTGGCTGTGATGTTAAAAGCATAGTTGAAAGAAACCTCTCTTTTTATTTTGAAAGTTTTATCAGGTAGCTGAAAGCACTTCTTATTGCCATGCTGCAGCAAAGAATCTCTATATGTTTTTGGTATTTGGGGAACTCATGACTACAAGTTGCTTTGAGTTTTCAAGCTCACTTGAAATCAGTGTTCAGTCCAGGGAAGTGGATTCCAGTATCACGTGGGCTTTAGCCTGTGCAATGATAAATTTGTTTAAAAGGTTTTGTTTATTGGATTTTTGTTCTAATTGGAACATATTAGAGGTTCATTAAGAGTTACACATTATAGTGATTGCTTTGTTTCTTGTTTGTAACTGATGAACGTTCTTGCCAATTTTCTTATTATAATGTTAACTATATTCTTAAGTAAACTTTGTTTGATAAAATCTCCCTAGTGGGTCATTTGAATCACATATGAAGTGTAGCATCTCATGCTTATTTGAGCACATTCAAGATGCAAAACTTATGATTCGGGTGAACTTCACCGGACACTTTGGAGTTTCTGACCTTGAATCATAATAGTGGTGGACTGTGGAATTTTCAAGTTTATGAAGGTTGTACTCAGCAATCTGACGAGGACGTCATTAAAGGAATAAAGTAGATTGTTGTAATTGAAGTTTCTAAGGTTATTATGTTTCAGGATTTTAGTTTTGAATTTAGGGGAAATGGAGAGGGATATGTGACAGTCTGCAGGCTGCTTGACAGCAAGCCTCGGTGGTTTAGAAGATCCTTAGAGACAAAGGAATACTTAAATTGCTTCACTGAGAAGGTGATGCAAGGTATTTACACTTAGAGACGGTGGCAGCAGCCTCTGAGTTTGCAGTGATAGACACTGCTTGTACGTTGGAAAACAATGTGTTGCAGGTATCCAGTTGTAAACAATTGTGCTACAAGCTACCCGTTTGTTTCTAGGATGAAAGAGAATTGGGTTCGAGGATAGCTCTTTGGCATTTCTACCTGGATGCAAGGTTTATATGTTTCACACTGCTATCAGGAGCATTGCAGAGGAAGCCATTTTTGAGATCAGGTAACAGGCTTCCCTCCACTTCCCTTCAGGAATAAAATAGGCAGTGGCAGTTCTTAAAAAGGCTATTTAACTTTTCGAGCTACCACAGCCAGATGTGGGAAGAAGACTATGGTTGAAGAGACACATCGTGCAGTCATCTAAAAATTCCAGGAAATTCATCCTGGTGTGGCCAGAGGAAGGAAAAATTGAAATATGCTTTATTGTTGGTGGTGGGTTTTGGAAAGTGCCAGAAGATGATCACCTGAAGTTACTAGTTAGTAAAAAGAAGAATGGAACCAGTTGGAAGCGGGAAGCAAGTGTATAGACTATTTGCTGCATAGCCTTTGATTCCAAGAAAGGTGTGATAATTATAAAAGGAAAATGTTTATCTCCGCAGTTTAAAGTATAAATTGCCTACAGAAATAAAAAAGTGTCAGTGAGCAGTGCTTTTAGTAATTTGTTACAATAAAAGTTTTTAAACATGAAATCTTGTATTTGTTCAGCTATCAACTGGCAGTTTACATAGAACATAGAACATTACAGCGCAGAACAGGCCCTTCGGCCTTCAAGGTTGCACCGACCAATTATGAAAAAAGCAATGACTCTCCAAACTAAACCATTCCCTTCTCTCCCATAAACTTATCAACTAACCTCTTAAACGCCACCAAACTTGGTGCATCTACGGCAGTTTAAATCACTTTTTAAAAATTATAGATCTCTGCCGACATCGTAATAAAAGAATTTCAGCAATGGTGCAAATGAAATGCGAGTGGAGACAGGTCATGTTCAAGTGAAGCAAGTGGTCTTGATGATGGGTACAACATAGGGCATGAAGCTCAGTTCTGAAAAGAACACTGAGATTATGCATCATTTGGCTCAACTTTAGAAGCAGCTTTTGGATTTAGTGTTGGTAGCCTGGGTGTGAAGTTTCTGATGCCCAGAAAATGCTTTGGACTTGGAGCAAAGATGAATATTCAAATCAAAAGTTGGTTAGGGGAAAGGTTGAGGAAGCAAAATATGAGTCCAAGTAGAGAAAATGAGACTGGTATTTATGGAGGGAGTAATAATGGGAAACACGTTACAGACTCAGTGATTGAGGGCTAAGTTGAGGGAAGGGCTAAGAGTGGGTAGGCAGTTGATGGTTTGAGATGATGTTGACGTAGATTCCCAGTTTGATCGATGTTTCAGGTGACCTTCAAACTGAATAGTTGCAACTCTGCAATGTTGACTTACATACAAATAAAACAACTGATGTAGAAATCTTTCCAAGGCACTTCAGAGGTGTAATCAACAAAACAAAATGGTCACTGAGCCAAAGAGACAACAATCTTGCATTTATGTAGCTCCTTTGTTGTAGTAAACATAGAATTGGGAGTGCACAGGGATCTGAGTGTGTGTAGGGCTAGATAACGATTTAGAGACTTGTAAAGAATGAGGCCATGGAGACTTTAGAAACACAGATATGAATATTAAAACCATGGCACTGGTAAATCAGCAACCAGTAGGTCAGGGATGACAAGAGAAACTAGACTTTTAAGTTGGCAAATGGAGTTTTGGATGAGTTCAAAGGAGGAAATATTAAGGGCAAAAGTTGCCAGCAGAGATGACTATTAAGAGGATCTTAGAGGAAGAGAGAGAAATAGAAAGAGAATGGAGTTTCAGGAAGGAATTACATTTTGAGACCATTCAGAGTGCAAGGCTTTGGGTAACAGGCTGAAAGAAAGGAAGAAGGGATTTCCGGGGGCTCATTTTGTGGCAACTTAGAGTTTTGCATAGTTTGTAGTTGAGCTATTGTGCCTTTTTATTAATGCTTTGCAACTGGAATGAATGTAAATATTCTGTTTCTCATTTTCTTCCTCCCCCCACCTATCCATTTCAGTTTATGTTCTGAATACTGAAAATCCTGAGTTCTTTGTTACATCTGGGTTCAACATTATTCTACATACATGCTTTATATTTCCGGCCAAGTGGAAAGTTTTCCAACTGCAAAATGATTTAGCCATTTATCAAGTACAAACGGGTTCTTAGCTGTGATTTAGTCAAAAGCAGAAGAACTGTGACTGCAGTTGCGTTTTCTTTTAATTAAATATTCAGTACAAGTGTCAAATAGTTTAGTGTGTTTGCAACAGAAGGGAAGAAATATTGCAAACTGATCAGTATTTGAGAAGTGAAAAGACAGATTTTAGTGTTTTTGGTAAGTTGCTTTTTTAAGCCTCTTGTCTCTCTCGTGAGTTATATTTTGTGCATGAATTTATTAAAGTACTTGTGGGATAGAACACACTGGCCGGAATCTTAACGACCTCTCGTGCCAGCGGGATTTCCCCATCCCGCTGCAATGAACAGAGATTTGGCTGGCCACCAAATTCACTGACCTTGCTGCAGTGGGAGTATGGCACGAATAGGCGATAATAACATCGCACTCACAATGTTTTCAGAAGAGATTTATTTACCCCAGTAATAAGCGAGGTTCTCACTTAGCTGGAATTGTCTTTGTTCTGACCCTTTCACTAGAATCATTTGATCAAAGAATTCCTGCTCTTAAGTATAGTTGTGACATTTTCCTGTAATGTAGATGTATAACTGCTCATACCTAATGTACATTGTCATCCAGTTGTAATCTGGTCAGGTTTCTGACATTGAAGTGAAAAAATTGGAGGTAAGATAATGTTGCATTCTTCTGTGCAAATTTGCTGGCAGAATTGAACGATTTCCATTCATTCAGCCTTGGTTGGACATTGTCTAGACAAATGTACTATAGAGACTCTAGCTGTTACTTCTGTTTGTGTTCACAAGTTCAAAAGGAGCCAATTTTCTCTTATGAAGTTGCAGATGTCTTAAATTAAAGGTGCAGCCAAAAGTGATAGAGTTTTTATGATTGTTGCGCACAATTCAATTTCAACTGGCACAACTTGGTCATATCTTCGTATTAAAGTTGAAAAGAATTTTTCTAAAGTTCCTGAAATGTTTGTTTCTATTCCAGTGCACTTCTTGCCACCTCAAGGATTTGCAATGAGAACCATTGCCTCTGTGACAACCCAAAAAAAGTTTAAGTCTGAGGGAATGTCAGCGAGACTGAATGCTGCCAATAGAGGTGCTAATCAAAAGAGCAGCAAACATTGGCAGCAGTATTTGACATCAGTGACGAACCACCTAATGATGCGGTTCGGGTGAAACTACAAAGCAACAAATTCCATAAATTGTTGAAGTGTCAAGTGGAAGTCTCCCACCTGCAGACAAGTCTTGTGACGGTGGCAGGAGGTGGAGTGTTTCTTGTTGTGGATGTAGGCGGGAAGGCATGCCCAATCTTTTAGCCCCAAACTCATTAATTATGCAACCGGGTGTTTTGTGCCATATTCCTTGGTGGGCAGGTTTGATGGTGCTTAATCCTCCTTTGTCCTTTCCAGCTACCATATTGAAAAGGTGCCCAACATCACTGACCCACCGTTGAAGAAAGAAGGTGGACTTCCTGGAAATGAGGATCTCCGGGAGCACTCTAAGGCTGGAAGATGACCACCCCCCTCCCCCAACACACAAAATCTACAAGCTCCATCTGTAGATGCTTCCCCCCCACTGCCATTCTACTGCTGTGGTGTTCCACGGTTGCTTTCGGCCTCCATTGTGAAGTCCACAGGCAGCATGATAGCACAGTGGTTAGCACTGCTGTTTCACAGCTCCTAGATTCGATTCCTGGCTTTAGTCGCTGTCTGAGTGGAGTTTGTACATTCTCCTCGTGTACGTGGGTTTCCTCCGGGTGCTCCGGTTTCCTCCCACAATCCAAAGATGTGCGGGTTAGGTTGATCGGCCATGCTAAAATTGCTTCTTAGTGTGGTAGGTTAGAGCGATTAGTGGGTAAATAAGTAGGGATATGGGATAGGGCCTGGGTGGGATTGTGGTTGGTGCAGACTCGATGGGCCAAATGGCCTCTTTCTGAACTGTGTAGAGTTTATATGATTTTCTCTGTGATTTTTCAGAGGTAGCCTCAGGCATTGTTTAGGGGAATCCCAACATCTGCACACCACGCCATGCCAAATGCATTTTGCACCGGCATGTTTTCTTGCTTACACCACAGGGAAATATGCATGACTGTTCAGACTGCCATATATACCCCATTAGTAGGGATTACAAATTAAGTTCATGCCAGCCTCCAGTGAGTTTCCTGCTCAACCATGTCAGGCAAGAGTGGATGATCCCACTGTAAATTCACACCAGCCCAAAAACAATTTTTGGGTCTTCTGCTAAATTCTCCCCTCCCAAGCTGAGGAGAATTTAGCCCATCGCTTCACGAAGGATCGTTAGTGTACTTGTAACAGGAAAAACTTGCATTTATTTAGTCTCTTCAACATGGAATTGTCTGAAGGCTGATATTTTTGATGTTGGGGACTTAAGGCAGTCATGGATCAGGCACGTGACATTTACAACAGGAGCCTTATTGTGTGCTTTAGCACTGGGTTCCCCAGTCATTGAGGATTGCAGTGTTCATTGAGCTCCCTCTTCCAATTAGTTACTTAATTACCCATTACCAATTAGCACAGGGATCATGTGACATCGCACAATGGAAGGCGTCCTCAGTGCCAAAATGGGATTCCATCTCCACAAAGTCAGTGTAGTAAACACTGCTACCAACCTGTCATAGACAGATGTATCTGCAATAGCTAAGATACTGGCGAGAACAAAAATAAATGTCTTTTTTTTCCCTCTTGTTGATTCGTTCACCTCTTCCACAGTGCAGACCTAGTATGACAGCTGCGATTTTTAGGATTTGGCCAGTTAAACCAATAACAATGCTACTTTATTATTCTTGGTGATGGGCTTCAAAGTCCCCCACATTTTGTACCCTTGTTGCCCTCAGTGCTGCTTTTAGAGGACACTAGACACATGAGGACCCTCGGGTTTATCAGTTGAAGGTGAGGACTAAATGGGAACAGGCAGGAGGTTTTCTTGCCCATGCTTCATCTAATACTAAATGGGAACTGGCAGGAGGTTCCCTTGCCCATGCTTCATCTAATACTAAATGGGAACTGGCAGGAGGTTCCCTTGCCCATGCTTCATCTAATACTAAATGGGAACTGGCAGGAGGTTCTCTTGCCCATGCTTCATCTAATACTAAATGGGACTGGCAGGAGGTTCCCTTATCCATGCTTCATCTAATACTATAAGACTTCATCTGGAGTCAATGTTAAGGATGCCCAGGGCCACTCCCTTCTGGCTGTGGAACTCTTGCAGTCAAAAGGTTGATTGGTAAATATAACTCTGTGGGTAGGACTATTAGTCCCCGGTAATACAATGGTTAGCTTCACAGCTCTAGGGACCTGGGTTTGATTCCTGGCTTGGATCACTGTTCATGTGTAGTTTGCACATTCACCTCATGTCTGCGTGGATTTCCTCCTGGTGCTCTGGTTTCCTCCCACAGTCCAAAGTTGTGCAGGTTAGGTGCATTGGCCATGCTAAATTATCCCTTATAACCTATGCACCCCAGGGCACTAAGGATTATTGGGATAAATATGTGGGGTTATGGGGTTAGGGCATAGGTGGAATTATTGTCAGTACAGACTCAACAGTCTGAACAGCCTTCTTCCACACTGTAGGGTTTCTATGATTCCATGTCAGGAAGAAGATTGCGTGTGCCTTCATGTGCCTGAATCCAGTGCCTACGTCCATGCTCGGTGGTCAGTTGTGTTTTATTTCTATAGTTTGGTGCTACTGCATGGTTTGCCAAGCCAATTCAGAGGGCATTTGTCAGTCAGTCAGTCTGGTGTCGCATGTAGATCCAGCTAAATAAGGACAGAAGATTTCCTTCCCCAAAGAGCATTAAAGAATTAGTTGGTTGTCATGACTGCTTTTTATTCTGGATCTTTTGAAAAATAGAATTTAAATTTTCTAGCTGCTGTTGTAGAATTTGAACTTGTGTCTCCGAATCATTAATGCAAGCATCTGGACTTTGAGTCCACTAACATTACCACCATGCCTACATACTCCATTCATGGAGAATTGCTGTCGATAATGTGGCACGTTGTAATTCCCCTAATATACTGCAGCTGAGATAGTTCAACTGGGGATTGAAACAAGTGTTTCTTGTTTGTAGCGCTTACTTTATAAAAACTAGTGTCTTTACCAACTAAGGTTAGAAGAACTGCAATGTGAAGACTTTTCTCCGCTGATGTTTGCGGAAGCTGGTCATGACTAGCTTTGAATTCCTTTAATATACAGGTGTTAGATTGCAGCCAATAAGGTGTTACCTCATAGCCAGACTGCCATTTTGGATAGATTCCAGTATAGTTTGAATTATTTTTGGCAGTCTTATAATAGGAGTTTTCTCACCATTACTGTATAGAACAGTTGCAAGGCAGTGACTACATGGAGTTTATTAAGTGAGTACAATCAGCTACTGCTTCCACAAAGTCCCTCAGTTTCTCAAATAGTAGTGCATTAACCACATGGAGCTTTATGTGGTTGCTTACAGCTTTTACTATAACATGAACTTTTTTGAAAACTTGTCTGAAAAAGAAACTAAATGAAGCTTGAAACTTAAAAAAAGAAGTGGTGGCTTTGCTTTCTCCATAATTTTATATTTCATTAATTAGAAAGAGAGATTTATGGTGGATTTGTCACTTTGGTGAAACTTTCCTTTCCCCGAGAGATGTTGGTGTGGAGAATTTGAACTGCATACTCTGGAAAATTTCAAAATGTAAACCAGACACTAATATTTGTGAGGCTGTTATGAACCTCACACTGATGATAATTCAGAGGAAGTAATATTTCCCTAGATTGGATGTTTTTGTAACTCATGCTGAAATAACAATGGAAGTCGTGTTTGATAAAGCTCCTGGGGTGTTATTAAAGAAAGGAAAGAACTTGCAACCTTTACAACTTTGGCATTTTCTAAAATGTTTCATAGCCAATAAAGTACTTTTAAAGTGGAGCACGTCACCTGATGTAAGGGAATTGTGGCATTACTTTATGCATAGTGAGGAGCCACATTAAGGAAGAATTTCAGGAGAATCTCTCTGTTTCAGATAATAATTGGGGTCATTTATGGCCAAGTGAGAGAAACAAGGGGCCGAGGTTTATGGACCTTCCACTGTTGGGAACTTTCAGCCCTGCTGAAGTCGACCCCTCATGGCAGGTTTCTTGGTAGTGGGGCGGGAAAATCGCACCAAAACGCATAGACTTTGACGGGGACAGAAGGTCCCACCAGCAGCCAGTGGTTTGCCATTTCAACCGTAGGAGAAACAGCCATGGGGGGGGGGGTGGTTTGGTGGTCAGCGGGTAGAAAGTCTCGGTTAAGTCCTTTCTCAAACCAGATTGAGGATTCACCAACAAAATAGCACTCTAGCAATGCAGCACTCTTAATTCTGTGCTCAAATGTCAGCCTAGTTTATATGCTCAGTTCTGTCTCTTGGACTGTATTATTGGGCAATATGTTGTGCTGTTATGACTCTAAGTCCATGACCTTCAAACTCAAGAAGTTAGAATGCGATCATTGAGCCAAAGCTGGTATTTTATGATTGCCATATTAACCCTGTAAAACTATATCTATTTTTGAAGCATCATTTTAATTATTTTTGATTTTAACCCTTCAGTTTGCTTGACCATGCATGCAGTACTTAAAGTAAAAACTTTCTTTTAGTATCTAAACTATTGAAGAAAATTCTGAAGGAGAGAATTAATCTACACTTGGAAAGACAAGGTTTGTTCAGGGATAGTCAGCCTGGCTTTATCGGAAGGAGGTCATACCTAATGAATTTGATTGGATTTTTTGAGATGGTGCTTGGGGTGTGTAGATGAGGGTAGCACAGTTGATGTAATTTAAATGAATTTCAGCAAAGCCTTTGACAAGATCCCACGTGGGAGACTGGTTAAGAACGTAAAAGCTCATGGGATCCAGGGCAACTCGGCAAGTTGGATCCAAAACCAGCTTAATATTTGGAGGCAGAGGACAGTGGTCAAAGGCTGTTTGTGTGACTGGAGACTCGTGTCCAGTGGTATATCGCAGCAATCACAGCTGGGTGCCTTATTTTTCATGATATATATATAAACGATATAGATGAGAATGTGGTTGGAGGAAGGGGGTATTGAATGATAAGTAAATTTGCAGATGACATAAAGATTGACAGATCAGTTAATAGTGAGGAAGAAGGTCTTAGTTTGCAGGAAGATATAGATGGATTGGTCAGATGGACATGTCAGTGGCAGATGGAATTAAATTCTGAAAAGTGTGAGGTAATATACTTTGGAAGGAGTAGCAAAACAACAGAGCATGCCATGAATGACAGAACATGTAATAATATTGGAATAGTGTAGGTTAGATGGGCTTTAGATTGGTTTCACAGGTCGGCGCAACATCGAGGGCCGAAGGGCCTGTACTGCGCTGTAATGTTCGTGTTCTATAAGGAAGCTCAGAGGAACAGAGGGATATTGGTACTCATCCACAAATCCCTAAAGCTGGCAGGATAGGGTTAATAGGGTAATTAAAAAGACATATGGCTCATTTGCCTTTATCAGTTGTGACATAGATTGTAAGAGCAGGGAACTGTACAGAACTTTGATTGCCTTACTACAGGAAGGATGTGATTGCACTGACGAGAATGCAAAGAAGATCATGTTGACATTTCCTGGGATGGAGTATTTGAGCTATGAAGGAACACTAGATAGGGTTGGATTATTTTCTTAAAAGCAGAAAAGGATAGGAGCGGGTGTGGGGTCGGGGGTGGTAGGGTCGGGGATGGTTCCATGGTTAAAATTCAAAAGTGCAGTACAAGTAAGAAAATTTGCTAATGCCCAGAACTTTGATACCATGAGAAGTAAATAGAATAGAGTGCACCAAAGCCATGGGGATGACCTTGCCAAAAAAATTCTGGATTCCAAATGAGTGTGAAAATGGGAGCATTTCAGATCTGTTTTTCTCGCCGAGGCCACAAACTTACAGTACTCGGCAAAACAAAAACATGCTACATCGATTTCCTGCCAGTACAGGGAAGGGGCGGGTTTTAGCTCACAGGAGAACCAGCAGCTCACGTTAGAGGATGCAATTGTGCATGTGCAACAGAACAGAGAGATCTGTCAGTCACCCACCATCCTGCATATCGTCCAGCCTGGTCGATCGCAAGCTGCAGAGTGCTTATATTCCCCAACCCGTCCTCACCCGCCTTCCTTCACGCCCTTCCCTGTCCACGCCATCACTCCCCATAGGCTCTGCCCCTTGGCACTGCCTGCTGCCCAGTGGGCACTCTCAGGGTGCCAGGATAGCACTGCCCCTCTTCCCCCCCCCTTCAGCTGACCTCCTGGGGGGCCTTAATGGCTTCCGATCCTACTGGCAAAGCCATTATGATAGGTCCCAGTTAATGGGGACCATACATGATCCTTGCCAGTAAAGACCTTCATAGACAAGGCCACTGAGGCAAGTGAGCCCAGACGATTGCCCGGGCTCACTAGAAATATTTAAATCCGCGTTTAAGTGGATTTAAATATTATAATCAAACTCGTCCCAGAAGTTGATCTCACCGGATATCCCAGGCTGGTAACATTGCAAAATTGGTTGCAACCCCAATTTTTCACTTTTTGCTAACTTACTGGCTTGCCCCACGCATTGACCTGCAGGGTGAGAAAGTAAAATCACCCCCTATGTTTTTTGAGTTCTTAAATCAGATACAGCTAAAGCAATGCAGCTGAAGTCAGGGTTCCACCCATGTGGCTCTGTGCATCCCCACTTCAAGTTTGAACTTTGGGGCAAAGTGGGGTGAAGGGAGTGGTTGGGGTGGAGAGTAATAAAGAGACGCTGATTACCCTAAAGATCTATATAAGATTGATTAGATCATAATGTTTTGACATTCCTGATGATTTTGTCTCAGAAGAAACTTAATGTGTTTAGTCCACAAGAGGTTAAATTCACTGCCTAGGGGTGTGGAATAAAGTTCAAATGAAGCATTTAACCAGGGTATATGACAATGGGAGTTTACTTAAAATTATTTTTTGGCTGGACTTTCTCAATCTTGAGAGAAGCCTTAGTGATCCTGTATGCAGTGCAGCTGTTCCTCGTAGAATCCCCACAATTCAGAAGGAGGTCATTCGCTCACTGAGTCTGCATCGACTGCAAACCCACCCAGGTCCTGCTCCCACAACGTTATGCATCCACTCCACCAATCCCCTGACACTACGGTCAATTTAACACAGCCAGTCAACCTAACCTGCACATTTTCTGGACTATGGAAGGAAACCACACAGACAAGGGGAGAATATGCAGACTCCACACTGATGGTGACCCGAGGTTATTATTGAACCGGTCCATGGTGCTGTGAGGCAGCAGTATTAACTACTGTGCCATCATGCCGCCCAAATAATTTGCTGATTTACATTTGCCCCAGACTCTCTGAAGTGTTATTCAAACTGCCACTTGGAAAAATTGGAGAAGGGCACATAGAGATACCTTTGCAATCACAGTGTCTATTTTATACAAGTTTCATTGTGGCCCTCCCAGGTTTCTGATTATTTTCAGATAGTTGCAACAAACTCCTGAGTATAAGAACTGTGGGATTTGCTTTGGAGAAGTTGCATTCGAGTTGCTAAGAATGAAAAATTACCCTCTTCAACATCATTGCAAGCAATCTGTGTGAAGGATTATAGAGTCATTTTTTAAAACTATTTTAAAAATTTTCCCATTTTTCTTTGAATGCTTTTTTGTTTATTAGTTACAAAAAATTTGGAGATGGAAATGAGAAGGCTATTTCCCTAATTGACAAGAATGATCCACATTGGTATTGAAGGGCTGGATTTTTAATTTCTACTGAGGTTGGGATCTAGAGTGCACTAATTTAAAAATCACTTTTCCAGATGCAACATAATTTTCAAATGGAGAGGGGAATAAGGAACCTGCTCCACCTTAATTAATGATCTATTTAATTCGCTGAGGAGTATTTTTTAAAAAATGGAAAGGGTCATTCTACATCCTTCCTATAGTGAGGCAACCAGGACTGTATACAATACTCCAGTTGTGGCCTAATTAAAGTTCTGTACAATTCCCTGTTCTCATAATCTCTGCCATAACTGATAAAGGCAAGTGTGCATATTTTCAATGCAGAACTTGGTGACCCTTAACAATGTGCCCCACATTGGTGCACTGCAATTGGGCTCGGTAGTGTCTGGAATTTTGTTTTTATTTGATAAGAACTCTGAGAAATAAGAAATTTAGCACCACGTCATGCCCATTACCTTAATTTTGAACATGGTCACTTTGGCATTAGTGCTTCTAATCCTGAAATGCTCTGTTCCCTTTTGTCAAGGTCCCATCATGACTGTCATTTGATTTTGCCACTGGTACTGTGCTTGCAGCTCTTAACTCCTAGAGATGCTCGGTGCCATTATTAGACAGTGAGCTTGCTTCTTTCTTGATTAGGGCATTACCATTTCAAAATAGCAAGATAGCATAGCAGCATGGTGTCAGACCAGGAATTATCCAGATGTCGTCTTCCCAATCTTGGCTTTGAAAATCTGGCCCAAAGATTTTAATAGTTGCTTTGCAATAGCCTAGGAAAGCAAGCTGTTGTGAGGATGGATGTATTAATGACTAATGGTAGGAAGTGGAGACAAGGTAGTTGGAGGCAGGAAATCATGTTACGAAACCTCCAGTATATATCAACCCAGAATTGGTAACCCTAGAGACACAGATTGAGAAAGTATCTAAAGCCATGCAATCAAATGGTGAAAACATTAGATTTAGTACTATACTGCCATTTCAAAGTATACATAGACATGATTGATGTAGATGCCTGGCATTTTTTTTATTGAGTAATTGATTGAATGCTATAAAATGGAGTTATTGCCTCCCAGTATGGCCGCAGTCAACAGGCCAACAGCTAAAATTCATTTTTTTTTCTTGGGTAGATTTTTAAAGAACATTCTGTTTTTTTGCATAGCTTGTGTATGAACTTTACACAGAGCCTTAATTGTTTGGTGCACAAGTTATTCTGTCAGATATATTTTAAGTTTGTTTATTTGGTTGCCAAGTCATCATCTGGCACTTGCTCAGGGTATGGCTGACAAAAGATGTAAAGAAATTTGTCTGGGTTTCCCATGGTTGCTGTGGAAACTTAGATTTTTTTCTCAAGATTGTCCTTCAGAATGGGGCTATTTGTCGAAGCTGGGATTTCAGATATGTTAGATTTATTTAGCTGATGAAAGCAGCTGGACAGTGCGCATCTGTGCGGGTGATGAAAGGGAAATATGTTTGCAATGTGTTATACTGAGGTGCTTGCACTGACTGACATTGCAATGGCTTGCCTGCAAAACAAAGAAGCTGTGGGGAAGCGTTTGTGTCAGATTCCCTCTACAGAATTAGGATATGAATTAAACCTGTGTCTGGATCCTCAAACCACACGTTTGTTGTTGATTTCAATGCCTTGAGTGAAAATGAATAGAGGGTATTTATAAACCAGTAATTGGCTCTATATTTACAGGGAAGTAGTAAAGGGTACTGGGGAAGCTTTATGAGGTCAGGGACATCGAGAGGTCATTTGCTGTAGAGAAGCTGGCCAAGTTGACAGGCTGTTTGGCTGCCAGGCTGGGAAACTGGTGGCTACAGCCACAATGCTTTGGGACGAGTTGGAATGCTCCCCATCAATTATGATTGTGGGGTAGTCTGCACATGGGTGAGAGAAGGGAGTTGATTATGGGTAAGGTTGCAAAAGGGGGAATTGGAAAATGAGGGTAGTCAGTTATAGAGTGGATTGGATGTGGGGTAAGCTGTAAATCAGGTTTTGGGAGGGAAAGTTGTCCATTGTGGATTAGAGTGTTGACGGAAGACTGATGGGGATATGCTGAGATTGAATAGTGGCAGAGAGAAGGGGTTTAATGAAGTGAAGGAGGCAACGGCTTCCTCAAGCGGCTGAGGGAGCACAGCTACTTCACCTTTTCCATCAATAGATTAACTTGCACCGGGATGTCTGTTGTGCTGTGAGAACCGTGAGTTCAGTATTGTGAATAAAGAATCTCTGTTTCCAAACAAGGACAGTTGGGCAGCTCACTACTCACTGAAGTAAAAATGGAAACATGCACTGTTGGGTTGAGAAGTTGTATTTTAGGATTTAGTCCTGTCCCCCCTCTCATCATGGATAATGCTTAATGTTCATCCTGTTCTTTGATTTATGTGAAAAATTTCTGTGGTCCAAGTTAGCTGCTTTATTCCTGCCAAGTGTTGGTTACTCATTTCTTACTGACTGTGTTTTATTCAAACAGAAACAGTGCATGCTAGAAATAAGCTGGTTGGTCAACATCCGAAATAGAAATATAGGTCAACATTTCAGAATTTCCTTTCTAAATTTTTATTACATTAAATATTCTGTTTCCCAGGATCCATCTCTTTGTTTTGCTTCCGTAACACTGCCAATTCTGTTTCTGAATGAGTAATGAATCCAAATCAACTGATCACAAATACTTCTTGTGACTGACTTTCCAAAATGTTCTGCCAAAAGCTAACCAAGTTTCTTTCTTTCCCTCACCTCTGCTTGAATCATGATCAATTCAAGATCACAACTATATGAACGCAAGCCATTTTCCATAATTATTGTTCAGTGGTGCTGTCTCCTCAAGTAACAATGATCTATGAATTTGGACATTTGTGAATACAGCATTTGCTTTGTTGCAAATAAAAAGTGACGCTGAACTGATCCACTCTCTACTGAAGTCTAATTTTACTTCCAACTTTGTTTAACATAGTGAGACCTGGAAATACCTGGAGTTTGAAAGCCCAAATGGATTTCAAACACTTTTATTTGTTAAAACGTAAGCCAGCTCTTAAAGAATTATGGTGTTAATAAATGTACCAGACATTTATCTTGTTTCCAAATCTGTTTAAAAACCATATATTTTATTGGCTTCCTATCATGAGGCTGTGTTCAGTCCATTGTGTAAGAAGTCAGCATTCCCAACTCTCATTCTCATATCTATTCTCTCCCCATTGTCTCTCCTCATTCTAGTTTTGATATTTACAGTACTTCTCTCTCTGCCTCTATTAGTTTTTTCCTTTTCCTGAAGGTGCAAACTTATGTTGGAGTAAGATCCCAAAATAGCCTGGCTTTCTCTCAATAACTTGTAAGGGTGACTTTGTGTGCCCTGGGCACTGACAGAAATCCTGCTAGTTTGAATTTTAAAGTAGGTATAGGCACGGTAGGAGAGTGTGTCCAGTTATAGGTGAATCTTACTGGGGCTCGAAAGAGCATGTTACACTTTTCAAAAACTTACCTATGATGAACACCAGAAGCAAGCAAGGCAGTAGCATTCTCACTACAGTTTCACAAGAAAACCTTTCATTTATTTTCTATTTGTATTAATTATTCAGTTGCTAACCATTTTAACCTGTCTCAGAAAGCTCCATTATTTGTTTTTTTACAGCCTGGAAAGTTGGTTATGCCAAAAAATGTTGGCCACCATTTTTTAACATCTCCCCACTGTGTAGAAATTGTGCATTTCCTAAAAAAAAGAACACATTACCACATCTACATGTTCAACCTTGTATGCTCCCTAGAACATAGAACATAGAACATTACAGCACAGAACAGGCCCTTCGGCCTTCGATGTTGCGCCGACCAATATAAAAAGCAATGCCCCTCCAAACTAAACCATTCCCTTCTCTTCCATATACTTATCAATTAACCTCTTAAACGCCACCAAACTTGGCGCATCTACAACAGCTGCAGGCAGGGCATCCCACTCCCTAATCACTCTTTGAGTAAAGAACCTACCTCTGATATCCGTCCTATAACTCATACCCCTTAATTTAAAGCTGTGTCCCCTCGTGCTAGCTTTCTCCATCCTAGGAAAAGGCTATCACTGTCCATCCTATCTAAACCTCTAATCATCTTATATGTTTCGATAAGGTCTCCTCTTAGCCGCCTCCTTTCTAACTAAAACAACCTCAAATCCCTCAGCCTCTCCTCATAAGACTTGCCCTCCATACCAGGCAACATCCTGGTAAACCTCCTCTGTACCCTCTCCAATGCCTCCACATCTTTCTTATAATGTGGGGACCAGAATTGCACACAATACTCCAAGTGAGGCCGCACTAGAGTTTGGTACAGTTGCAACATGACATTGCGGCTCCGAAATTCAATCCCTCTACCAATAAAAGCCAAGACTCCATATGCCTTCCTAACAACCTTCTCGACCTGACTGTCTACTTTCAGGGATCTATGCACATACACACCAAGGTCCCTCTGTTCATCTAGACTACTAAGAATCCTACCATTTGCCCTATACTCTACACATTTATTATTTCTGCCATGGTGCATTACCTCACACTTTTCCACATTAAACTCCATTTGCCACCTCTCGGCCCAGCTCTGCAACTTGTCCAAGTCCCTCTGCAAACTATAACACCCCTCTTCACTATCTACCACTCCACCGACTTAGTGTCATCTGCAAATTTACTAATCCATCCTTCAATACCCTCATCCAGATCATTTATAAAAATTACAAACAGCAGGGGCCCCAAAACAGACCCCTGAGGTACACCACTTGTCACCGAACTCCACGATGAATATCTCCATCAACCACCACCCTCTGTCTTCTATCTGCTAGCCAATTCCTAATCTAATTAGCTAAATCACCCTCTATCCCATACATCTGCTTTTTCTGCAGAAGTCTTCCATGGGCCACCTTATCAAACGCCTTACTAAAGTCCATATATACCACATCAACCGCCTTACCCCCATCCACATCCTTAGTCACTTTTTCAAAAAACTCAATGAGGTTAGTAAGGCACGACCTACCTTCACAAAACCATGCTGACTATCCCCAATCAATTCATTTCTCTCTAAATAACTATAAATCCTATCCCTAATAATTCTCTCCAATACTTTGCCCACAACAGAAGTAAGACTCACTGGCCTATAATTCCCTGGAAGGTCTCTCATCCCCTTCTTGAACAACGGGACCACATTCGCTATCCTCCAGTCCTCCGGAACCACACCCGTAACCAACGACGACCTGAAGATCAGAGCCAGAGGCTCTGCAATCTCCTCTCTTGCCTCCCAGAGAATCCTAGGGTAAATCCCGACCGGCCCAGGGGACTTATCCAACTTCAAACCCTCGAGAATATCTAGCACATCCTCCCTATCTACTTGGATACTTTCCAGTTTGCTACCCTGTACCTCAGTGTTCTCCATAACTACATTTACATCACCCTGCTTGAATACCGAAGAGAAATATTTATTCAGTACCTCTCCAATCTCTTCAGGCTCCACGCACAACTTCCCACTGCTGTCTATGACTGGCCCTAATCTTGTCCTAACCAATCTTCTATTCTTAACATATCTAAAGAAATCTTTAGGATTCTCCCTAATCCTATCAGCCAAAGTCTTCTCGTGTCCTCTCTTCGCTCTCCTCAATTCACTCTTTAGCTCCCTCCTGGCTAATCTATAGCTATCCATTGCACTAACCGAGCCTTCAATCCTCATCCTGACATAAGCCTCCTTTTAACCAGCAAATCAACTTTTTTCGTACACCAAGGTTCCCTTACTCGACCATTTCCTCCTTGCCTGACAGGGACATACTTATCAAGGCCTCGCAGCAGCTGCTCCTTGAATAAGCTCCCTGGTGCTCTATTTGTAAAGCCATTTGGCCAGTCCCACTTGCGCTTGAGTCCAGTTTTGCGGTTGGCTGTACAAATACCTCATACTTCTCGTGAAGGAGATGCCAGCAGACCCTTGATCTTTTGTTGCCTTCAAAGCTTTAACTGGGATCCAACTGGAATCATCAAGCATTCAGCTGCAAGAAATGTTGTTCAAGAAGGACATTTATTATTGAAATACAGGGATATATTGATGATGAAAAATCATTAACGTTTGAGACATTAGGCCAAGTAAACAAATAACTTGCTAAAAAACATTCATATTAAAAGGACAGGATAAAGTAATTAAAAGTAAAGGCGTTTCTCAAGTAAAGATATAGAACAGTGGGGTAACTTTGAATAATGTTTGTGCTGATTTTTATAGCCAGTAATGAGCAAACTACTTTTAAGGTTATGGCAAAAAGGCACTTAACACATCTTAGGCTTCTTTTTCATTGGGGTGTATTCAGGCTACCCATATTTCTGTCTCACTTTGAAAGTGAAGGTGACTGATAAATTAAGGAACATGTCTCTAAATTTCTTGGTCTGCTTACAATTTTGGTTTGTCGTAAATCATGTTAATGGTATCAATAAAAATAATTTCTTCACAAGAAGTTACTTAACCTGCTTTTTAAAGGTCTTGATCTCATATTCATTGCATTTGGGCCAAAGCGCAAGAAAATGAATGCATTTCAGTGCAAACAAACTTAATTTGTCTAAATGATTAACCTTATGTTATTGTGTTGTGTTAACATATGGAAAGAGATTTGAACTGGAAAGATATGAAAGTCAAGATTGTGTGGTTAAGAGAAGCTTAGTTGCTTTCTAGTATGTTGTAGGCTAAATGATAAATGAGCTATTCCGAAGTGATTGTGTCGATTTATGACCATATTGTTATTTTTGAGGCCAAAGTGCACATTTGTTTGCAAATCTGTTTTGTGACTTGAAGGACTTAACAATTCAAGATTATGACAGCCAGAACAGCAGGCAACAGTATTTTGTTCTGTAGAAGTTGGCTAACTTGAAAGGAGAGGTAAACACTTAAAAGTCTTAACTTTTAAGTGAGTTGTAATCTCTTCCAGAGTGGACTATGAATATGATTAATCTAGAATTAAAGATTTTAACAATCCCACTTGCAAATCAAGAGATTAATAAAGGATAATTATGTTTGAATCTGACACAATATTAAGTGACTATTATTATAAGCACTTCTTTTTACTGAATTAATATTTTAATAAAATATTTTACTTCATTCTGCAGATTGCAGGACCAGAGGGCAATTCAACGCACTGTCACACCATTTCCGTGGCAGGCGTTCGCCTGAATACAGCTTCCAGGATGAATCACCTTTAAGAAAATTGAAAAGCGTAACACATTCCAGGTTCATTTCAGTTGACGGCTGAGTTCTGTTGCATAATCTGTTTGTTTGTATGTGGGGAAATGGTCAGAATTGAGAATCAACTGCAGAGCATTTCAGATATCTTAATAAAGGCTGGAGATTAACAGCAGCGGAATTTAAGAGCATTAAATCAGCAATGCTTGGCTCTAATTCTAAACTAATCTGAGTTTAACATTCTAGATAACCCATCTATTTATGTTAATGAGCTATAATTTTTTTATGGGGATATTCTCAATGTGGCGGTTGCCTATGTTACTTACCCATATGTACCTTGTAAGGAGGTGTTTCATCTTCCTTGAGCTGATGATCTTTTCTGAAAACTATTGGACTGCCCTGAAAGTGCATCAATTTAGATGATGCAATGCCATAAGGTGTAGCCATGAAGGGAGTTGTGGAACTGGGTGCTTCTGTGGCTTAAAGACATAAGCCACCTTAAAAAGAAAGGCTTTTAAAAGGGAAGTTCTATTGAATTAAATATTGGAGAGTTGTGAAGTCCATTTTAATTCATTAGAGCTCCAAATTGCATTTGTGACCTTTGTGTCTGCCTCACCCCCTGTTATTGAGGGCAGAACGCTGTGCTTTTGCTGGGATGGCTGCACAAACCCCTGCAAGAGTCTGGCTGCCCTTATCGTTTGATGTGGAGGGAGTTCATAAAGGGTAACCCCATAGTGATCAGCAGTAGACAGATGAACAGGGCAAGAAGCAAATGCAAAAGATGTTGAAAGAGGAATGTGCTGGTTTAACAACCGTTAAATTCAAGATGGCATGAAAAAGAATTCATGACTAGGAGAGAAAAGGATTTTAGAATGGTAGAAATCGGCAAAGAATCTCTTAAAAAAAAAGAGGGAAAATTAAAATATGAAAGAAAGATGGCTAGGAAATAAAAACAGATAGTAAGAGTTTCATAATGATCGTGGGGAAAGTACTGGGAAAACAAAACAAATCCTGTTGGTATGATAGATTTCATCCTAGAGCCTTAAAACAAGTAGCTTCAGGGATAGTAAATGTATTTGTTGTGATTTTCCAAAATTCCCCAAATGCTAGAAAAGTCCCAGTGGATTGGAAAAGTACCATTGTAACACCTCTATTCAAAACAGGATGAGGAACAAAAAGGAGGCTACTTAGTTCAATGTCTGTCATAGGGAAAATGCTAGAATCCATTACTAAATAAGTAATAAGACATTTAGCAAGTCATAATATATTAAGATAATGCCAACATTGTATTGTGAAAGGGAAATCTTGTTTGACAAATATATATTAAAATTATTTAAGGAAGTAAAACACATTATGGATGAAGGGCAATCTTGTAGAATTTGAATTTCCAAAGAAGACATTTGATATGGTGTCCTATCAAAAATTACTTCACAAAAGAAGAAGTCATATTGTACTGGTTAATAAACTAGTATGGCTAGAGGATTGGTTAGCTAATGGTCACAAAAAAGCATTGGCAGCAAGATTAAGGAAAATCCAAAGGCTTTTTACACATATATAAAGAGCAAGAGGGTAGCCAGAGAGTGGGTTAGCCCAATCAAGGACAAGGGAGGGAATCTATGCATGGAACGAGAAGAAATGGGCAAGGTATTAAACGAGTACTTTATGTCAGTATTCACCAAAGAGAAGGAATTAGTGGATGATGAGTCTGGGAAAGGGTGTCTAGATAGTTTGAGTCATGTTGAAATCAAAAAGGAGGAGGTATTGGAATCTTGAGAAAAATTAAGACAAGTCCCCAGGGCGTGATGGGATATACCCCGGGATACTGAGATAGCAAGGGACAAAATTGCTGGGACCTTGAGAGAAATCTTTGTATCCTCATTAGCTACAGGGGAGGAGCAAGAAGATTGGAGAATAGCCAATGTTGTTCCTTTGTTTAAGGGTAGCAAGAATAATCCAAGTAATTACAGGCTGGTGAGCCCTTACATCAATAGTAGGGAAATTATTGGAGAGGATTCTTCAAGACATTAAGTGGACATAATAGTGAGAGGCAACATTGTTTTGTGAAGGGAAAGTTGTGTTTCATTAACTTGATCGAGTTTTTTGAGGAAGTGACAAAGATGATTGATGAGGGTGGCAGTGGATGTTGTCTACATGGACTTTAGTAAGGCCTTTGACAAGGCCCCTCATGGCAAACTGGTGCAGAAGATGAAGTCACATGGGATCAGAAGTGACCTGGCAAATGGATACAAAACTGGCTCGGTCAAAGAAGGCAGAGGGTAGCAGTGGAAGGAAAATGTAACTGGTTTGATTAGTAAGTTTGCCGGCAACACAAAGGTTAATGGATTTGCAGATAGCGATAAGGACCATCAGAGGATACAGCAGGATATAGATTGATTGGAGACTTGGACGGAGAGATAGTGGATGGTGTGTAATCCAGACAAATGTGAGGTAATGCATTTTGGAAGGACCAATACAGATGGGAAAGATAAAGGAAATGGCAGAATCCTTAAGAGTATTGATAGGCAAAGGGATCTGGGTATACAGGTACACAGGTCACTGAAAGTGGCAATGCAGGTGGAGAAAGTAATCAAGAAGGCATACAGCATGCTTGCCTTCATTGGCTGGGGTATTGAGTTTAAAAATTGGCAAGTCGTTGTAGCTTTATAGAACCTTAGTTAGGCCACACTTAGAATATAGTGTTCAATTCTGTTTGCCACTTTACCAGAAAGATGTGGAGGCTATGGGGAGAGTAAGAAAAAATTTATCAGAATGTTGCCTGGTATGGAGGGCATTAGCTATGAGTAGAGATTGGAGAAACTTGGTTTGTTCTCACTGGAATGACAGAGGTTGAAGGGCCACCTGATAGAAGTCTACAAGATTATGAAGGGCATGGACACAGTGGATAGTCAGAAGCTTTTTCCCAGGGTGGAAGAATCACTTACTAGGGGGCATAAGTTTCAGGTGCAAGGGACAAAATTTAAAGGAGATGAATAAGGCAAATTTTTAACACAGGGTGGTGGCTGCCTGGAACTTGCTGCCAGGGGAGATAGTGGAAGCAAGTACAATAGTGGCTCTTCAGGGGCATCTTGACAAATATATGAATAGGATGAGAATAGAGGGATATGGTCCCCAGAAAGTTGGTGAGTTTTAGTTCAGTCAGGCAGCATGGTCAGTGCAGGCTTGGAGGGCCAAAGGACCTGGTTGTGTGCTGTAATTTTCTTTGTTCTTTGTTCTTATTCTAATAAGGATGACTCATTATTTTTTGGGTTTGCAAACTGTTACTTTTGGAGTGCCATAGAGGGCCATTAGTCTGTGGAATTCACTTCCTCATAGAGCAAAGCATGCTGTGTGACTGAATACTTTCAAGGCTAAATTCTAATTTTAATTGGTAAAAGAGTTAACTTTTTGGGGAGGGGGAGGGGGGAGAAGGGAAGGTGGCAGGAGTGGGCTGATTGGAGATGGAGTTGAGATCACGATCAGATCAGAAATGATCTTATAGAATAGTGGAGCTGTTTTGAGGAGCCACACAGCCTGTTTCTGCTCTTACTTGTGTGATGTTCGGGAAGCCATTTTTTAGACCAAAAGAGAGGCATGGGAACATCTTTAGAAATCGTCAAGGAGATTGAGGTTGTTCCCTCTAATTTGTCCGTAAAGAAATCATGTTGCAATGGAAAGCATCCACAGAAGGTTCCAATCCAATATCCCTAGGGGTGAATTTAAATATTTTGATGCAGTTAGCAAGTGTTCTTTGTTTAGTTTCTTTCACCTTGCCAAGAACTGTAGATCAACGGCTCCTTCATGTCTTTGTGACGTGAAAAAAATTGTCATTTCTTTCCTTAAGTATAGCAATAACCTGCATCACCCAGCAGCACATACGGTGAAATTTCAATTGTGGAGAAGGTTAACGTGTGCCCCTGTGCAAGGATGAAATGCAGATTTATTATGATATTTTATTTTCCAATAGATGCAGCAGTGTGTGGGCTCTTAAGGTCTTTCTGGCTAAACAAACTAATATGGGTCAAATGGCCTTGATCATCCAGAATTATTTTACTGTCTGAAATTAGCATATTAAGCACTTGTCCAGTAAAATGGCTGACAGTGCTATTTAAGTTACCTGTGGTTTTTGAGTATAGTATTTCTTTTCTATTACCAGAACCAGAACCAACAAAACACTACAGATATGTTTGGCAACAAAGCTGTCAAGTAAAATAATGAAATCTAGGCCAGAATTTTATGATCTTGCCATGCTGCATCTCCTGTGGGCGGATGTGGCGAGCTATTTAAATTGTGGTTTACTTTGGCGCGTTTGTTATAATATCCCACCAGACATGAGGGTTTGTAAAATTCCAGCCCTAGTTCTGTGAACAAGGGGATTTTAGTGTCTTATCAAAGTATGGATGATTACAAGGGAAAATAAGTGATTTTCTATGTTGGACCCCAATATACCACATCTCCAAAGTGCATAATGTGCCACGATAGTGTTTCTTTGCTCACTTAGACATTCAATGGAATTTTCCAGCTGTTCCAGCCAACTGGCTATCTTCCGGGCTGTCTGCAGGTTTTCTGGCGACGGAGAGTGTGGGTAAACCCCACTGACAGCGGTGGGACTGGGCTATCCTGCCACTGCCTCCACACCACAAAACATGCTGCAGGAAGTGGAAACTCCAGCCCATTGTATAGCTCGTGTTTTCTGGGCTGTCTGGTTGTGTTCAGTACAATTGTGAATGTATTATTTTAAGTAGATGCAAATAGCAAAATTAGTGAGGTACATTATAGTCATTCATTTTAAAATGTCTTTGCAGTTCTTTGATGAATGCATTTCAAAATGAAAATGGAACCACATCATTAAAAGCTGCCTCTGAAAAAGATGATGCTGTCATCAATGATTTCCAAGACTTCATGTCTGAAATGCAGAAAACCATCGCTGGTCTTCAAAATCAGGTGAGAATACACTTGGAGATAAGAGTTTGCATTTTCTTCATTCTTCATTTAAATAACTAACACACAAGGGGTAAAAATAACTAGATTTACTGAAATCAAATTACAGGACATAGTTTATTCATGTCACAATTAAGCTTATATTAACGCTGCAATGAAGCCACTGTGACAATGCTCTCGTTGCCGCACTCCGGCGCCTGTTCAGATACACTGAGGGAGAATTTTACATGCCCAGTGCATCTAACCAGTACATCTTTTGGATTATGGGAGGAAACCAGAGCACCTGGAGGAAACCCACACGGACACGGGGGAATGTGCAGACTCCACACAGATAGTGACCCAAGCCGGTAATTGAATCTGGGTTCCTGGTGCTGTGAGGCTGTAGTGCCATGTGCCACCCAATAAATTGTGATGGAGAATGCAGGAGGCTATGAAAGTTTAATGGAGGGAGAAGCTAATGCAAATGCAATTCTCTGCATAAAAATGTGCAGTAGCATATTGGGAGAGGGGGAAAAAAAGTTTTAAAAAAAAAATGCTAAATGTTTACAGTTGTTAAAAGTACAGAAATAGAGATCTAGGAAAGAAATTGATTCACATTGCACATGCTTTTTTGCTATGAAAATAACATTGGGGGGGGCCAATTTCTATATTGGCAAACAACTTCAAGTATTCAGCTTGATCATCCAGTCAAGGATGCTAAATCAGATGACCAGTGCCCAGTTAAAAACCCCAGTGCCAAACATGGCTAAATAAATAGGTGAAGAAATTTGCTTGCTGCCTGCCCCCACCCTCTTTTTGAATAGTTCCCCTTCCAAAGTTGGTGCCACCTCAACATTCCTCTGCTATCCCAATAATCAGTGCAGTTGGACTAAAGGAATGAACTATACATTATAATAACCTGGCAAAAAGAATTATATTTGTGATTGTCTTTCTTTGCTGGTTGAGCATTGCTCCCTAAGCAAGTCTGTCGAAAACAGACTTTGACCTAAATGTTAGGGCAGGCGCCATCGCAGCCTGATGTTTACTGATTGTATAGAAGATTTCCCCCCCGTTTGCTTCTTTAAAAGACGTCAACACATTTCACAATTAGCATATTAAGCACTTGTCCAGTAAAATGGCCAACAGTGCTATTTAAGTTACCTGTGTTTTTGAGTTTAGTCTTTCTTTTCTATTACCAGAACCAGAACCAACAAAACACTACAGATATATTTGGCAACAAAGCTCTCAAGTGAAATAATGAAATCTAGGCCAGAATTTTATGGTCTTGCCGTGCTGCATCTCCTGTGGGCGGATGTGGCGAGCTATTTAAATTGTGGTTTACTTTGGCACGTTTGTTATAATATCCCACCAGACATGAGGGTTTGTAAAATTCCAGCCCTCATTCTGTGGACAAGGGGATTTTAGTGTCTCATCAAAGTATGGATGATTACAAGGGGAAATAAATGATTTTCTATGTTGGACCCCAATATACCACATTTCCAAAGTGCATGATGTGCCACGACAGTGTTTCTTTGCTCACTTAGACATTCAATGGAATTTTCCAGCCGTTCCCGCCAACTGGCTATCTTCCGGGCTGTCTGCAGGTTTTCTGGCGACGGAGAGTGTGGGTAAACCCCACTGACAGCGGTGGGACTGGGCTATCCTGCCACTGCCTCCACACCACAAAACATGCTGTGGGAAGTGGAAAATCCAGCCCATTGTATAGCTCCTGTTTTCTGGGCTGTCTGGTTGTGGCTGATTAAAGACAGACAGTCATCGTTTTACTTTCAATCGTGTCCTTTATTGCCTTTTTCATATTTTTCCAGATTAAAAAACTTGAAGGGCAACTCAGTAAATCTGGATGCACTGATGGAAAGGCACAGGAACGCTCTGACAAAGAGGAGTGGAAGGAGGACCCCTGCACCCACTGTAAATGCAGGGTATGGTTGCAGATATTTGATGACAAATAGGCGCTGGTCTGGAATGCGCTGCCTGGGTGGGTGGTAGTGGCGGGTTGCCTCGCATCCTTTAAAAAGTCCCTGAATGAGCAGTTGGTAAGTCATAACATTCAAAGCTGATGTGTGCCCTTTGTACTAGCGGTGAGCGCAACTACCTTGACCACCTCCCTTTGCAAAATTCAGGTTTGTGTATTTTTCTTTCGTCTGTATTGGTCTGTTTATTTTTGTTTTAAGAGTTGCACGGCATATATTTTCACTTAACTTTATGGCATCTTTAGTAAAGTCTGCAGTGCATTCATACTTTGACATGATGAAGAAGTGAAAATTTATTCAAAAAAGCCATAATTGTTGTTATCCAGAGGTTACAGTCTGATGGATATTAAATTCCTGTGAGAAAGCAGATAATTGAAAACAGTAAGAGGCTAGTTGCACATCAAGAGTCCTTGCTGTACAGCTGGGATGCAGCACTTGTTCTGACTTCAATAGTACTTGAAACAAAATCTCTTTGTTTTGCATTTCAGGCAGGACAGCTTACCTGCTTCGTTGAAACGTGTCCAGCAGCCAGTTGTGCTAATCCTGTGAAGATGGAGGGTGCTTGCTGTCCAGTCTGTGCAGAACACACCTTGAAACAAGATGAAAGGTCCTAAACCCTCACTGCAGGACTAGAGGGGACGTGCTGTCCTTTCAATTGTACAGTGAATCATGATGTCTGGATGTCGGTGTGCTTTCAAAACTACCCATGAGTATTCAGTCAGAATTGTAAAGAAAACACCAATTTGAAGAAATCCTGAACAATATTAAAAGAAAACGCTCAAATGCATGCTTCGTGTAAACTGGGTTTTAAATCAGCAACATGGTTAAAACATTTTATGTGCATGCACCATGAGTGTACTGTCAAAACCACAATGCAAAAGCGTTGAAAGGGAAGAAGTGTGTTTTTATGACAAGTGATTTCAATTTGTCTGTCAATGTTTTCCTGGTAAGAAGCTTCTCAGGTTAGAAATGCCAAAATGAAAATTGGTGCTACATGTAATTTCTTGTATATGACACTATAGTTAAAAAGGTAACATACTTTAACATTTCCACACAACTTTCTTTGTTTAAAGGCAGAAACAGTCTCAAGGACTCCTCTGGCTCAATATATATTTGTTTATGTGCTGGTTTGCCTTTTGAATGAGCGAGAAAAAATGTTTTGGAGGAGGAACGTTTATTAAAAAAAACATCAAAAGAAGGGTTTTGCATATTTCACTCCATTCTCAAGCCCCAGGTATTTTGTGTTCTAAAAATCTAAAGGTTTTCACTCTCCCAAGGTGTTGAGACTTGTATGCAGGCTGTTCTTATATTTACTAATGTGAAGATGTTATTCATACTTGTTTGGACGTTTGATACGTAGATGCCTACTAATTGCAGATTGGTGTACATACTACATTGGGGAAAAAAAAATGCCCTATCTATTTCACTAATTGGCACTATATATCAGTGTTCTCACGCAGTGAGTAAGATTGACAAATAATTGGCAATCTAGATCAGAGCATTTCAAAAGAAATCTTTTTGTTTCGTCTTTGTGGTCTGGCTACTGAATTTACAGCTCTAACCATTACACCTTCTTGGATTTATGGCATTTTGCACTTGTTAATTTTTTTGGATTACTGTTTTTATGTACTAGTAAAACCTTTTTTTTACATTGTAGTAATTTGTTACTGTATACAGACATAAGAAATGGAGGGAGGGGGGAGGAAGGGGAGGTCCATAAAGGGGTTTCTTGCTCCCTGATTATCCATTGAAAAGCTATGCTAACCAGTGAAACAGTATTAAATGTCATTTAACATTTCTAACCATTGTTTCTTTATTGTTGGGAAGATTTTTTTTAATTTATTTACTCAGTCAGATGTTAATTGGTCACTTTTAACCATTAATGAAGGACATCTTTTTAAAAAAAAATCATCATACCTCACCTTTCATCTATGGTGCTATTTGATTTTAAGGCAACATTCTCATGTTACTTTAACAAAAGTAATCATATTTGTTATATGCCAACCTCTTAGCAAACCTATGTTTTTAACATTCGCAAAAGATTTGGGGTAGAGACAAATCAGTGTATCACAGCAGCAACAAAACCTCATGTGATTTAAGTTTTTTTTTAAAGTACTTCTTGGCAAAACGATGCCAAATGTTGACAGGAGCAGTTGAATTTCATAACATTCAACATAAACTTACTGAACATTTTATTCAGGGGTTCTTAGGATATAAAGGAGCAATGTAGTATTTTGAAAAATATTTAAGTTTTTGCTCTGCTCTTAAAAGAAAAGTCACTTGAGTTTCATCATTGTTTGCATGTCTGTTTTTTTTCTGTCTTGCAAGCAGGCAAAGTCACACTGGACCAAATGGCCTCATTTCTATTCTGTGTGACTCTCTGTAAGCTCTGACATTGATAAACACATTGTTCCGTCAGAACAACAGAGGGCTATTCTACTGCTTTGTTTTGCTTTTTTTTTCCCTCTCTCTTAACAGTGCTGATTTAGTTTTTATACGGACTGTTGTCTTCAAATTTGTACACATTGTTCTGAGATTGAGTGTCTTAATAGCCATATTGCTTAACTGAGACAGAACGGGAACATAGCATAAAACAATAAATTTACCAAAGAGATGTTTGCACTGTGTAATGCATTTGTATGAACCAAATTAAACAGACCACATTATCTGACATATGCATTGTCATTTTCCTCGTGTCACTTGGTCACACCTAGCACATAAATAATCCATTTTCAGATCCCAGTGGAATAACCAACCTCTTTATTTTCAGGTGATATTTATTGATATTCTGTTTCAATTCAATGCCATTCATGATCACATCATTTATAAAGGTGAACTTATGGAATAGTGGGATACTGTATCTCACAATATCAAGGGGGTCAGAAAAGTTTTACACACCATAAGAGCAAGTTGTGGATTTCCTGTGTCACGTTAAATATATTTTGCTGCTTGCAACTCAGTACTACTTTGGATTTGGGTCACCCAAATAAGTAGATAAATTCCAGAGAGCATTACCAAAGGATGGTGATGCGGTGAATAAATAATAATTATTGAGTGATACCAAACCTGGGTTTCAAAATCCTGAACATCAGAAACATACAAGATATTTAACATATTTGATGTTTTGGGAAAGATTGGTAGAGACTTTACCTGATGTTGGGATCAAATGTAAGTCCAGAGCCTATGTGAGCGGCCAGATGGTGGGGGCAGTGACAGTGTTTTCTCTGTTGCAAGTTCTAAAAGAATTGGAGGTTGAAAATGGCCAGATTTTGAGGTGCCTTCTCAGGAGCTGAAGACAAGATACTGCCCAGAGTCAATGCAGTTCTCAAGCTGTGCATGGATTCTTCAGTGAAAGAAACCATGACACACAGACCCTCAGGGACTGTGACACAATCCACTCCTCAGGCTCAACATCTGCCTGGGACTCAGTATGGTCCTGGTCTTCAGCAATCCACCGAATGCTGGTGCCCTGGGAAATCTGAATCCATCATCACTCATCTGAGGGAGATGTAATCTCACTGTTATACACTACCGTCTGATTTGATAAGTTATTGCCCACTGATGTGCCAGTATCTGTGCTGGTGCTTGTTACAGACAGTGCGATGTGAGTGCATGTGTCGTCTGCAAGTTACATTGGTTACAATACAAAGACTGACATTTCTAACAGAAAATGTCAGTTTTGTTTGAACGTCAAGTAACGTATTTTCTGTGATGACCTACATCTGATTTGGAACAAAAACTGGATTTAAAAAGTAGTTTTACGTTTAAGTAGTGTTGTGTTTTACATCGCAGAAAATACAGAGAACACTGGAGAAAAACCAACACAAACGAGCAAAACTGTCCAGATTACATTGTCAGTGGAAAGGGGAGCATTCTCTGTGTCCACTGCCAGGATCTTACAATCAGAAAAATGCTTCACTAAACTTAACCATACAGCAACATTTGTGGCACTCTTCCACCTGCCAATCACATGATTTAATAGTGAATTACCTCAGACCGAGAAATTTTGATAGCAAACTCATGTAGTAAGCAACAGTCTGAGCTTTGCAATGGATCTTATTGGAAACATTCAAGATCCTATCCCCAAGTATGAAAATGGTTCAGATTCTTGGGACTTAAGGAGGAAGAAACTTCAATTATTTATTTTGTAAAAGTATTTGGGCGGGGAATTTAAAACTTTCTAAAATAATTTACCATCTGTAAATGTGGGTAATAATACTTTGCTCCTCTCAGCCGAGCTTGACAGACTGTGAACACTTGGCAAGCAAGATGAAGGAAACAAAATGACACCCAGTTTTTCTTTTTTAAGAGGTTTGCCATTTCTGATGTAATCTTTGGAGTTTGTAATGGATGACCAGATTTTGAACAATGTTGAAGTCTTGCACATTCCATTGCTTTTGGCAGTTCAGCCTGTTCCAGCTGAATTCACTCGTGTCCCTCAGTATGCAGTGTTACCAAAGTATAAATGTGAGGTAATGCATTTCGGATGATCTAATCCAAAGAGGAAATATACAATAAATGGCAGAACCCTTAAGACAGAGATCTGGGTATACATGTACATTGGTCTCCAAAAGTGGCAATGCAGGTGGACAAGGTAGTCAAGAAGGTATACAGCATGCGTGCCTTTATTGGCCAGCACATTGAGTTTAAAAATTGGTAAATCATATTGTAGCTTTATAGAATCTTGGCAGAATATAGTTTTCAATTCTAGCCACCACGCTATCAGAAGGATGTGGAGGCTTTGGAGAGGGTACCGAAAAGATTTACTAGGATGTTGCCTGGTAAGGAGGGCATCAGCTATGAGGAGAGTTTGGAGAAACTTGATTTGCTCTCACTGGGATGACAGAGGTTGAGAGACAACCTGATAGAAGTCCACAAGAGGGGAATGGACAGAGTGGATAGTCAGAAGCTTTTTCCGAGAGTGAAAGAATCGATTACTGGGGGGCACAGGTTTAACGTATGAGGGGCAATGTTTTTACACAGAAGGTGGTGGGTGCCTGGAACTCGTGGCCGGGGGAGGTGGTGGAAGCAAATATGATAGTGATTTTTAAGTGACACCTTGCAAATACATAAATAGGATAGGAATAGAGGTATATGATCCCCGGAAGGGTACGAGGTTTTAGTAACATCAGGTAGAATGGTTGGTGCAGGCTTGGAGGGCTGAAGGGCCTGTTCCTGCACTATAATTTTCTTATATTAGGTACTGTACTGAGAGCTGGAATGCATGGGCAGAAATCCCTAAAGCTTTATATGTTGGTTAAGAAAGCTCTCAGGATACATTGTTATTAGCCTGCAGTAGAGATTGTACTATGTTGAGAAATGTAAATGTTTATCTTGAAAGGCAGGAGCTCCAATTCCCAATATGCTGGGGGCCTTCTGTGCATATGTTAGCTCGGAAATTGTCACACGCATGCAACTTGGGGTTTGTTTACATTATTGGCATCTTCTATGTTTGCTCATAGAAGGCAAAAGGCTGCACATTTGCAGTTAGTGTTTTTCTCCTTTTGCATATATATCCTGCATACATGCACAGAAGAAAATAAGTGAATAGCGTGAAGTTGGGAACCAGATCACTTGAACAAGAGCACCATTTGAGAGAAGGTGCTCGAGTGCAGGACACGGAGAGGGGACAGGAAGAAGTTCCCAAAGCAAGGAAAAGGTCACAGATCAGGGAGGGAGTGGGAAAGGAAAAGGTCCTAGAAGAAGGTCAGGTATGAAACAAGGACAGAGATCAAAAATGGGTGCTGTGAAGTAAAGTTGAGAGAAGGGGGCAGAAGGCTTTAAGTTAAATAAATCTACAAGGAACAGACTTGAAGCAAAGTGGGCTCAATAGAAGTTCTGAAGATTCAAGCTAGTAGCCAAATATTGGTGATTCTAAGCTGTATGCTGTTAAGGCCAAAGATATCCTTTTACTTGGCACAGCCAAAGATCTGACTGTGCTTGGAAGGTAAAGCTGGAATGTATGCAGAGTTTCAGAGAAAAGGAATCTCAGAAGGTGAGATTGAAACCGTAGAGGTGGATCCATGTGGAAGCAACCTTTAAAGAGAATTCTGAGGCAAGTTCTTCATATGTAGAGATCAGAATCACTTGTGAGGAAGACAGTTTCAGTGAGACCGTTTGGTTGATACCAGCAGTCCTGAAATAAAAGGTATTTTTTTTGTATTTAAGCTGCCACTGCTGGATTTGATATACAAGTTGTTCTTCAGGAATGTAGCGTTGTGGCTAATATTGATGTTTCTGTTGACATCCAACTTCATGCTTTTGAATGTACAATCAAACAATAGTCTGCTTTGATTAAAGAATAAATGTGAAAGATTAACTCACATGCAACTCATAAACAACTAAGTCATTATGGTTTGGGTGGCAAATCCAGTGAGAATATTTTACTCATGGGCTGCTGCAAATTGCTAAATGAAATGTTTAATTGCAAAACACAAAATCTATTTCTGATGATCACAGGAAGCAAGTTTTACAGTTTCAATGACAATTAGCCTTTCCACGTCTTTGTGGTTGATGCAGAAGAGCATTGCCTCTAAATCAAACAATTTCTTTGAAATCAGTTTCAATACTTGACCAGATCATTACTATTTTTACTTTGCTCTTATTATATCTTTGAATTAATGAAAAAATACATTCTTGTCTCAGTAATGTAAAGGTAAAATGGTATAACATGCAACTGGCATTCGTAATTGCTTATGCAACAGATAATAAAAAACAAATTCTCTTCATTTACTCCACATTATGATTGCACAAGATAAATATAGATAAAGGAGGAGATTTTGCATATCTGAACTCATCATAAAGAACAAAAATTTAGGGCAAAACTTAACATGGCCAGACAGAGTGGGATTGTGTGTTAAATTCTCAAAAAAGGTTGGCGAGTGAAAAATGCAACACGATCCAAATCATTCCCAACTTTTACTGGAGCAAGTTAGGAGTTGCATAGGACATTTCCCTAGAGGTGTCAGGTCTGTAATTTAAATATGTTGAGAGCTAATTAATTCAGACTTTGGCCAAGCATTCCGCCTTTCAAAACCAGCGCAAGCTGTATGAAACCCCTCATGATCAACAAGGCAAGAGCATGTTTCATCGCTTAGTGAAATTTGCAGATTTAAAAGGCTTTTTTGATTGAAACTGCACAGCTACTTTGCTACCTATGCAAAAGATGTTGGATTTGTATTTCAGAGTCCGCTTTCACTGCATGGCATGTGATTTTCAACATTTTGAAAGTTAGTTAACCTCTTTTGATAAAAGCAAAATATTGCAGAAGCTGGAATCAGAAACAAACAGAGAATGCTGGAAAATCTCAGCAAGTCTGACGTGTGGAGAGAGAATAGAGTGTCTCTTGAACTCCTCTGCTGTCTGCCTTTGCTACAGTATGAGAGCAACTTATGCAATTGGATTTCTGATGAGGAACAAAGTGAACAGCAACTCTATCGGCATTGATTACCTTTTAATCTACACATATTCACAGGACAGAAGAGTATACAATGAGTTCCAGATCAAAGGATGTGATACTTTTAACAATTTTTTTTATTCATTCTTGAAGTGTGAGCGCTGCTGGCAAAACTTGCATTTATTGCCAATCCCTACTTGCAATTGAGAAGATGTTGATGAGCTATCGTCTTGAAACACTGTAGTTCAAGTGGTGTTGGTACATCCACAGTGCTGATAGGGAAGGAGTTCCAAAGTTTTGATCCAGCAACAGTGAAAAATGGTGATATTGGAAGGTGTTATTGAAAAGCCCTCAATGTTGCTGCAGTGCATTTTGTATATAGTACACACTGCTGCTACTATTGCAGAATGGTGGAAAGAGTGAATGTTTAAGCTGGTGTGTGGAGTGCTGATCAAGCAGATTGTATTACATGCTGTCAAGCATCTTGAATATTGTTGCAGCTACGCATATCCAGGCAAACGGACAGAATTCCATTAAATCCAGACTTTTGCCTTATTGATGTTGAATAAGCTTTGAGGAACCAGGACACTCTCCAAAATTCCCAGCCTCCAGCCTGCTGTGTAGACTTTGGGCAGAATTTTATGGTCTCACTCGTCTCAAAACCTTAAAATTTCACCCAAGGTTGACAGACCTTTCCATATTTCACACCTGCCCCTGTCTGATTTCCACGGCGGATGGTTTGGTAACATTTTAACGATTGTATTTATATGGCTAGTCTAGTAATGGTAAGCATATAAGATGTTAATGGTCATTGAGTTTTACAGCAGAGAAAGGGGCCCTTTAGCCTGTTGTGTCTGTGGCAACTATCAAACACCCATCTATTCAAATCACATTTTCCAAAACTCCGTCCATAACCTTGTTTGCTATAACATTTCAAGTGTTCATCTAAATGCTACTTAAATGTTGAGAGTTCCCCACCTATCATCCTTTAAAAAGTTTTCCCTCAAATCTCCTCCTTACCTCAGTAGCACAGTTGTTAGCACTGCTACCTCACAGCACCAAGGACCTGGGTTCGATTCATGGCTTGGTTTACTCTGGAAAGTCTGCATGTTCTCCCTGTGCCTGTGTAGTTCTTCTTTGGGTGCTCTAGTTTCCTCCCACAGTCCAAAAGATGTATTGTTAGATGCATTGTCAATGTTAAATTCTCCCTCAGTGTATGCAAACAGGCGCCGGAGTGTGATGATTAGGGGAGTTTCACAGTAACTTCATTGCAGTGTTAATGTAAGCCTACTTGTGACAATATATAAATGAATAAAATTGATGCCCTCTGGTTATTTACACCACTACTAAGGGGAAAAATTTCTATATCCCTCATAATTTTGTACACCTCAATGAGATCCCCTCTGTGTTCTCTGCTGTAAGGAAAACAACTCCAACCTATGCTTCAGCCCAGGCAACACCCTGGTGAACCTACTCTGAATCCTTTCTTGTGCAGTCATATCCTTCCTATAGTGTAGTGACCAGAACTACTGACAATATTCTAGTTGTAATGTAATAATCATTTTATATAGCTTCACACCACCGATCAAAACACCCATCTTTTCTTAGATTAATGGATCTTGACTTTTCCTCACTCCCTTGAAGTTGTCATTTTCAAATCTGTATTCATGGCTGTTGAATACTGTATCAAATTGTACTTCATAATTGAGAAGGCTAAAGCTATTTATAACCTGATGAATAATGAATGCTTTATAGATAAATCTGTTATTGATGAAAGTCTTTCTAGATAAATGCATAGGATGTCAACAGTTGGCAATAATGGCCAGAGTAAGTGAACTTGCAGTGAAACAATTTTTTGTTTATTTTAGCTCTAGGAGGTAAAGAGTTTCTTGTTTGCAATTAATCCTCATTTTTGGAAAAAAAACTATATATTTTTGATGGCACATAGCCATGCATGAAATATGGCATGATTGATAGAGTTGGTTTGAAGTTGTTGTGATCACAAGGAAATCGGATTCCATTGATTATGTATATGGAATATTGTCCAGTCATACCTGTTTTTAGAAGAATTCTGACTAAAGAGTGTAATTTCAATCTTTCATGATGGCTGACTCAACAATTGCAAAGTTATTGAAAGCACCACACCATCAGTACGTCTTGAGATTAGAAGGTTTCTTGAGCTTAAAAGATTGAAGTGTGATTCAAATGGTAAAAAGGTTTGATAGAGTAGAATCAGAGAAATTACTTCTTCCACTGAAGATACCTTACACAACAGAGCACAACCTTAAGATTAGCACAAGGCTGTACAGGAGTGGAATCTAATGTTTTTCATATGTTGTGGAAATATGCAATTTTGCTCCTCAGAACACATTTGTGGGTCAATTGAAACGTCCAAGTTCGAGATTGACATAATTTTGTTGGATAAGGGTATTGAGGAATAGAGAATCATAAAAATACAGATGCAGAATGGCATACTGTACGTGTGCCTGCTGTTTGGAAAATTAGTTTCACTCCCCCACTCTTCCCCCATAGCCTGCATATTTTCTCCTTCAAATGTTTTCCCAATTTCTTCTTTAAGGTTACTATTGAACCAGTTTCAATTGCCTTTGCAAGCAGTATGTTCTTGATTGTAACAACTCACTGCATAAACAATTTTTCCACTGGTATTACCTCTGGTTCTGTTGCCAATTACCTTAAATCTGTGCCTTTTTGTACTGATACTTCTGCCACTGGAAACAATTATTTCCTTCTTTCATCTATTAAATTCTTTTTGACTCTGAGTCTCTTCTTCAAATCTATCTTTTATTGTTCTGCCCTAAGCAGAAAACCCCAGTTGTCCACTTAACTTGCATTCCTCCATCCTTACTACCAGTAAATCTCTGCACTCTTGCCAGGTTCTTGATTCAAGATGATATCGAATCGTGGTGATTTCATGCAAACGGTGCCTAGCTTATCCTCTAATCCTATCTTTTACTCTCATTCTATGCTTCTAAAACTGTGATTGAAACACCTCTCCTTTCCTTCCCTATGTATGATATGCTTTGTATAGTGTGCAAGAAAAAATACTTTCACTAATTCCACAACACTTCCACTAATATATGTGACAATAATAAGTCAAATCAAATCAGTGTTTGATATCTTTTCTAAATCTTGGTGCTCAGAACTGAACTTGATTCACCAGTTGGATCCTAAGCAGTGTTTTGTAAAGTGTCGGCATATTGCTTCACCTCATTCTTCCTGCCACAGTGAGTTACTTGATATTTCTCTAAGTTCAAATACACCAATCATGTTTCTATTCAGTTCATCTGTCTGCCCATGGCATCCTCAAGGTCATGTTGTTATCCTATCACTATTTATTGTTGTGTTTCACATCAAATTTATTTATTTTTAAATTTATTTACAGGATGGTGTCGTCTCTGGTTGCCCAGCACTTATTGCCCCTCCCTAATTGCCCTCGAGTTCAGAGGATGTTTAAGAATCGACCACATTGTATGGGTCTGGAATCACATGTGGGCCAGATCAGATAAGGGCAGCAGATTTTCTTCCCTAAAGCATATTAGTGAACTAAATGGCTTTTTACAGCAATCGACAATGGTTTCATGGTCATTATTTGACTTAATTCCAGATTTTTATTGAATTCAAATTTCACTGTTTGCCATGATGGGATTCAAGCCCAGATCCCCAGACATTAATCTGGGATTACTAATCCAGTGACAATACCACTGCTCCTCCTGATCTGCCTGATCTCCTTATCCCCAAGCCCAGGTCATTAATATATATCCATAAAAAGATATATATAATACTTTACACCAGTTTGAAAAATAACCATGTACTACTGCTCTCCGCTTTCTGTTCATTGGCCAATTTCCTTTCAATGTGACCACTGCCCCTTTAATCTTGAGTGTCGATAGAACAGCAGCAGGTAGCTGGAGTTGAAGTACGTGCTAACCATGATCTAATTAAATGGCTCCAGGGTGAAGAATCTACTACTATTTCTACGCTCCACTGTGTGTGTTCCCTATAATGTTACTTGAAAAATGAATACATCTAATTGGCAAAAAAAGCCATCACAAAGAAAGAGTAATTCCACACAGAATGGTTTTAAGTCAAAACCAATGATTACATGACTTCTGCACATTGTTTTGGCTGGATATTACTGTGAGTGAGATAAAAGGCCTTTAAACATCTCAGGGAGTATTTTTGTGTGAGGGATTACAACTGGAAATCAGAAAGTTATTCCATGTTGGGCTCACAGTTTGTGTCTCCAGCCCCAGAATTGGTTGGATCAAATAAAGTTCTTGTTCTGTGCCAACAAAACACTTAGAAAAATGTGAGGGCAGGCAGAATTAAAAACAAAGGTCATTTGGCCCTTGAAAGCTTTTCATTCTGATGCATTAACTCCCCATCATGATGTCAGTCCTAGTTCACTTTTATTTATCACCCACTCATTTTAAGCTTTCGGAATGAGTTTTTTAACATTGAGTAGACACACAAGGTTGGATTTGACAGGGCTGCGTTGCTATATTTGGAAGTGAGATTGTAATCCCAGCTACACCAGTGTGAGACGTTCATTTGTGACATTGTCCATCCTTCTGGATCTGAGCAACATTTCCAATTTATTAATAATTATTGCTGAGCTGTGTTATAATTTGTATCATGGACTCAGACACTGAGATGAAGTTGTCTAAAATAATTTTGCTTAGGACTTGTACAATAAAAGAAAAGCTCAGGGCTTTGAATTCAAACCATTCCAGATTGGCAGCATTAGCACTTTCATCCCATCAGTCAACCATTTGATCAACTCCAGCTTTCACTCCTGAACTCGTATTTAGCTGGCTTCCTATTAAGGAATTAACTGCCAGAATCAAATGTGTTTGTAGGTCATCCATCCCACTTTCAAACAATCTGTGGGGAGTCTTCAAACTTCAACCTTGCTTGAATCATATTAATGCCAAATTTTTAACTGACAGTTGTGCATTGTCCAAGTTGAATAATCTGTATTATTTCCATGCCTTTCAGTTTGAAAAGTGCACATCTAAGTCTTTTCCCATCTTCCCACCTGAAATGGAGTGGGTTGTCAGTGGAAAATGAAGCAATATTTGGCAATGAAGTGAAGCGCTGCCTCAGCAGCCTGACCTGGATCCTGCGACATGTAACAATGTGATGGGAGAAGTATCCCAGCAGGATTTGCCTGCCCCAAATATTGCTGATTTATTGGGATGTTATTATAGATGAAGACATAGAAAATAGGAACAGCAGGGGGCCATTTGGCCCTTCATGTCTGCTCCGCCAATCATTGCGGTCATGGCAGACCATCCCGCAAATCTCCCCATAACCTTTGATCTGATTCACCCCAAGTATAGAAACATATGATCCAGGCCAGAAACTACAAGGTGTTTTATGAAGTCAGCCTGGACCATAGGTTTTGCACTTTAAATTTGATATGGGTAAATATAAGTTATTTCACTCAAGATATGATTCAAGGGAGCTTTTATCAAACAAAGTTTATTTAAGAACACAGGTAATATATGATTAGGAAATCAGCAGTAACTTTTACCAATTACAAAATCAAAGCTATAACCCAGTATGAATCTAACTACTAAGCATATTGTTCCAAATCAAACAAACCCTACAGACATACTCTTACACTAGGCTTAGCACAGAAAGCAAAATATGCTCATGTGATTTTGAAGTTGCAGTTTTGCAACACTTGCTGTGAATCAGTCCTTTGGATGTGAAATTGAAATGCTGAGACTTTTTGGTCCTGGAATATTCAGCATCACTCAACAGAGAGAGAGAGACTACCTACCTTTCTAGCTAACCAGCCACCAGCAGCAGAATTTCCAATATCAGGGAGCAAGAGAAGAAAATACTGCTTTCGGCTCGCAGTTCAAACAATTTCTGCCAAAATGAAAGTAAAACCATTGGACTTCTCCTGTGAAAAGATACTGTCCCAAAGTACCAACTGACCTGTTATCATTCTTCAACCAACAATTCAAAAAAGGTTATAAAACTCCAGGACACTGCATTAGTTCAAATTAAAAATGAACAAAATGGTCATTATATTGCCTCAGCAACGAAGGACAGCAATACAGACGGCATGGTGCCAAGTCCAAAAATGCCAGATCTGCTTAAAAAACTGCGGAGAACATAGTTAAAATATATTTCTTAAAGGCACAGCAGCATCACACTTTATCTTAATCTCAGTTAATAGCTGCTGAAACCATGATCTTATGGTTCTTTGGCCACTTCAATCTCCACTGCCTCTCCTGGTTCCAGAATAGTTTGTTTAGATTTCAGGGTTGTAGATTAGTGAATTCTCTCTTTATAGTGGCAATTCAGCCAAGAGTTTGCCATGCATCACCAATGGCCACTGATCCATTGAAATGGAGCAGACTTGAGCAGACTCCAAGTGCAGGAACTCCTGCCTTGTCAAACCTCAACCCTGAAGAGAGAATTCTTCCTCCTCTCTCCATCCTCTTTTTGCAGCGAAACAAACCTTGGATACAGTCATCCTGTTCCATTCACCATGGGAATCTTAGTGAACAAGGAGCAGACCATAGAAAGGTCTGTTCACATCAGGCAGGATTTTCTAACTTCAGGGCAAGTGTGGCCAGAAAATCCTATCCAAAGTCTATTACTGATTTTACCACAATATTCAATGGCAACAAAACAAGTGATATTTACATTGTTGATTAATCCCATTCAGTATTAAACAAACATTTGTGTGAGCATGTGAGGCTTGGTTAACCTAAACTTGTCCTTTAAGAATTTTTACATTTGTTCTTTATTCATCAGCTAGCATATTGACAGTGAAGCTACTGCCAGTTTCCCTTCACATTCAATGGCACTACGATCACTGAATCCCCACTGAGAACAATCATTGACCAAAAACTGAACTAGACTAGCCATATCAACACTATGGTTACAAGAGCAGTTCAGAGGCTAAGAATCCTACAATAAGTAACTCATCCTGGCTCCCAAGAACCTGTCCACTATCATCAAGGCACAAGTCAGGAGTGTGATGGATATTCTTCACTTGCCTGGGTGAGAGCAGCTCAACATTATCGGTGGCACAATGGTTAGCACTGCTGCCTCATAGCGTCAGGGACCCGGGTTTGATTTCCGGCTTGGGTCATGTCTGAGTTTGTATTTTCTCTCTGTATCCAAGTGGGTTTCCTCTGGTGCTCCAGTTTTCTCCCACATTCTGAAAGATGAGCTGGTTAGCTGCATTGACCCGAACAAGTGTCGGATTATGGCAACCAGGGGAATTTCACAGTAACATCATTTAGTGTTAATGTAAGCCTCAATTGTGACTAATAAGTAATCTTTACCATCCACTTGATTGGTGCCCCATCCACCACCTTTAATACTCTCTGCAGCGATTCAAAAAACCAGTTCTCAAGGGCCGTTAGTAACAGGCAATAAATGCTGGCCTAGTCAGTGAAACTCACGTTCCTTGAATGAATAAAAATAAGTTTCTATCCATCATGCTCCATACATCTTATCATGTCACATGTATGTTTTGTGTCAGTGTTACTCCAATCTTTACAGTTCTGCACAGTCCCAGTTTTTATTTCAGCCTGAAAAAGGTCATCCAGATTTAAAACATTGACTCCATGCTTTCTCGGCTTGAGATTTTCCAGCATTTTCTGTTTCTGTTTCAGATTCCAGCATCTGCAGTACTTTGACATTATTCATAGAATCATAAAATCTTACAATGCAAAAGGAGGCCACTTACCCATTGAGCTTGCACCGACCACAATCCCACCCTATCCCCTAACCTCATGCAATTATCCTGGTATTCCCCGACATTAGAGGACAATTTAGCATGGCCAATCCACCTAAGCTGCACATCTTTGGACTGTAGGAGGAAACTGGAGCATCCATTCCACAATCACAGGGAAAACATGCAAACTCCACCCGGATAGTGACCCAAGCTGGGAATTGAACCTGGGTCCCTGATACTGTGAGACAAGAGTGTTAATTGTTGTGCCACCACACCATCCCTTTTTAAATTTGTACTAGTTGGTTAATAGCTGCACTGTTAAATGGACTGGTTATTCAGTTTGAAGGTAGCATTCCAATTAAACTGGGTAATTTCCTGTAAACTGAGATTCAAACAAAATATAGCAAGATGGCATATTCATCACTTCTTTCAGTACAGCTCAACTTTGTTCAACATTTTTTGTTGCCAACTCAAGTACCAGAAGACTTGTACAGCTCTTGAACCTGCTATCTATTCCAAATAATGGGATCAAAGCTGTGCTTTTTTGCAAATTTGACTATTCTAAGTCCGAATTAATAAAAAAGTAGATCGACCTACATGTTTAATTTTGAAGCAAAAAGCCCAAGCAGCTCCAGAGAGGGTGTAAGGGACAAAATGTCTGTGTAAAAAAGGTAGAGATTGTAAAGAGTGAGGAAAAGAAAAGTAAAAATTAAAAAAAAACATGGTCAAAAAGTTCAGAGGAGTCAGAGCATTGTACTTCAACAGCTGGAGGTATGGCTGAGAATGGTAGAATTAAGGGAGTGGAAGCCACATAAGAGTCAGTGAAATGGTGAGTGTTGTGGATGAGCGATTCGGGATTGAAGAAATAAAGGGAACAGCATTTAAACAGAAGTTTTATACACGTAGATAAAAATTTTCAAACTTAAGGTATTTTCATTGTATGTTAGCAAGGGTACTGCTGATGGGCGCATGAGCTCTTGTGTGCGATTAGCAGCAGTTTTAGATGCACTGTAGTTTATGAAGCAGGGTGCATGGTTAGGGAAGATAGATGACAGAAACCAGAGGTAAGAATACATTTTTGGTTGCACTTAGGAATATAGAAAATAGGAGCAGCGATAGGTCATTCAGCCTCCGAGTCTGCTGCAACGTTCATTATGATCAAAGCTGATTGTCCAGCTCAGTAATCTGTTCCTGCCTTTCCTTCTTATCATTTAATTGCTTTAGCCCCATGAGCTATATCAAACATTTAGAGTGTGATCTTACCTGACATTTACATCACACTCCTGCTACAGTGAAGTCGGAGGATTTGGTAGTTGGGAAAATCCTGTTGGTGTGAATGGAATTAAGATTCTGACCACAACATTTTGGTTCAATTTCTTTCTGTGCTGCAGAATTCCACAGATTCACCACTTATAACATCACATAAACTTTACAGTGCAGAAGCAAGCCATTTGGCCTATTGAGTCTGCACTGATAGCAATCCTACCTAGGTCTTATCCCACTCTCCAGGTGAAGAAGTTTCTCCTCATCACAATCCTAAATAGTTTACCTCATATCCTCAGACTGTAATTCATGGTTCTGGATATTGTTGTCATTGGGAACATCCTTCCTCTATCTACCGTGCCTTGCCCTGTTAGAATTTTGTAGATTTCTGAGATCTGCCCTCAAAACTCTAGCAAATATAATCCAAACTGAGTCCACCGATCTTCATACATTAGGTCCACCAGCTCAGGAATCAGTTTAATCGTTGCCCTCCCTCCATAGCAAGAACATACTTCCTCAGATAAGGAGATTAAAACTGCACATAAAATTCCAGGTATGGCCTCACCAAGGCCTTGTATAAATACAATAGGTCATCCCTATTCTGTACTCGCATCACCTCCCTACGAAACCCAACATACCATTGCTTTCACTGCCTGCTGCACTTTCAGTGATTGGTGTGCAAGGATATAAGAAGTCTCACAATGCCAGGTTAAAGTCCGACAGGTTTATTTGGTAGCATAAGCCCCTGGCTTTCGGGGTGCTGCTCCTTAATCAGGTGAGTGGAAGTTGTGTTCACAAACAAGGTATATATATTCACAAGCTCAATTTACAAAATAACAGTTGGAATGTGAGTTTTCACAGGTAATCAAGTCCTTTAAAGGTAAAGATAATGTGAGTGGAGAGAGGGTTAAGCACAGGTTAAAGAGATGTATATTGTCTCCAGCTGGGACTATTAGTGAGATTTTGCAAGCCCAGGCAAGTCATGGGGGGTTACAGGTAGTGTAACATGAACCCAATATTCTGGTTGAGGCCATCCTCATGTGTACGGAACTTGGCTATCAGTTTCTGCTCAGCGATTCTGTGTCGCCACGTGTTATTGTTGTCTCTTTACAACACAAAATGCAGAATTGCTGAGCAGAAACTGATAGCCAAGTTTTGCACACATGAGGATGGCCTCCTAATCAGGTGAGTGGGAGTTCTATTCACAAACAGGTCATATAAAGACACAAACTCAATTTACAAGATAATGGTAGGAATGCAAGTCTTTACAGGTAATCAAGTCTTAAAGGTACAGACAATCGAGTGGAGAGAGCGTTAAGCACAGGTTAAAGAGATGTGTATTGTCTCCAGCCAGGATAGTTAGTGAGATTTTGTAAGTCCAAGCAAGTCATGGGGGTTACAAATATGACATGAACTCAAGATCCCGGTTGAGGTCTGGTTCTGGACATCATTGCCGTTGGGAACATCCTTCCCCTATCTACCCTGTCATGCCATGATGGAATTTTATAGATTTCTATGAGATCCACCTTTAGTCTTCTAAAATCTAGCAAATATAATCCTAACTGACTCCATCTATCTTCATACATTAGGCCCAGATCCCAGGAGTCAGTAAAATTGTCGGCACACCTTCCCTGATTCTGGGGGCAGGCAAGGCTCAGAGAACAGCATCCTCCATTGTTCTCGGACGGGATCGTGAGAACCTTGGGCGGACATTGCCTCATAAAGGGTTAAAGCTTGGATTCTGGTCTTGGAAAAGACAACATTTTACAAGAAAAGGTAATTAAGCAGTATTAAAGAAGCTGCAATCCTCTTAATGCTGGGGGACAAGAAGTTCACATGGTGGTTTATGACTTTGGAAAAAACGTACCTTGAAAACTCTGGTAAACGGTTTTGCTGGGGGAAAGCAAGAAGGATCAGCTGCTTAGCTAAAGAAGACAACAATTCCTGAATGTCCATACCCAGTCCAAAGTAAAAAGTGAATGGAAAATATTCCGATGTCTCTCTGGGATCTGAAATTGACTGATTGCAAATTTTCCCTGAAGTCTACCTAAAAAGTAGTGTAAGAGTCATCAACTGTTTCCCAAACCAGTAATGAGAAAGCAGTGACATAACCCAGTTGCGATTTTAAGGTTTCCACTATCGACTTTTAACTTTTTGGTAGAATTCATCTATTTTATTTGTTTTTTTTTTTGCTATGTATACGTGAATTAGCATTCAGGTTATATATTAACAAGCTTTGTGTTGTTTATTGAAGATAACATTCATCTGTGGGATGTGAACATCATTGGCTAGGCCAGCATTTATTTCCCATCTCGCAAGACATTTAAGAGTGAACAACATTGCTGTGGTTCTAGAGTCACGTGCGCCAGACCAGGTGGAGCGACATATTGGGTGGACCAGGTAAGGATGACAGATTTCCATCCCTGAAGGATATTAGTGAACCAGATGGGTTTTTGCAACAATCAACAAACGTATTATGGACTTTTAATTCCAGATTTTTATTGAATTGAAATTTAACCATCTGTTGAGTTTAGATTTGAATCCAGGTCCCCAGAGCATTATCCTGGGTCTCTGGATTAATAGTCCAGCAAACAATACTATTCCACCACTGCTTCCCTCTCATTACCACGTATAGTTCATGACTGACATTCCTGATCCTCCTTCACTTAACTGGGCATTAATTAGTGACATTATGAAGTAAAATACATAATAGGCCATGTAGCTAGCTTGGAAAATTATTAATATACGTGTGGTGACACGTGGAGTGATGGAACTGCAGACAGACAGTGCACTCCTCCCATCTTGATCATAACAGAAGGAGAGGAGGAAACAATCAGCAAGAGGGGAGAAGCGTTTGGAAAGAGTGAAAGAGATCATCAGGAAGAGGGGAGGGGTGTTCGGTGAGGGAGGGAAGGATTTGATCAAAAGGGGGGAGGCTGTGACTGGAATAGAAAGGAAAGGAAGACGATAGGGAGTTAATCATGGCGTTCGGAAGTGTGGCGCAGTGAGAAGGAATACTCCTGCTTCTTCCTATTTTTGGTCTTTCAATTGGATTTTGGTTTTTTTCCAGGAATTTTATTTTTGTAGAGTTCAAATCCCATTTCTGATGCTTCCTTGCAATGGTAATGTATGGCATATTTGCCACTTCAAAACATTCAGCTGTTCCCCGTTACGTTTTTTTTGGAGCACAATAGAATTTTACTTGGAACTGGTGTACTTATCCCTTGTGACCATGTGCACTTGGCCACCTTCCTGGAGCAGCAGCTTTCACACTGCAATCTGTCACCTCAAAGTCAAAACAAACCCCACTTTGTTTGTGTGAGGAGGCCATTGAAATGATTGTGACATGTCTAACACTGAACGTGCTGCTGACTGACTGCAGTCTCACAGAGGACCCAGATGTCTGTGTGACTACTACCAGCCACAGCTGGAATACACTTCTTAAAAGGGAGATGCATTTAGGCTTAAGCTGCTGACAGAACTGACCAAAATTAAAAGGAATAAGGCTACAAGTGGAAAATCAGGCCAGAGAGAGGTTTCCTAATGCAGTGTTGGAGGTCTTAGGCCAGAAGATGGAAAGGAGATGAGAGATCAAAAGGCTGCCACTCTTTGATGGGAATGGGAAAAGATTATCACAGAGGTCAATTCAAAGAGTCAGACCCTAACGATCTAGCTGCCGTGCCACAAAAAGTTCAATGATCTCACGTAAGATAGTCAAGATCAATAAATGCATCATCAAATATCATCCCGCCACCATCACTCATTGCTCATGCACCATGAATCCATCACTCACCAGTCAGCCATCAGGACTCATGTCGAATGTTCAAAGGTCCATATCCCTCGCATACATACCAATGCTGCCAGCCTAATACTTGCACCTTTGCTTTGACATGATTTATAAATGTCATGTGTTGGAATACAGTGAAAAGTATTGTTTCTTACATGCTATCCAGGCAAAACATTCATGGAATACATAGGGGAGAAGGATAATATAATGTTATAGTCATAGCTAGGGTGTAGAGAAAGATCAGCTTAATATATAGTAGGTCCATTCAAAAGTCTGAAGGCAACAGGAAGAAGCTGCTCTTGAGTTGATTGGTATGTGATCTCCAACTTTTATATCTTTTTCCCAACAGAATACTTCCAGGTTTTCAACTCTGGGCAGATCATCCAAATTCATTACAGCACTTTGGCAATCATCCTTCTCTTTTTTTCAGGACATAACAACAGGCAGCAGCAAAGAACTGGTAGAAGTCAAGCATGTCGTGAGCGTGCTGGAGTAGTCATGATGTGGAGATGCTGGCGTTGGACTGGGGTAAAAACAGAAAGAAGCGCCTGATGACCGATACCTTGACTTCTATCATAGTGAACTAGGATCCATTCAATGTCTGAGTGCTGTAGTGGAAGCTTTGGCTGTTGCCATACAAGTCCAATTTAGTGTCATGCAGGTTCAGGCTAAAGGCAATTCACCAAGGATTCTTAAACAGCACCTTCGAATCCCATGACCACTTCCATCTAGAAGGACAAGGGCAGCAGATACATGGGAACATCACCACTTGTAAGTTCCCCTCCAAGTCACCCACCACACTGACATGGAAATATATCACCGTTCCTTTGTAGCCACTGGATCAAAATCCTGGAATTCCCTCCCTACCAGTATTTTGATCAACCCACAACACGTGAGCTGCAGCGATTCAAGAAGGCCTTCTCAAGGGCAACTAGGGATGAGCAATAAATGCTGACAACCAGTGATGCCCATGTCTCACGAATGAATTAAAAAAAAGATTGCTGCCACTTTTGTCAAAGGAAACCAATGCTCAAAGGACTTGCAGGCTTTGAAAATAGTTCAATAATCCATGTTCCAACTATGCATGCTGAGGTGCGACCCTGGGGGAATAGCCTGGCTCCCTGGAGCACAAGCCTGCTGTTCTCTCTCACGAGGAGAGTATTTATGCTTCCATCACTGTCAGTCCACCAGTGACCCTATTATTTCCTGTCAGCCAGTCAACTCCCATACTAAACTGGTGCAGTCTGAAACCAGGACATGAGCTGTCCAATGTTGTCTTACCTTCCCGCAGTGAAAGAAGAAACGATGCAGTTACTAAAATAGCACTACAGGGGAGTGCAAGGTCAGGTAAAAGAATCCAAATGATGGAAACACACAAGGAGTTTGATTTTGCGTGTATTATTGGAAATGTTGTTTGATAAAGCAGTTAAGGGATAATTTCTTTGGGTGGGAGGAGGGGCGGTATCTGTTAGTTCAGTGTGTTGTCCAACGAAATGCTGTGATGGTCTGTGGAAGAGGGATGAACAGATGGAGAATTGTAGAGTAGTGGTGGTGATGGTTTGCTCCATGACATTCTGATGGCAACTTGGCTCTCTTAAGTGCATTGTCGAAGTGTGTGTTGGATGGTGGAGGGGGTTCAGGAGCCAGGTGTCCCATGTCACCAAAGATCCAGTCTCTGGTTCATCGTTGCGGCTCAGATATAGCAGGAATGGCTGGCTGGCACAGGACAAAAGCATTATAGTTGTGTTGTGATGGTGGACATTCAAAGACTTTATGGTCTATGCACAGTTACACACCAACTGCGCAATAAGGAAATGATACCCGTTGCAGTTCTGGCACATTCCCCCTGTTGAGATATGAGTCACATGTTTAAGGTGGATGGCTCCCTGTTCCGTTTATATTCCAACTTTCCTGGCAAAGCCAAATACTCGTTCTTCCTGCTTCTCTTTATCCCCAGCTTTCCCTCACTACTGCCAATGCTCCATCTCCCTCTTGTGCTGCAGTCCAAGAGGCACTGAAACTATAATGCCCTGAGTGAGAGCAGGCTTTCTGCTGCCAGGCCTTCCAATTCCTCGGAACGCCATGGAAAACTCCAGTCCCACTCCCTTCTGACTCAAACAACTTGTTGGAATTCCAATAATTTTTATCATCAAATCCTGCCCATTTATAGGGTCGGAAATTTGGTGAAGTCGGGCGTGAGGAGAGTAGTGTGATCCGTGCCCACCTCCACAGCGGTTCTCCCTTTACCAATGCCTGAAAATAGTTGTAATCGGGACCGCATCTGAAGCGGGCGCGATGACCATTTACATGTATTTGCTTGCATTTAACTTGACTTAATGGACTGCACACCCAGCATTTCTCCTTTTACCACCACATTCGCCCATCCAGATTTGTCGTGAAACAGACATGCTCCAACAAAGTCCGATTTGGGTGCTCAGCTCATGAGGAGGTAAGTGCCGAGCATCCGACAGCTCTCTGCTCGAGATCGGTGGTGGGGGAGGAAGGGCCGCGATCGGTTTGGGTGGCGGGAGAAGCGGGGGGATAAGGGAATCAGTAATGTTGTGGGAGTGGGGAAATGTCGATGGGGGGCAGAGGGGGGGGAAGGCATTATTCGGCCTGGGAATGATGTGGTAGGGGAGCCGCATTTTATCATTCTTTTTCTGCGCATCTTCAGTTGGGATGGTGATCGGACCTGCAGCGTTTCGGGTGTGTTAAGCTCACAGGCTTGTGAAGCATGATTCGGAATCGCTGATATTTTTTCAGGCAGAGCGTATTGAGGCATCTGAAAAAGGGTCTAAAAGTCGGATCTGAAACAATCCCAGTTTCAAGTCCACCCAGCACTTAGAATCAAATGGAAAAATAGGGCCCAATATTTTCACTAATTCTGCATCAGCAAATAAAAATTAAAAGTGCCTCTCCTGAAAATTGAATGCTGATCACTTTAAATAGCATTTGTTGAGGTCCTGTCATGGTTTTCATTCTGTAAAACCAAAACAAAATAAAATCTCATGGTGTAGGGTGTAAAATATTATATCTTGGATAGACAGGTTGGCTAACAGGAAGCAGGTTGGCAAGCTAGTGACGTGCCATAGGAATCTGTGCCAGGACCTCAAATATTTACCATTTATGGGTGAGGGGTGGGGGTGGGCAGAAGGGCTGATCGTTGTCTGGTGCGGCGGGGGAGGCCTGATATCGCTCACTGATGTGGGAGGGGAATAGATGGATCTCTGGTCAGGAGTGGTTCATATGGCCACACTACTCATCACAGTATTTCCAGCAATTGTTTAAAGTGAATGATTGTCTGCTGTTGAGATAATTCATTAAATGCTCTGAGTACTGTTTTTAACGCAATAGATGCATTCAATCAGTGTATTACCTATTTGCAGCTCCTGATAGCAACATGTCCACTCTGGCAGAAGGGATCTGTTCCTCTGGTGGGGATGAGGGGTTGCCAGTGGACACCCCTGCACCACACCCCTCCCCAAATCAGTTAGCAATCAGGCCTTCTCCCCCATTACCAGACAACAATCAGCCCTTTTGGCACCCTCCCCCCACCAGATACATGTGACCCGCCTACTCCCCATCCCAGAGAATGCTGCTCTGACCTGCCTCCTCCTCCTCCTCTCCTTCTCCCTAGCCCCGTCACCCCCCCCCCCACAAGAGGATGATCTGGGTCACAGAGCCATTGCAATCTCTGAAATCGCTTCAAATTGGTTTCCCTGCAAAATAAAAATTGGCTTTGGTTTTTTTATTTTGCAGGTTGCTTACAGTGCAGATCCGGAATAGACCAGAAGAATATAAAATAGGACTTGGTTGTCAAGTTGGGCACATGGTTCATTAGATTGATTTAAATGCATGTTAATGTATTTAAATTGTCGGACTGCCTGATTCGGGCACAGACTGGATCTGCACCCCATTTCGGGTGTTGGTAAAGCTGCGATCGGCTCGGATGTGAGTACAGATCGCATTAAAGGTCTGATGCTAGGAATTACTGTGATCTTGTGCCCCAAAACAGGCACAAACATTTGGTAAAATTGGACCCATTGTGTGCTTAAGAACAATTTCTGAAGTTGCTGAGATTTTATATCAGTTAATCCTACCATTCTCTAAAGATTTGCATGCCCCATATTTTGAGACAGAACAAGCACAACTTTGCCCTCACTGAAAATGCAGGTAAAGAATTTTCTGTCATATTGGAAGGTCAATTGACTAACAGATACAAAATCATGGGCGAAGTGTTTCAAAGATCACCCATGTTCCAAAGCCCCCTTTGAAAATTATATTGCTGACGCTGTGACCCTGATTGAGAAAGTGGCTCTTTTAGGTATGTTAAATATTTTTAGCTTTATTTTTGTCTTGGGCAGTGCACAATGACAGACGAGTCATCATAAAAGATAAAGTTGTCATAGTCCCAGATGACAATGGGCTGCTCTCCCCTTTGATGGGGAGAGCTGACTGGTGATGATTTAACCTCAGGATCACCACACTTCAGGTGAGGGGCAAGGTTGAGAAGGCTGGGCATTCATGAATAACCCCAGCCAGTCTGGGATATCAATCCATTTTGCTTTCCAGCTAAATGAGCTGAACTAACCAGGTAGTTAGTTTAACATGATTGTTTTTGATTGCCTAATCAGACATCAAATATCTAATAAGATATCTATAACAGTAGCAATGTGAAACATCATCAGGATACTATCAATGACTAGGAAAAAGAGACCCAAGAGAACTCATTTTGCTGTAAGAGAATGATCACATTACAATCTAATGGCAATAAAGTTATGCTATATAAAGAGAGCATAATGCGACATACTTGTCAATATTTTTATGATTGTGCTTTGTGAGTCGGTTTTACAAATTATCCTTGTGCATATAAAAGGCACAAACCTAGATGCAGTCTTTGTGAAAGTGATAAAGCAACCATCTTTATAACACTACTGAACAATAATTTTATATCAACTTGTTGAAACATGTTTGTATCTAATATTTTTATCACTACTTACAGGCTATTCATTTTGTAAAACCAAGTAAAATAAGAACTTAAAGTATAGGGTATAATCTTATTGTATTTTATCATGTGTATATATATATATATATATATATATATGTATGGAAAGATGATTGATGACCTAACAGTAGAGAGTAGGAATAAATGAGTCATTCTCAGGTTGGCAAGCTGCAGCTAGTTAAGTGACACAAGATTCAGTGTTGGGGCCACAACTACTTGCATTCTATATTAATGACTTTGGGGAAAGGATCAAATGTATAGTTGTTACATTTGTAGATGACACAAAGATAGGTAAGAAGGTAAACTGTGAGGACATTAAATGTTTGTAAAGAAATATAGATAGGTTAAATAAGTGGGCCAGAAATGGCAGAAGGAATATAAAGTAGGAAAATTTAATCTTTTTATTCTGGCAAAGCAAATATTATTTAAATAGAGAAGAGAGATTGCAGAATTCCTTTTGGTTAAGATTTGAAGTGTCAGATCAAGATCTTGTCAGCTTGGATCTTGTTTGTCTCTCTTGTGGGAGCCATGAATTGGATTGAATTTGAATTTGTTTTTTGTAGCAATCAAGGAGATGGATTTGGGTCTGCCTGGTCTATGAGTATTTGTTTTGTAACTTTAAGTCAGAAGGTGGTAATGTTTAACACTGCTGCCTCACAGCGCCAGGGACTCGAGTTCAATTCCAGCCTTGGATGACTGTATGGAGTTTATACATTCTCTCTATGTCTGTGTTGGATGCTCCAGTTTACTCCTCCAGTCTAAAGTTGGACAAGTTGGGTGGATTGGTCATGGAAAATTGCCCCTTAGTGTCAGGGGAACTGGCAGAGTAAATACATGGGGTCAGGGAAGCAAATACTGAGGGAATGTTAGGGGTAAGTTTTTCACTCAGAGGGTGGTAAGTGAATGGAATCAGCTGCCGTCGGAGGTTGTTGAGGCAAACTCACTGGGGTCTTTTAAAAGACTTCTGGATGAGTATCTGGAAACGAATGGGATAGGGGGTTATAGATAGGTCTGTGGATTGGTAGATGTGATCGGTGCAACTCGTGGGCCAAAGGGCCTGTTTGTGCTGTATTGTTCTATAATGGCTTCCTCTTTGTGCTGCTGATTTGTTGATTCTATAATAGTGCCACAGAGAACTTGTAGATGGTGAATTATGTTTGGGGAGGATTGTGGTCAATGAAAACTCGATGGGCTAAATGGTCTCCTTCTGCAAAGTAGGGATTTTATGAATGGAATAAAAATTTTAAAAAACTCTTTTGTGGTACAGAGGAATCTAGGGTTCCTTGTGCACAAATCATAGGAAGTTAGTACATTAGGTAGAGGAAGTGAGGAAGTGATTATGAATGCAAATGGAATGTTGTCATTTATTGCAAGGGAATTAGAATATAAAAGTAGGGAAGTTTGGCTACAATTGTACAGGGCATTAGTGAGACCATATCTGGAGAATCTTTTGATGCCTTTAATTAAAAAAAGAATACAATAGCATTAAAAGCAGTTCAGACAAAGTCCACTCAATTTAATCCTGAGATGAAGAGGGTTATTTTAAGAGGAAAGGTTGGGCCTATATCCATCGGAGTTTAAAAGAATGAGAGGTCATCATTTTGAAATATAAAAAATCTTGAGAAAACTCAAAGGTGGATATTGAGTAGTTGATTCCCTTTGTGGGAGAAATTAGAACTAGGGGACACAGTTTAAAATTAAGTGGTGTTGCATTCAACTTGGAGAAGAGAAATTTTTTTTCTCTCAGAAGTCATTAATCTATTGAATCCTCTTCCCGGAGAGTAGTGAAAGACAAAGCCATTGAATATTTTTAAGGCTGAATTAGATAGATTCATGATTGATAGGGAAGTCGGAGGGTATTGGGATTTGAAAGAAAAGTGGAATTGAGGCCACAATCAAACCAGCCATGATCTTATCAAATGGTGGAGCAGGCTTGAGGGCAGAGTGCTCCTAATTCATATATTCATACGTAACAATTCATGATTAACCACTGCTGCAAGCAATAGATGTGGGACAATGAACAGAACATTTATAGAATAGTTTTAAATCTTCAAAATATTTGCAAGCAAATGCCTAAAGTCGTCTTTTTAAAACATATTAGTGAAACATCGAGTCAGAAAGCTATTTTTAATCCATTGTAGGGCCGGAAGTATTTCACTGCTTGTATTCAACAGTTCATTATGAGGATCGAATGCTATTCAACTGTGAGTTAATCCTAAAATCACACAACAGAATTTCTATATACTTATCAATGTTTCTCAATAATCACTTGTCACCATATTTCATGCCTATCAAAACTGGTTAGCGCTAACCCTTTTGTAAAAATATTCCCTATGGTTTGACATTGTGAAGTTCTGCCCCCATGACACTATGCATGAGAATAAGCTCAGCAACTCCACCACATAAGCTTACTGGTAGAATGTCCCATTATAATGTCAGAGACAGTCTTACACACAATGCTTGCTCCCAGGCCGTCTCAGATTTACAACAAGCAGTGGCTGAGAACACCAATATTTGTAATACCTTTCTGTCTAACAGAATGGATTATATGTCCATTCAATACAAGACTCATTCTGTTAAAAATACCAAGTCTGAATTCTATTGAAAACTAAACATGTGGGGAGATAAAAATATTTGGTGTTCTAAGCATCACAGCAGGATTGGTCAAGTTAATGAAATGAGAGGTCAAAGGTAAGAAGGTAAGATTTATCTGATTCCACATAATTACCTGGGCAATTTTATGCTTCAATTGACATAGCCTAGGGATTTGTAAAGTGTTCGTAAATGGACGAATGAGCAATAATTATGCACTAGATTTCCAAAAGTGTATTAAGTGTTCCCAGATGTATAATTAAATGCAGCAGGTCCTCAATAATGCTATCTGTGGAAACTCTGCAAGAGAGATATATCATGATGATGTGGTACAGAAAGAAAGCTTGTGTGATTCTTCTGGTATTAGCAGAATTATAAAGGATGCATGTTGTATCAGATGAAATGGTAATAAAAGGATAATAAAGGAGCTATTGTGAAAAATAGAATTTTCCAGTAATGCATTGGAAGTATTTCCTGTAACAGCCAGTGTGGTAACTCATATCTTCATTATTCTAATGTAAAGCAACAGAGTCAATCCCTGTTTACTGCCAATCTCAGCCAGAATTGTCATGCGACATCCACATTTTTCATCAGCATTCTGAGTTGGGGAGGGGGAAAAAGAAATCAGCCACTGTTTGAATTGCTGATTGTTATCTTGTGACTCTGGGCTGTGTAAATACAAATCAGATGCTGTCCATAATCAAATAGTATGCTAACATATACTGTGGGGCCTCAGTGTCCTGTTGTGTGAATTGACCCATGCAACTGCCCCAAGCACTAATTTCAGGAGCAGAATTGGAAGGATCCCTCGGCCGTACTTGTTCATACTGTTTCCCAATATGAGAGCAGACTTGTTCAAAGATCAAATGCTGGGAAGGTCAGCAGTCTGACTCTGAAATATATTAAACTTGTTAAGCTGAATTTTAATTGGTGTATGTACATCAAATAGCAGACAGGTTTGGTTGCCTTACGAATCATAACAGACTTAATTTAAACAGTTATCCCTCATGTATTGTAATACGTTAGTGAGGTAGATCACTTTGTACTTTATCTCTCTAACTAAAAGTCTTGAGGCTTTTATACGGCAGGCTTAGGAATAAATATGAAAAACGAAGCTCTGTAATCTATCAGTCTGTTTTCAAACTAGATAGAAATGAAAGCTCATTGCCTCACCCATTGCATTGCCAAATCCAAATCCCCCTTGCTGCAATTTCTAACTGTTCTTACAGAAAATGTGGATGTCTGGAAGAGTAATAATTTCTTGTTTATGTGACCAGTGTCTTCTATTGTGTGACTGTGATGGAATTTTAATAATCAAACCTGGTTAAACAACTTGAAAAGAAGTCATGTTTATGTGGTACAGTCAGTATTCGTTCTTTACCCTTCAGTGAATTCCTTCAATTAAATATCTATTAATTGTTTGGAGTACAGTTTCCTGGTGGAATGCCAGGAAACTTAAGGGTCCAGTAATTTTTTTCTTGAGATATTCAACGTTTATTTGAAACCGTTAAGTTGAAATCTACATAACATCTGCTTTAACAACTGTAGTTTTCCTAAAAACATATGCAAAACTATTTAGAATCTGCATATAATAAATAAAGACAATACTTTCAATTATTTCTTCTCCATTCTTAAATAATTTACAGATAGTCCAAACTTAACCTGTAATAGTATGAATGAATAAACGTATTCTAAGAATCCACTTTTTTATTATCCATTTTTGGGATGTGGGCAACACTATCTGGGACAGCATTTATAGCCCACCTCTGAGGGATGTAGATTTGAAGCCACAATTAGGCCAGACTGTGTACGAATGACAGATTTTCTTCCCTAACTAGCATTAATGAACAGTTGGATTTTTTTAACCATCAACAAGGTTTCAAGATCAACATCAGACTTTGAATTCCAGATTTTAATTGAATTCAAATTTTACCATTTGCCATGGTGGGATTGAATACAGGTCCCTACTAGTCCAGTGAAAATACCACTATGTCACTGTTTCCCCTGAATGATAAAAGTGTATTTTAATTTCTTCATGTTTTTCTAATGATCATCCTTTGCCTTTATCTCCCTAGCCACCAAGTATAGAAACTAATCTGTTAATATTGTTTCTCTAAAAGGTTTCCATAATTTTGAAAATTTTTATTAGAGCTCCCTTAAATGCCTCTGATTCACTGAAAAAGAAACTAATTTTTTAATTTTAGTGTGAATCATTATTATATTCTTGTTGTTTGTTTAATATCTTTTTTTATTGAGAACAGCATGCAGTAATCCAGCTGAAGCCAATTCAACATTTTCACAGACTTTCATTCTGTGTTTGAAACCTACGTTTTGACAGGAGTTTTATACTGGGGCCTAAAAATGTTAAGAAAAGCTAATAATGAAAATGGCTCATTCTGATCTTTGTAAGAAATGGCAACTGCACCTTTTATCATGTAATAGACACTACCACACATAGAACACAATACAACCACATGGGGTTTTTATTAGATGTCTAATTCTATCATTTTTTTGAAATGGTGTGGCGATGCTGGTGTTGGACTGGGGTGGGCACAGTATGAAGTCCACAACACCAGTCCAACAGGTTTATTTGCAATTACAAGCTTTCAGAGCTCTGGAGTTTTGGAGCAATGTTTTGTTGAAAAAGTGAGTAACTGCAAAAAAATGCAGTTTTTCTCACAACTCCTTTTGGTACAAATGGAAGTAAAACCCATTTCCAAATGTGAAGGCCACTGGAAAGAAGGATGATGTGCTCTATGAGGCATTGCTGCCAGCAAACAGTATCTGGTCTCCAGTTGCTGGCTCTCATCCATCTTCATTTCACTGCAGCTCTTTTTCTGTTGCCTTCTTGTGCCTCCTTGACAAAGCCTCAACACAATGCATTAACAATCTTTACACTTTTCAAAGGGCAATATGATAAGATGATATTGATTCTGTGCAATCCTAACATCCAAAGCATTACTGGAGCACACCCACAATTCACTACCCCTGGTTACTATATAGCTTGAGGATGTGTATTCTGAGGTTTCCTACAATGATTGATCAGATGAATAATCAGCTTTGTATCTCACTTGCAAGCTCTGGAATAGATCTGGAATTCCCTCTCTTCACCTTTTTTGGCATTTTAAGACACTCCTTAAAACCTAACTCTTGGATCAAGCTTCTCAGGGTCTGTTCCATTGTGTCCTTATGTAGTTCAGTGTCAAATTTTGTTTGATAATGCCCTCTGAAGAACCTAGGGATATTTTATCATGTTAAAGGTGCTGTATAAATGCAACTTGTTACTGTTAGTACTGCCCTGATTTTTGAGAAAGTAGACCCTCCTGCAAAAGTGAAAGGAACTTTCAGTCTGTTGTGATTGATGCCAAAGTGTATGAACTGTTACATCTTTGTCGAGAGCTTTTGTCCCAACACAAATTTGCTCCTTAGTTGTGGAGTCAAGTCTGGCTACAAATAACCAATACGGTTATTACCTTTTCACATTTCAGGATTTCTGACTGAAGTGCCACAGAGATTCTGTAAAGGATGAGGATTGTAAAAGAACTTGCATATATTTTGGACCTTTCACGACGTCCAGATATTCTGAAGCACTTAACAACCATTCAGTACTTTTGAAGTTAATCATTGCTAGAATTAAAGCATAAGTCGATCACAATGTACAAAGCACGCTTCCACACGCAGCCATGATCAGGAAATCTGTGTTTTGGTGATGCTGATTGAGGGTTAAATATTGTCTAGGAGATTGGGGAGAATTCCCTGCATTTCTTTGAGTAGTGCCAATGGAAAATTTTATGACCATCTGAGAGTAGTGCTGCCGTCAATCTGTGTGTTATGCAGACAGATCTTGAACAGTGACAAATGATGTCCATGGATGGTTGTGCAGTATAATTTAATGTTTTTTATGTTTATGTATTAATGTAACAAGTAGGCTTATATTAACACTGCAATGAAATTCCTGTGAAAATCCCCTAGTCACCAAACTCCGGTGCCTGTTCAGGTACACTGAGGGAGAATTTAGCATGGCCAGTGCATCTAACCAGCATTCTTTCAGACTGTGGGAGGAAACTGAAGCACCTGGAAGAAACCTGCAGACATGAGAGAATGTGGAGACTCAACACAGTGACCCAAGCTGGGAATTGAACCCAGATCCTTGATGCTGTGAGACAGCAATGCTAACCATTATGCCGCCATGCTGCCCATAAGCCTGAAATGCACTGAAAAATTGGTCACGCACAATACATTTTCAAGCGAACGTTGCCTGAAAGAGCAATTGACGCTTTAAATCTGAATGATATTACCTCTGACTGCAGCATTCCAACAATCCTGCATTGGAGTGTCAAATCTCTGAAGCGGACCTGAAAACCACAAGCTTTTAACTCCAAGGTTATAGTTCTATTACTGATCCACAGTTGAGCATCACTGAGCAAAAATGGAATTTCTCCTCTTAGGTAAAGAAGTTACAAAACATCTCTGATACAGCTATCAACAAAACCATTGTCCAGTTAATGGCTGTGGATATCTGGGAAGTGGACCCATGTACCATAAGGAAATTTTCTCTCAAGCTGAGGTTTTAAGTATGAAGTATATTTTGTATTCTGCCTGTCTAATGTCACTATTTCTCTTAATGACCCTCGAAATATTAAGGGGTGTGTCATCTTTCAAAATGAGCATGGCAAAATTTAATTATTTACTCATCGCTCCCTGGATATTGGTTAGACTGGCCTGGAAACATGGATCGGAAGAAGCTGAAACATTCCAGAGTAGGCCTGGAATGTCAGTTAGGCAAATCTGGAGGATCCATCAAAGGAAGTGTAGAAAGTTGGCCAGAAAGTTCATGTGTCTCTTGGGGAAGCCTAAAGCATAGACTGGAGACATCTGATGGATTGGTTTAGGATGAATTTACTGAAACCTTTAAGTTCACAGATCACCATTATTTAGTAATTGCTAAATAAGTAGCACCAAACTGTCAAAAGTTGATTGAAGGAATGGGTAGTTTTGCCTTAATTTTAGCTTAATATGCTGTCTTCATCCTTACATTTTAACAGAAACCCAAAACCTAACTCATAAACTGTTGGAAAGAAGAGGCTACTATACCACTGTGAAGTGATTTGTACTTTAAGTACAGTGCAAACTTATACATTTTGAAAGTCAATGTTTTTATCCAGGTCACTGGCATCTGGCCAGCAGTGGAGCAACCGTACAACACCATCCCTTCCTCCCTCCCACTCCCATCTGCCTCCTTCCCCCAACATTTGGAGAAGCCACAATCTTTCTGGAGTTGTGTTCTCTGCAGCTGCTTCGGTGGGGGCTATGGCAGGGAGAGAGGCGTCCAGAAAGTTTGCTAAATAATGCAGTTGTTGGTTTGGGACTCCTGTTCTGCCCTATCATTGTAGTAAAATTCAACACAATCTTTTAAATAGCCAATTTCAGCCCAGGCTAAGATTTTGAGCCTATCGTAGAATCCTACTGTGCAGAAGGAGGCCATTCAGCCCATCGAGTAGTGACCACAATTCCACCAATAACCCCATACATCTACCTTAGCCAGTCTCCCTGACACTAAGGGGCAATTTACCTACCTAACCTGCACATCTTTGGAGTATGGGAGGAAACTGGAGTACCTGGAGAAAACCCATGCAGACACGGGAAGAACATGCAAGCTCCACACAGACAGTGATCCAAGCCGGGAATCAAATCCAAGTCCCGAGTGTGGTGAGGCAGCAATGCTAACCACTGGGCCACCATGCCGCACCGTATAGTTTGAACAAACTCTCCAGTGTAGCTCTGAGGGAATATAGCTCTGAAATAATTACGTGGGAAACATCTTGCTTTCATAAATTGAGCCAACCTTTCCTCATGGTTAATGTAGTGTTAAACAAAGACTCTGTCTGCTGATGCAGAAGATGGATGCAAAAATTCTATTGAATTCCCTTGTTATTTTGAGAGCAGGGGAGTTCTTCCTGCTATCCTGAACAATAACTGTTCCTCAAACAGCATTACTAAAAGCAGATAATCTTGTCATTATTGCATTGACATTTATGGGATCTCACAGTGTACAAACTGGCAATTGTGTTTCTTACATTACGATAGCCATGATGCTGCAAAGGTGCTTCATTGTCATAATGCACTTTAGCTTGTCTGAGATCGTGAAAAAGTGGAATAAATGCAAGTTGCTTTTTTTAACTAGTTTCAACATCCAATTGTCTCAGTGTCAGTAGAAAATGATTAATCAATGGAAATACATTTCACTGTCACTAACTAATTAACCAACCAGTGAGCAATATGACACATGTAAGACAAAGTATTTTCCTAAACCACACTTGCTTCTAGTTTTCTACATTGCTTTAGTATTATCAATTTAGCACTACTTAATGCCAGCAGGCTTATTAATATGGATCAGGGACCAGTATGATCTGCAAATAATCTTAAACTGTGACATCTGCTTCTTAACTTTCTCTCTCTACATATACATGCCCACATTTGTTTTTCATAATGGAACCATTGGTGTCCATGTGTTGCTCCAATTGTTATATGTCAACATTTGAAATGAGGACATTGTGACTTGGGGATTAAATATATATTTAGCTCCTTGGGAGTTTCCACAGTGCCTCGGAGAAACTTGTGAGATTTAGTTAATCTCCAGATATCATCTTCCATGCCCCGTGCAAAGAATCACTTCTGCAGGTTATACATGATTCATACGCAAGAAAATGTGACTTGATATAATTCGGGAGATGTTGCCCTCAATAGATCTAGATCCATTATGCTGCTGACAAATTCACTTATTTATGTGATCACCAGCTATCAACATTCCAGCCAAAAATATTAAAAATGTGGAAGGAAAATCATTGAGGCTGCCAGGAGAGTGTGGGTCTGAAGCAGGACTACAAATAGCTGACAATCACTACCTAGGTTCACCGTGGGCAGATTAAATTTATTAATATGGAGCATCATCAGAAGGAACAAAAGAGATTATCACTAAGTTATACAATAATGGCATTGTCACACAGTGGGGGCAGCATAGTGACAAGTGGTTAGCATTGCTGTTTCACCATGCCAAGGACCCGGGTTCAATTCTGGCCTTGGGTGGGATCACTGTCTGTATGAAGTTGGCATGTTCTCCCTTGTCTGTGTGGGTTTTGTTCAGGTGCTCCAGTTTCCTCCCACATCCAAAGATATAGAGACATAGAAACTAGATACTGGAGTAGGCCATTCGGCCCTTCAAGCCTGCTCTGCTATTCATTTTGATCATGGCTGATCATCAAATTCAATATCCTGGTTCCCCACTTCCCCCATATTCCTTGATCCCTTTAGCCCCAAAAATGATATCTAATTTCTTCTTGAAACCAGACTATGTTTTTGACCTCAGCAACTTTCTGTAGTAGTGAATTCCATTCACTGCCCTTTTGGTGAAGAAATTTCTCCTCATCTCAGTTTACCTCTTATATTCAAACTATGACCTTTAGTTCTGGACTCTTCCACCATTGGGAACATTCTTTCTGAATCTACCTTGTCCAATCCTGTTGGAATTTTATAAGTTTTTATGAGATCCCCTCTCACTCTTCTAAACTCCAGTGAATACATTTCTAACTAACTTAGTCTCTCCTCTTATGATGGACCTGCCATCCTAGGAATCAGACTGGTAAACCTTTCCTTCACTCCCTCTATAACAAAGACATCTTCCCTCAGATAAGGACACCAAAACTGCACACAATTCTCGAGGTAAGACCTATACAACTGCAGGAAAATATCTCTATTCCTATACTCAAATCCTATTGCTATAAAGGCCAGCATATCATTTACCTTCTTTATTGCCTACAATGCTTGCACAGGTTTGGTGGATTGGTTGTGCTAAATTGCCCCTTCGTGACTGAAGATGTGTAGGTTAGATAGATTAGCCATGGTAAATGTGTGGTGTTGCAGAGATAGGGCAAGGGAGAGACCTTGGGTTAGACATTCTGTCAGAGAGTCAGTACAACTTGATGGGCTGAATGCACTGTAGGGATTTTATAATATATATTTTATATAATATATAATTATATAATATATATTTTTACACAATTATTCAGGCATGGCACACAGCTAGATGAATCTTGATAACTCAAACATTACGGTTGTGTAAGAGCAGCAGGCTGAGAGATAATGATCTTTCTGAAGGTTACATTGTGGGATTATACACCCAGCAATCAGTTCTTTTGTGGCTCATGTGCCAATAAATCTAATGTTTTCCACTGGGAGACCTTCCTTGATTTAAATTGTAGATTTGCCTGAACAGTCACAACACAGCTGTGTCCTTCACCCACAATCAATTTTTCATTACAGTATGCTGGAAAAGAAATATCAAAATAATGAGAAGCTATTTAGCACCCTGGCCACTGCTAATCATGCAGCCAGAATAACTTTCAATTTGAAGGGTGTTTTATGGATGAAGATTCAGCCAAGTGCCAAAGGCACAAACTGTAACTGGATTTGTTGGAGATTCAGGAAGTGCACACAGCCCACAGAAACATTGGCTTATTACAAACCATTTATACATTCCAGTTTCCTGGCAAACAATATGCCAGTGAATTGAATAAGTGCATTATATTTTTAGAAAGTGCAATGATTTGTTCAGAAAGAGAGCATTATTGGACTAGATGCAAACCTCAGTTTCAAATCATCAGAATTTCTACGCTGGTTATTTTTACCGGAGATTATAGAAAGACTGAGGTGCAGCACTTAAAATGTAAAATCTGTCCTGAAACCTAAATTATCCTTTTGTCTTGCTAACAGAATACTCTGAGCCCATTTGCAGAGTGATTGAAAATATTCCAGAAGCATGGTAATTTTCAGAATGGCATCTGATACTCTGCACCTGCGGGGGAATGCAACCCTTTTTCAAACTGGAGCAGCGTAAGAAAGTCAGAACAAGCTATGTAGTGTGTGCGCAGATCAGCATCATGGAAGTTAATAGGCAGCAACTAAGTTTCTTATTTCTTATTCATTCCTGGCATGTCAACATCATTGGCAAGGTCAACATGTGTTTCCCTTTTTGCCTTTAAGAAGATTGTGGTGAGATCCTTGATAGAAATGAGGAGAACATTTCAACATTATTTAGGCAAGTTGTGTGAATGGGAAAATATATGTCAGATGCAGTATAAAGTGGATAAACAGAATGGCAGAATATTGGGTGATGTATTGGGAAATGTTGGTGTACAAAGAGACCTGGGCGTACTAGTATGCCAGTTATTAAAAGAAAACAACCAAGTTAAAAACAAAGCACTGTGGATGTTGGAATCTGGAACAATAACAGAAAATGCTGGAAAATTTCAGCAGATCTGAGAGCATCGTGGAGAGAGAATAGAATCAACATTTTGAGTCTGGATGACCCTTTGTCACAGCAGCAAACATTGAAAACTAACATGCAAGTACAGCAAGCAGTTAGGAAGACAAATGGTATGTTGATCTTCATTGTAGGAGGATTTGAGTACAGTCACCCAGGGCCTGATTTTATCATTGCACCGAAAATGGGCGCAAAAACATGGTAAACTTGGGCATGAGGCCATTAACACGATCTGCGCCCGCATCTGCACAGATGGCTACTTTATCAAGGCCCGGGAACAGCTGCAATTCAATTCACATCTGAGAAAAGGCTCAATGAACATTTAAATGTATTTGTATTGAATTTATTGGATTAATGAACTGCCTACCCAACTTTATCAGCATTTCTCCCTTTACTGCCGCGTTCGCCAATCCAGAATCAGGCCGAAATGGATATGCTAAATAAAAATCTGATTTGGATGCTTCATTAGTGAGAGTTGGAGAGGAGGTAAGTACATGGCGTCTGCTGCTCATGGATGTCCTGTTGTTGCGGCCATTTTCTATCTTGGGTTGATGGTGGCTCTGTGAATGTGTGGGAGGGTGTGGGGGTGCTGTTGCTATGCAGGGTCTCTGATGTTTGTCTTGCAGCAGGGACTCGGATCTTAGCACTAACCTCGGGTCTTGCAGCGTTGTTGGGTCCTAGCGTACTCGCATCGCTTCAGGTTGAAGGATGTGCACAAAACCCTTGCAGAAAAACTGCTGCAGCCTCTCAATTTTACCAGGAGCTGTGTTGCAGGGAGCTTGTGGGGGGATTGGAGGGGGCATGGGGGCGCTGTGATTGTTGATGTGCTCGGGCAAGCAGCGTTGCATGACTTCCACATTTTGTTCTTCTCCATGGCCCCATTCCTTTCAGAGTAATGAGATGGCTTTTTCATTGCAACCAATCGATCTTGCTTTTCTTTTGGTTGCTGCTAGAGCAGGAGGAAGAATTGCAGACCCGGGCCTTACCACTTGCAAGACCAGAGGGAGATGACCACCAGAGGCAGGAGATGGCTGCCATTCACCCAGAGTGGGGGCATAGGAGAAGGAGGGGGCAGAAACCCCAGTAATTCTGTGCACGAGTGTTCTTTGAGCAGATGTCGGATACAGTGTGCCGCCTATGCCTATGACTCCGAAAGGACACCATGCGACATGTACAACCTCTTGCAGGACCTGGCACCTAGAAATGGCAGGGGCACTGTCAGATGATGGCTGCTCTAAAACTTCTATGCGACTGGCTCCTTCCACGGCCCCAGTGGAGATGTTTGTGGCATCTCCCAGTCTTCAATGCACACCTCTGTGAGGCAGGTCACTGAAATCCTGTCTGCCCGGACTGGCATCAAATTTAACCCGGGGAAGGTCTATCAGGAAGCCAGGGTTTGCTGCAATTGTGGGAATGTCAAATGTGCAGGGGGCAGTCACCTACACTCACGTCGCCCTACTGAATCCACAGCCATTTGGTAATAGGAATGGGTTCTACTCCCTGAATGTACAAATTGTGTGTGACCACAATATGACCATCATGCATGTCTGCACCTAGGCAGCATGCATGACAACTTCATTGTCACGAGCTTGGACATCCCAGAAGCATTGAAGGAGGAATCCAAGCTGCAGGGGTGGCTCCTAGCTGATATGGATTACCCAGTTTGGTTGTGGCCTACGATGCCTGTGCAGAGGCCTGAGGCAAAAACCCACTATAATGAGGCCACCCGCGTGATAGTGGAGAGGTGCACTGGGCTCCTCAAGATGTGATTCCGGTGCCTGGACCAATCTGGAGGGGCCCTCCAGTATTGCCTCCTGATCTCTTCCCACATAGTGGTAGTGTGTTATGCCTTGTACAATCTGGCTCTGTAGCAAGGTAACCTCTTGGAGGAAGAAGAGGACGTGGACCAGCTGGCCATCACTAGGGACGATGACCAGCAGGAGGAGGAGGAAGAGGAGGGTTAACATCTCAGCTGAGGCATGTGAGGGCAGCAAGGGAGGCTCTGATAACCAGGCACTTCAGTCGCTAAGGGATGGTGAGGCAGGAGGGTGATGACGATTTGCTAAGCACCTTTCTGATGATACCCTGGTGCAAACTAGTCTGACTCTTATCCGAGCTCCACATGCATGTTGGCACCTGGGCCCACATCTGTCTAGTGGATAAGGGATCCGAAATCCCCATACAGAGCCCTGGGGTGGGTGGGGTAGGAGATGGGCGGTCATCGATCATGGGGTATGAGAGACCAATGACTTCCCTTTCTCAGTGATACTGCATTGAGGGGCCTCCCCAACTGATATCACCATGAGGTATCCATCAGGTGATTGTCAATGTGACAGGAATCATATTCCAGACAACTTGTTTGTGGATGGTTGTTAAGAAAAAACATTGATTTACTATAAAGGCATTTAGATAAGTTGTTGTAACATAAAAACTTGTGAAAATAAAACATTAAGGTGCTTCTATTTCTTTCTAACTAATTCGGCCCTTCGCCCATGCCACCTCAGTGCAACTACAACTCCCTAATGTTACATGGCCTACTTACTATGCCTCAGTAATTCCCCAGAATGTACATCAGAAGTGGAGGGGGCCAGCTACCAACCTTGGCCTGTGGCCTGTGATACGTGTGGTGGGCATCCTCCGGAGGCCCTGGACCTTGAGGGCTCTGGCTTGCTTCCAGGTGTCTGGGATGTTTCTATGACATCCTCTTTATCCTGCTGCTCCTGAGATGCTCCGGTGTCAGGAAGGGGGGAGTTGGAAAGTATTGCCGTAGACACAGTCACCTGGCTGGAAGGCCTCCTCCTTTAGAGTCCCTTTTTGTCCCGGGTCACTCTATGCGATGGCAGTGCTTCGGAAGCTCTGACATCCCCTGGCGCTGCCAGTCCTGGAGCACTACCTGCACCCTTCCCTACGGTGGGCGACCCTCTGTGATGGCTACTTGAGTCATGGGTCATCTCTCAATGGCTGCAGCAAGTGCCCCCTGGGACTGGCCCACACTTTGCAAGCCCTCAGCCATGGCCCTCTGAGATCGGGTTGCTTTCTGAAGGGTTGCTGCCATTACCCGCTATCTCTCGGTGCTGTCCATCTGCGTCTCCTGCTAGCTCTTGAGCCTCTGCAGCTCGAATCTCGAGAAGCCTGCTCAGTCCTACTGCTGTGGCCTGCTGTGACTCGGCTGTTGCTTAGAGCCTGCCAGTCATGGAGCGGATCCCCTGCCCCAGGCGTTCCATTGTAGATACCACCTTAGCAGTGTTGGCCTGGGAAGCACAGAAAACAGCCAATTGCTGAAAGCTTTGGGACTCCTCCCAGCAGCCTCTCAGTCAGTCCAGTGCGGCCGTCAGCCCCTCCTGTATTCCCTGGCTCTGTTGCTGCATCTCCAGTAGCTGAGGGAGAAATGATCGCAGAGGTCCAGCATGTAGCCTGGGGCCAGCTGAGTCTTCACCTCCACCAGGCTCCCACATGCCAGAGGCCTCCTCCACCCAATGTACATTAGCAAGTGTGTCGTGCTCACAGAGAGTGGACCAGAAACCTCACCACTAACTGGACCCACTGATGTATCAGTATCAGGGATGATGAGTTGTAAGGTACTCTGATGGATAAACGGTGCCAACCTCGGAGGTCCCTTCACCCATATCCTCCAAGGACTCATCCCAGCTATCGTTCTCAGGATGGTGGGAGCTCTGGCCAGGGCCTGCAGTCCAGAAGGCCCCCCGAGCATTAGGATTTGTCCCTGCAATACAGGTCACGAGGTTAAATGCAAGGGAGAGGGAGAGAGGAATCTGGGATACCAAACATATGATTCACATTTCTCCATTGAACAGAGAAAAATGCACCAACAAAATTACACCACAGGATCAGACCCTTCAGCCCTCCAAGCCTCTAGTGACCAGACTGCCCATCTGATTTGTTTGCCCCTACCTCGCCAGGGGACAATATGCCTCTATTCCCAATCCCTTCAGATAGCTGTAGAGATACTCCTTAAATGTCCTTATTATTTCTGCATCCACAACTTCCCTCACAGTGAACTCCAGGCTCCCAATACCCTTTCTATGCTAATAAACATATCCATACATCTGCTTTAAACCTTGTCCCTTGCACCTGAAACTCGTGGTCCTCAAAAAGTTGCCTCAAAGTGAGTGAAGGAGTGACAGATGCTCACATCTGGACGGCAGACTGACCAAGCTGTTGCTGAAAGCCCGTGTCTTCCCTTCTCTGGAGAGCTCCAGCTCCTGGAAGGGGGTGAGGGCCTGGAGGTCTGTCTCACTACCCTCTGTCTTCGCCCTTTCATGGGTTTTGTGCTCGGTCTTCTGTGGAGACAGAAGGAGCCATGAAAGAAATGGTGGTGTGACTCATGAAGAGAATCAAGTAGTGATCCTTCGAGGGCAAGAACAGTGGAGCTCGTTGAGGGGGAAAGGAAGGAGGGGTTCAGGAGCTGGAAGCATGTAGGGTGCTGGAAATGGAAGGGTCTGAGGGAGATGTGGGGTAACATGCTAAATGGGGTTCAGCACTTAACCTTGCTACATGGATGAGGTCACTGAGCTTTTTCTGGCACTGCTTCGCAGTTCAGGGGGTCGCTGACTGAGGTGGCAACTTCTTCCCAGGCCACATTGCCATCAGAACCCAGAATCTGCATCTTACTGGAAGGAAGAGGGTGTCTCACCTCGCCTCTGCTGCATCCCAAATCATGCTCAGAAATTCAGGGAGCTGGTCACAAGTTCATTTTCTCCTTGCACTACCTGCCCCTGTCCATTCTTGGGTTTTTGATGGAGCTGCCCCTCGTTAGGACAGATCAGCTGCAGGCAGTTTGGCAGAACATTCCAGCAAGTCAGCATTGAGGAAAAAGCATGTGTGCTGATGGAGAGAGGTAGAGGGGGCTGGATGAGTGCCTCAGTGATTAGGGACAAAGGAGAGAGGGGAAGGTGGTCACACAACCATCGGAGCCCAGAGGAAATGGGGCCTTGTGCAGGAGGGTCCGGGGTGGGAGTAAGGGGGATCATTCTTCTTGATATCAGTAAGGGGGAGGGAGGATCTCTCTGCCTGAGATCAGTGGGGAGAAGGTGGGAGGGTGCGGTCTGCTGCCACTCTGCCTGAGATCGGTGGAGGGGAAAGGGGGAGAGGCCATCATTGCTCTGGGTGATGGAGGGTGAAGGGTTATTTGGATCTGTAATGTTGTGGGAGTGGGGCAATGTCTGTGGGGGCTAGAGGGAAGCATTATCTGGGCCGGGAGCGATGTGACAGAGGCGCGATTTTCAAATTTTTTTCCAAGTGTGCATGTGTAGTTCAGAGTTCTGATCGCTTCAGTTGCACTAAGTCCTGCACAGTGAAATTCGAACTCGTGATTTTTTTTCTAGGCAAAGTCCGTATGGGGTGCCTGAGAACAGAAGTTGTGCGTGGAGCCTGAAGAGATTGGTGAGGCACTGAATAAATATTTCTCTTCGGTATTCACGCAGAGTGCTGGAAATGTAGCTATGGAGAACACTGAGGTACAGGGTTGCAAATTGGGAAGTATTGTAGTAGATAGGGAGGATGTGTTAGAAATTCTCGAGGGTTTGAAGTTGGATAAGTCCCCTGGGCCGGACGGGATTTACCCTAGGATTCTCTGGGAGGCAAGAGTGGAGATTGCAGAGCCTCTGGCTCTGATCTTCAGGTCGTCGTTGGTTACGGGTGTGGTTCTGGAGGACTGGAGGATAGCGAATGTGGTCCCGTTGTTCTAGAAGGGGAAGAGAGACCTTCCAGGGAATTATAGGCCAGTGAGTCTTACTTCTGTTGTGGGCAAAGTATTGGAGAGAATTAGTAGGGATAGGATTTATAGTTATTTAGAGAGAAATGAATTGATTGGGGATAGTCAGCATGGTTTTGTGAAGGGTAGGTCGTGCCTTACTAACCTCATTGAGTTTTTTGAAAAAGTGACTAAGGAGGTGGATGGGGGCAAGGCGGTTGATGTGGTATATATGGACTTTAGTAAGGCGTTTGATAAGGTGGCCATGGAAGACTTCTGCAGAAAATGCAGATGTATGGGATAGAGGGTGATTTAGCTAATTGGGTTAGGAATTGGCTAGCAGATAGAAGACAGAGGGTGGTGGTTGATGGGAGATATTCATCGTGGAGTTCGGTGACAAGTGGCGTGCCTCAGGGGTCTGTTTTGGGGCCCCTGCTGTTTGTAATTTTTATAAATGATCTGGATGAGGGTATTGAGGGATGGATCAGTAAATTTGCAGATGACACTAAAGTCGGTGGAGTGGTAGATAGTGCAGAGGGGTGTTATAGTTTGCAGAGGGACTTGGACAAGTTGCAGAGCTGGGCCGAGAGGTGGCAAATGGAGTTTAATGTGGAAAAGTGTGAGGTAATGCACTATGGCAAAAATAATAAATGTGTAGAGTATCGGGCTAATGGTAGGATTCTTAATAGTCTTGATGAACAGAGGGATCTTGGTGTGTATGTGCATAGATCCCTGAAAGTAGGCAGTCAAGTCGATAAGGTTGTTAAGAAGGCATATGGAGTCTTAGCTTTATTGGTAGGGGGATTGAATTTCGGAGCCGCAACGTCATGTTGCAACTGTACAAAACTCTAGTGCGGCCGCACTTGGAGTATTGTGTGCAGTTCTGGTCCCCACATTATAGAAAGATGTGGAGGCATTGGAGAGGGTACAGAGGAGGTTTACCAGGATGTTGCCTGGTATGGAGGGCAGGTCCTATGAAGAGAGGTTGAAGGATTTGAGGTTGTTTTCGTTAGAAAGGAGGCGGCTAAGAGGGGATATTATTGAAGCATATAAGATGATTAGAGGTTTAGATAGGGTGGACAGTGATAGCCTTTTTCCTAGGATGGAGAAAGCTAGCACGAGGGGACACAGCTTTAAATTAAGGGGTATGAGTTATAGGACGGATATCAGAGGTAGGTGCTTTACTCAAAGAGTGATTAGGGAGTGGAATGCCCTGCCTGCAGCTGTTGTAGATGCGCCAAGTTTGTGGCGTTTAAGAGGTTAATTGATAAGTATATGGAAGAGAAGGGAATGGTTTAGTTTGGAGGGGCATTGCTTTTTATTTTGGTCGGCACAACATCGAAGGCCGAAGGGCCTGTTCTGTGCTGTAATGTTCTATGTTCTATGTTCTATGTTCTAGATTTCCAAGTTGGATTTGAATTGCGCCCAGATTCAGCACTTAGAATGAAAATGGTAAAATCAGACCCCTGGAGTATTGTGTGCAGTTAAGGTCTCCAAATTTAAGAACAGATACATTTGCCATAAATAGAGTGCAACAAATATTCAACCAGCTGATTGCTGGGTTGGCAGGATTAGTGTATCAGGAAAGTTTTTTAAAATTTGTATATGGGATGTGGTTGTTGCTGGCTAGGCCAGCATTCGTTACCCATCCTTCAGAGCATTTAAGAGCCAACCACATTACTGAATACCAAATTTTCCATCCTCAATTGAAAGACAATGAGGCACGAGTGGATGGAAGATTCTGCGCCAAAGGGATCAAGAGCATGGGAGTATGGTGTTGAGATAGTGAATCAGCCATGATCATGTTGAATGGCAGAGTAGGCTTAAAGGGCTGAATGACCTTCACTTGCTCCTATTTTTGATGTTTCTCTGTTCTTGATTTGGTACAGTCCATGTAGTACAGGCACACCAGGATTTTGAACAAGTGATGGTGAAGGAAAGCAGACAAAGTTTTGGCCTTAACTACAGTCTGGGGTATTGAATTCCACACATTCACCACTCTCTGGCTGAAGAAAGTTCTTCTCACCTCAGTTCTAAAAGGTTTATCACTTATCTTCAAACTATGACTCCCAATTCTGGACTCCCCCACCATAGGGAACATTCTTTCTGATTCCACCCTGTCTAATGCTGTTCGAATTCTATAAGTTTCTACCAGATCCTCTCTAAATTTTCTAAACTCCAGTGAATATATTCCTAATAAACTTAGTCTCTCCTCATTTGATAGATCTGCCTTCCCAGGAATCAGTCTGGATTTTGATATGATAATATTCTTCTCAAAAGCAGTTTGGTAGCAAGCAAAAGAGTTAACTTCATTGAGCTGACCAGACTAATTGCAGATCCACTGACCAATCCACTGGACCAGAAACACTGAGTAAGAATTTAGCAACACCAATTTTAAATCCAACCGATTTATTTGATAGTAAATTTGCGAGCTTTCGACACTCTTGTGCCTTCGTCAGGCAAATGCAGTGTTCTGGTCTGCAATCGCACACATATCAACATAGACAGTCACAGATTGCTGATTAGAATGCGAATGGTCCATAGATGTGAGCATTACATTGTGTGAATCTGACAGGCAATATCTGTGCCTTTGAACTCTCCCATGATTGGAAGCTGTATCTGATTGTGAAAGTAACCCCTTTTGATCTTTTGTTGTTCCTGTTCAATCTTCAAAGTAAAATAGGTGAGTTGTAATTAGGGGCTTGTATTAAAGCTTCTTTGGTGAATTTCACAGATGCACTGGAGCATTGGAGGATTTCTGAATTCATATTTTGATTCTACTTTACAAACATGTGTTCCAAATTATAAGACTTATTAAAACATTTAACTGCTTGCTTTGAACAGGATATCGAACTAATGTTGTGGGATTAAGTAACTTTTTGAAGTATTTGCGTAAAACTTGCTGCAAACTTTTGCTTTGGTTTAATTTAATAAATAAAAGATTCATAATTGACAATCTGAGAAATATGGCATTAAGTTGGTGGGTGACTCCTGTCAATCCACAGCTAACCTGCTGGAATTCCCCCACATTGCTTATGGAAGTGGGTTTGCATATATGATTTCCTGCCCTGATTTTGACTGCCTGAGAGATTTTCCAGAGTAACTTATCCCTATTGGCTCAGGTTCTTCTGTCACTCCCAGAGATTACATGCCTGCGAGAGTGAGGGGAAGTTTTGGGCAGGGAAGAAGGATTTGGTCATGTTAGTTTAGACTTCCTGCCAATTAATTTCCTATGTTTATGAAGTCAGTGGTCATTAACCCATCCCAGGGAGGGATAGGAGTTGACTTTCCTAGAGCCAAATAGTTTTTTGTGAATCATAGAATTCATACAGTGCAGAAGTCTGCACTGACTACAGTCTCACCCAAGCCCTATTTCCTTAATACCTCATAATTACCCTGTTAATCCCTCTAACACCAGGTTTAATTTAGCATTGCCAATCAACCTAACCTGCGCATTTCTGAATTACGGAGGAAAGTAGAGCACTTGGAAGAAATACAAGCAGGCGTGGTGAGAATGTGTAAATAGGAAGAATGAAGCAAAAGACAGCAAAAATGATTCAAGGAGATTCTGGCAGATGGGTGGAAAGGGGTCTTGAGAATACAACATGAGACACAAGAAATAGAAGCTGAAATAGGCCACCAAGTCCTTCAAACCTGTCCCACCATTCAGTATGATCATGGCTGATCTTTGCTGGCCTCAACTCCTTTTTCTGTACCTATAGCACTCTATAGCACTCCATTCTTTGATCTATCAAATATTTATTCACCTCCATTTTAAGTATTTTGAATGATCTAGCATCCACCATCCTTTGTGACAGAGAATTCTGGGGATTTACCATGCTTTGCAACAATTTCTATGCATCTCAGTTTTAAATAACTGACCATTTATCTTGTAACCAAATCTCCTTGCTTGAGACTATCCCACTAATAAAAACATCTCACCATGGACCCTGTCATGCTCCCTCAGGATTTTATATATTTGAATAAGGTCAAGCCTCACTCTTCAAAACTCCAAAGAATACAGACTCAGACTTTCTTGATAGGACAGCCCTCTCATCCCAGGAATATGCCTGGTGAATCTCCTCTGGGCTGCCTCCAATGTTACTATATCCTTTTAAAGGTAAGGGGACCAAAACTGTATGCAGTATTCCAAATGAAACCTCGCCAACATCCTGTACAATTGCAAAAAAAACTTCCTGTTTTTAAACTCCAACCCCTTTGCATTAAAGGCCAAAATGCCTTTTGCTTTATTAACCACTTGTCAAACCTGCTTGCTGGTTTTTGGTGATTCATGCACTAGAACATCTAAGTCTCTCTGCAGTTCACTCACTACAGTCTTTCTCCATTTAGATGATAATTTACCTTTTGATTTCTCCTACTAAAGTGCATGGCCTCATACTTCCCCACAATAAAGTCCATTTGCCAGATTTTCACTAGTCACTCAATCTATCTATATTCCTTTGCAGAATCACAATATCCTCATCACAACCTGACCTCCCACCTATCTTCAGGACCAGTAACAAACAGTAATATTTTACTTGCTAAAGTTAAGGTAAATAGGGATAAGCTCCTGGGCATTCTGGAAACAATGCCCCATAATGGAATGGTACAAGCTTTAAGAGGGTCAACGGCACAAAGGGATAGTCAAGCAGTTCAAGCTGCACAATCCCATCATTCATAAACAGCAGAGCTTTGTTTAATGGCCTCACACGGCTGCACAAGGTAGGTGATAACTGTATTTCCAATCCACATTCTGATTGAAGCTGAAGTCTTTGCTCTTAATTACCAAGACCTGAGTGCGTCATTAACAGAATGAAAGGGAGCTATTGTAAATGTTGAAACTATTCCAATAATATACCTTGCTAACATTGTTGCATTATCTCACTTTTATTAACTGCCTCAAGTATAAACTTGTGCTAGACTTGAATGTGCATACATAAGAAGTAGGAGAAAAAGTAGACTTTTTGGACCTTTCAGCCTGCTTGCCCTTCAACAAGATTACCTTATCCCCGTGTTATCTCCATTGCTTTCAATTCTCTTAGTAACCAAAAACTACTGATATCTGCCCTATCAAAATAAACTACTGAGCAGCCATAGCCCTTTGGAATAGAGAATTCCAAAAATTTACAGCTCTTTTAGTGAAAATATTCTCCTTATCTCATTCCTAAATGCTCTACCCCCTATTCTGAGATTGTAATTATGTGTTCTTGATTCCCCAGCCAGGAGAAATATTTTCTCAGTGTCAAGCTGTCAAGGCCTTGAAGAATATTTTACATTTCAATTAGATTACATCTTCTAAATTCCAGGAATATAGGCCTAGGCTACTCAATCCCTCCCCATAGAACTGTTCAGATCCCAATTGATACTACTGGGCAAGTCAGATTCCAGAGTAGAACCAGGCTTAATAGACCCTAACTTTTATTTCTTTTAGAAATTGTGGAAGGCACTTACTAAAAAAATCCACAAAAGTCTGCTAATCTAGTTTTAACTAAAACATACAACATTTATTAAATAAGAAAAGTGAACTATGTTACACAAGACAAAACATTGGAAAATGTCAATACAAACACCAGTAAATGAATGAAATTACACTACTTATCCATCCCAAATATATCTTTACAGATACATACAGAGATACACAATTTAAGATATCTATCTTATATTCTAATATTTGTGATAATTATACAGTATGTGTAAACTAATAGGTGAACTGTTTTCAGATATACCACACACCAAAACCAAGTGATGCCACAAAGCAGATTGTATGTATGGATTTCTCATCAATGGCCTGGAAGCTTGTTATTCTTTGTGCCAACCTTTCTCATTGAAACCCTGAATTTCTCAAGATGTCTTCCATCCTCCAGATTCAAATAATTCACCTTGGAATTCTCTCTCGAGCAATGCTTTCACTTTGATATATTCGATAAGGATCTAACTCCAGGGCTTCTATCCATCCTTCCTTTCTGCTGCATCTACTTGTGCACTCAAGCTTCACCTTCCATACACTGCCAGATTTTTAGTGTGCCAAGCAGAACATCACTGCTTTAAAGGCCCTTACTAAGGAGTTACCAACATTTGGCTACCTCCTTGGATTCTGTGGCTTTTCTCAAGCCCTCTTTGTACCAAGTCTGCTCCCCAGGCTGAGTCTCTTCCATCTACTCCTCTATTTTTCACTTCACTTAACAGGACCTGTTTCAGATTCCTGTTCTTTTTCTTTGACTAAGTAAATGGTCCTTCTGTCATTTATGCACAAGCCCCTGTGAAAACAAACATTTCCCACTCTCTCACCATTCAAAACATTTTCTGTTTTTTTTCTTACTAATTATGAATATTTTCATAATTCACTACATTGTATTCCATCTGCCATGTTCTTGCCCACTCATTTGACCTTTCTATATCTTTCTACAGCTTCTTGTGCCTTCCTTGTAAATTATCTTCCCTAAACTTATATTGTCAGCAAACTTGGATACATTATACTCAGTGTCCTCATGTAAATCATTAATAAAGTTTATGAATAGCTGAGGCCCAGATGCTGCTCCTTAGTTACCCCACTAGTTGCAGCTTGTCAATCTGAAAATGTCCCATTTAATCATACTCTGTTTTCTGTCCTTTAATCAATCCTCAATCTATGCTAGTATTATCATCAATCTCAAGAGCCTAAAGTTTGTGTAATAACCTCCTGTGCAATACATTATTAAATCTTTTTTGAAAATCCAAATAAATTACATTCAATAATTCCCTCTTAACTATGAATTTCATCATCTTGATGCATTTATCAAAGCACAATTTTTTTTCATAAATTCATATTGATTCGATCTAAGCTTATGATTTTATTAAATGCTCTGTTACCATATCCCTAATGATAGATTCTAGTATTTTGCCTCATACTGATATTAAGCTAACTGGCTGTAGCTCCCATTTTTTTTTCTCTTTCCCTATTTGTATATAGTTGGGTTTGTTTGCTATCTTCCAATCACTGTGAGCTGTCCTGGAGTCTAAGGATTATGGGAAAAAAAACAAAACCAATGCATCCACCATTTTAGAAGATGCTGGAAAATCTCAGCAGATCTCGCAGAATCTGTGGGGAGAGAATACAGTCTACAGTTTTTGTCAGAGCAAAGAGAATCAACAGAGATTTATATTATTTGGGTGTGGAGTCGGGGGGGGAGGCGCTGGAATGGGAAAGAGGGAATGTAAATGAAGATTCAGAAGGTTGAGGAAGGAGCTATAAGTGTCCGGTGATCATCTAAAGTGTCCATTAAGAAATCAGACTTTGTGAATGGCAGAATAGAGGTACAGATTTTCCAGAATTTTCTGTTGTTTTTATCAGATACCAGCATCTGCAGCATTTTGCTTTCATTCATTATCTCTTTGGCTACCTCTTTGAAGAATCTACAGGGGAGATTTTCTGACATTGCCATGCTTGCCGCAGATTACGCCAATCCTGTAAAATAGTGTGGGGGTCTAAAAATTTGTTCCAAGCCTGGTGCCAAATGGTTTGCAATTGTCCTGGTCCCCTTCTACTGGCACAAAGGACGTGAGGCTAATTAGCATGAGATTGATGATTTCAATCTCATTAGTGAGTTTGGTATGCGATCATTCCCCTCCTGGAATGTTCCCACCCCTCCAGCGGGACATAACATGGGCACGAGTCATATTAACATAGTTTCTGATTTAGAAAATTACCTTTTATACATTCCATGACCTTGCCTCAATACTATTGTAGAAAATTTGGTTTGCCTAGTCTATATGAAGAAATAATCCCCCATAATTATTGTATTGTTCTTAATAAATGCATCTCTAATTTTCTAAATTATAGTCCGTCAAACACTACAACTAAGCTAGGAGTCCCAGAAACAACCTTCAATATTTTCTGCCCATTAGTGTTTTTTTAGCTGCACTCAAACTGATTCTATTTGATTTTCTAAGCCAAGGTCCTTTCTCTCAGCTGTCTTTGTTATCAGGGCTACCCCTCCTCCTTTTCCATTTCCAAAGTTAAGAGACACTCTCAAAGAGAGTCTGCTCCTGCAAGCTTTAGAATTGTAAGATGGATATAGTGAAGTGTACTTGGCAACTAAATTTCTTTGCATTCTGTCTTTGCAAAGGAAAGTGTTACACAGAACCTGAGTGTCTAATACAAATGACGGAGTAGTGCCCTGTTTCTGAAATTTGAGTGCTCACAAAGAGGAAGTTTTGCTAGTAAAGAGGAGTAGTTGGAAAGACAGAATAGTAAGAAATGAATTGCCTCAAAAAAGTTGTTTAAGACAAAGTTAAAGTCCTGATTGCAAAGGATATCCCTGATTCAATCATCTTAATAGCAGGTTCCTATTCTCCAGAGTTTGGATAGTGGACTGTTCCTGATAAAATTCTTCTGACAGTTTCCTGGATAAGTATGCGAAATAAAGTGAATAGCATTACACATGGAATGGAGGTTATGGGAATGAAACACCTCTTTGCTAATGAAATAGAGAACATTCTTGTAAAGCTTTACGGCCAGATGTTTTGTGTCCATTGCTATCTGGATCTATGACAGCCATGCCTATTCTCTTTGTTTTGCAGTGTGCATTAAGAAGGCAATGAAATGCAAGTCATGTTCGATAACAGCATCAGTGATACCTTTATCCAATGGCCAGCTGCTGCCTTAGTAATATACCACATGTCACCTGAGATTGCTTGCAGAGGTAAATGTATCCTTCTGTGGCACTACTGAGTGAAGAAGTTCAAGTAAGACATTAAAAAACAAGTAAAACCCAAGGCAGTTGACTTTTTAGAAACAGGTGTCTTCTGTGATGTTTCAGTCTAAGTTCTTGCAGTTTATCCAATCAATTTTCTCAAGTTTCCCCTCTTCGTAACGTTAAAGGAAGGTGATTTCCATTACTGAAATCTATTTCCCCGTTTCAAAGTCTAAATTTTTTCAGTACTCATGGTAAATGACAGACGAGCTGTTTTGTGAAGTTTCAGAACTCAAAGCCAAAGGAAGCCTACTGTTCTGAATTACTTTTTGAGAAAGTAGCCGGAATTTTATGGAAGAATTGTCTCATCTTTACACCATCCACCTCAGGGATATGTTTATACTACTTGTATTTCCTCCCCTGCTGACATTATAGTTAAAAAAGCCCACTAAAGCCTCTACTTTTTCAGAAGACCATGGAGATTTGGCATGTCAGCAACAACTCAATTTTTACAGATGCACCGTAGGAAGCATTCTTTCTGGTTGTATCACAGCTTGGTATGACTCCTGCTCGTTCCAATACTGCAAGCAACTACAAAAGGTAATGAATATAGCCTAATCCATCACACAAACTAGCCTTCCATTCACTGACTCTGTCTACACTTTCAGTTGCCTCGGCAAAGCAGTCAGCATAATTAAGGACCCAACACACCCTGGACATTCTCTCTTCCACCTTCTTCTGTTGGGAAGAAGATACAAAAGTCTGAGGCCACGTACCAACCAACTCAAGAACAGCTTCTTCCTGCTGCTGTCAAACTTTTGAATGGACTTACTTCACACTGAGTTGATCTTTCTCTACATCCTACCAATGACTGTAACACTACATTCTGCACTCTTTTGTTTCCTTCTCTATAAATGGTATGCTTTATAAATGGTATAGCGCGCAAGAAACAAAACATTTCACTATATGTTAATACATGCAACAATAATAAATCAAATCAAATCAAAAGTTAGAGTTTTCCATGGTTGCATTAAGGATATTAGTTATTTAATGAAATAGAATAGGCATATCCAGTCTTCCATTTACATTCAGTAGGAGTAGGTTCAAAGCTGAAAAGTAATATTGCTGGTGAATCGTCGAATTGCAGAATCCCTACAGTGCAAAAGGAGGTCATTGGGCCCACCAAATCTGCACTGACTCAGGCTCTTTCCCAGGATGTTCAACTTGCTTATGACAACACATTTCACAAAGGCAGTTTCCCTGCATTGGAAAAAAGTGTTAGAAAGCAATATAAAACCACTTAGAAACAGAAACAAAGAAAATTTGGAGTAGGTCATTTGGCCCTTCAAGCCTGCTCCACCATTGAATTAGATCATCAATTTCAACTGCAACATGGAGAGAGAGGAAGCCTTAAAAAAGCAGAAGGCAACCAGAGCGCCAGAGTTCTTAACCCAATTTTTCTGAAGAAAATCATATTGGATTTGAAATGTTAAGTGTGGAAGGAAACCAGAGCACCCAGAGGAAACCGATGCAAGCACAGGGATAACGTGCACACTCGACACAGACTGTCAGCCAAGGCTAGAATTGATCCCAAGTTCCTGGTATTGTGCTAACCACTATGCCAATTGAGTTTTTAAGAGGGAAATTTTGTTGACCATGGTGTGAAGCAAATTTGTTTCACTCCAGAACAGAGGTGTTTTCAAAAGGAAAATTCCAACCATTGTCAGTAATGTTACAAGAATGAGAAAGTAGGCCATAACTCGTATTGCTTTCATTGAGCTCAGCAGCACCATTAAGTTTGCTATATTGTAAAATGTTTTGCACATGAGTATGCTTCAATCCATAAAGAACAAAGTATTCTACGTCACAGCAAACCCCATGCTGCACAAAGAGAATAGTAAGACGTCTGACAACATCAGGTTTAAGTCCAACTGATTTATTTGGTAGTAAACTCAGAAGCTTTCGGGGTTACCTCTTCGTCAGGTCAATGGAAAGTTCTGGCCACAGCACAAAGAGCACATAGACTCTGTCTATTATAATTTATATAATTACTTTCACATAATTTTGGAGCCTAGAAATTGGTCCAGAACCTCTGATATTTAGATGGTCTTATTCTGCAGGCAGCCTCTAAGATATACTATGGGATATCTCAGAAATTCTGATGTTTTAACTACACAGGAATTGTCTGGAAAGCTTGAACTTCTGATGGCCAATTCCCTACATCTGGAATCTTCCAAAAAAATCTCAAAATCTGAATTAGCATCGAGATTTTGGATGGTTCCAACTCAGTTTCCAGAATAGTTACCAGGAAGCTTTAAAATCTGTTCTAACTCTGGATTACTATATTATTGACACCTACACTCCACACAACTCTACGTTTGATCCCCCAACCCCTCCCCTGACCCGTCTACCAACGTGATCTGACCTACTACCCTTCTCAAATTGGACCCACCCACCTGCCACCCTCGCCTAATTACGTCACATATTCATCTTTTCACTGTAGCTTGTCTCAGTAGCTTTTGGACTTTTCAAGGTTTTACTTACTGGAATATGGAAACTATTGCCCTAAGTGGGAGCCTACGACCTTCTGAATCTCTCCACTGCTCCTTGTGAGAATTACTGCATCCATCAGATACTGAGTCTGAAAAATTGTAGGAAGGGAAGTGAGTAACTTTTTGTCTGATCTGGGTTGGGAAGAGGGACATTGAGTGAGTGTCCACACTGTGGTCCTGCTAATACTGTTCTCTAACACAGTACTAGTACAAGCAATCATTTCCAGTTTCTAGTTTGTCAGGGGTCAGGAAAATTAGTCTTTAAGAAATTCAGTATAATAGAGATATGTTGCAAACTAATTTAGTTGATGGTATTTTTGTTTTCACTACCTGATTACAAGAAGCCCTGAACTCTTTTATTCTCTGACAAACCTCCAAGTACTGACCACATAAAACAATTAGTTTTGTTTTGGATTAGTCAGCTAAATATGACCCTTCAGTCATATTTAGAAATCTGGGGTAAATTAATTTAACTTCTTCCACAGAGGAAATGCAGACCCAATGAATTTATTTTAGTTCATCCATTCGTCCCTTGCCTCTGGTCCCCCAAATCAATCCATAGAATCCTTACAGTGCAAAAAGAGGCCACTCAGCCCTTTGAGTCTGCACCAACTCGCTGAAAGAGCATCCTACCCAAGCCCTACACGCACTCTACCCTATCCTCATAACCTTGCACACTGATCATGTATAATCCACTAACCTGTTCATCTTTGGACACAAAGGGGAAATTTAGCATAGCCAATCCATCTAAGCTATACATCTTTGGACTGCGGGAAGAAACCAGAACACCTGGAGGAAACCCATGCAGACACGTGGAGAACGTGCAAACTCCAAACAGTTGCCCAAGGCTCGAATTGAACACACGTCCCTGGTACTGTGATGCATCAGTGCTAACCACTCTGCCACTGTGCTGCCACTTTGATGAGAATGGAGCAAATAATTCCTGACTGTAACAGCCAGGTTGACTTAGAACATAAAATTTGTCCTTCCTTTCTTCCTTCAAGGGAAACCTTTGCTTTTTAACATCTTCCCTAGATGGCCTGAGTGATTTTGGAAACTTGCTGTTCCACGAGACTTGTGAAAGGGCAAAGCCTTATTTTAATATACTTCTCCTGTACACAGTGTATTACTACATCAGTGGCTCTCTTACTTAATGCATTTTTATATATGGAAAAGACATTTTTAAGCTGATCAATCCAGTAGACTCTGTCTATTATAATTTATATAATTACTTTCACATAATTTTGGAGCCTAGAAATTGGTCCAGAACCTCTGATATTTAGATGGTCTTATTCTGCAGGCAGCCTCTAAGATATACTATGGGATATCTCAGAAATTCTGATGTTTTAACTACACAGGAATTGTCTGGAAAGCTTGAACTTCTGATGGCCAATTCCCTACATCTGGAATCTTCCAAAAAAATCTCAAAATCTGAATTAGCATCGAGATTTTGGATGGTTCCAACTCAGTTTCCAGAATAGTTACCAGGAAGCTTTAAAATCTGTTCTAACTCTGGATTACTATATTATTGACACCTACACTCCACACAACTCTACGTTTGATCCCCCAACCCCTCCCCTGACCCGTCTACCAACGTGACCTGACCTACTATCCTTCTCAAATTGGACCCACCCACCTGCCACCCTCACCTAATTACGTCACATATTCATCTTTTCACTGTAGCTTGTCTCAGTAGCTTTTGGACTTTTCAAGGTTTTACTTACTGGAATATGGAAACTATTGCCCTAAGTGGGAGCCTACGACCTTCTGAATCTCTCCACTGCTCCTTGTGAGAATTACTGCATCCATCAGATACTGAGTCTGAAAAATTGTAGGAAGGGAAGTGAGTAACTTTTTGTCTGATCTGGGTTGGGAATAGGGACATTCTGGGTCAGAAACACTAAGATGTGAGGCATGCAGGCACATAGTACATGCTCATGAGAATCCGGATACAAATAATTGATTTGAGGCTGTTTGGGAATTGTAAATAAACTCCAGACTGGACATGACATCACCTAGATTCAGCTGGTGAAATGTGATATCACATCAGGTTTTGCACTTTGCACCAGTTTTATCCATGCGATTGAAAGTCTTTACTGAATAAAAAGTTCCAGCTGGAGCTAATCTTTCTTCCTGGGAAGGTAAAATTAATTTTTATCATGGACCTTTACAATACAATGCTAACTTTCCTGTGAGGTTTCCTGGTTAGCTTTGCCAGGACAGCTGGAAGACTCGTGCCTCCAGAGATGCTACAAGCAGACCTGCAGCTGCTGCAACATAACATACTTTATGCAGGCAAGCAGATGGCTGAAATGAATTGGAAAACTATAATTTGGTTCATATGATACTGTAAACCATCAGAGAGCAGCAGTGAAATGATTTACAAACATCACCAGAATCTTTGAGACCTAACTATTTCCTCCAGTCCAGTGGCACCTATATGATGTAAACTGTTTTTTTCCCTCACATTTATTTTCCAGTATCAAGCATCATACACACTTTTGGCAAGGTGACAAAAATCTATCTCTTGCCTTTTAATTAAATGTGCCGTGGCAAACTAAAAAAGCCTTAGGGAGCCCAGGAGAGTTTGTATTGATGAACATTGTGCTTACAAAAAATGTGGAACATTTGCATTTTGTCTTTACCATCCTAAGTTAATAGTATTTAATCAAATAATGTGTACTATCATTTTTCAGCGTCTATTGATGCCTGCAGAATACAAATTATATACAAATCAGGACAACAAAATTAATGATTTTATTTCAAAATCAAATGTTCGTTTGGTAATATTTTTGAGAGTGTTTCAAATGATTATGTTAAATTGTCCATTCCTTCCTTGTCACTCAACTAGACTCATTTAGGCTATTATTCTGGGGGATGTAAGAGTGTGTATTACTGTCAATGATATTGCCATATGAATGATCATACCATTGTATCATATTCCTATTGCCAATATTTTAACTTTATTTTAAATAGATTATCAACTCCATTGAAATAATGGAAGAAAGAATTTGATAGATGTGCACAATACATTTTTATAACAATATAATCAATAGTAAATTCTATCCTGCAGCCTTTAACAAGTTCTTAATTGCAAACAATATACCACTTTTTGATTTCAGAATAACAAGCTCAAGTTTGGATGGAAGATCTATTGTCAGGAGAGATTGGAGAGCGGTGGGATTAGAGTTCACTTTCGCATAGAACAACTAAGTGAAATTGATGCACTTAGTAGGTTCCATTTTCACAGACACTTTAGTTCTTGACCCAACAGCAGAATTTGCTGTTATCTGAATGTCTAGCTTTTGCAGATGTGATATCCAAGCAGCTGTGACCTTTGCCCTATTGGGGATTGTGCTTTCCCAATCTGGGAAACAAGCAGAAATTGGAGCTTTGGACTATCACAGTTGCAAGCGCTACATTGCCGTGTTGCTTTACATGAAAATCTCACTTTTAAAATCATATCATTTGTTTGAGAGCTCTGCTGATCTTCTGTTGAAGCTTTGCTGGCAGCAAAACAGCAGGGCTATGTATAATCTGCCCATTTGCTTGCTAGGAATGGGACCCCATCCCTTCTGACAAATAATCAACATTCTATTCTATTTTTTTTAAATAACATTTTCCCAAAGTCTACTCTTATTGATGCTGGATGGTGCCTCAGCCAGAAATCAGACCATTTTGAGGATATTTCTTTCCTGCACTGCTAGAGTTCTCCCTCACTCTGTAAGAAATAAATATTTATCTATTTGTCATTCTGCCAACTGACCCTGAAAGTCATAAGTTTGCATCCCAGTGCTCTCTATCACATGAGCCAATCTATCTCAGATTGAGTTCATTAGCTCTTGGCCATCACCACCTGACTTGTGGTGGGGAAGGCAATCTTACAACTCTTTTTTTTTTAAATCATCTCCTGCCAGATGATCATCAAATAACGTTGAATACGCACATGCAGAAGAGTGTGTTGGCAAGTAGCCCACAACAGTAGGAAAATGGGAGAGCACGGAGATAAACAGGAAGGGTTAGTGAAATAACATTACCTCACGCTGGATGAACCTGAGCATGTTTTCACTTAATGACTTGGTTTACAATTGGCGGTAAGTACATTAAATCCTACAACATCATTAGGTTGTGAACATGAATAATCTCTGCATGGTTACTGCCCAGATAGTTTCAATAGCTCCAATTTAACAGCATGATAGTCACATTCAGTACCATTCATTGTCTAATGCATTTTATAAGCAGTGGAGGATTGGGGCTCACAGGTCATAAGCAATAAATAATGTCAATCAGAAAATGTAATTTTCCTCTGTCTCTCTCTCTCTCTCACTCAGCCTTCCATCAGTACTATCCACATCTCTGAATAAAAAGATTGCGGCACTAAGCTCCATACAGGGAGGATTTGAACAGGTAAGCCAGTGCAGTATAGGGTGTTTCTGTGTCAGGAGTTCCCTCTTGAATGAGACATTAAATTTAGGCTCCACTTGTCTTCTCAAATAAATACAAAAGATAACAATGCACTTCTTGTGAATAGTGGGCAAACTCTCCTAGTGGCCTGGCCGATACTTATCGTTCAATTAGCAGCCTTTGTACAAAGAAATTGATCATTTATCATACTGCTGTGTGTAGTATCTTGTGTGAAAATGGACATCTGTATTCCCCTACAGCAGTGGCGACACGCCCCCCAAAAGATTTTTCAATTGTAAGTGATTTGGAACCTTCTAAGGTCGTGGGAGGTGCAAGTTCTTTTTTCCTGACAGCACCATTAAATTACACTTTGTAAAAATATCCATCCCCTTTCAATGACAGTTAACACCGAGTCTGGAGACCCTAACCTTTAGACAAATCCTGGCCTGGAACTGACTGTGTATTTCATTAGCAGGTCATGGTCTTGTTGCCGGCTTTGTTATTGTAACTGAGCTGGAACTTCCTCTCTGCATTTATCATTAAACTGTAAATCATGCTCAGTCAGCTGTCCCAGGGAGCTCCCAGTGCAAGGCTGTAACTGCTTTGTTACAAAAGGGTTTCATTCAAATTGATCTAAGAATGAACTACACATCCTATATGTACCTTAAAACAACTTTGTTTTTAACATTATAATTCCTTTTCAAGCCAACTTCCCATTTTCCAGCTTATATTTTTGGGTCCATCAGTACCATACATTGTTCCTAGACAAAGGCACCAGTTGGTAGCCTAATTTTTGCACCAAACATGTTTGCTGGAAAATGTACAGTACTATCTTTGCTTTGATTGCCTTTTGAATTTTTTCCTCTTTCTCTCGGCCGGGGAATCACCTCACTTCTCACTCGATGCTTATTCCTGCGGCGTTGCTGTCAGCAGAAGCTCACCACATCGGTATGTGTGGGTGAAAACCCACTTCCTACAACTACTTGGCTTTAACTGGAGTAGATCGCCAAGCATGAGAGCAATATTTTCTGAAATGCAGAGCAAGCTGTGTAGTAGTTTGCTGGAAGAAGGCATACGACTCAAGTAAGAAGACTGTTTTCCTCTTTTATGAATACACAATTAAGGGGGTCTAAGGCTTTGTTTTATGTGACTGTGGATCATTAACCAGTGATTGTTTCAGTAAGGTACTTTTGAATGGGGCAAGGTCACCTCTGATATTTTGTCCAGTGTAGCTGAGGGATAAAGCAGCTTTCTAACTCAAATCAGAACAAATGTAACATGAAGGCCAAATCATTTGTCTTTCAAGTTACCAGGTTAGTAAATGGAAGAAGTGCAGTGACATAACAGTAACTATGATGCTCTTGAATCATATGACCTAAGCCAATGAAAAATGTACGCAATTTGAAACATGCATCTATATTCTTGGTGGGGATTGGACGGGGTGTGGAGGTTGGGGATTGGAAGGGTTGGAGAGAGTCAGGAGGATCGGAGAGTTGGGGTGGTGAGAAGGGTAAGAAGTCTGGCATAACCAGGTTAAAGTTCAACAGTTTTATTTGGTAACACAAGCTACTAGTTTTTGGAGCACTGCTCCATCATCAGGTGAATGGGAGTTCTATTCACAAACAGGGCATATAAAGACACAAACTCAGTTTATAAAATGACAATTGGAATGCAAGTCTTTACAGGTATTCAAGTCTTAAAGGTACCCGAATGCCCATGACCGCTGAAGTGTTCCCCAACAGGAAGAGAACACTTTTGCCTGGTGATTGTCAAGTGGTGTTCATTCATCCATTGTCAAAGCATCTGCATGATCTCTCCAATGTACCATGTCTCGGAACATCCTTTCCTGTAGCATATCAAGTGACAACATTGACTGAGTTGCAAGAGTATGTACCATGTACCTGGTGGATGGTATTCTTACAAGAGATGATGGCATCTGTGTCGATGATCTGGCATGTCTTGCAGACGTTGCTGTGGCAGGGTTGTGTAGTGTTGTGGTCACTGTTCTCCTGAAGGCTGGGTAGTTTGCTGCGAACAATGGTCTGTTTGAGGTTGTGCAGTTGTTTGAAGACAAGAAGAGAAGGAATGGATGCCCCGAAGCATGTACATTGGGGAGACCATGCAGACACTACGACAATGGATGAATGAACACAGCTCAACAATTACCAGGCAGGAATGTTCTCTTCCTGTTGAGGAAAACTTCAGCAGTCGTGGGCATTCAGCGTCTGATTTTCGGGTAAGCGTCCTCCTTGATAACCTTCACGATACACAACAATGCAGAACCGCTGAACAGAAACTTATAGCCAAGTTCAGCACAACCGGGATCCTGGGTTCATGTCACATTATCTGTAAGCCCCACGACTTGTCTGGGTTTGCAAAATCTTACTAACTGTCCTGGCTGGAGACAATACATATCTCTTTAACCTGTGCTTAACCATCTCTCCACTCACATTGTCTGTACTTTTACGACTTGATTTTAAAGGCTCGCATTCCAACCGTTATTTTGTAAATTGAGTTTGTGTCTATACATGTCCTGTTTGTGAACAGAACTCCCACTCACCTGACGAAGAAGCAGTGCTCCAAAAGTTTGTGCTGCCAAATAAACGTGTTGGACTTTAACCTGGTGTTGTAAGACGTCTTATTATCTTTTATCCACATTGACACCCAAGATACATTGCTGATTTCTTTTGATTGTTTGGTGCTCCGATGTTGTGAAGATTTTTTGAGGTTCTCTTTAATTTTTCTTCGTGAAGTGCAAATTTGAGATTATAAGCACACATATATGCTGTTTTAAGCTCTAATACCTACACTTATTCACCTTAGTTTTGCATTTTTATGCTTTGTTACTGTGATTTTAATAATTGGAATTCTTCCTTATATTTTTCTGACATTATACACATTATTTTGTTATGAAAATGGATGATATCCTTTAATGGATCCTTCCAAGAGCTGATTGAACTTTAAACCGTTCTTCTTGTTAACTTGTTATCTGTGAATGATTTAGTGGGCCAAATCCTTGTTCTCTTCACATATGCCCTGTTTTTGATAAGATGAGCCTTTGTCTGGTATGCATAGTTTAGATATGAGCCATCTTGTATCTGTTACATTGCAAAGACATAGGAGCTGATCAGGTGGGTGTTGGGCGGCATCTGCATTATCTGCCTCATAATATCGCCATAAGTTCCCAATAATTCTGGTCTGATAAGCTGCCATGATTAACTTCATGGTTTTGAGTATCTTATCTTGAAAGGCAGACCTGGAAATATCATGGGTAAAGTGGAACAGAAGGTTTCAGGGACAACAAAATTTTATAAGCATGCACAACAAGAAGACAATGGACATATGGAGATCTTTATGGCTCAGAACTCTTGTATCAGGATAAAATAATGAGCATCAGATTTGATCCTAGCTATTCTAGACTGTGTCTACAGAGACATTAATTACTATAGTTTGACCTATAATTGCCCTTGTTTTGGATACTGGCTGATAGTCGCAATGGCAGTGTCAATTAGCAAGAAAATGGTGTTTTTGGGGTCCTGGTAAGACCCATTGATCACTGTTTCAATGGGGGTGATTTTTACTTGTCAATTTGACTCCCAAATCCATAAGTTACCCTGACTCACCTGCTTGGCTTCCAGTTGGATGGAAAGTATTCTGCATGAAAGGCAGGACCAGGTAGGTCTTGTCTCTACCACAGGAAGAAGGGGGCCTGTGAATCCTAATGCAATTCCTAATCCCTGACGCCATGGTTGTTCAATGCCACTGCAACTGACCCCCAAGCCAGTGTAGGGAATGTGATAGAATCCCTAATGAGGAAAGCTTCCCATTCCAGGTGCAGGGAGCTGTTGTCCACTCTGAGGGATGGAGGGGCTCAGATAGTTACAAGAGGTTTGGGGAGCTGGGAGGAAGAATTCCTGCTTCTCCTGATCCACAACAGGAATGGTGAAGGCACTTATCCTATCCCTGAGGTTGTTCTCATCTCATTGAAGCAGAAGGGTCCTGGAAACCCAGGCTGTCAAGCTTAAACTTGCAAAGCAGTCTGAAGCTTCTAGCCTCATTAATAGACCTGAGGTTAAGGATTGTTGCCACTCTTCTCCCGCCTCAACTTGGAAGCCAATGAATTGACAGTTGTTTCCCAATGTGCTCAGAGCTTTCTTCCTTTAAACCCTCATCCATACCAAATCCCAACTGCTCACCAAGGCTAAAATTTCTCCACCAATTCCTGCCTATTTCTGAAGAGAGACCTGGTATCTGACTGCTTAAAGTGAAGTTATCCAGAAAAATCAAAATGGATAGATATCAGCATAAAGTTGATGATCTTCCACAATTCTCCATTCTGCTGCAGTTAATGATTTTTGACTTGTCACTTCCCTGCTTAATTTTCTTTGACTCCATACATCTTGTGACTTCCTCATAGAATCCCTAAATGCAGAAGGAAGCCATTTGACCCATAAAGTTAATATTCATTATTAGCCACAAGTAAGGCTTACACTAATTCTGCAATGAAGTGAAATTTCCCTAGTCGCCACAGTCTGGCATCTGTTCCAGTCAATGCACCTAACCAGCATTTTCGTGGGAGGAAACTGCAGCACCTGGTGGAAACCCACGCAGACATGGGGAGAACATGCAAACGCCACACATTCAGTGACTCAAGCTGGACATCAAACCCGAGTCTTGGTGCAGTGAAGCAGCAGTGCTAACCACTGTGCTACCGTGCTGCCCCCTGGAGTCTACATCGACTCTGGGAATCAAACAGTAAACCAAAGTTAGAATTGAACCCGGGTCATTGGCGCTGTGAAGCAGCAATGCTAACCACTGTGTTACTATGCTGCCTCATAAGAGTCTGCACTGACTCTGGGAGTCAGACAGTAAACCAAGGCTGGATTTGAACCCCGGTCACTGGCGCTAACCATTTTGCCACCATGTTCCCATCCTCTTTCAATTTTGTCAATCCTTTTAAAGGCGTTTAAATTCTTTATTATTGAAATATGACTCAATATGGAATTTAGAATGAGAGTACTTTACACTGGCAGAAAACAAATCAGATTCATTGCAAAAATTAAATGATTGTGGTAATCTTTTCACTGTAAAATAAACAATTATAAGGGTCTAATTTAGCTGACTATTAGGCCATGCAGTACAGAAGCCAAGATTTAAATTTAAGATTAACAGATAATATTTTATATTCATTAGTTTCAGAAAACTCCACCAAATTTGGGAGAATCCACATTATAAGAAACATTTGGAATATTCCCAATGGGTTGGTTTGAATTTCAGACCTTTTTGCCCATTGTCAATGCAGTGTAAAATAGGTGATATTATTTTTGCTGCATGTGTTACCGCTTTCACTTTTCCATAAAGTCAAAATTACTGCCAATGGGCAAGAGATAAACTTTGAACCTTGCTTTAAGTCATTAGCTCTGTAAGATTCAGAATTCAAAGAATCGCAGAATAATTATGGTATAGAATGAGACCATTTGGCTCAGTATGTCTGCGCTGGCTCTTCAAACAAACATCATGATTTAATGTCATTTCTCTGCCTTTTTCCTGTACCTTTGCACATTGTTTCAGTTCAAATAATCATTTAATGCTCTCTTGAATTCCTCAATTGAACCTGCCTACACCACATTTCCAGGTAGTGCATTCGTAACCTGAGCCACTCATTATGTGAAAAATGGTTTTCTCGCATCACATATGCTTCTTTTGTAAATTGCTTTAATTCTGTGTCCTTTTATTATTACTCTTCTTATAAACTGGGACAATTTCTTCCTATCTACTCTGTTCAGCCCGCTCATGATTTTGAACCTTTCTATCAAATCTCCAGCTCCAGCCTCTCCAATCTAATCTCAAAACTGAAGTTTTTAATCCCAGAGTTATTTTTGTAAGCCTCTTTTGCACTCTTTCCATTGCATACAGATTCTTCTAATAGCCTAGTACCCAAAATGGTACAAAGTACGCCAGATGAGGTCTAACTCGTGGTGTATATAAGTTCAACATAATCTCCTTGCTCTTGTATTCTATGTCCCTATCAATAAGGTCCAGAATACTATGTACTTTATTAACTGCTCTCTTCATTTATTCTGCTTCCTTCAATAATCTATGTGCATATATATGCCTTACTCCTGCAGCTCCTTAAGAATTTTACTGCTATTTTACTCCATGTTCTTCCTACCATAATGCATCACTTCATATTTCTTCTGCCACTTATCTGTCCACTCAACCAACTTATCCATGTCCTTTTGAAGTTCTATAATTAATGCCAGATTTTTTGTGTATGAGGTAACAGAGAGGACTCCCTAAGAAGATTACTGTAAGCTTGCACCAAGAATGGGGTTTTAAATACATGGTATCTCCAATACATTGGTGATGTCATACCTGGAGGACTGAGAGCAGTTCTGACCTCCTTACCTAAGGAAGAATATATTTGACCTAAAGCGAGTGCAATGGAGGTTCACTAGATTTGTTCTTGGGCTGAGAAGACCCTCCTACGAGGAGAGATTGAGTCAACTAGACTTACACTTCTTTGCGTTTCAGAGAATAATCAGTATTCTTGGTAAGCCATCCAGCCCCTTGTGCCTGCTCTGCCATTCAATAAGATTATGGTTGACCTGATTGTGGCTCAGTTCCACTTCCCTCTCTTCACCCTTATCCTTCCCCCCACTCCCTCGCCCTTAATCCTTAATTCCCTTGTCAAACAAAAATCTAACTAACTCAGACTTGACTAAATGATCCAGTCGCCACTGCTCTCTGGGGAAAAGAATTCCATAGGCAAATGACACTCTGGAAGAAAAATGTTCTTCTCATCTCAGTCTTAAATGGGAGACCCCTAATTTTTGACTGTATCTCCTATTTCTAGACTCCTTGACAAAGGACAACATCCTGTCAGCATTCACCCTGTCAAGTTCCCTCAAGATATATGTTCAACAAGAATGCCTTCCATTCTTCTGACCTCCAATCTGCCCAAGTTTTCCTCTTAAGATAATCAAAGCACACCAAGAACATGGGATCACAGTCTCATAATAATGGATTGGTCAATTAGGATTGAAACGAGGAGAAATTCCTTCACTCAATGGGATGTAATCCTTCGGAATTCTCTCTCCCAAGATGCTATGAGTGCCTGGTTGTTTAGAGTCACATCATTCAACAAAGATGTTGATAGGTTTCTGGATACTAAGTGAGTTAAAACATAAAGGGGATAACATAGGAAAGTGGAGCTAAGTAGAAAATTGCCATTATTATATTGACTGACACAGCAAGCTCGAGAGGCCAAATGGTCTACTGTTCCTTTATTCTTGTGTTCTTAAAAGCTAGCTTGCCACAGGTTAACATAATCTTTTTGGTCAGAATTATAGCCTTTCCCTTCCCTTGAGGCTACAAAATTAGAATGCAATCCGCAAAGTCTCCAGTCCACATGAGTCATGAACAGCTTGCATTGGAGTTTTCTGTTGCTCTTTGTTTAAGGTTAACACTCAACTGTTCCAAAAGTAATAGGCGGGGGTGTTTTCATTCTTTTCCTGTTGTGACTTTTCTGCCAGGTTAAGACAGTGGGAAGCAGATCATGGGCCCAGAACAAGGGTAACACACATATTTCTCTTACGTTTTCTTAACTTTCCATCTGGTGTTACGAGATGTGAGAGTGCTCTTCCAGGATACCTAAAGGGTTCCCCTCACCATCTCCCTCCCGTGACATCCTCCTGAAACCCTGCTCCTTGCCACTGCTAATAATTATTTGGTGCTGGTTGGTCCCTACTGTCTGGCGTTCAATATTGACTACTAGTTACTGCTTCCTGCCCATTCTGGGTTCTCAGATAAAGGTTACAATGGCCCAAAGCTCACGCTGCCAAGCATAAAAAAGGGAGGGATTGAGGTTGGGTACACACTTCCCTAACCTACTATTACTTGAATCCACCTCAGTTCCTTGTGTTCTTGGAAACTGTGTAGTCTGCAAATTCTTGTAGGGTGCATTCACCTCTTATGTGGACCCAAGTCTCCTTTCTCCCACTTTAGTGCTCCCCTAACCAAATTGCGAATAAAGGGGTGCCAATTAGGAATCCCTTACCCAGCAGTCTAACCTCTCACTATGGGTGGATGCAGAATAGTTCCAAAGACTGTTGGTTGTAACGCCAGCTGTATCTGTTGCAAATCCAAGTTAAAAGTTATTCTGTGCCTCCAGCACACCTCGAGACTTTGTTAGCCTTTGGGCTCTAAATTAAAGCTGCCCAGTCTCATTTAACACACCATTAATTAGTCTTGTGCAACTGGGCGTACAAATCACGGGGCTTCACCACTCTAAACCCGTTCCCCCACCTTGTAGTAAATGCCAACAGCCTCTTTACATCATCAGCAGATATACTTTGCAAAAATGCAAATCACAGAGCTGCCATTGCGGCAGGAAAGTGACTGAAATATGATCTGCTCTGGGGTCTGGTACATGTCTTGCAAATCCTAGCTCATCAGGGAGTGCGAGAAGTCTCTGGTCTGTTGTGTTTTTAATCCATAAATCTGATGCAATATTTTATTTAAGGTGGAAAGATTTCTGTGTTATTTACTTTTTTAACAACATATTTTCCCCAGATTGACTTCAGACTGTTTACCATTGATACAAACAATCAGTTTTATCTGCTTTCCTTGCCTTCCGGCTGCCGCTTTCATGTATGTGTGATCTTTATTTTGCCTTTTGTTTTCACCCGGTATCTGCATGACCATGAGAAAACACAGCTGAGCAAGACTCAAGAGCTCTTCATTTCAAGCAAGCCTAATTCTGCAACACTATTGACGATTTTGATGTTTAATAGCCACCCTGGTATGCAAATGGAGGCCAAAATTTGAACTGTCCATTTTACAGGACTGCTGGAATGTGTTTTAGAACCAGCAGTACTTTCGGTGGTTCCTCCTTTCATCATTTAATATGATTTTGTCGGAGAAATTTTGTCAGAGCAATTTTTTTGGCATGCATCCATAGAGGATTGTTTGACAAACATACATTTCCTTCGGTTTGTGTGGGGATTAATAATGAATGTAACATATGCAGACCTTTTCTTCAATATAATTTACCTACTTTTGCAGAATTACGGAACATTTTTCTTATTTTGACTTTAGTCTTTTTCAGGAACCCTAAAGTTTTTAGAGACAAAAGATCCTTTGAGTATTCAAAAACATGATTTTCATAACTTAACATCAAATATTCTACAAAAGTTTGAAAGGTAGCCGTTATAAAATGTTTTTACAAATACGGCAATGCAATGGTACTACATTGATATGCAACATTTGCAATAACAGCTGAAGAGCAAATTTACCCTGGCATCATCCCAATCTACAGAGCCAATTTTTAATGGCCTTTTCTGATGCCTGATGGTTACTTGTGATCTAAACATTGCTTGTGTACAACCATGTTTAGGTTATGCTCCAGTTGCCACCATCTTAGGTAGGATTAGGTAGGATGGGCAGCCACTTGCTTGTGTTAGTTGGTGTGCCACGTGTAATATCAGGTCTTAAAGAATGAATAGGCTGCCCCTTGTAATTTTGAGGTTCAAATAGAATCATAGAATCCCTACAGTGTAGAAAGAGGCCATTTGGCCCATCGAGCCTGCACCAGTAACAATCCCAATCAGGCCCTATCCCCATAACCACAAAAATTTACTGTGCTAATCCCTCTAACCAAAGCATCATGGGACACTAAAGGGCAATTTAGCATGGCCAATGTGCCTAACCTGCACATCTTTGGACTGTGGGAGGAAAACAGAGCACCCGGAGGAAACCCATGCAGACATAGGGAGAATGTGCTGTCTCCACACAGGCAGTGACCCAAGGTGGGAATCGAACTGAGGTCTCTGGAGCTGTGAGGCAGCAGTGCTAACCACTCTGCCACCTTGGTACATATGAAACATATGCCTCTCTGTAGTTGACATATGTAGCATTCGATAGTACACTCGCCAGTCTTTACTTTAACAAATGAAATTTATATAGCACCTTTAATGTAGTGACTTATCCCCAAGGTGCTTCACATTAACCATTAAAATTTGATATTGAGCAACATGAAGTGATATTGAGACACTTGACTGAAAGTTTAAGGAGGCAGATATAAAGAGCATCTTGAATGTGGAAAGAAGAGAGGTGAGCTGTTTAGGGAAGGAATTCCAAAGGTTAGGCCATTGACAGCTGAAGATACAGCAGCCAATTGTGGAGATTTTCAAATTAAAGATGCGTAATTGAATGAACCAAGTTGTCATGGAGAGTTATAGGACTGGAGGAAGTTTCAAAGATAAAAAGTGGCATTTTACAGGCTTCCGCTGCATGTTTTACAGCAGCAAAGACAATTACCCATGTGGGGCTTTGATCATCTGGTCTCACCAATGACTATTGGGCTTTGTGAGGCCTGCATCCTCTACTGGCAGGGAACCCGCTGTGAGGGATTGGTGGCGGTGGGGTGGGGGTGGTCACCATCAATAGTACTGGAAGATCCCACCAGTCGGGAGGGCTGATAAATTCTGCCCAAGAAGGCGCCAAGCTTTAGGAGGATTTGAAAACAAGGATTAAAATTTTAAAACTGAGTCCACTCAGGGGAAACATTAAATGTGATTTTTACTCATAGGCGCAAATTGGCCTGCTGCCGGACTGTGCAAGTCCTCCTGCAATCCCACTTGCACCCCATTATGATTGCCATCCCTCTCAAGCGGACGGTGTTCTCACCAGGTACACAGTACATACTCTTGCAACTTGGCCAATGTTGTCTACCTGATACGCTGCAGGAAAGGATGTCCTGAAGCATGGTACATTGGGGAGATGGCGAAGGCACTACAACAACGGATGAACGAACACCGCTTGACAATCACCAGACAGGAATGTTCCCTTCCAGTCGGGGAACAGTTCAGCAGTCACGGGCATTCGGCCTCTGATCTTCGGATAAGTCCGGCCTTCACGACACATGACAACACAGAATCGCTGAGCAGAGACTGATAGCCAAGTTCCGCACACATAAGGACGGCTTCAACCGGGATCTTGGTTCATGTCACACTATCTGTAAGCCCACGACTTGTCTGGGCTTGCAAAATCTCACTAACTGTCCTGGCTGGAGACAATACACATCTCTTGTGCTTGGCTCTCTTTCCACTGATAAGATTTTAAGACTTGATTCCCTTTAAAAAGACTCGCATTCTAACCATTATCTTGCAAATTGTGTTTGTGCTTGTATATACCCTGTTTGTGAACACAAGTCCTCACTCACCTGATGAGGGAGCAGTGCTCCGAAAGCTTGTGCTGCCAAGTAAACCTGTTGGATTTTAACTTGGTGTTATGAGATTTCTTATCTGGAGAAGTGGCAGCAGGCAAAAGTTGAGTGGTTTTTGGCATGTTACTATCTTACACCCACTGTGGAGGGAGTATTAAAATCTACTGTTCAATCTATATTTCTGATTCACAAGTTAAGTTCATTCTAAGTTCATTTTCATAATTACTCATGTTTATTTAGGAATGTTCATTGAGATATTACTCCCCAGTTATACAATGAATGTAGCTGGGAGTTTCGTAAGATTTCATTCTGAGTTCTGAAAAATGCTGAACTTCTAAGTTCTTGTTTCTCCATGTTAATTTGATGCTTTGCTCTATTTATGTAAAAATGCAGCTAATCCCTGTACTCACAGCATTCTCTCAGGAGTCTGCAGAGATTGAACCGCATTGTATTCTTTGTTATTTAAGTGATATCCTGGCTGAGTGCAGCGAAAGCCAAATGGAGCCAATATATGTTGAGACTGCGAACAAAGGCATGTGGGAATTTTAATCTCATTGCCTTCCTTTTTGCATTGATGTTAATCCTATTTCACTGTAACATCTGCTGAAGAAGAGGATTTACTTTGTATTGACCAAGGATCCCTAGGTTCTCTTTAGTTCATGCACTTCCATTTTATACCACAAATGGATTGAACACTGCTGATTTATTTCGCATGGCTATTTCCGAAATGTGCACTTCTTTCATTCCCAGTGTTCCACGGTGTCACGTGAAATGCAAGTCGTACAACTTGAGTTGGCTTTCTCTCAAAGCCGTCTTTCCTGACACTACCAGTTGCAACTATTTTTAAGTTTATGACAAAGTCCTTGCTGTTTTACTTTCTTCCTGCACAATCTCATCGTCAAACTATGAGTAAATAAAATCAAGAGCTTTTCTCATCTGGCCACATGATCTCCCCCATTTCACCAATATGCCAAAAGCAGTTTGCATGATCATTTATCCCATTGTTGTTTGTGGGATTTTGCTCACATAACAATGCTTCAAAAGTCCTTGCGTACCTGCCATACTGGAACATTTACTTCTGCGACAGCTGAGACCATTTATTCTTCATATAAATAGTAAAACTTCACAGGCAGAGGGAGTCAAAATTATTAACTCTTCTTACTATATGAGGGTTTTGAATATAACATAAATGGATACTCCAGCAAGTGTTGCTCATTTTAAAAATTTCATAGAAAAAGAGAAATGTAATGGATGGCTTATGTAATTGGGCCAAAACTTGGCAGATGATATTTAATGTGGATATGTGTGAGGCTATCTATTTTGGTTGGAGAAATAAAAAGGCAGCTTATTATCTAAATGGAAAGAAACTTCAAAATGCTTTGATTCAGAAGGATCTGGGTGTTTTTGGGCACAGATTGCAGAAAGTTAGTATGCAAGTAAAGCAGTTAATAAGGAAGGCAAATAGACTTTTGGTGTTCGTTATTGATGGAATATAATATAAAAGTAGGGATGTACTCATGCCACTGTATAAGGCAATGGCTAAATCAGATCTAGAATACTACACAAAGTTTTGGTTCCCTTACTTGAAGAAGAATGTAAATTCATTAGAGATAGTTCAGTGAAAGTTCACTAGATTGATTCCAGGAATGAAGGACTTACGAAGAGACATTGAGCAGTTTAGGCCTATATTGGCTAGAGTTTAGAAGTATGAGGGGCGATCTAATTGAGGTTTATAAGATGCTTAAGGGAATTGACAAGGGAAATGTAGAGTGGATGTTTCTCTGTGCTAGGCATTATAGAATGAGAGGCCATAGCTTTAGGCTAACTCAAAGAATTGTGAATCTGTGGAATGCTGTATGCCACTGGACCACTAAACAAATTTGATGAGGAAATGGATAGGTTTTTAATTAGTAGGGGGATGAAGGTTTATGAGATGCAGGCAGAAAGATGAAGTTGAGACCAAGATGAGATCAAACATGATTATACTGAATGGTGGAGCAAGTCTGAGGAGCTATTCTTATTCAAATGGTTCAATCAGGAAAAGTAACTTAGTTGTATACTTATAGATGTCTTGGAGTGAAAATATCTCAGCTGGAAATATGATTAGTAAGATTTTGAGTAGATATATATAAGGTGATAAGATTGGGAAGGGAATGTTGCAATAGGATTGAAGTTGGGGTTATAGCACTCAAAAGAGACAAGGACACTGCTGAATTGCTTCTTGAAAATGAAGGTTAAAAGTGAAAAAAACCCAATAAAAACCTGGGCTATATAGCCCAGGAGATAGAATAAAAGTCCCAACAAGTAATAGTGAGCTTCTTTATAGCAGCAACTAACCTGCCTGTGGGAATTTGACACCTGGGCTGTGAGGAAGACTGAGAAAATTGGCAATGCTTGTGGTGAAAGAAAAGTATTCAGATAAATGTTAGTAAAGCTTTCAAGATTCTGAGGATTATAAAGAGAGCCTGAGTGCATGACGGCATCACAAACTCTGTGATAGAGCACATTCTCAAACTCAGAAGTAGTACAGTAAGCAGATGGTATTTAGATTTATTTATGTCACGTAAGGAGTAGTGAATGAGTCAACCACACTGCCCAGAAAGATGGTGAAGGCAGATAAGGAGCAAACTTTTGAAATGATGCTTTTGTCTGCTGGTTGCATTTATCAAGATACAAGCATGCTCCTGCATGGCTTTCATGCATACATTTTAAAATGAAGCAGCAGATTCCTGTGGTTTTCCTCTACATGAGTTGGAGGCACACTGTTTACAAACAATAGGTTTCTCAATTACAAAACGTGGCAGTGATGTTAAGAAAAGGATGAGTATTTATCTGACCCCTTTCATGACCTCAAGATGTACCAAAGTCCTTAAAATCATTGAAGTACTTCTGAAGTGTCACCACTGTTGTCATCTAGGGAGCATAGCAGGCAATTTGTGCAGAGCAAGTTCCCATCAACAGCAATGTGATAACGATCAGATAATCTGTTTTAATGATGTTGGTTTGAGGGATAAATATTGACCAGATCACCAAGGTGTTCTATTCTGCTTTTAATCAAAACAGTGCTATGGGATCTGTTACAGCCATAGGATATATGCCAGACAGTAAATGTAATGATTAAGCGAAATATGCACCCTATTCAAAATATTTAATACATTTAATGGATCCCCCATGGGGTTACTTATATAAGTTGTTGTATATGGGATCTCTGTTGTCTTCCTCTGTTGTGTTTATATTGCTCTTTATTCTATGTCAATTATTTTCTACTTTTGCTACTTTCTTCTTCTTCCCTTCTGCTCAACTCCACATTCTTTCTCTCATGTCTCGATTTCTTTGTTCCAGTCTCTCTTTTATTTTCTTCCTTTTTGACTGAATGCTGGGCCAGATAAGGCTGTACTGAGAACTGCACCCCACATTTTCCAGTCTGGAAAATGTGGCTTCGAAGCCTTAATGGGTACCTCCACATGCCTCCGAATCTTGCCAGTTCACCCACACGTATACTAAATAAAGCTTGCCCCTTCCTCATTTTCTAATTCCACTCTTCTATCCAAGCCTTAGGGCACTCTTTAATTCAGAGTTCTCCCTTCTTTATCACATATTGCCTTGTCCTGCCATTGTGTCCCCCTTCATTTCATTACTATTTCAAACTGGAGAATCGTTATGTAGGAAAAGAGTATGTGATTCAGCCTCGAGAACTTGTTCTGGCAATTTAATTAGATCACAGCGGATTTGTATCTAAACTTTGTTTAACTCCTGCTAACTTTTCTGATGAGTCTGTGCTCTCTGGAACTTGTGCCCAAGACTCAAAAGCTCCTGGCCAAAACTAGTCCGCAGTTTCAATTGACAGATCGGCCTCAGCCCTATCCTCTGGCCCTCACAAGCATAATGAAAAATATGCACTCATCTATCCAGCTTGGTTCAAAAATCTAATGTGTCTAGACACCCTCTTGCATGATTGCAAATGGTAACTTCCCCTGTAGAGACCAACTGGGACTGGTGCTAAATAGAAGGACTCCGGCTAGACAAAAAAAACTTTTAAAAAACCTAATTGACAACAAATAGACAAAAAGGATGACATTGGGAAAATCTGAGGATTGAGATCAGAATGGAATCTAGCAGTTTGAGGGTTGAATAGCTTGTGAGGCATGTAAAGGTGAACAATGTCATCCCAGATCCATTCAATGGTGCTTCTCCCACCAACCTGCTTCCAGTACCTATCCCTTTTTAATCCAAATTATATTATTCCCCTTCCTACTGCCCTTTTATTCCTTGCATTTTTATTTCTTCATCTTTCAATTATCCACCATTTTCTTACATCATCCCATTCCCTTCCCCACTGTCGCTCACTTTCATTTTAATCCTTTAATTCATTCTACCACACACCACATGGATTTCTCTATGGTTGATGACTGTAAAGTCAAGAAAAAACTGGGTGATGTTGATAATGACCAGCTGATCCAACATCCCCCTTACACTAAGTCCGAAAGTTTAAGTCATCCCGACACATTCTCTCAGTTGCCTTCCAAAATTTACTGGCATGGAGAACAATACCGAGAGCAGTTATGTAATCAGAATTCAGTAAATTTTTGACGTCAATCTGCTTCTTCCTGAAGCAGCCTCTCGGTCGTAAAAACACATCACACAGCCTCAGTAAAACCTTGGGAGTACATTATCTTGTTTTTCAAAATCAAGAAAAGCCATTAAGCACAGACTGCTGGAGGCTATAAAGGAATTTCATCACTCCATGACACTGATAGATTTTACGAACACAGCCTATATAAAGCAATTCATTGGATCAATTTAATCAGTTTATTTTGAAATGAGCCCATTTAAAAATTCTACCTTTCCTATTTGAAGACTCAGTTTTGGCATTAGGTACTCCAGATAATAAGGGTAAACAAGTGATGAACAGGCTACATTTTCAGAAAATGTTCTGACTGATTTGTGGAAATGTGCAATTTAATAAACAAACCTCTATATCGAAAAGGAATTTATAAGGGTACGTCATTGATACAAGGAATGTATTAAAGCAATGGAAACAAGCAGTTATCCTGTGGAGTGAGGATGAATGCACTGATATTAGACTGACATAAAATAGCGGGGAAGGCAGTTAGCCACTTCCTGATGCACCCTCCTGTTGGGTGAACTCTGTTCATGTGAAATATCTGCACAAAATTAGTCCCAAACTGTCAGCAATTTCAAGATTGGGAATGGGGGGGGGCTTATTTTTCAATAAAATAAACAAAAGGTTGAAGAGAAAAATACAATTAGCATGCTTTACCCCTGCTTGTTGGGCATAAAATGGGTGTTAATCATGCCAATTTAGTGCATTTATTTTGTGCAAGCCTTGAAATTGCTGAAATTCATGGGGTCTATTTTTTAGGATTCCCAGGCCTGTTAAGTTTTCTTTGCAGGAGGCTTGAGGGTTAGGATATTGATCCTAACCTCCTGTTTCCGGCCTAGATTAGCTTCTGTTCCAGACAGCATAATGTGACATGTTTCAAAGCTTGAGCCCAGCTGCAGTGCTATTCTCCAAAAATAGAGATTCATTGACTTACTCTACCAGACCTAAGTGATTTAGTCACTTCCTAAAGAAACTTTGAGAAAACCATTGCTTGCAGGAAATTCAGTAAACAAAGAAGACTATCATGGGGTTTACAAACAATAATGGGATTGTGTATGAAAACATCTGATTATATAGTTCTAAAAAAGCAGAACATATGGTGAAATCTCCCATAACACCCTCGGACTGTGGTTTACCTCTCTTGGGTTGTTACACAAAAGGATTCAAGCAGCCAAGTATAGTATTCAGGTCAGGTGGGATTATGGGAAGAGAAATCAGACCAGAGGAACGGGATGTTGTAGAGGAGACAGAATTGGAAAGGGCGAGTTGGAGGGAGAGAAGAAGTGAGGGGGAGGAGGTGTCAATTCATTAGGTACACAGGGAGGATGGCAGGGAAGAGAAGAAAAATGGAATCAGGAAGAAAAGAAAGGTGGGACAGGCCTGGGTGTGGGGGGAGATGGAAATTGGAGAGCGTAGGTAGGAAAACTGCCTTGGGGGAGTAGCACTCTCATCATCACTCTCCGGCCCAGAAATATATCTCATCAATGGAAAAGAGAGTTAAAATGCTGACATTGGGTGAAGAGTTACAGTGAGCTGGGAGGGTGGACGAGAGTTGGGGTCTAGTGAAGACATGACATTGTTCAAAACTGGATTAACAATGATGATTAGTCATAAAAAGACAAATAACAAAGAGCAATCAGTTATCTGTCACCACTCAGGCTTTCCCATCTTTCTAGTTCATTTCCACAAAGTTAAAGTGCAACTTTTGTGGAACAGTCACTTTATTTGGTGGAAATGTGAATTCATTATAATATTAAATTTGCTAAATCACCTCCAGGGAGTGGATTGGCTTCCCACTCCCAATCCATCTGTTTTAGTGGGAAGCGATCAAGCTGGAGGAAGAAGATTGGGATTCAGATTTCAAGTACTTTAATCTCTCACCTGATCCAAAACTGATCATTTTTTGGCGTTAAGACATCATTCCCCTTTGGTCCTTGCAATTCACTTTTGGCTTGAGTAGCACCCCCATCCTTTTTTTCCTATCTCTTCTGTACACTTTGTGTCCAGGAATACTTAATATTTAATATTGTTTGAGCAGTCGGTGGTGTATGTTGGGCCTGCAGATACATGTTGTGTGATTTATTATCTTAATTTCTCTGCCAGGCTCACAAACAAATGCTGCTGATGGAAACTCAACGATGACTGTCTGCAGTTTAAAAAAAGGATCATCTGGAATAAAGAGGGATCAAGAAATTGCTGCTCCTGTTTTTCTTGCATGTAGTACCTTTAGATTTGATTTGATTCAATTTATTATTGGCACATGTATTAGTATACAGTGAAAAGTATTGTCTCTTGCATGCTATATAAACAAAGCATACCATACATAGAGAAGGAAAGAAGAGAATGCAGAAAGTAATATTACAGTCATAGCGAGCGGATAGTGAAAGATCAACTTGATATGAGATAGATCCATTCAAAAGCTTGAAGGCAGCAGGGAACAACCTGTTCTTGAGTTGGTTTGGTACGTGATCTCAGACTTCTGTACTTCTTTTCCAGCAGAAAAATGTGAAAGAGAGAATGTTAAGGGTGCACGGGATTCATTATGTTTTTGCTTTGCCAAGGCAGGGTAAGTGTAGACGGAATCAATGGATGGGAGGCTGGTTTGTGTGATGGATTGGACTGCATTTACGACCTTTTGTAGTTCCTTGCAGTCTTGAGCAGGGCAGGAACTATATCGAGCTGTGATAAACAATAAAGAATGCTTTCTATGGTGCATCCGTAAAAGTTCATGAGAGTCACAGCTGACATCCCACATTTCCTTAGTCTTCTGAGAAAGTAGAAGTTTTGATGAGTTTTATTAACTATACCTTCCGGTTTTTTAACTTATCTTCCGGTTGGCCAAGAATTCTGCAATATTAGACTGCAGAACATAACCTTCATAGCACTGCCTGTAGTAAAATACCAATAGAATATTGCAGTGAAATGTGTAGTTACAGATGGACTGTATTTATCCAGCCACATCTTCTTATCAAATGAAAACAAAATACGATGTATGTCATATCGTGGGGTGGATTTCATAGCCATCTGTGCTGGGCATCTTTTTGGCAAGGGGAAGGGCATATAAAATATGGCAGATGGCTAGCCCCCTTACCTTCCTACCCACTTCTGAACTTTTCTCTATAAAACATGGGATATGTGGGCACTGAAATCAGCAGTCCTTTCACACGTCATTTAAAAAATAATAATTAATGAGTTTTTTAACAAGCCAATTGAACTGAATATTATACCCACCATACCTTAAAATATTGTTGGAGTGGGCAAGCAGGCTGGAGTAAGTAGATCAACTGTTAATCAACATGTTAAAAGATAGGCTGGAGGTGGGAGGGGGGTGTGCAGAAAGTTTGGAGGAAGTGGCCCAATGTGCAATGGGTACCCACACGCCAAGATTTTTGCCACCAAAATCAGTATCCCCCCGAAGTCGCTATGAGATATACATCCCTAATGAATCTGTTACCTACTAGACAATGACAAAATTTTCCCTTCTTCATTTTTAGTATACAATGGATATTTTTAAACTATTATAATTGGAATATGTTCTTTTAGGTAAATACTTAACACAATACATTAGGAGACATATCCTAATACAACATGAAAGACTGTCCTAAATCTCTGACATTTCTCGGGTTTATTTCCAAATTTCCACAGTTTATTAGTTTGTTGTCTTTTGACTTGTGTTTTATTTTAGTTTTGTATAATTATTGAGGATGTTATAAAGGACATCAGAAAAAATAATTATTTCCTGTTTTTCACTCATCACTGGGGAAAGGAAAGGTCGTATTATCCATACATCTGTTCTAAGCACATTTTCTCTTCATCATTTTAATCCCTACATCCTTTGTCAGCCAGGAAGTTCTTAATTTGTTTGCCTTACTCTCTCCTTCTCTATCTTAATTGTACCTGTACTATCTCTTCTTTAAAGGCAACATTTGTTCAGGTACAGTTTAGTCTGCCAATTTTTGATTCCAATTTATCTGGGCCAGGTCTATTCTTGTACCATTAGAGTTTTCCCTTGGATTAGAATTACTTTGGATTGTTCCTTGTCCTTTTCCATAGCCAACCTAAAATTTATGATACAATGATCACTTTTTACTGAGTATTCCCCTCCTGACACTTGATCCAGTAGGCCCACCTCATTCCCAACAATCAGATCTAGCAATGCCTCCTTTTTCTGGACTGGAAACATATCGCCATAGAAAACTTTTTTTGAACACACTCTTTTGTCCCTTTCTGTCATTTACACTATTGTATCCCAGTCTATGTTTAAATAATTAAAGTCCCCTGTTACAACTACTCTACAATTTTTGCACTTCTCTGCAATTTCCACAAAAATTGCTCATTTACATTCTTCCCACAAGTTGGTAGTATGTGTAGACTACATCGAGCACCTCTTTTATTCCTTAGCTCAGACCAAATAGATTATGACCCTGATCCAGCACTGGAATGGTCTCCTTATCAATGCCCTTACTCACACCCCCACCCTTTTTTTTCTATCTCTTTTGTACACCTTGTGTCCAGGAATACTTAATATTTAATACTTAATATTTAGTCCGACCCTTCTTTGAGCCAGGTCTCCGTTATGGCCACAAATCTGTGCCTCACCAATTTTATTTACTACATTCTGCCTATTTATATAAATGTGCACTACCCTAATTTAGACTTTATTACTTTCTCCTTTAGTCTGAATCCACCTAATAGCTCACTTTTCCCTACTCAAGTTCAATTTGTTTTTCTGATGTTGTTTGCATTTTGGTATTTCTTTCTGATAGTATGTCCTAATTTCCCCAACCAAATTGGGGAAATTTCCTCATTCTCATTCCTCATTTCCTCATTCATCCTCATTCACACTAGCAAATTAGCTGCAAAAAATTTGGTCCCAGTTATATTTCAGTGCAACATACCTAGACTATACTGATCCTGTCTCCCCCAAAAATAGTTCAAATGGTCCTAGGAATAATCACATTCCTCCTTGTGTTTCACTTTTCCAGCCACATATTTATCTGCTTCATTTTGATACTCAGTTGCACATGGTACCTCAAGTAACTTGGAGATTGGCATAAAATATTCCATTAGTTTAAAGAGAGTTTTCACTGGTATTCTGAACAATATCGATCCTTCAACAAACATCACTGAAAACAAATTATCTGGTCGCTCTTTAGTTGCTGTGTGCTAATGTTAGCATATGCTAATACCATGTTTGCATATTTTTACAACTATGGCTACACTTCAAAAGAAGCAGTTAATTGACTGTAAAGTGCATTGAGGTGCCTCCATTTATATTTTAATGCTATCCACTCAGAAGGTAGGCGGCACAGTGGGACAGTGGTTAGAACTGCTGCCTCACAGCACCAGGGACCTGGTTTCAATTCCTGGCTTGCATCACTGTCTGTGCAAAGTCTGCATGTTCTACCCGTGTCTGAGAGGGTATCCCCTGGCTGCTCCAGTTTCCTCCCACAGTCTGAAAAGTATGCTAGTTAGATGCATTTGCTGTGCTGAATTGTGCCTCAGTATACCTGATGTAAAGATGCCGGCGTTGGATTGGGGTGGTAAGAACTCAGTAAGAATTTAGCAACACCAATTATTAATCCAACCGATTTATTTGATAGTAAAAAAGCGAGCTTTCAACACTCTTGTGTCTTCCTCAGGCAAGTGCAGTGTTCCCTGCAGAACATTGCACTTGCCTGAGGAAGACACAAGAGTGTTGAAAGCTCGCTTTTTTACTATCAAATAAATCGGTTGGATTAATAATTGGTGTTGCTAAATTCTTACTGAGTTCTTACCTCAGTATACCTGAACAGGTGCTGGAGTGTGGCAACTAGGGGATTTTCACAGTAACTTCATTGCAGTGTTAAATTAAGCCTACTTGTAAGACTAATAAATAAACTTCAAACTTTAAAATGTTAGGTGTTACACATCATTACTTTTATCCAAGGTTGATGTCTAAATCCTCCATTGGATATGTTCTTCTTGCTGTAATAAAATTAAATGTCATCCTGCTCTTAAAAAGGTGGAGGTGCCACTGTTGCCTTCCATGTAATTATTGGCAAATATTTTTTATTTATTTGTGGGACATGGATATCGCTGGTTGGCCACCATTTGTTGCCCATCCCTAATTACCCTTGGAGGGCATTTGAGAGTCAGTCACATTGCTTTGGTTCTGGAGTCACATGTAGGCCAAAGGAGATAGGGACGGCAGATTTCCTTCACTAAAGGACATTAGTGAACCAGATGAGTTTTTCTGACAAATGAAATGGTTTCATGGCCATCGGTAGATACTTAATTCCAGATACTTTTTACTAAATTTAAAATCCATCATCTGCCGTGCTGGGATTCGAACCTGGGTCCCCAGAACATTAGCTGGGTTTCTGGATTAATAATGTAGCCATAATGTCATTAGGCCATTGCTTCCTCACTGTTGATGCAATCTCACTGTGTATCGAGGCACAGAGAGGGAATGCATTGTTTGGTAGAACTCTGTACCATTTAAGAAGATAAATTTGAGCAGTGCAGACTGAGCTAGAGGTGACATATCCCACAACCATTACATCTCAAATATAAATATATGGAAACAGACATCTGCAACAGATATATGAGAACACACTGTCTGGAATTCCCCTTCTACCCACTCACCATCTTGACTTGGAAATATATCATTGTTCCTTCACTGTTGCTGGGTCAAAAGTCCTGGAACGCCCTCGCTAACAGAACTATGGGTGTACCTACGCCACATGGATTGCCTCAGTTCAAGAAATCAGTTTACCACCGTCTTCTCAAAGGCAAATAGGAATGGGCAATGAACACTGGTCTAGACAGTGACACTCACATCTCTTGAATAACTGAATTTTAAAAAATGAGAGAAAATAGTAGACCTGTGAAGAGTCATTTTCCAATCATCAGACTGTTAGATAAGAACAAAACATAGGGGCAGCACAGTGGTTAGCATTGCTGCCTCACAGCTCCAAGGACCTGGGATCAATTCTGATCTTGGGTGGCTGTCAGTGTGGAGTTAGCATGTTCCTCCTGTGTCAGTGTGGGTTTCGTCTGGGTGTTCTGGCTCTTCTCACAATCCAATATGTGCAGGCTAGATGTATTGATCATGCTAACTTGCCCCTTCTGATTGTTGCAAGATCTGTAAATTAGGTGGATTAGCTATAAATGGATGGGGTTATAGGGATAGGTTGAGGAGAAGGCTGGGGTAAGACCCTGTCAGCCCCACCAATGGGACTGACAGGATTTTCAAGATAATCTACAAGATAATGAAGGGGCTAGATAGGGTAGAGGTAGAGAAATTCTTTCTGCTTAGAAAGGAAAACAGAACTAGAGGGCACAACCTCAAAATAAGCGAGGCAGCTTAGAACAGAGTTGAGGAGGAACTTCTTCACTCAAACGGTTTGTGAATCTCTGGAATTCTCTGCCCATTGAAGTGGTGGAGGCTACCTTGTTGAATATATTTAAGTCACGGGTAAATAGATTTCTGATAGACAAGAGAATTAAGGGTTATGGGGAGAAAGCGGGAAAGTGGAATTGATCCACCACAGATCAACCATGATCTTATTGAATGGCTCAAAGGACTAGATAGCCTACTCCTGCTCCTGTTTCTTATGTTCTTATGGGCTGAATGGCCTCTCCTACACTGTAATGATTCTATGATTTTGCTTTGCTCTTCCAGAAATACCTTATAGCAAAAATTTCCTTCCATTCTTTTGGTGTATTTTATCATCCAAATTTATGTTACATTCTACATGACAAAGAATCACTGCCTTTCTAGTTAAAGGTGCTATATAAATAGTAGGTGTTATTGTTGTTATTGATTGTAGTGCTAATCCCAATATAAGATGGATTTTTCGACATGCAGACTATTTCGTTGACTTGTTATCCTTGTAAGAATCCCTGCATTCTTTATTGTCTGGAGTGCACTGACTCAGTATTTAGCTAAGTAACAGATTTTTTTTTGTTTTTACTCCAATTCAATCAAATCAAATCCAATTCGGAGTCTCAACAAGTTGAGACATTTCTGATCCAAGCTGACAAGACAGGGCTCTCACCTCCTGTCTTGGGCTTTACCTACATGATAGGGCGTAGGCATAGCTCCTCCTCCAAAGTTTGATCTCATTTGTATCTTAGCCAAAAGGCCGAGATAACTTAACATTTGTTTCTTGTTTTATCTATTGCATTGTGTAATCTTGCCTGCACCATCGGCTACGTTCTCCTGTCCTTATGGGACTTGGAGTGAAAATCAGTGATAAATCAGCAACCTATTTATGAGTTGACATGAAATATATGAATGACAGGGAAATTCATCAATTCCCTACCATCCCTCATATAAAAAATATAAATTGTGATATTAAATAAAACTCACTTCTACTTAGGTTATAAATCGTATGGGGACATTATGGCACTCTATGTCTGACATGCATCTTCCAAGAGCAAGAAATACTCTGACACTTCTTACGATATTATTGACCAACCAAGCCACCTTTAATGAACTATTGCTTGATGTGAGCAATCACACAATCTTTTTCAGCCAATCATGATGCCTGTCAAGCTTATGTAATGTAAAACAATTTTTCATAATGGAGGGAAGCACTCAGGTTCAAACATAAATGAATGTTATTGTCTTCAAGGTAACATACAACAGTGAACAATTTGATGTCTGCCTTGTCTAGTGTCTCTACTTGAGAGGATCCATATCAACATTCCAAAGGCTTGAATATCTGAAGATGAACTGAGCTGGATTTCTTCTTTCGAGAAATATCATGGCATAAAATAAGATAAATTCCCTTCCGGGCATACGTAAAGATCTCTAAATGCTACACAGGCATACTTTAATTATGTTCTTTAGCCTAGGTAATGCCAGTTGAAAGTCTACAAGACAGTGTTCCTAACTCTCTTTAAATTTATTCTTTCATGGGTTTTGGACATCGCTGACTCGGCCAATACTGTTGCCCTTCCTTAATTGTCTTCCTGATACAGCCTCAGTGTCTTTAGGAAATAGTGATGAGCCTGTTATAAGCCAATAAGTTGATTTGTTTTTCAACATTCTGATTTAATAGGAAGTACATAGAACATAGAGCATTACAGCGCAGTACAGGCCCTTCGGCCCTTGATGTTGCGCCGGTCAGTGGACCCTCTAACCTAAACTATTCCAATATCATCCATATGCCTATCCACCGAACATTTGAATGCCCCCAAAGTAGGCAAGTCCACAACTGCTGCAGGCAGAGCATTCTATGCCCTCACCACCCTCTGTGTGAAGAACCTGCCTCTGACATCCGTCCTATAACTACCACCTCTTAATTTAAGGTGGTAGTTAATCATCGTGTTGGTCATCACCATCCGAGGAAAAAGGCTCTCACTATCCACCCTATCCAATCCCTTGATCATCTTATACACCTCAATTAAGTCACCGCGTAACCTTCTTCTCTCTAATGAAAAAAACCTCAGGTCCCTCAGCCTTTCCTCATAAGGCCTTCCCACCATACGAGGCAACATCCTGGTAAACCTCCTCTGTACCCTTTCCAATGCTTCCACATCTTTCTTATAATGCAGCGACCAGAACTGTACGTGATACTCCAAGTGCAGCCGCACCAGAGTTTTGTACAGTTGTAACATAACCTCACGGCTCCTAAATTCAATCCCTCTACCAATAAAAGTTAACACACCGTACGCCTTCTTAACAACCTTATCAACCTGGGTGCCAACTTTCAAAGAGCTATGTACTTGTACCCCAAGATCCCTCTGCTCGACAACACTATTAAGGGTCCTTCCATTAGCCCTATATTTCATATGCCTGTTATTCCTACCAAAGTGAATCACCTCACACTTATCCGTATTGAATTCCATTTGCCACCTCACGGCCCAGCTCTGCAACCTATCTATGTCCCTCTGCAAACTGTAACATCCATCCTCGCTGTCTACAACTCCCCCCACTTTGTAAATCGTCAGCAAATTTACTAATCCAACCCTCTACACCCTCATCTAGGTCATTTATAAAAATGACAAACAGCAGTGGCCCTAAAACAGATCCTTGAGGTACACCACTTGTAATTGCACTCCAGGTTGAATATTTCCCATCCCATTGAAGACCACCCTCTGTCTTCTATCAGCTAGCCAATTCCTAATCCAAACTGCTAAATCACCTTCAATCCCATGCATCTGCACTTTCTGCAGTAGCCTACCATGGGGAACCTTATCAAACGCTTTGCTAAAATCCATATACACTACATCAACTGCCTTACCCTTATCTACCTCTTTGGTCACCTCCTCAAAAAACTCAATAAGGTTTGTGAGGCACGACCTACCCTTCACAAAACCGTGCTGACTATCCCTAATCAATTTATTTCTCTCTAGATGCTTATAAATCCTATCCCTTATAATTCTTTCCAAGACCTTGCCCACAACAGAAGTCAGGCTCACCGGTCTATAATTTCCAGAATGGTCCCTACTCCCCTTTTTGAACAAAGGGACAACATTTGCCATCCTCCAGTCTTCCGGCACTATATCTGTAGCTAACGACGACATGAAGATCAAAGGCAAAGGCTCTGCAATCTCCTCTCTAGCCTCCCAGAGAATCCTGGGGTAAATCCCATCTGGCCCAAGGGACTTATCAATTTTCATACCCATGAATTAAAGTGAATTACTTCATTTTATGCTACTGAATTATATAATTGTATGAATCCAATGAAGGACTGTTGTTTATGCATCTTGCATATGGTTTCTTCAACTCTCTGCTTTCTACTAGAATAGACTTCATGGTATCCTATCTGGATCCATTTATTTAAATATAATTAATTAGTGTAGAACCTAATTCCAAACCAGTGTATTAGTTTTGTATTGTGCACATGGTTTTGATGCTATTTGAACAGAAGGTTGTACATTCTGGTTTTACTTTGCTTCTGTAGCTGAAATCCATTTGTTCAAAAAAATAACTTCTTGAATACAACTTTGTTGAGAAATTAGCTTGCAGCAAAGTACTATGGTTATGGTACTAATGGCTATAGTTCGGTTCTAACAAAGGGAGACAGTCGCTCATCTGGAAAACATTACAATGTATAGACAGTCACTGGCCCGTATAGATAAACAATGGAAAATTGCAAGCCACTAAAAATTATCTCCTGCAATCCACTCTTAATGCCAATTGTTGTCAATTTTGTGATAATTATAAAGTGGCATGAATAAGATTGTTGGCTAAAAAGCCACATTAAATATTTTAGCAAATAAAAAATATCTCCAGGTACTCATGTTCCTTATCTCAATATAATTTTAATCCAAGGAATCAATTCCAAAAGTCCTAAGCACTTCCCTTCCCAATTGTTTTGGAATTATTAACGTAATCATAATTTATAAGCAAATACTAAAACTTGATCAAAGCATTGGATGTTTCCACATCAGCCAGCTGTTTATTTTGGTATTAATACACTCATTCATGTAGAGACAGCAATGTATTTTTGGAGTCTGATTACTTTTTGTATAAAGTATGTCTTATTAACTGTTTACTTTTTCTCTTATTTAGGTGATTTGTTGAATGAATGATCAAATGCACCATGATATAAAGGTTTGAAAATCAACTGTATTCACATGGAGTTTACATTATTCTGATCCAGGCTTAACTTTGGATGACAGACAGACCTTACAAGATGTAACTTCAAACTCAGTTTATTCTTTTCATATTTTCATAATAATGAAGTCAGTTGGCTGTCTGGTAAACAGATTTCCAGTATGCTCAACCCATTCAAAATTAATTTTAATTGATTAATGAATGTGGCCTGAAATAATTTTCCAATAATAAAATTCTATTCTAGTCTCAGAGCCACATTTTGTCATACTGTCTCTCCCATTTTCATGTTTGTTACGTTTTTATGTGATTAATAATAACAAACCGATGTTGCATGGGTTGCGTTCCATTGCTTACCCTATATCATTAGGGGGATTTTGACTTCCAAAGCTTCTGACATATTTCTAGATTAAACATTGAGCCAGCTTGTGAGTTTCAGGTCATGTAGGTGGCAATGTCTCCCAATGTAATTAACATAATACGGTTTGGATATTGACAGACGCAATTAGTTAGCTCTTTGAACTTGTTCAAAAGTCTGCTGTGAGGATTACATGAATGCCGCAGTCAGAGTTTTAAGTCCCCTCCCACCCTAACCTGCAACGCCCATTTTAGCCCCATTCTTCCAGACAGCAATAACATACTGACTCAAGTTCAGTGCCTCAGATGTAATAATTCTTTTAAAAAACTATTTTCTTCATAAATGAATGCTTGAATTAGAACTGTTGTGGTGACTAGATTACTAAAGTCGCATCAGTGACTCTGTAGATCGTATTGAAAATGATACACATGCAACTGAATAATATGCCTGCCTTGCAGGCCCTTGTTTTGTCTCAACGACAGTTACGTGCATGGATAATGGTAGATGTCTTATATGATTGAATTAAGTAATAATGGGCAAGATTTCTGGTCTCTCGGCCGCATGTTTTCCGTGGGTGGGAGGTGTGGCATTGTTTGTTAGCGGGATTCTCTGGTCCTGCCACTGTCAATGGGAATTCCCATTGACACCACCCCACCCTGGCAGGAAACCTGCTGGCACGAACAGCTATAGAATTCTGGCCAATATCTCTAAAACAATAATTCAGTTTCGTATGTTGGTTAAAAAAAAATTTCAGCCCAATGCACGTATGGGAATGGTGCAGGATGAGTATGTCGTTTTGTGCCACCAATTAGCATGCTGATTAGCTGGCAGCATCTTGGCCCTGAGTCACTTTCTAGTGGGCTGGATCAGGAGTAAAATGATTGCCCAAATTCAAGCAGGTAGCTTGTCAAGATAATTAGGAATAGAAACAGGAAATATTGGAACTGCTCAGTAAGTCAGGCAGTATCTTCGAGATAAAACAACAATTTGACCCCGATGTTGTGGTCCCCATCCAAGATGCAAAAATCCTGTCTCAGTTCAAAAAAATACAGTAATGTTTCCAGTAATATTTCATTGCAGATTGTATTATGGATTGGTCTTTACTTTCAGCAACATTAAACTTGAAAAAAAACTGGTCACGCTTGCTGAATTTTGAAACTTGTGGCTGCAACAATAACCAAGTAAGTGGGGAAGCTAGATACCCCTGCCTGTCTGCTGCCAACAGGTTGTCTCTAGGTAACTCCATACCAACGTTTAATATTGCTGAACAGCTACATAGAATCATAGAATTCTGCATACAGAAGAAGGCCTTTTGACCCATCGAGTTTGCACCGACCATAATCCCACCAAGCTCTATGCTCATAAATAACCCCATGCATTTATCCTAGCTAATCCCACTGGCACTAAGGGGCAATTTAGCATGGCCAATCAACCTAACCCACAATCTTTGGACTGTGGGAGGAAGCTGGAACACCTAAAGGAAACAAGCAGACATGGGTGCAAACTCCACCCTGACAGTGACCCAAATTGGGATAATTACATCTCATTTGTAAATTAAAAATTATTTTGCTAAGCTCTGTTGCTGTAATCTATGTTAAAATAATTACATGGCAACACATTGCCAGGAGATACAGTTCCAGCATTCAGGTAATCTTTTATTCCTTTTATTTTGTAGGGATGCCACAGGGGCAGGTCTGATTTCAATGCCAAGGGTAACATATAAATGAGACTTTATAAATTGTAACCAATGGAAGGCAATAATGGCAGAACTTTATAAATGACTGGTCCAGTCTAAGCTGAAGCTTTGTGTTTGTTCTGCACACTTTAAGAAAGGGTTCAAGAATTTACTAAAAAGGTATCAAGAATTAGGGACACAATTTAAGTAGAGCACTCAGAAGCTAGGATGGGGGAAATTTATTAGAGGAATTCAAGTTTGTGAGTGATTTTGTTAGGGTAGTTAGGGTTCCACTGGCAGGTGGACTGGTAACTAAAGGGTATGGATTCAGTCATAATTTTCAAAGGCATATTGAATGGGGAAAATTTGTAATGAAAAAGAGAAAGACCAAGGGAGTGGGATTTATTGGTTATTTCTTTCAAAGAGTTGATGCACACAATGGACTGATTGGCCTTCTATGTTAAATGATTCTATGATTGAAGATCCTTATCTTCAAAGAATTAAGGGAGCAGAGAGCCACTTCTGATGGAGGTTTGTTGTAAAAGCAGAAATTCAGGAGACAGCAAATGTTAGCTTGTGGGTATGCGACTGTTCCACTTGTTTCTACTCCTCTAATTCGGCGTCACAAGTTTAGAGGAATAAATTGCATGCAATTGGGAGCTGCCATGCTGTGCATGCTGCTTGAGTTAGAAAATGTATATCAAAGGGTTCAGAACAATAGTTTATTGCATTGATAGTAGCAGCAAGGATAATGTACCACAGATGTCTTTACAACACAAATACATCTTGCAAAGTTGCAACCTGTAGCCTCGAGGTATAAGTGCTGAGAAACATTATTGATAGTAATTGCATTGAATGCCATAACACAAGTATTTAGAGTCAGGTTTTCAAGACGTAAGCTTGGATGCACAGTAATTGGTCCATTCTGATGGTTAGTTCCATAATTCTTCTTGTCATATGGCAGAAAACAATCAGAAATGAATGATGAATAGGATGAACTGCAAATAAGTATATGATACAGATATAATGCACATTAATCCAGGCAATCTTAGACCATGAATCAGGGAATTTTAGTAACAATAAGCCTAACATTTCACAGAGCAATGCCTGGAATTCTTTGAGGAGGTAACCCTGTGGCTCAGGGCTATTCAATGGAAATATTTACTCAGACTTTCAGAAACATGATAACATCTATTCATGAGGCATTCTACAGAAGACAAAAGCACACAGAATTAATGGGAACACTGTAGGTCTAGGCTTAAAATTGGCATTACACTAACAGGATGATAACAGGGAAAGATTAAATATCCAGACCAATGATTATTGGTTCTCCATGGGACTGGGTTATTGATCTTCTGCTCTTCACACTATCCATAAATGATTAGGAAGAGATTATTTTCTTGATGTTGTGGAAATAGTTAAGAAGACCATGGTACAGCACCATAGTGGGTTAGCACTGCTGCTTCACAGCTCCAGGGTCCTAGTTCGATTCCCGGCTCAGATCACCATCTGTGTGGAGTTTGCATATTCTCCTCATGTTTGCATGGGTTTCCTCTGGGTGCTCCGGTTTCCTCCCACAGTTCAAAGGTGTGCAGGTTAGGTTGAATGGCCATGCTAAGAAATTTCCCCTTAGATCCAGAGATGTGTAGGTTAGAGGGATTAGTGGGTATAATATGTAAGGATATGGGGATAGGGCCTGGGTGAGATTGTTCGGTGCAGACATGATGGGCCGAAGGGCCTCCTTCTGCACTGTAAGGTTCTATGATTCAAAAATAATTGCCATTTATATTGCAGCTGATATGTGCTCTTATGGTTAGAGAAAAACCTCTGGAATTATGCACAGAAATATTGTACTTTAAAAAAACCCTGAGTTTTATATTTTTATAAATGACATAGACCTTGAAGATGACGGAAAATGTATAGCTAGCCGTGGAAAGGAATGGCTGTTAGGGTCTTCCTATAAGGAACACCAAAACTCCTTCCCGTGGTTCCTAAAAGAATCCAGAGACTGATTATCATCTCTGGTACACTCAAATGAACATAATGACTATCTCATCCAAAGATTCTGGATGAAATTGCCTAGACTGATCAATGGACTCCAGTCCAAGAACAGAAAGACGGGGCTTGAAAGATCGTTGAGAGGACTGCCCAGTGTCCATTGGTTGGTGTGTGCGCTATGAGAAAAACAGCTAGATGTTTTCCACACTAAAGTTGATACAGTGACCAAGGCAAGTCCCCTGCAAAAATAACCACCTTTTGCAGGAATATTTAGAATTCTCTCTGACTGTGAAAGTTGATCAGTTAGCAGAAGAATGGTAACAGGAAAAATAACTGAAATGTCTCAGTAGAATTACAATCCACCTGAACTGAAGAGTCAACTATACTAGAATCAAACTGTATTTGATGCAACATCATCATTCTACCCCTCAAAATTCAAGGACAGTTCTGTAGAACCTTTTATTTATATTTACTGACTATTGGGCTCAATTCTAACTTCTAATCCATATGACTGTAGGTGCCTCTGTTTTAACATTTCTCCTTACCTTTTTAATAATTAATAAACTTACTCTATCTTACCTCAAGGAAGCCTGGTTAAATTGCTTCCTTTTTAAACATAACCATATGGTTTGAAAAAGGTATCCAAGGTATTCACTTTTTTTTTGAAAAAGTGACCAAAGAGGTGGATGGAGGTAAGGCGGTTGATGTGGTATATATGGACTTTAGTAAGGCGTTCGATAAGGTGTCCCATGGAAGGCTTCTGCAGAAAATGCAGATGTATGGGATAGAGGGTGATTTAGCTAATTGGATTAGGAATTGGCTAGCAGATAGAAGACAGAGGGTGGTGGTTGATGGGAGATATTCATCGTGGAGTTCGGTGACAAGTGGTGTGCCTCAGGGGTCTGTTTTGGGGCCCCTGCTGTTTGTAATTTTTATAAATGATCTGGATGAGGGTATTGAAGGATGGATTAGTAAATTTGCGGATGACGCTAAAGTCGGTGGAGTGGTAGATAGTGAAGAGGGGTGTTATAGTTTGCAGAGAGACTTGGACAAGTTGCAGAGCTGGACTGAGAGGTGGTAAATGGAGTTTAATGTGGAAAAGTGTGAGGTAGTGCACTTTGGCAGGAATAATAAATGTGTAGACTATAGGGCTAATGGTAGGATTCTTAATAGTGTTGATGAACAGAGGGATCTTGGTGTATTTGTGCATAGATCCCTGAAAGTAGGCAGTCAAGTCGATAAGGTTGTTAAGAAGGCATACGGAGTCTTAGCTTTTATTGGTAGGGGAATTGAATTTCGGAGCCGCAACGTCATGTTGCAACTGTACAAAACTCTAGTGTGGCCGCACTTGGAGTATTGTGTGCAGTTCTGGTCCCCACATTATAAGAAAGATGTGGAGGCATTGGAGGGGGTACAGAGGAGGTTTACCAGGATGTTGCCTGGTATGGAGGGCAGGTCTTATGAGGGGAGGCTGAGGGATTTGAGGTTGTTTTCGTTAGAAAGGAGGCGGCTAAGAGGAGACCTTATCGAAACATATAAGATGATTAGAGGGGTGATAGTTATAGGACGGATATCAGAGGTAGGTTCTTTACCCAGAGGGTGGTTAGGGAGTGGAATGCCCTGCCTGCGGCAGTTGTAGATGCGCCAAGTTTGGTGGCGTTTAAGAGATAAGTTGATAAGTTTATGGAAGAGAAGGGAATGGTTTAGTTTGGCGGGTCATTGCTTTTTTCATAATTGGTCGGCGCAACATCGAAGGCCGAAGGGCCTGTTCTGCGCTGTAATGTTCTATGTTCTATGTTCTAAGGGAAACTTGTTAGATTAAACAAAAACAGAAAATGCTAGAAAATCTCAGCAGGGCTGATGGCATCTGAGGAGAGAGAACAGGGCCAATGTTTAGTGTCTGGATGACACTTTGTCAGAGATCTTTTAATCAGAAAAGGATAAATTGAATAAATACATGGAGACAGTCATCACTCCTCACCCGGGTTTGTGACAATTTGAAGAGTATCCCAGCTAAATGTGATAAATTAGGGGTCTTGCCTGGATCAATAACTTTTGGGGAATCTCACCTGAGGCTAGTCGTAACAATAGTGAAAATATGTCTGTGGTATTACACAGATATGTGAGAGTTCTTATGGGGTTTGGGGAAATGCCTGAAGCACTCATCAAGGAGATGCTCAAGGAGCTTCTAAAACCATTATCAAAATTAAGGAGGCCAAGATGAATGAAGGGAAGGGATCCTAGTGAACTGAATCTGGATGGCTGAGGCTCATGCAGAAACAGTGTAAAAGTAATAGGGAATATCGACACATCAAGCCAGAATCAAGGGTGTAGGGTAGAAGAGAGACATGAGTATCGAGTAGATCTGCACATGTGGGTATAGATTGGGACCATGAATGTCTTTGTAGATGAGAATGAGATTTTAAATCTGATGTACAGAATTACAAGGACCTAATGTACATTATTGTAGAGGGGATTCTTGACTGAGTGAAATTAAGTATGGTGTCTAATATGGAATCAGAGAATGGTACAACACAGGAGGAGATCATTCAGCCCTCTTGTCAGTGCCAGCTCTTTAAAAAAGTTCTTTAAGTAATCCCACTCCCATACTTCTAATGCTTTTGTTTTTGAAGTACATACTCAATTTTCTCTTTAAGGTATTGTAGAATATACTACACCACACTTTCATGCAGTTCATTCCTGATCACACCAACTCATTGCATAAATAAAATGCTCTTCATCTCACTCTGGCTTTCTTTACCAATCATGCTAAACATGATTTTAGCAACTGGATCTGGAATAAAACTACTACATTTAAGGTGTTTTAAATGATAATGAAGAAAAGTATCCTCTCATGCACCAATGTGACATTTAATTTTAGTAACTTCTGTAGGTGGTGACATTTTAGACAAGTTGGAGTTTGTGGAAGGCAGGAGGGCATTGTAACAAAATGGGCAGCATGGTGACACCGTAGTTAGCACTGTTGTTTTATAGCGCCAGGGACTCGGGTTCAATTCTAGCCTTGGATAACTGTATGTGTGGAATTTGCATATTCTCCCTGTATCTGTGTGAGTTTCCTCTGGGTGCTCCGATTTCCTCCCACAGTACAAAGATACGCAGGTTAAGTTGATTAGCCATGCTAAAGTGCCCCTTAGTATCCGAAGGTATGTAAGTTGTGGGGTGGATTAGCAGGTTTAATAGGTGGGATTACAGGGATAAGGTCAGGGTGGGGTGCTCTGTTAGAGAGTTGGTGCAGACTTGATGGGTCAAATGGCCTGCTTCTGCACTGTAGGATTCTATAAAAAATATGGATAAGGTTCAGATTAATGTAAGTGTGGCTGAGGCGAAGGCAAGAACTGCTCATCATGGACATAAGTGTTTTGGTGTTATCTTCCCTCAGTTCTAAGGAAGACTCAATTTGATATGTTACTCTCCGCAGATTCTGCCTGACCTGTTAAGTATTTCCAGCATTTCTTAATTCGCTGTTGGATTGTTGTTAGCCTATCATATCTTCACACTCTTCCCTGCCACAAGGCTACACATGCCTTGGCAGTAGCAGTAAGCACCCAGACAAGAGTTGGCAGCAGGGCAGATGGCCCATTGTTTGCAGCTTATCACCACAGCCACTCCACTGAGTTACTGTCAATGCAACCTCATTCCGCATCGTTACCCTTGAATGGCCTGTTCATAAGTGGCTGAAACATTGCCAGATCGGTGATGGCTCAGAGGCTCCAGCTGGGAGATTCTCATTGGGTTTGACATCCAGACGATGGTTTATTCTGTAGCTGTGACCTCTATGCAATCATTCTCTACTGTTCTACTCTAAACAGAGTGGGTTGGCTGAGTGCAAGAAGCTGTGTCTCATCTCCAGTTGACTGTGGGCATTATAACTGCTTTCATCTGCCTGGTGGTCCACCACCAGCCAGCCGATACGGATCATTTTCATTGGTAGGTTTGAGGCAAGAACAGCAGATATTTGGAACTGAGCACTCACATACTGAGCAAACGTTTTCAGCAGCAAATTCTTCACAGTCTTTGGATCAGTGCCCATTTAGAGTTCGCCAGATTTCATGTTATTCCACGTTCTAACATTAGCTTTGATGCTGCATTCCTTGTAACTCAAAGTGCAGTCTGTGTAGACATGGTTGAAACAAGAATCAAGTCTCGTCCTATTCAAACCAATATATGATTTATGTTGGTTACTCTATTCTTAAGATGGAATACGTAGAATTGTGTCTTATGTAAATTGGTCTTCAGTTGATTGTTGATATAGTATTGCGTTAGGTCAGCAAGGTTGCCACTCTGAGTTACTCCAATCCTATCAAACGTCCAGCTTTGAAAAATAATGGGAAGAGCATGTTAATGCAGGAAAATTCTAATACCAATCTGGAAGGGTTGGTGATTTACATGTAAAATTGCGTCCTACTGTACCTTATGGGAGCCCATTTTATTGCCACTGCCAATTAAATTTTTTAATCCCACGTAGCTGCCTGAAGGAATGGCAATTTGCCAATAAAGCTTGAATAAGAACTTGAGATGAGAATCCTGTGTCCGTATTGAAACATTATATGTAAGTCTGTGAAATGCAGTGTCACAGGCACCTGGCAGATTAACAGTCGATCCAGTTATTAGGCTTTGTTCAAATCCTTCTTCAGTATACCGGGTCGGATTGTGTTGTTAGTTCATGCAGCCTTTCTAAGGAGGAATTAGACTTGTTTAGGTATAAGCTGTTGAAAGATGATTCAAGTTCAGGACTAGTGGAGGAGTGTCGCGGTTTATATCAACCTGTAGTGCTAACTATTTCTTTATTGCAGTTTCAAAGACACATTTTATGACCATGTTGATTGTCCTGCTTGAAAAGTTGTGGCATGAAGACCATAGATGAATATAGATGAAGGCAATCAAATTTCTGAAGAAAAGTTGGACAGGGTAACCTTCTAACCACTGGAGTTTAGAAGGGTAAGAGATAACTTGATTGAAGCTCCTGAGTGGTTTTGAGAGAGCGGATGGAGAGGATGAACATAAGACCATAGGACATGAGATCAGAAGTAATCCATTCAGCCCATCTAGTCTGCTCTACCTTCAATGAGATCTTGACTGATTTGAAATCATAATCCTCAACTCAACTTTCCTGCCTTATCATCTAACTTACTGATTAAAAATCAAGGGGAAGTTGCTAGGAAGGTCAGCACCTCTGGCTAAAAATGATGACTGCCCTGCGGTGCGGGAAAAGAATGAACAATCTGATGGGATCCACCAGGGTACATCAAACTTCAACTCACTCTGGGCTGAGACGCTTTTTCTTATTGATGATTTTATTGAAAGTTTTCTATTTTACATTTATTACACAATGCAACAAATTTTCAAAATCTAGTAAAGTCTAGAGTAATCATTATTCCACACAGACAGACAAGGCTAACACATAGTCATGCAAATGATTCAAAATATCAATCATTGCAATCATTGTATTTGTCGTCTCTCTCATACAGATAATGAAATGATACGAGAAGGGTAGGGGATCTCAGAATAACAGGGTAAAGCCATGAGCACACGGCCCAAGAGTGTGCACTCTCCTCCACAGGATAAAAATAATCAGGATCCCTTCTGGGGTAATATACCATCAATTGAGGTCTAACTCAACAACCAAGGAACTCCATGCAATAAAAGGATAACCCAGAAAAGAAGAACCCATGGATACTGCCATTGGTACAAGATGTGACGTGGAATTGTGTGCTCATGTACAGAAACCAGTAAGTTTGTACACCTCACCCAGGCTCGGGACAGCCATATCAAAGACACTGATCGGGCTCCCCATCAATGGAGCAGTTAAATCATTTTCCATCAAAGAATCTTTACCGTCAGGGAGAAGATATGCCAAGACACCTATCAACGGGGTATCTAAGGGAAAGATACGACTCTCCTCCCCTTGACAAGATAAGGAAAACTCTCTAGAATTAACAGCAACAAATCACAACTTGTATCAACACCCCATTTTTATGGAAAAAGGAACTCCAAAGAGAAAGGAACATCAGGATTCTCTAAAAGATGCCAGGTGTAGTCTTTCAGCGTACGCTTCCACAGGATGGATACCAGGAACAGAACAACATAACTTTACAAGGAACAGGATACTACCTCCCACCACTCCCCCTCCACCCCCATCCTCCCCAAGGGAGCCCAACCCTAGGAGACAAGCTGGAAGTTTCCATATAAGACACTTGGAGGAGGCAACCTTCTGCCAGCCTAACCTCCAACTGAAGAAAGATTCCAACAACTGAACTGAAGCATCCAGACTCTCACTCAAATCCCTCAGGGGAGCCAAGACTCAAGAGGGAGAGCAGTCCAGATGCCCCCTGAAGGGGACAATTTGAGGGAAAGCAACCAATCCTCCCCGTCCAACATATCGTCCACCTGACCCGGACAGCTGACTGCCCTAACTTGCTCAATGGCACACAAAGAACCAACAAGCCAAGAATATCCACATATTACTGATATAATTCAGCTGTGAACTTGACCCACATTTAATCTGCTATCGAATTTGGAAGAATAGAATTCCAAATGGAATTTCCCACTGGAGGAAAACTGACATTTTCAATGTCTTATTTTAAGCTATTATTTTTGCTGCCTTACCTCCAAATGGAGGTTAGTTAAGAGCTGGAGGATCCATGGTACTACACATCGTACTAGTACTACACATCGTACACTCCTTCTGCTGGCCCTACAAAAAGAAGCCATGGATCTTGAAAGGAAAGCAATTACAAGCGTGTCCATCAGTATCAGAAAACAGAAAAACACAAACCCACGCAATCCTGATGAGGAGCTTACTCCTGAAATGTTAACTCTTGCTGTCTTCTTTCCAGAGGCTTCTTTGTTCTTGTTGCAAATGTGCTGAATACAAAGGATACAGCACTAATAATACGTTATGAGTCTGGACAGATATTTTTGCAACAAATTTTTCAGGCACCAGAAGCCTACACACTTTGTGATATACATTCCTTCCTTGGGGGAGCGTAAACTAACACATCAGTTATCAGTTATTCAGCTATGTAATAAAGGACTCTTTGTGAAATGCAAAAGGGAGGAATGTATTTCCTACGTTGTTGTATCTAAATCCCGGAAAGTAAACCTCCCTCAGAATGACAGATTTAGCTGAGTGCTCCAGTTTCTCTGATGAAATGTTAAGCAGACATAAAGACCCCAATTTTATCATCAAGCTGCACCTGTTTTCAGGTGTAAAAACTTGGCAAAGTCAGGAGTGAGATGAGTAGTGTGATCCGCGACTGCCTGTTCCCACTTTACCAAGCGTCTAAAATGGCTGCAATCGGGACTGTGCCTGAAACAGTTGCGATGACGATATACATGTATTTGAATGCATTTAAATTGAATTAATGGGCTGGCCGTCCAACTTTGCCAGCGCTTGCCCCTTTATCATCACATTCGCCAATCAGGAATTGGCGCAAATCAGACATGCTCAACAGAAATCTGGTTTGGGTGCTCCATCAGTGAAGATTAGTGAGGAGATAAGTACATAGCGTCAGACGGCTCTCTGCTATTCACAGGTGTCCTGTTGTTGTGGCCATTTTTTGTCTCGGGTCGGTGGCGGCTCTGCGAGTGCGTGGAGGGATGGGAGAACTATTGCTCTGCAGGGTTCCGATATCTGACTTGCAGCACGGACCCGGCTCTCAGCACTGACTTCACATCTTGCGGTGTTGCTGGATTCTAGTGCACTCAGGTCACTTCCAACTCATAAATTGCACTACTGCAGCCTCTCAACTTTGCAAGGAGCTCTGATTGGATGTGGCTGGAGCATGTGGCCGGTGATGTGGGGAGCAGCGCTGTGGGGAGAATGTGGCTGGGGAAATTGGGGGAGCTGGGGAGCAAATTGGGGGAGCTGTGGCGATTGTGGGGAGATGTGGCTGTGGGGAGCATGTGGCTGGGGGAATTGGGGGGAATTGTGGGGGCATGTGGCTGTGGGGGAGCTGTGATGTGGGGAGCATGTGGCTGGGGAATTGGGGGATGTGATTGTGGGGAGGGAAGTGATTGTGGGGAGCATGTGGCTGGGGGAATTGGGGAAGCTGTGATGTGGGGAGAATGTGGCTGGGGAAATTGGGGGAGCTGTGATGTGGGGAGCATGTGGCTGGGGAATTGGGGGCTGTGATTGTGGGGAGCATGTGGCGGGGGAATGGGGGGAGTTGTGATTGTGGGGAGCATGTGGCTGGGGAATTGGGGGGCTGTGATTGTGGGGAGCATGTGGGGGGGAATTAGGGGGAGTTGTGATTGTGGGGGAGCATGTGGAGGGGAATTGGGAAGCTGTGATTGTGGGGAGCATGTGGCTGGGGGAATTGGGGGGGAGCTGTGATTGTGGGGAGCATGTGGCTGGGGGAATTGGGGAAGCTGTGATTGTGGGGAGCATGTGGGGGGGAATTGGGGGGCTGTGATTGTGGGGAGCATGTGGCAGGGGGAATTGGGGGAGTTGTGATTGTGGGGGGCATGTGGCTGGGGGAATTGGGGGGGCTGTGATTGTGGGGAGCATGTGGCTGGGGGAATTAGGGGGATTGTGATTGTGGGGAGCATGTGGCTGGGGGAATTGGGAAGCTGTGATTGTGGGGAGCATGTGGCTGGGGGAATTGGGGGGAGTTGTGATTGTGGGGAGCATGTGGCTGGGGGAATTGGGGGGCTGTGATTGTGGGGAGCATGTGGCTGGGGGAATTAGGGGGAGTTGTGATTGTGGGGAGCATGTGGCTGGGGAATTGGGGGCTGTGATTGTGGGGAGCATGTGGCTGGGGGAATTGGGGGGCTGTGATTGTGGGGAGCATGTGGCTGGGGGAATTGGGGGGCTGTGATTGTGGGGAGCATGTGGCTGGGTGGATGTCGGGGAGCTGGGGAGCATGCGGCTGGGGGGATGTCGGGGAGCTGTGATTGTGGGAGCATGTGGCTGGGGGAATGGGGGGAGTTGTGATTGTGGGGGCATGGGCTGGGGGAATTGGGGGGCTGTGATTGTGGGGAGCATGTGGCTGGGGGAATTGGGGGGAGTTGTGATTGTGGGGAGCATGTGGCTGGGGGGATTGGGGGGAGTTGTGATTGTGGGAGCATGTGGCTGGGGGAATTGGGGGGAGTTGTGATTGTGGGGAGCATGTGGCTGGGGGAATTGGGGGGAGTTGTGATTGGGGAGCATGTGGCTCGGGGGGGGGCTGTGATTGTGGGGAGCATGTGGCTGGGGGGATGTCGGGGAGTTGTGATTGTGGGGAGCATGTGGCTGGGGGGATTGGGGGGAGTTGTGATTGTGGGGAGCATGTGGCTGGGGGAATTGGGGGCTATGATTGTGAGGAGCATGTGGCTGGGGGAGTTGGGGGGAGTTGTGATTGTGGAGAGCATGTGGCTGGGGGAATTGGGGGGAGTTGTGATTGTGGGGAGCATGTGGCTGGGGGAAGTGGAGGGCTGTGATTGTAGAGAGCCTGTCGTTGGGAGAATTGGCAGATATGGACAGTGACTGTTGATGTTCCAGGGGCAAGCAGTGTTCCGTAACCTCTACATGTGTTCCTCTCCATCTCCCATGCCTCCTGTCCCCTCAGGATGATGAGATGGCTTTTTCTGTGTAACCAATCGATCTTTGTTCTCTTGGTTGCCGCAGGAGCTGAGAAAATGGAGCTGGAGGGAGAGTTTTGGGCATAGGGGGCCCGGACCTTGCCATTTACAGGACCAGAGGCAGGAGGTGGCCACCATCCTCCCGAGGGAGGACACAGGAGAAGCAGAGACCCTGGCTGTTTCATGCATGAGTGTCCTTTGTGCAAATTTCGGACACCTTGTCTACCGACTCCGGAAGGACACTCTGGAAGGAGACCGTGTAACATCTAGAGTCGGTTGGGGAGTGCCCACTCTCGGTCGCTGTCAAACTTCTATGCGATTGGTTCATTCCAGACCCTGATGTCTATGGCATCTCCCAATTTGCTATGCACGCCCGTACAAGGCAGGTCACTGAAACTCTGTATGCCAGACTGGGCAGTTCATCAAATTCAACTTGGACTAAGTACAGCAGGAGACCTGAGCTGCAGGGTTCGCAGCCATTGCAGGGATGTCTAACTTGCAGGGAACTATCGAGTGCACACACTTTGCCCTCAGGCCTCCCTACAGAATCCACGAATATTTGTAATTAGGAAGGGGTTCCAACCCTGAACGTTCAGCTAGTATGTGACCATAATATGGCCACCGTGCACATCTGCGCCAGATATCCAGGCAGTGTGCATGACAGATTCATTGTCAGGAGCTTGGACATCCCAGAGACATTTGAGGAAGAGCCCAGCCTGCAAGGCTGGCTCATGGATGATATGGGTTATCACTTTGGGCATAGCTGATGATGCCTCTGCAGAGGCCTGTGTCTGAGGCGAAGACCTGCTATAATGAGGCCCATGTAGCCATGCGTGCAATAGTGGAGAACTGCCTTTGGCTCCTCAAGATGCGATTCCAGTGCCTGGACAGATATGGAGGAGGCCTCCAATATAGCCTAATGATCTCCTCCTGTACTGTGGTGATGTACTGTGCCTTGCACAATCTGGCTCTGCAGCAAGGTGACATCTTGGAGAAGGGGGAGGACATGGAGGCTAAGCAGCTGGCCATCTCCGGGGAGGATGACCAGAAGGAGAAGGAGGAGGAGGAAGATGAGGAAGAGCATGCCGAGGAATACCACCCAGCTGCTGGAGGCCTGGCAGCTCAAATGAGCCAAGAGAGGGTAGGAAGGAAAACCTTGATCGCCAGGTGGTTCATTCGCTAGGGGTTTGTGTCTGTGGGTTTCATCATACACCCCCCCCCTCAAAATTTGTTCTACTATAGCCTGCATATTGTCACACCAGAGTGGAAGGCCAGTGTATTCTGCGTGAGCGAGTTTTTTGGCAGGCAGGAAAGTGATGAGAACTCCCTAAGCACCATTCTGATGATGCCCTGAAGCAAACTTGTCTGACTCTTACTTGAGCTCTGCATGCACGCTGGCATCTGGGCCCATGTCTGCGTAGTGGGTAAGGGATCTGAAACCCCCATACAGCGCCCTGGGATAGGTGGGGCAGTGAAGGGGAGGGAATCACTTGTGGGGTCTGCAGAACCAATGCCTTTTTCTCAGTGACATACCATTGAGGGGCCTCCCCAACTGACATCAACATGGAGCATCTCTCAGGTGATCATCAATGGAACAGGTTTCATAATCAAGACAAATTAGTTGTAGGTGGGTGGTGAAAAGCATTTATATGTAATAAAAGTGTTTAAATAAGACATTTGAACATAAAGGTTTGTGAACCGAAACCATTAAGGTGCTTAAATATCTTCCTAAATAGTGCAGACCTTCCCCCTTGCCTTTTCACTGCAGCTACAACTTCCTAACTTTACGTGGCCTTACTCTACACCTCTGTGACTCCCCAGAATGTACATTAGAAGTGGAGGGAGGCCTACCATGCCCCATAGTCTGTGATGTGTGTGGCAGACGTCCTCTGGAAGCCCTGGAACTTGAGGGCCCTGGCCTGTTTCCTGGTGTCTGGGATTTTTCCATAACAACCTCTTTATCCTGCTGCTCCTGAGATGTCACAGTATTAGGAAGGGGAGAATCCAAAGGTGTAATCACAGCCACAGTCTCCTGGCTGGAAGGCCCAGGCAATGGCATGAGCCCTTCCTCCTTTCTTAAGATTCCAGTGTGTCTCTGGGTCATTCCATGGGATAGTGGTGCTTCTGCAGTGAGCTCCAAAAGCTCTAGCATTAGCTGGCACTGCCAGTCCTGGAGGACCACCTTAATCCTACCCATGGTGGCCGAGCTCTCTGCGATGGCCACTTGAATTGTGGGCTATGTTTTGCAACCCCTCAACCATGAATCTCTGTGACTGGCCCATATTCTCAAGAGCTGCTGCCTTAGCCCAATGTATCTCTGCATTGTCCCAAGGTGTCTCCTGCAAGCTCTTGAATCTCTCAGCCATGGGTTGGAGAACCTCAGTCCCTCAGGTGTGGCCTGCTATGACTTGGCCATCACTTGGAACTAGCCACTCATGATGAGGATCCCCTGCCCCAAGACACCAGCCTTGCAGCGTTGGCGTGGGAAGAATGCAAGACAAGTCCACCTGAAAGCTTTGAGGTTCCACCCAACAGCCTCACAGTCAGTCCAGTGTGGCCGTCAGCCCCTCCTGCTTTCCTTGGCTCTATTGCTGCAGCTCCAGCAGCTGAGAGACAAGTGACTGAGACAACATATCAGAGACTGAACATGTTGACTCCACATGCCAGAGGCCTCGGATTCCCTCCTTCATTATCAGATGTGGCATGCTCACCCGAGAGTGACCCAGAAGCCTCAATGCTAACTGGACCCATCTACGTGTCAGTATCTAGGATGGTGAGTTGTGAGATGGAAGCTGATGCCAAAACGGTGCCACCCTGGGAGATCGCTTCAACCATAGCCTCTGAGGACTCATTCGAGCTGTCTGGATCATGATGAGTGGGATCTGCAGTCCGGGCCTGTAGTCCAGAAGGCTCTGAGGTGTCCAGATCTGTCTCTCAACAGAGGACACAAGGTTAAGTGCAAGAGAGGGCGAGGAACCCAGGCTGCCAAAGAAGTATGATTCACATTTCTCCATTAAACATAGAACCTGGAATCAAAAAACAAATCACATCACAAGAACAGGCCCTTCACTCTCCAAGCCTGTAGCAAAGCTATCCATCTGATTTTTATCACCTTCCCTTTCTGGAAACCATATGCCTCTGTTCCCATCCTAGTCACATCCCTATAGGAATGCTCCTTAAAGGTCACTATCATATCTGCGTCCATGACTTCCCCCAACAGCAAATTCCAGGCACCCACTGTCCTCTACGTGCAAATAAACATGCCTCATAAATCTCCTTTACGCCTTGCCCCTCACACCCGAATCTCAGGGCCCTGAGAAGTTGCCTCAAAGTGATTGGAGGAATGACAGTTGCTCACATCTTGATGGCTGTCAGACCTTGCTGTCGCTGACAGGCCACATCTCCCCTTCCCTGGAGAACTCCAGCATCCACTCCTCAGGGTGGCTCACCACTCTCTGTCTTCACCTTCTCACAGGTGTTATGCTCAGTCTTCTCCTGTGGAGACAGAATGAGCCATGAAAGAAATGGTGGTGTGACTCTTGCAGAGTATCAGGTATTGACCTTTAGAGGGCAAGCACAGTGGGGCTCATTGAGGGGAATAGAATGAGGTGCTTGGGGGCCAGGAGCTGGAAGCATGCAGGATGCTGGGAATGGAAGGATCTGGGGGAAGCTGCAAGATGGGATTCAGCACTTACCCTTGGTGCATGGCTGAGGTCATTGACTTGTTTCCAACACTGCTTTCTTAAGTTTTTAATGGAGCTACCCCTCATTAGGGCAGATCAGCTGCAGGCAGTTTGGCAAAGCATTCCAGCGAGTTCCATACAGTTTGCTTGTTTGCATTGAGATGAAGCCAAGTGAGCACTCGCAGGTGTGCAGATGGGGAGTGGTGGGGTGGCGAGTGATGGATGAGTGCCTTAGTGATTAGGGATAGGGAAGAGAGAGGATGGTGTTACACAGCCATCGGAGTCCGGAGGAGATGAGCCTTGTGCAGGAGAGTTCAGGGTGATGGTGAGGTGGATCACACTGCGTGATATCTGTAAGGTGGAAAGGGGACGGTGGATCTCTCTGCCTAAGATCAGTGGTGGGGAAGGGGGGGGTTCCACTGCCACTCTACCTGAAATTGTTGGGGGGAAGAGGGGAAGGTCTGTGATCGAGGAGGCAGATAAGGAGGTCAGTAATGTTGTGGGGGAGGGACAATATCTGTGGGTGATGGGGGAAGCATTTTCCAGCCCGGGCACAATGTGGTAGGAGAGAAGCACTCTATGTTATTTTCTGTGCGTGGGCAGTTGGAGGTGCCGATCGGAGTTGCAGGGTTTCGAGCACATTCAGCCCACCCACAAGCTTATTCTCTTCTGACATACTTTATCTCATATACTTTTTCCCAATCCTCTCCTAAAAAATTGGAGTGAAAATATAAATTTAGAGAAGTCAGCAAATTATATCATTCAAAAACCCAAAATGCTCTGATGTTGTTTCGAGAACACTCTGAAACTGCACTTATGTTTTGCATTTGATGATCCCATCTGACAGTTAAGATACCAAGAAAAGCTAAACTCATATGTTGTGTATATAAATTGGGATGCCCATATTGGAGATTTGTGCATTGTGTTAAAGGATTTGATATTGACTTTTCTCCAAGCTAAATAGTGAAAAGGATTAGCTCATAATGACCTTAGCATCTCTGTCTGCTAAAATTTTCCATAAAATATTTCAACTAGCAAGTTATTCAACTGTTTGGATGATTTTGTTTTATTTCTGCGAGACTAACTGCAATAATAAATGCACGGTTCTAAACACTGGAGGAACAAGATAATTGTTGCAGCTACATAGAGATTTCACACACATAAAGATAATCAATCACAGAAAATGTTTGGCCCAAAAGAGCTACAATGATTGTCTCATGTTGCAGCTTTGTGCTGTGTCACTCTGCATTGATGAATTGAGAAGGTATTGGGGCAAATTTTCCTGTTTCGCCTGCCATGGGAATTGTAGTGGGCGAGGGGCAGAAAGGTTTATTGTGCTTGGATGGAATTTTCCAGTTTCGGGGTGAGCGTGGCTGGTAAAACCTACCCATTACGTCTAATGTGTTCTTACAAGGTGGGATCCTAGTCCCTAATATTTCACCAGTAGAGTGAACCCCAGGTTCACTTTACAGAGAATAGCCCAGCTTCTAATAATGCATAATGGACCTACAATTTCTGATACATCAGTTTGTTGCATAATCAGGGATGGGGAGAGATGTAGTTCGCATGGCCCCCTCCTGGACCCTTTCTTGAGGGTAGTCCCAGTGATTTAAAATTTGCCAACCCCTTTTTGGGGTGATCACATGCAAATTAAGTTAAAATTAAATTAAGTGCTGTATTTTCTGCTGCTTTGTGCAGAAGAACAATCATTTTCATCTGTGTCTTTTCTGATTTTGATTTGATTTATTATTGTCACATATATTAGTATACAGCGAAAAGTATTGTTTCTTTCGTGCTACACAGATAAAGCATACCGTTCATAGAAAAGGAGAGCATGTAGAAAGTAGTGTTAATTCATAACTAGGGTGTAGAAAAAGATCAACTTAATGCGAGGTAGATCCATTCAAAAATCTGATGCTGGCAGTGAAGAGGCTGTTTGTAAGTCAGTTGATACTTGACTTCAGACTTTTTAATATTTTTCCCAATGGAAGAAGTTGGAAAAAAATATGTTTGAGGTACGTGGGGTCTTAATTATGCTGGCTGCTTTTCCGAGGCAGTAGGAAGTTTAGACAGAGTCGATGGATGGGAGACTGGTTTGCGCAATGGACTGGACTTCATTCATGATTTCTTGTGGTCTTGGACAGAGCAGAAGCCATACCAAGCTGTAATACAACCAGAAAGAATGCTTGCAGTGGTTTCTATGCTTTCTATGTCTTGTGCCAGCAAGAGGCTTTATTGAATCGTTCAGAAATGGCAGCCTCCAGTGCTTGCCTAATAGCATAGTCACATGACTAGGTCAAGCCAGTTAATTGGATAATACTGGGTTGCATTTACAAAATCTAATTATCTATCATGTGCCCTTCTTACTCTGTCCTGGGGCAGATTGTTGGATCCCAGTTTCCACTGTTTGAATTCCAGTGGAAGGTATATATTAAATTTACTTTGTCTCCCTTAAATTTTAAAAGGCTGCTTTTTACAATTAAGTAGTCAAAAGCCATTGGTAAGAAGTTGGTGGGCCAAAAAACACGGAAAGATGCAGTGAACTGATCTGTATGATTAGTATTCAAATACTTCTGCCAGGTCCTGTCTACAGTTCAATGCAGCAGATGTAGCTATTTTTCTTTCATCTTCTGAGAAAATAGTTTAACTTGTAACTACTGCCAATCTACAATATATTGTTTTCATTTATCCATTTATTTATAGTCCAAAAACAAGAACAATCAAGTGAGGGATTTGATATAACTACTAACCAAAGTTCAGTGATACTGGCTTTCCACTCAGCCCATGAATTTGTTAGACATGACCTATGTGTGAATTGGAGAGAGGCACATTGTGTTACAGAGTGAGAGAATACCCACAACAGTTTGTAAAAAGCTGAACCCAAGAGAAATATTTGGAATTAAAACTGCAGAAGGGAAAAAGCCAACACCCTGAATGCTGTGGCCATCATACAATGTATGGAAATAATTCAGAAGTATGATTAATGTTTTTATAAATCAATTTCTATTAACACTGTACACAAATCATTAGTTGTCACTGTTAGGATGTAGGAAACACAGAAACCACTTCCTTTTACTAACAGTGATGCGATGCTGACTGGATAATCAGTTTCTGGCATGTTGATTCAGGAATAAAAATGACCAGAACAAACAGGGATAACTCCCCTGCTCATCTTGAAAATATTGCTGTGGGGTCCATTTACATCTACCTGAAGGAGCAACTAGAACTCTCACCTGAAAGAAATCCCTACACTTTGATGCTCAAATCCAAAATATGTGCTGTTAGGTGCATTGACCATGCTAAATTCTCCCTCTGTGTACCCAAACAGGCGCTGGAGAGTGGTGACTAGGGGATTTTCAGAGTTACTGCATTGCAGTGTTAATGTAAGCCTAAAGAAGCAACTCTTGCCTGGTGCAGGGATGATTACTCTTGCTCCTCAATGTATGGTACATCCTGGCAATTCAATTTGTCTCTGTAATAACAAATGGTTTTATCTCTTCAGAAAATGGCCAATTGGTCCGACCTGTAAGTGCCTCGCTTTGGACAGGAATGGATCCCGACTGGCCCAGTACCTGATTTACTTCACCAAGACTGGCAATGTGTCTAAAAAAATTAAATTTCCTGTGGTTCTGGAGCTGGTATAACACTTGTAAAGACAGACAGCTAATGCATTGTATGTGTGTTCCAAGTCGGCGTTTGAATGTACATTTATAGATGGACAGAATTGATGCCCAATGTTGAATTCTTGCAATTTGAAGAATAGTCTACTTTAAGAAGACCTAAGAATGGCTTGTGGTTAGAAATGATGATAGAATGTCTACCATATAAATACTGGTGAAATTTCTTGACATCATAAACTATTGGTAATCCTCTTTTTCAATTTATTAGTAGCCCTTTTTGGCCTCTGAAAAGGATTCTTGAGACATGGACCGGAACTCTATCATCTTGCCCACCATAAAATCAATGCGGCCAAAGTTCGGAAAATGGAAATCTTCACTCACGTCAGGTAGGAATTTCCGGGCTCGCTTGAGTGAGGCCATAAAATCCTGTTCATTGTCTATTGGCGTTTCATGTGGCAAAACCACATCAACACTATATGGAGAGGTATCGCAGGTCAACACCAGTTCCTTAGACCCTGGGTCAAAATGTCGTAACAAGTTTGAAGAACGCAGCAATTATTTTAAGAAAGCTTCTTTCTGGGGAGTCTTCCAACACCTACACTGATGTTTTTTTTAGCAGAATATGCAAAGGGGTCAATAATGTTGACAAGTTTGGTTAAAAAGAAAGCCCAAAGTAATTTACTATTACCAAAAATGACTTGAGCTCAGATGTGTTTTTGGGAGCTCATATCTCCTTTATGGCCTTGCTGTTGGTCAGCATTTGAAATAGACCTTCAAGTAGAATAGGCAAAAGTTTATTTAAGAAACAAGCAGATGCAGCAAATGGGAAAATATAGGGTCTCATCTACTGGTATCTTGTGATCTTATACTGTTAACATAGTGCGTTTACGCACAGCTTTATTTATGTCTGTAATTGTGGTCTCAAAAGGGAATAGATTTATTTCTTTACCTTCAGGGTGCAGAAAACACTATTTTTGAAATATATAAAAACCCACAGGATTTCCTGGCTCCTGCTTGTTTGCCAACTCTTTGTTTCAGTGTTAAAGATCTGAAAGCAGCGCTGTTGGTTCTTAAGTCTGGCTGCCCCACGGATCATTGCAGGTGCTGAACTTCCTTTTGAGGTCGAGCATTTCTGTGAGGCTCGGGAAGAGTTTAAAGTAGCTTGAGGTTTACTACAAGCTGTAAAATTCTGGATGGAAAAATGAAATACCCTCCAAAGCCAGATAAAACTCCTGAAAACCAGACACAGACTTGCCTCATTTCCATCAAAAAATAAAATCGGGCAATCTGCTCCAAAAGCAAACAAGCAACAACCCGCACTTGTATCATTTTCTTTCATCTATCTGTCTTCTCTCATCCCTTTTGTTTGCTTTTAACTTTCTCTGTTCATGTCATTTTAAACTAAATACCATGGCAGATCTTTCAACAAGAGGCTGAATTGAAGCAAATTGTTTTGGAAGACAGGATGAATATTTCTGGAAAGTTTTATGAAATCTATTCACATCAGATCACCTTGGAAACAGCACCACTGGATTGAGATGGTTCAAAGGTGCTAATTTCTCACTTTACATGTAATTGATATGCTTCCTACTCTGCTCTGACAAAGGGTCATTTAAGCTCAAAACGTTTGCTCTATTCTCTCCTCACAGATGCTGTCAGATCTGTTGAGATTTTCCAGCATTTTCTGCTTTTGCTTTCTAGTGCAATATTATTCCCGTTAACTTTTTCTTGATTAAGTTTTATTGCACTTGCTTGCGAGCAGTACAAATTCCAGACATAAATAGGCAACCTCTAGACACCATTTCCCACAGCTGCCTGGATATGAGGATTAATAAGGAGGACTGATTTTGTAAATTGGTCAAGACGCAGAGAGAGAATATTGATCCTCTGATCACCCTGTTTTACACTGTGAGTGACAGGTGAAAAAAGCAAAATCAAATAAATAACAACAATAAAAAACAATAAAACATGCCTGTTTGGATCTATCCTGATAGTAGACTCAGCTTCATAAAGAGAGAAGGGAAGAATATTAGAAGGCAGAAAGTCAAGTATTTTCCCCTCTAATTGCTACTGTTGCCAATTCTATGTCGCTAAGATCAAAACAGCTACAAGAACACAGTCATCGTTTGTGGAAATAATTGTTGAATTGTCCCAATAAATATCGATAAGTACCATTAGACTACAAATTAAAGTCACTCTGGATTTCATAATAGGAGATGGTCTCAGCTGGAGTGCAGGAGCTGAGAATTGCACTAGTATCCCTTGCACTAGGGAGAGAATAAATTGCAAAATGAAATGTAAAAGCAGGAAATAGTGGATAAGAACTGGTGTCTGTCGAGATGTGTGAAAGGGGATAAATTATGAGGATAAGTCACATAGGCAAGACTTGTACTCTCTTAAGTAAAGAAGGATAAAAGGTGATCTAATTGAGTAGTTTAAGATAATTAAAGAAATTGACTGACAAGATAGAGAGAAACTGTTTCCCTCAGTAAGATTATACATAAAAGTTGGAGTTTGGCTATTTAGGAGTGATGTCAAAAAGAATAAGGTGCTAAACATTGGAACCAGCTATCACCGCTGTTATAATGGGCATTTTGATGAAAGTATGGGCCTCACTTTTAGCCATAATATTTTCTTAATGGATCACACAGCTGCCATCAACGTACTGGACTGAAACAGCTTTCAGTTGATTACGCATTCCTGCTGAAGAACATCAAGACTTTCAGTTGTTTTGATCGTCAAATTATGCCAGAGGAATTGAGACATAGAAACACATAAATTAGAAGCAGGAATAGGTCATTCAGCCTTTTCAGCCATTTATTTTGATCATGGCTGATTATCAAATTCAATATCCTGAGCCCTCCTTCACCCCATATTCTTTGATTCCTTTAGCAGCAAGAGCTATACCTAATTTCTTCTTGAAATCAGACAATGTTTTGGCTTCAATTACTTTCTGTGATTGTGAATTCCACACATTCACCAATCTCTGGGTGAAGAAATTTTTCCTCACCTCAGCTCTACCTTATCCAATGATCCCTTGTTCATCTTTCCGTTTTGAAGCCAGCTAGCAAACCATTTATCTCCTGACTCTATCTCTGAACAAACTTATTTTCTATAAAAGGAATACCTTGTCAAATGATAATGATGACAAATAATTTAATTTCCTTTAACAACAGCAAGGCACAGTTTCAGTAGATCCTCCAAATCACTTACCAAATAACTGACTGTATTCTAGATCAAGCAAGAAGTGAAGGATGAATTGTCATTACTGTCCAATCACAAAATACACTTCCAATCTCTGCTGGAGCAAGGCAATGCAAATGGGTCATTCTACCCATATCCCATACCCCCCTCTTACCCCACCTGAGTGTGGAGTTAATTATGAATTCTGGGTCTCAGTTATAATAAATTAGTAATGAAAATAAGGGAAGATTGCATTGTATGTTTGTTGGCAGCTGTATGATACATTAAAAAAATGTTATGGCTAAAAGTAAGGGCTATGTTTTCAATTTCAAAGTGTCCATTATAACAGGGGTTACGGTTTAATTATATGAATGGTTCCAAAATTATTTTCTCCCTTGCCTTGGCAGTGATGGATTATCATTACTGACATCTGATAGTTCTTGCACAATAGAAACACAAGAAAACATTTTCATACCACCCTGCCAGTTTCCCATTAGTGTGGGACTGAAATTGCTTTCACTTGATTACACATTCCTGCTGAAGAGCATCAAGGCTTCAGATGTTTTGGCAGTCAAATTATGCCAGAGGAACTGAGACATGTGAGAGAGAGATTCTGTGCTTTTGTAATCATAGAATCGTACAGTGCAGAAGGAAGCCATTTGGCCCATTGAGTCTGCACCGACCACGAGCCCAAACAGGCTTTATCCCCATTAGCCCATGCATGTACGCTAGCCAGTGCCTCTGACACAAAGGGGCAATTTAATGTGGCCCATCCACCTAACCCACACGTCTTTGGCTTGTGGGAGGAATCTGGAGCATCCGGAGGAAACCTACACAGACACAGGGAGAACATGCAAGCTTCACATAGACAGTGACCCAAGCCAGGAATCGAAACCAGGTCTCTGGCACTGTGAGACAGCCATGATTCAGTGGACAATATTATCCAGCAACAGGTGAAAACCATCTGACCATTGTATCCTCTCAAAAGATGTGACCAAGATATTGGTAACTAATGTTAAATGATTATGTTAGATTCTATCGTGCAAAACAAATAGCAAAAGTAAAAGATTGTAACAACATGATGTGTGTCATTTTAATTTAAAATTGAAAACAGTTATGGTATGGGGTGTACAAGACAGAAGGTTTCAGAATGGGGAGATACCTGCAGTTCCATGATACCAATCTAAGATTATGCATTGAAATTACAATTGCTAATATAGGTATTGTGTTGGAAAACTCTGGAACAGAATTTACATCGAATTTTGGAGCTGTTGGTTTTGGGTCAGGAAGTTTGTTTGGATAGTTTGGAGCAGGGTGGGTTAATTGGTGTTAATGCCTGATAATAACTCATGCATGCTAACTTAAAAAAAATACCTGGTTTTCAGACATTGTCAGTTATTGGACAGTTGGAGTTAAGACACTATATCTGTAAGGGTCTAGAATGTGTTAAAACTATATTTTTGTCTCTATTTTGATCAAGTGGTTTAGTTTAATTTATTTATTAACGTCACAAGTAGGCTTACATTAATGCTGCAATGAAGCTACTGTGAAAATTCTCCAGTCGCCACACTTCAGACCTGTTCGGGTAAACTGAGGGAGAATTTAACATGGCCAAATCACCTAACCTACACATACTTCAGACTGTGGGAGAAAACCAGAGCACCCAGAGGAAACTCACGTAGACATGGGGAGAATGTGCAAATGTTCTTTACTGAGAGAGTGGTTTAGGTGTGGAATGCATTGCCTGCTGTGATAGTGGAGTCGGACACTTTAGGAATTTTCAAAAGGTTGTTGGGTAGGCACATAGAGCACACCAGGATGAGAGGGAGTAGGATATCTTGATCTTGGGTTCGGACATAGCTTGGCACAATATCGAGGGCGAAAGGGCCGGTACTGTGCTGTACTGTTCTATATTCTATGTTCTCTGTTCAAACTCCACACAGACCCAAGCCATGAATCAAAACCTGATCCCTAGTGCTGCGAAGTAGCAGTGCTAATGACTTGGCTGCCATCTCACCCCGGCTTAAGAAAGAGAAAGAAAAAGTAAAAGCTTCTATTTATATAGCATCAATTATGACTTCAAGAATTTCTATACCTGATGAAGTATTTTTGAAATTGAGTCATTGTTGCATTGTAGAGATTGGAACAGATAATCAACACACAGCAAATTCTTACTGACAGCAATGAGATAGTGGCTAAATAAACTGCCTTCATAATATTGATTGAGGGAAAAATTATTGACGTTCCCTTAATTCTCTTCTTCAGATTGTTGCCATGGAATCATTTCTGTCTACCTTAGACAGGAGACATAGGTCTCGGTTCAATATCTCACCTGAAAAATAATGGTTGGAATCCTCGGATCTCCTTTGCGACTGGGATTCTCCAGACCTGCTGCAGTAAATGGAGTTTTGGCTGAGTACTAAATTGTCTGTTCTTGCCAGCAGTGGTGGAAGAACGTATGAGACTGGAGAAACCTGGTCATACATTTAACTTTGTGGTAAAAAATGTTTCAATTTTTTAGGTGTTCAGATTACCAATAACCTGTTCTGGTACCCTCATGCTGACACTATAGTTAGGAAAGCCCACTATTGTCTCTACTTTTGCAGAAGACTAGGGAAATTTTAGTGTGTACACTACGACTCTCACCAACTTACACTGATACAACATAGAAAGCATTCTACTTGGCTGTATTATAACTTAAGACCATAAGACATAAGAATTAGGCCACTCAGCTTGGCATGGCTCCTAGTCTATCCAAGACCATAAGAAGCTACAAAGGGTCCTGAGTCCATTGTTCAAACCAGCCTCTCACCTACTGACACTGTCGACACTTCCTATGCCTTGGAAAAGCAGCCTGCACAATTAAGGATTCACACATCCTGGACATACACTCTTCCACCTTCTTCCGCCAGGAAAAAGATACAAAAGTCTGAGGTCATGTACCAACTGATTCAAGAACAGCTTCTTTCCTGTTGCCATCAGACTGTTGAATGGAGCTGTCTCTTGTTAAGTTGATCTTTCTCTACATCCTTGCTATGACTGTATCACTACATTCTGCACTCTCTTATTTCCTTCTCTATGTGCAGTATGCTTTGTATGTGTACTGTGCAAGAAACAATACTTTTCATTGTATATTAATACAAGTGACAATAATAAATCAAATCAAAATATGGATAACAAAATTTCATACACACTCCTTTCTTTAAGAATTACCAACACATTGTTAATTTAATTCAAAATAGATGTAGTATAATCCTAGATCCATGCAAATCATACTTGTTCCTTATATTTCCATTATATGGTCATTTGTTCACTTTGCTAATCCTCCCTTTTATTCCGCTTCATTTTCTGCATATTTTCTCATATTTTTACTTGGGTTTTGTGTTTGCAGGGTTACCCCAAGCATTGTTAGACTTGTTCCAAATTAAAACAAGATTGCAATTTTAAAAAGGGATATCTGTATGAATTATGATGTTGAGTGTGTTTTGAAGTTTGACTAATTCTCTATCATTGAATTCCAGGATTTTGCTGGTCAGTTTTGATTTTACAACAAACTGACTTACAAAGCCTCTTAAAAACGTGTCTCTACCCACATCTGAATTCTAGACATAGAGTCAGAGTCCATTGTGGTTTATCATATTTACTTAAGTCTCCTTTCTTAATGGTATCAAAAATATAAAAATACATGGTAGCCTAAACAAATCTGGAATTCAAAAAGAAACAAATGTGACCACTTCAAGAGATGGAGGCCTTGAAATTACAAATGTGGGTACCACATTCATGTAAAATTTAATTTATTTTCAATGGATAGAAACCTTCATTAAAGTAACAGTCAAAATAATTCTAGATGATACGTAACACACCATGTTGAAATTTCAACTTCAAATCTTTTGCAAAATTCTTTGCACAATTCTTCATTTTTCTTCCATCACAAGATGCAAATTTAATTTAAATTTCTAACTTCTATAAGGATTTATACTTAAAGTGAAAAAAACTTAAATATTCTTTGAAAACTAAGTGATTACATGACATGAGTTAAATTATTTAGTTATCTCAGTAGTTCATTGGGTCATCATGTTAACAATTATGTATTACTTCCCAACTCTATCCTCTAGCCCCCATCATACTGAGGGCCTGTTGGTCACCATTGTACTTGGGGCCTGTTGTGTGGTCTCCAAGACTGTCATGATATGCACAGTAAGAAGTCTCACAACACTTGGTTAAAGTCCAACAGGTTCATTTGGCAGCACAAGCTTTCAGAGCACTGCCCCTTCATGAGGTGAGTGGGAGTTATGTTCACAAACAGGGCATATACAGACACAAACTCAATTTACAAGATAATAGTTGGAATGCAAACCTTTACAGGTAATCAAGTCATAAAGGTACACACAATGTGAGTGTAACCTGGTGTTGTGAAACTGTGCTTACCGCAGTCCAACACTGGCATCTCCACATATGGTATGTACAGCCATAAATACACTCTTTAAATATGCAAACAAGTGTAAAACTCTACGTATTTGCAGCATTTTGTATGAAACATGAAATAATTCACACTATTACTACTTGGTCTTCTGTGATAAAACATTTAGGAGAAAAGAAGCTGGTGCTGTCATAATGTTAAGATTAATGGGTGGGAAGGGAATAACTGGATCAGGCTGGTTGAATCAGAGTTGAGGCCAGTTGAGGCCAAAAGAAGATGATGAAGTACTGCGGTGTTGGGTGTTGTGTTTAGGGTGGGAAAGACAGTAAAGTATTGTGGAGGAGACATGGAATGTGGCTGGGTCCCACAGGGCTGTTGCAATCGACACTGAACAATATTCTTTCTAAATAAATTGCTTCCTGGCTATAATTCAGAATCTCTGTCGATATGCAATGGTTTTCAACAAAACTTTTCTCACCTTTTATACCAGATTTTTGTCCTGTAAAAATTGCTTTGTCTACTCTAGTACATATTTACACATCATACCATCTGACAACTTACCAACCATATGTATTCCGTTCCAGCCATTGTAGAATTGAATAATTGTTTCATTAGTTAATTTTAACTAGATCTATCTTAAATGAACAAAATGAAAACATCATGAAGCCCATATATTAATCTTATTGTGTACAGTGTGTGGAAAATTAGTTACTGTGGCATGTTTTAAATATCTGTCAAGGAAAAGTAGGCCTTATTCTTGAAAGCCATTAAACAGCCTTCCCAGTCAATTCTTAAACATGCAGCATTGTTAACAAATGGTTAATAATTCAGGTCAAAGATTGAATTATGCATACAGGGCTGAAATAATAAAAGTAACCTAATTGGTATTAAGGGATTAGAGTTATTATTCCAAACCTAGTACAGTCATGCGTTATTAAGCTGATTCTATATCCCATTTAATACACAGCTGGCAGTGACTTGGGGCCTGGCAGTCTCAGCCTGTGCAACCTCCTCCCCCGAGTCCCCTGATGTCTGCAATCTGTCTCCTATTTTAGTGGGTGGAGTGGGTTGTCCCTGCCCATCCCTCAACACTCACTGCTTCCTGCTGGTAAGTTGGGAGTTGAATTTTCAAGCAGCAGGAGCTGGATCCAGGGAACGGGTTCAATGCTATCAGGAGGCCTTGAACAAGTAATTTCTAACTCATAAACTGAACAAAGGAGGATCTGTGGAAATCTGGAAAAAAATGGAGGAGATCCAGGCAAGGACTCAGAATGGCGAACTTGTTACTGGGTTAGTGGTTGGTTAGTGATTGGTGAGGCATAGTGAGTCCAAGCAAAAGCCCAAAAGGGGAGAGATGCAGATGCCAGTGGTAGAGGGAGAAAATAGAAGGCAGAGGAAGGAAAAATGCACTTAATTAAAAGGAAAAAAATGCTAACTTTAAAAGTTAAAGATCAATTCATCTTGCAAAGCAGTATCAGCATTCAAAACTTCACTTAATTTTGATGTGAAAAGATAACTGTAAGAGTTATACACATTGTTATTAATGTAAAAATTGTCCAGCAACTTGTATGCCATAAATTGTGGATTGCTGGAAGTTACAGTCTAATTTACATCATTCTGCTGGTAGCTTCACAAGAATGCATCTTCCCTTTAACCTGTGAGTTACTTGAAGTTGCTGCATTTGTGTATTATGGCTATTAAACTTGTTGCATTATTATAGAATCATAAAATTATACAGCGCAGAAGAGCCTTTCAGCCCATTGAGTCTACACAGACATATTAATCATTTATATGCATAGTACTCTTTTAAGGATGTGCTAATTATTAATGTTTGTCAATCAACCTCTTTTGCCCAGAGAATGAACATTTAAAGAAGTAGATGGAGTCTCATTCCTTTCCATTGTCAATTGATCCAGGTTTTTAATATGTTAAATTTTAACTTTTGTTTTTTCTTCTTTACTACCCTTATAGAGACTAATGATTTTTAAAGAGAAATCTGAGCTATTTGGTGAAAGGATGACACTTCAAGATTTTGCACTTCAAAATACTTTTATGCAATCAATGACTAAAAACACTATGACCAAAATACGCTATCCTCGCTTGTGGCTGGGATTCTCTGGTGCTGCTGAGAATTAATGGAGTTTTGTCTGGATTGACAAATTTTCCATTCTCGCTTGCAATGGATCCCACCATGGACTAGACAGGAGATTCTTGCCTTTTTATTGTAAGCAAATCATACCTTGAACAGTCAAACAGAATTTGCTGCTTTCTAATTTTAATGGTAACCCAGTTTTGTTATGTCACTTGGCTTCTTAAGTAGACATCCAATCCTCCTGCAACTAATTCAAAGGATTCTACTTCTGTTTGTTTCCTTTGTCAATACAATCTTCCAATATGAGGTTTTTCCTGCAGATTATCCCTCTAGCTCCAGCAATGATAACCCTCCGCCATGTTTTAAACACTCAAAAACTTGGTGCTCAAACTCTGCATGAGTTCCAGCTAATATTCCACATTGTGAACAATAGAGTCAACATTTTCTTTGCTTAAGGTGCTGGCTTCTGCTTTCCTCCCCAGTTGACTGCGAACTTCACAATGCCAAACTATAACTTTTCCTGTGATATATTTGAGTTCATAGGGAAGTCTGAACCTCAACTCAAAATGGCTTTATCTACCCTATTCTCCATGGCAACAGGAAGACATTTATTGTTTTTACATTGGAACCCAAGTTCCCAACATTCCTTCCTTTTATAAGTAAAGACATAGAGCAGAATTCACCCATTTTGAAGTATGGCGGTGGGCAGCTTGGGCGACACCTGACTCAGTGTTTGGAACTTAATTAATTATGCACGTGAGCTCTGCTCCAAATCTGCTGGTGGGCAGCAGCTTATCTGTCTGTCCTGCCTCAGCTGATGGGTTCAAAGATCCGGGTCCCATATCTACACAGCGGTCCAGCACACTCATATCTCACACTCACTGTCCATCACATCACCTGTCTTTATGCTACTGTTCAAGATGTCAGCAAACCAGAGGCTCAAGGATAGCAGCCTCAGTAAGGAGTTATTCTTTGATTCAACCACCCTTGTCCTGAGCCCATCACCTGTGAGGCCACCCCATGCCTCTCTTGAACCTCTACCCATTGCCTGTTGTCTTTATGCATCCTCTTCCAGTAAACAGTGTTGTATCTCTTGTTTGTGAGTTTTCATGTAGCTTTGCCGGTTCCAAATTCCCTCCAATCCCCAGCTGTCCCACTCAACCCCAGCCTTCCCTCTTCCTTCTGTTGTTCATCTTTTTCATCCATCTCATTGCTTCTCTGCCTGTCATCAAGAGTTTTTGCCCTTCGTCTACACCCATCCCCCCGTACTTTTTGGACAGCCCTCCTTTCATGTTGTCTGACAAAGTCGAGGGTGGCAATCAAAACACCCGTCCTCCACCCTTACCCTTCTCCTTGTACTGCGCTTCTGGTCTAACTTCAAACTTCATGGGGAGGGATTGTGTCAGGGAGGGGATGGCGGGGGTGGGGGGGTGGCAGGAGGTAGGTAGTGGTTGAGTAGAATCCTGTACTCCCTAATCCCAGGCACAGTCCTGAACTGGGATGGTGACAGAGGAGTGTCCGTGGGTCCAGCAGCTGTCTGTAAAGACCAGGCCATAGAGATGGAGGGCAGGAATTGGTCTGTCCCGGCAGCAAGCTGTACAGTACATCAGGAGCAGCACAGCACGATGGCAGTGCTGCACTCCCCTCAAATTGAGGGGCATCGAATGAGTTTCACTGTGACATGATTTCCCACTGAGGTGACACAGGATTGGAAAGTTTGTTTGGACACAGGTGGGCAGCTTTTATAGTGAGCATTCAGGAGATGCAAATAAATTCATTCATTTCTCAATCTTTAAATCGCATTGGTTATAAGGATGTACACTGTTATGCCATGTTTGCCAGTCTGTTAGGGCAAACTGCTTCCTGCTTCCATGCTGAGTTGATCTTCATGAACAGCACTATACTGCTGGACCCACGGGCCTTCCTGTGTCACCCACTGCATACAAGATCCGAAATGTCCCAGTACCCATGCCACGCTATCACTTCCAGCAACTTTACAGAATAAACACGCTCAAACAAGATTAATTTTCCAGAACAGAACACCCAGCTCTGGTACAATCTGGTCCACTAAGACACTGAAAGAAATTTCAAACCTTTCCTCTGCAATGCCATTGGGTAGCCAGAACCTGCAACTGTTATCATATTAATGATGTACTCCATTAAAATGTGACAAAGCATGCATCCCTGTTATAGGACAGCTCCATTCATAATGAACTTTGAGGTCCCCATAAAGAATATTAACAGCTGACAGGATATGTGATGGTAAGAGAGGTGGAGCACAAGAGTAATTATTTACTTTGGCTGGGGCAGAGAGTGGATCAACCTGCCTCATCCCATTGCGATTTTGCACTGGGTGTGTGAAGTTCCTCAAAGTTGAAAAGATTTTGTGAGATTCATCAAAAAGCAATGTAACATGTTACAAAATGTTTTGATAAATTTTATGGAGTTCTCTTGAAATTAACAAAATCAATATGACCTCCCTCCGTAGATGACATTATTTTGATTACAATGGCCACGATTTTGCCGACAGTGAGCAGGGAAGTATTAATGCGAGGGCTGAACTTTCCCAGGCTATTTTATGGCGTAATGAGTCTCGTGTGCTGAAGACAGCATGAAGCTGATTACTATATGGAAATCATAATTTCCATATCATTAGTGAGCCTGGGCTAGTATGTCTGGGCTTGCTAACGTTTTCCACTCTGCAGGGGGATGTTCCAACCAGTAAGCTTTAAAGCTGATCCCCATTAATGGGGACTAGGCATGATGACCTTGCTGGTGGGGCAGAGGCCATTGAGGCTTCCTGGGAGTTTGGGGATAGAGACGGTTGGCATCCTGACACTGCCTCCTGGGCACTGGGCAGCGCCAAGGGGATGGGCCTTAGCAGCAAGGCCTTTTGACCCTGAGAACCAAAATGCTGGTTTATAAAATCTGCTTTCTCAGCACTTTGTTTATGGTCCTGACACATGGTCAACTTGTAGTTATGAAGGAAAGAACCTCAACAACTTTTATGTATGCTGTTTGAGATTTATTCTGGGTATCTCATGGAAAGACAAAATCATGAATGCAGCAATCCCCTCAAGGCAAAGCTCTCAAATATGTTGCCGGTCATTAAGCCTCTGTGACATTGCTGGCTCGGAAATGTTTGCAGCATGCAGATGCGTATCTAAGGATGGGTAGCCAGAACTGGATGACCAGAAGGATGTTCGAATCTTTGCTCCAAGGGTGTTTGCAAGCATGACATGAAGGCCCTATATATCATGATTACAGAGGATACTGTCAAAATTATCCGCACGCTGTCCTCTCTGCCATAAAAATCAGTAGTCACAGTCAGGTGTTGGCATCAGGTGCCAACACTGAAAACAGCAATCCAGAACAACACTTCATATTGTTGGCAGGACTTATCTCTGATGGATTGGTCTCTTCAGCCATCAGCAAAAATGCACGACATGAAGATATCCCTAATCCAAACAACTTGTGATGATGATGGGGGGGGCACGGGGTGATTCTCTGGCCTCCTCGTGGCATTTTTCTCACGACAGGAAGTGGCGGCATGCTGTTTGCCAGTGGCAGAATCTCTGGTCCCGCCATTATTAGTGTGATTTCCTATTGACAGCATTCCACATTACCAAGAAACCCGTGGTGGAGGTACACCATTAGCAGGACTAGGTAACCCTATTGGTGTGAACAGCTAGCAAACTCCAGCCTTGATTCCTTGCACGTCCACCATTTTACACAGAAGGCAGGATGCCAAGAAGATAAGTGGCATTTTCATCTGCAAAATAACATGTCCCGCCATAATGTCTGGCCTTACAGTGAATTTGCCTTGTGTCCAGTTTGTTGATCTCAAGCTGCCTAGTAACCACAAAGTCTCAGAGGATGGTAGGAGGAAATTAGATGTGCCTCAGTTTTCTTTTTTTTCACAATTCCGATATTCCAATGTAAATGTATGGTCTGAAATTCCTCTCTGCTCTTTTAGCTGAGACATTAGCCTTATTACAATAAGTAAATTAATGCTTCCAGTAAGATGGTGAAGAGTGGAAGTTCAGACAAACATGCTCAGCTTTAATACAGCAGTTTCCCCACTTCAAAATTTAAAAGCTTAACGCTCTGTCTTCTGGTCAGCAGACCTCCATTTACTGTTTCTGTTGCATACAAGCCTTTTCTGAAGTTGCCCCTCCATGGACGGCATTGTAGCATAGCGGGTTAGCACTGCTGCCTCACTGCACAGGGACTTGGGTTCGATTCCCAGCTTGGGTCATGGTGTGACATTCTACCTGTGTCTGCATGGTTTCCTCTGGGTGCTCCAGCTTCCTCCCACACTACAAAGAGGATTAGCCGTGCTAAATTCCCCCTTAGTGTCAGGGGGACTATGAGATTATGGGGATAGGGTTCTGGGTGGGATTGTGGTCAGTGCAGACCCAATGGACCAAATTGCCTCCTTCTGCACAGTAGATTCCATGATAATTACTGTCAGTTCTTCAGAAATAATTCCAGCATCTTAATTCCTTTTCTCACTTCTACTTCCTCCACCATGATAAAATTGTTTTCATATGAAGCTCTGTTTAGAAAAACTCGCCAGGTCTTAGGTAGGTAAGTTTGAGTGACAGGCAGATGTAGGACCTCCAATATTGACCATCTGTTGTCTTTTAGGATAAAGAAAATAAGTCTGCAGGCTTTTTTATGCAAGTCTGACACGTTTTTGTTATTTCAAGCCTGCACACTTTAGAGTTCAAGACCTTTTACTGGAAACTCAAACGTGTCCAGACCCAGAGTAGCAGCTGTTATGGAATACTGTATATCAACAGTGAATCTATACATAGATCATCAAACCTTTGATGTTGCAATTTAGTATTTAGCACAGCTACCGCAATTGAATTTCTACATTTCTTTCATGATTTGTTTATTGAGAAATGTTTTTGTAGTTAAATAATTCAATCCATACGTCATTTGTAGTTACCTTTCGTTCTGGATCACATTTGTTCTTACAAGCCAAAGGAATTGGCAGCTTTACTTCAGTTGCCTTTCTTGGCAACTGTTAAAAGTAGTTTTCTTCTGTATATTTTGCTTCTTTCGTTAAAACAAAACTGTAGTAATTACATCCGAACTTCTAGTGCCACCTTTGGAACCGGATCCTTTTCCATCTGCAGTTTTATTTTGGTAACTATCTGAGTGCCACTGTTGTTTCAGAATCCCAATGGCTCACCATTTAAAGATTGCAAATGTTTTCATCTCAATGAAGAACTGGGTTCATTCACATTTATAAGTCGTTGAATAAATTGATGGCACGCGATGTTAACAAGGCCAACGTGTGAGTTATAGAGCTGGTATATCAATATAGGCTAATCCAAGAAATTAGTGAGAGCTAATTGTAATTCCCAAATAACTAATTTTATTCTAGCCTTCAATATTGACATGTTATGTGTGAACCAATAATATAGGTGTGCGGTGTTAAACTGCAGGTATAACTAACTTCCCATTAATTGTTTTGGAGGAAGCAAGTAAACTGAAGCACAGTTTGTAACAGAAGTTGAGTGAGAAATTTTTGAACAGCAAGGTGAGCACTGCACAATTGAGAGTCAGAGTTCTCTGATCTTGCACAGCTGCCAGCAAGATTGGAGAATTTGGAGCTCAGACAAAACTCCATTCACTGCAGCGGGACCAAAGAATCCCTGCTGCGAGCAAGGTTGGAGAATTCCAGTTAAAGTCTAGTTATCTCCTTTTCTGTCTTTTCCCATTCTCAAAATATGAGAGTTTTGATTGGTGATTATAGTTTCAGGAGATCAAAGATGTGCCATTTGCTGAAGATTATTGATCACTGATGTTACTCATTTCAAAATTGGGTTTCTTAAGACATGTTACTATTAAGTCTGTTGAAGTCAGCTGAAAATGTGTCCATAAATATTACACAAATTAAATTGTTAATTTAAATGTTCCAACTGTTGAGGACACAGTGCTGATCAGATTTGCCCTGCCACATTCTATATTTTAGTACAAGATTTTCAACAGATGGCTCCAAATTGAAAAAAATGCTGCTGCTAAATATATACACAATACAAAGAGCCTGATAATTACCCCATCTACTTTCATTGTATATCTAATTAGCATCCTTTCTATCTCCCTATAGTACAACATTATTACTTCACTTTGTGTTGTGAAGGGGTATTACTCCTCTTGTATAGTACAAATGCTTATTTCCTCTTCTGCACTTCTGCCCAAAGGCAGATCCTGGCTCATTGTGCTCTTCCCATTTTTCTCTATCTTGTGACGGTCTTTTTACTTTCCCATAACTTCTCTCAATTTTCAAGCCATCCAGCATTGATATTCTCTTCCTATCACTTTCCTCTTCTTCTTTTTCCTTGAAAAAGTCCATTTCCTCTTAAGAAATGTGTACCCAAACTGCCTATCTAATTCTAATGATGTTCAGCAAATTTCTTTGTTCATTCACTCTCTACAGGACTTCAACATTGGATATTTTTCCATCCTGAGATCCTTTCCTGTGTTCTCCAAACCCACATTTCAAAACTCTTACAACCATAGAAGGGAAATGTGATCACCTTTCATTGTGTCATTCATTTCATTGATTATTGTCTTCTTTTCAAGAATGTACAGATTTATATATATATGTACCCTTTTCCTCTAATTCCAATCATTCCATATACATTTCAACTTTTTATTCACCTTTCTGTCAACCATAAGCATTCTAGACACACCAATAAAGTAAATATAATCAAAATATTGTACTTACATTGAGAGTCTAATTTTGCTCATTAGTGTTTTTTAAAAATAATCTTCACAATTGTACTACATTTTCACAACAATTGTATTATATCTTCCATCAGAGCAAAGAGTTGAGCCGATTGAAAGATTCTGATTAGAATAGGTCACAATTTGTAAATGATTTTGTTTATGTAATGATCATTCCAATTAATCTTGCCCAATACTGGAGTCATGTGTTTACAATACACAACCCATATTGACTCATGGAGCTTTATCAATTCTCAGTGATTCACTTCAGCACAAATGAACAAACTGTCTCAAGGTGTAGAATGCTGACTATCCATGTACAGTGTGGGCATCATGTGTGTAATTTTATTGTTGTTTCTCTTCCTGCACTAGTGGTGGAGGCTATAATGTCTTTCCATAGGAGGGTTTTTCCTGGAACAGGTCACTAGTCTGTCACCAGAGACTTATAGCTTGAAGGGAACCTGTCAAGCATGGCTGACCAGGAGTCTCTCCTGCGCTCACTACCTACCATTAACATTTAGGAGGGACTTTGCAGATTGACATTGAAACTGTTGGCCATGCTTAAACACACCTTCCTTGGCCATTAAACCCTGAGGTGGGGCTCAAATCCAGACCTTCAATCCAGCAACATGGTTGCCAGCCACTGTGCTACAAGTATGAATGCAACATACAATGTGTTAATTCAAGCAACTTGTTTAGTTTGCCTCAGTGATCTCTTGTTCACCTAGGTTCAAGCCTCATTTTATAGACTTGGACATAAAATCAACGAAACACTTCAGTGCTGAAGGGATTCTGCCAGTTTTCAGAAAAAAAATTAAGCTAAATCCTAAATATGAAGAAGTGATGAATTTATTTACAAATGTAAATAAAAAAAAATCTTTTAATATCTAGGTGAGAGGTGAATTGTATTAATGGAAGTTGTGAAGGGGCATGGATAATGTGAGCATCTGCTTGAAATGAGAATGACAGATGATGTGATGTGGACACATGCTATGTGGTGAAGAATATGATGGAAGGATGGGAATTATTAAGACGAATGAGAGGAAATGAGGTAAAGTACTGCTACCAGTTGTTGACAGGTCATCGAAGTTATTTCTGCATTATATCCAAATCTTGGAGGTCACACTCCTGGAATGGATGAGTTCTAAAATCTCCATATATTATGGACAAAGAGCTTGAGAGCCTTCTAGCACTGCTAATGAACAGGAGTTCCTGTTTAGTACTCATCTCTATCACAACCATTTCCAGGGAGGCTTCTGGCAACTTGAAGGCTTGTCAATGGCTCGGAGGGAAAACCTACCTCTTTTTAAGAGGTGTATTCCCATTTCAAATAGGCCTCTGTCCTGTCAGAATTGACTCACCAAAAGTGAATGTGTTTTCAGACAGACCAACCAATTCAGTGAGGAACTTTTACATAACTATAAATAGATCTGGAAATTAAAATACGCCACTTCTGTTTTTGAATGGAGACAAGTTGTAAGTTGATTGGAATACTCATCTGTTCAAATTGGAACAGCAGAAAAGGATCATGTGGGTCTAAAAATAATTGATTAGCCTAAATCTAGCTTTCAGCAGTTGGCATTGTACTTTAAGCCCTTGATAACTTGATATCTCCTTCAAGTTATCACCTTGAACTTGAAGGAGATAGGAATTGCTTGTTTTAAAAATGTATCCAGATGGCCAATTCCTGTTTTTAACTATCTACACTGGAATTACTGAGAGATCATTGGCCTATGCTGAATATTTGAATTCCATATAACATCACTTTGTTTATCACTTGTTTGATAAATTGTTGACTATCTTCACTGTAGAAATATATTATTTGAATATTAACTAATTAGTACATATTTCCTCCTTCATTAACACTTGTAGATTTAATAGCCAACTACTACACACCAAGCACTTGAGTCAATTTTGTGTGTTCATCATGGCAACTTGCAAACCTGCTATATTGTGGAAATGTTTGTCCACCTTAAGAGTCTTGTCAAAGTGTGATTAAAACAAAATTTATAACTTCACATAGCTCTGTTTGTCCTGTATATATTAGTCCATGACATAAACTTAGAAGTCTTGCATATTACTTATTTTTCTCTTCTTTAGATAATTCTTCAGGATTGTGAGGTGGTATTAATCTTATTCAATAAATTAAGCAAACTTAATTTTTATGGGCTTTTATTTGTATTGTTGTTTCATTTACTGGAAATTTTATTGAAATTTGCAAGAATATTCTATGTTTTTTAAACTAATCTTATTAGCATGATACTGATGTTGATGTAGGGACAATTCTAAAGTAAGTATCAAACTAATAGGTGCCAGAATTGATCAATGGGCATAAGTAGTTGGGAATGACACATTATATAATATCAGCATATGATCATTATGTGTTCTGTCATGATCTCTTCTCAAATGACCCCAATGGAAGAAATCAGAATAGATTTCACTTATTAAAAGTTTTACTGTATCAAACAAACCAAAATAGGGACAAATTGTATTTCATGGAAACTATAAATTATGTTTTAAATTGACAATACAGCAAAGATAAGTCTCATGAATTTACTCTTTCCCCAGTATATAAGACACCATATGCAATCACCAAAGTCTTTCACAATTTAATTATTTATTTATTAGTGTCATAAGCAGGCTTACCTTAACACTGCAATGAAGTGACTGTGAGAATCCCCTTGTCTCCTGTTTGGGCAAACTGAGGGAGAATTTAGCATGACCGATGCACCTAACCAGTATATCTTTTGGACTGTGGGAGGAAACCAGAGCACCGGAGGAAACCAGAGCACCACAGGAAACCCATGCAGACATAGGGACAACATGTAAACTCCGCACAGACAGTGGCCCAAAGGGAATGAAACCCAGGTCGCTGGTGCTGTGAGATAGCAGTGCTAAGTACTATGCTACCATGCCACCCTTTGGCTTCCTCAGCTGAAATTGAACTTCTTCCTCTAAAGCTGGATTTAATCAATAAGTGACCCATTCTTTACTACATTTGAATTCCAGTGATACAATCATCACTATCAATGCACACTTCTGCTAAAGTTCTTTCATTTGGTTCACAACAATCTTAATGACATAGATTTCTGAAAATCACTGTCATCTGACCACTTAATAACATGCTGGTATGCAGTACGATCAACTCTGGTAATAACCACCCAGGTCCTTGGTGTTCAGTGATTGTTCAGTCTTTTCAGCCCTAGAATATACATTATTTCACAGCCAACTGCCCTGTTCTTATACTGCCTGAAACACATTGAACACCAAGAGCTCCTGTGCTTGTTCTGACCACAAGCTGAAATCCACTCTCCCAGTCTGATTTATTCTTACCAATTAACTTCCGTTTCCTTAGCAGTAAAGGGACAGACTGATTTCTCAGAAGTCTGGAATCACAGCAGGAAATCCAATTGATAAGCTCTTCCAGAAACTAACTTGATTTCTGCTTCAGTTACGGACAAAATGAAAAAAATACTAGCTTTGAAACAATTTAATTGTGGTTCATATGGAGCTACATGGGCAACTGTATTAAAGGAAGTGTTACCTCATCTAATGTACAGAATTATATAATCATGTGGCACAGAAAACGACCAATTGATCATCATTCTGGAGCTCCCTTTTTAAAATAAATATCTACTTTGTCCCACTCCCTGTACTTTTAGTATTGCAATTGCTTCTTTTTCAATTTGAACTTAGCCAATTTCCTCTGAAAGCTACCATATACTCTGCTTCCATGACCCTTGCAGACAATGCATTCCATATCAGAAAAACAGATCTCATTTCCCCTTTGGTTCTTTTACCAATTATCTTAAAGTATCCTGCCAGTAGCAACAATTTCTCCCTTCCTACTATATCAAAGCCCTTTACAACTGTGAACAGTTTACTGAAACTTCCTTTGCACATCTGGCCTGGCTAATGTTTATCCCTCAACCGACACCACTGAATCAGATTATCCGACTGTTATCACTTTGTTGTTTATGAATTGTCTGTTGCAGTTCCTACATTACAAGAATAACAACAACACTATAAAAACGCTTCATTGTCTGTGAAATGTTTTGGGAGTGGGGCAAGGGGTACCTGAAGTTGTAAAAGGTGTTACATAAATGAAATAGTTTATTTTCTTCCTTAAATTTCTCATCATTCAGGATAACAATCCAAATGTCTCCAATCTGGTTAATATTGCTATTAAATAGCACACAAATGAATTGCTCATAAACATATTAATTAATTCATATGCTAGTATCCACAATGGAATTTCACCCTAATATATTTTGCTTTGCAGTTTAGTAAGTAATCCTCAGCTTTCCTGATCTTGTAACTCATAATGTAGCTTAGTAATGCACTGGAATGGATAACCAGCTCAAATGATGTGACCTATTGAATGCAAGCACAGATAGCAGGTTTCCATCCTTGGCAAAGCAGCCACACAATTAAGGACCCCGTGCACCCCGGACATTCTCTCTTCCACCTTCTTTCATCAGGAAGAAGGTACAAAGGTCTGGGGTCATGTACTAAGCAACTCAAGAGTAGCTTCTTTCCTGCTATTATCAAACTTTTGAATGGACCTACCTTGCACTAAGTTGGTCTTTCTCTACATCCTAGCTATCATTGTAACACGATATTCTGCATTCTCTTGTTTCCTTCTCTATGAACGGTAAACTCTCTCCATGTAGAGTGCTAGAAACAATACTTTTCACTATATGCTAATACGTATGACAATAATAAATTATATTATAATATAATAAATATGAATAATATTAATAGAATTAATAATATAATAAATAATAAATCAAACGAAAATCATCAGCGCCTTTGAAAGAAGCTAATTACAATGACTAAAACCTAAAATGCTTGTTTACATGTGTCTTAAGTAAGGGTTCAGGACAACACAATATTATTTCACTTCCAATTGCTAGGTTTGATGGAATTTGAAGCCTGATGGAATTTGAGTCTCGATTTTGGTTGTGCAGTAAGTGACAAAGTGAAGAATGCTGCTCTTAGAGATATAAGAAACTCTGCAGCATGGATTTCATCTTTCCTGACATTACTTTAATTCTGCACCAACTCTAGCAGTGTAATATCCTCAAGCAGGCTAAGCATCCAGTTGCTTTTAATCATTCTCAAATTCAGACAGCAACTGGTAATTAAAATCATTGATTTCTTAATTGTTTTGTAGACAATGAACATTGGAGTATATTGTGGGATTAATCATAGACTCCCCACAAAGCAGGAGGCAATTTGGTCCATCAAGTCTGCATTGACAACAATTCCACCCAAGTGCTATCCCCACAATCTTTATTTACCTGCTAATCACTCTAACCTATGCATCCCAGGACAGTAAGGGGCAATTGACATGGCTGATGCACCTAACCCACACAACTTTGGACTGTGGGAAGAAACTGGAGAACCTGGAGGAAACCCATGCAGACACAGAGAGAACATGTAAGCTCCACACACTGATCCAAGCTGAGAATCGATCCAGGTCCTTAGAGATGTGATGCAGCAGTGCTAATCACTATGCTACTATGCCACCCTAAGGTTGTAATTGAAATGTATTAAACAATAGTCAGAATTTTACTGGCACGTCCACTCAAGGTTCATACAATCCGGCCTGAGGCCAACGGCTCTGAGGGTTGCCTACCCCTGGGAATCAGGGTGTGCACATCGGTAAAATTCTGGCTAAACTTTAAACAATAATTTTTATTGTTTTTAAATCTATGAATATTTTATTGAAAGTTTGACATACTGAAAACATAATTCAAGGACAGAGGAGTTTGTCAGTAGTAATTATGAAATTAATATGCTGTTTAAGAAAAATGCAGTTCCATTTCATTCAACAAACAAGATACCTTTCTCATGGGTTAGCAAAGCAAATAGCGTAAGGAGCGGAAATTCATAACTTATCAGTGATTTCTAGATTATTTTCATCTCCAGTCACTTCAACATTAAGCCATGCGAAGGAGTGTGGCATCACTGATGGTAGCCTCTGGGTTCCTCTATGTTGCTGAACATTTGCAGATACCAGAAGTTGCTTTCATTTCACAGAACATTGAGAGCAAATTCTAACAGCTTTTGCTGTCATTACAGATATAAGATGTGACCCTTTTGGATTTAAGAAACACCAACATAAAATATCAACAAATTGGCACCATGTTCCTATTCTTCCTCATATCAGTCATAGAGATGGCTGTTTAAGGAATGGAGGATTTTGTGTCGCAATCGAGTGTACTTTTCTGGATTTTGGACAAAAATGTATTGCTTAAACCTCTAAAAGTGGGGAAGTATAAACATATTTTTTAAAAGGAGCAATAAAGATTTTAGACTGTTAGATTGGGACATCTATTAGATTACACAAAAGATCATTCATTTGGAATTATTCAGATATTTTCTGACAAAACTCGACAATGTGGAATTAGAGTTCCGTCAAGAAATCTGCTCAAGCAAGATAAATTAATTTGCAATAATTGAATATGTCTGATAAATATTCCACTGTGAATGGGATATTGTAGGATGCTTATACATTTCTGAAACAGTTTAAACAATCTTGAGAGGAAAAAATAACATTAATTTTATTAAACAATCCTATTTTATAACATTTGTTCAGTCTTATTAAATATGATGAGATCCCTGTACCCCACAAACAGAGACTTTTAGGATATTGCATTTTTTTTGCAGTAGGCAGGACATTTAAACGTGCATACCACTTATAATTTTGTCATGGAAGTGTGCTATTGTCTCCCCTACTACCTATAGGCAGATTGAGCTTTTTAAGGATGACCTGACTTTTTAAAGGAATAAGTCAAGGCACTAACAAAAGTTGGCTAATTTTGGCAAAGTGATAACATTCTGGAAAATTTCTTATAGGGTTACATGGGCTTGGAATTTCATACCTGAGTATGCATCAAAGTTCACTTCAAACGAGTTTGGAAGAAAGAAATGGAAAATGAAAAAGCCTGAACTACCTTCTGGGTTTCTGAGAACAATGGAGACGGTTTCATACATCTCTCCATACATCCCAAAACACCCATCTCCGCTTGATTTATGTTCCGGGTTGTGTTAAAACTGTGAAGAATGCACAGCAGGGCTCCTTCCCCTGCCAAGAAATACACAGGAAAATAGTCTAAAAACTAACAAATAAACTGTGAGGAAGCATAAGAACAAAGAAGTAAGAAATACCTTGCCTTTTCTCTCTTGTTGAGGCAAGTATCCCAACAGACACAGCTAAGCAGAAATAAACAGGACAGCATATATATTATGTTTGGGTCTGTTCAATGTTCCTTCTCCTTGGTGTCCAATGTTGCTGGCAAGAGTGGCAACAGGTACCATTGGGTTAGAAACCACATGCTGGCCTGTTAAATGGTGAGAAAGGACCTTCTCCACGTCTCTACATCATGACTACCATCGGCACTGCAAACTGCTGGCTCCAAGTGGAGAGGATCTCCAAGAAGATCGCACATAACCTGTGTTTAATGCTCTCTCCACGTGCATTATTCCTTTAAGACTTGATTAGCTGTAAAGACTCATATTCCAATCGTTATTCATGTAAATTGAATTTGTGTCTTTGTATGCCCTATTTGTGATCAGAACTCCCACCCATCTGATGAAGGAACAGCCAGTTCCGAAAACTAGTGGCGTTTGCTACAGATAAACCTGTTGGATTTTAACTTGGTGTTATGAAACTTCTTAAACGGTGAGAAACACAGAGCTAGCAGCTGTGCTAGATCAATGTTGATCTCCTTGCATACCCATGCTTCTCAACCATGACATCATATCTCAGCTTGGGTCCATACTTCCAAGATAGAAAATGGAAAAGAATGCTGACCACTGTTATCGAAGTTGCAGCACATTCTCAGCCTGTGAAAATACTATAAATAATGAGGAGGAAGCTGAAACAGTTTATCAGCTAAATCCCATTCACAGAAACTCTTTTTCCCGGATTCCCTCAATAAAGCAGGATAAACTTAATTTCAAGTTTACAAGAATATGAATGTAATAGACGAAGAGAAAAATGCTCATCTATATGCCAGATAGAGAAGCAAAGAAACAAGAACTTAGGCGTAATAAGAATGCACTTGCTTTCTTTTGTGAGAAATGACGTACATTTGTACTTTTAAAAAGCTAGGAAACAACTAAACAACTTCATGACAAAATTGGAAAAGTTATATAGTGGAAGACAACAGTACCGTTTTGGAGAATGAAGGGTATGGTGAAGATGGCATAAGCTGCATGAATTATGCCAACCCATCAGTGAAATGGTTAACAATTAATGTCATTAATCGGTGAAAAAATGTATTCTATTCGTTTACCGTGAGCAAATGAATGCTTACAGTTAGGCCAAGTCGTTGAGCGGAGAGCAGAGCAGAGAACATTGGTTCAGTGAGGTTATTCACAAATTAGTTCCATCCTCCCACGGGTCTCGCAATGTAACATCTGTGGAGTGGAATGCTGCTAATCTCTTTGTGTGTGCTTATATTCCGGAGGAAGTTAGCAAAAGAGGAGGCAAAAGTGAGAATGGAACCGATGGGCTAGAGAGCTTTTTTATGAATCTTCATTTAAGTCAGGAGGTGAAGGAGGGAAAGATTTGGTGCATGTATCTCCAGCAATGGACATTGCAGAGTCTATTTTGATTCTAAGTGCTGGGCGGATTTGAAACTGGGAGTGTTTCAGATCTGACTTTTAGATCTGTTCTCAGGTGCCCCCATACATACCCTGCTTGAAAAAATATCAGCGATTCCAAATCACACTGCAGAAGTCTGTGGGTGGGGCTTAACATGCCCCAAATCCTGCAGTTCCAATAGGCACTTCCAACTGTGTATGCTCAGAAAAATTGATAGAATGCTGCTTCTCTGCCACATTCCTTTCAGGCCTCTCCCTGGCCTCTACAGACATCCCCCTGCCCCCACAACATTACTGACCCCCTTATCACCCATTCCCCACATTCTGAAACGTCATGGGCCCCCTCCTTCCTCTCCTATTAATCAAAGGCAGAGAGGCAGCAGACTCCCCTCCCACCCACGGATTTGAAGCAGGGTGGCAACGGACCCCCCTCTCCCTCTGCCGATCTCAACCAGAGTGGCATCAGACTTCCCCTTCTCCCCCCACTGATCTCAGGCAGTGGACCCGTCTTCCTCTCCATCTCTCCACCAATCTCAAGCAGAGTGGCAGTGAATCCCCCTTCCCCCCCGCTGATCTCAAGCAGAGTGGCAGCAGACCCATCTTCCCCCAATAATCAATCTTAACAGAGAGCCATCGGAAGCTAGGCACCTAGCTCCTCACCAACTGGAGCGCCCAAATTGGACTTCTATGGAGCATGGCTGTTTTGCGCTGATTCTAGGTGGGTGGACATAATGGTAAAGGGGGACGTGCCGATAAAGCTGGGTACGCACCCCATTAAGTCAATTTAAATGCATTTAAATGACTGTCATGCCCGTTTCAGGTGCAGGCCCAATCGCGGCCATTTTTGGGCCTTGGTGAAGGGTGAGCCAGTGTGGAGATGGGTGCAGATCACATTACTTGCCTCACACATGACTTTACCAAGTATTCACATCCAAAAATGACACAACGTGATGCTAAGATTGGGCTCTACGCATGGGACGAAGCCAAAGTGTGCAGGAGGATCAACTGGAAGCTGAGGAGCAGAGGCCCCGACAGTGGAAATGATTGGTAACACTAAGGATTTATCATCCATCAATCTCCACTCTGCAGACGAATGAGAGGTAGTGGAGGGCAAGACTGCTATTCTCCAGGGATATAATCCACCATATAAAACACATGCTCTGAGAGGATCTGATGTTACTTGGGTTTGAAGGCTTCCAATGACATGCTGAATATTTGATTTAATTTATTATTGTCACATGTATTAACATATAGTGAAAAGTATTATTTCCTGCACGCTATACAGACAAAACATACTGTTCATAGAGAAGGAAACGAGAGAGTGCAGAAGGTAGTGTTACAATACAATAGGATGACTCTAACAAGTGAGTATAATACGATGACTCTAATCAGGGTAGGGATGGGGAAGGTGGCAACTCACTGACTTTAATAACGACTGCCCCGCTGCTGTGCAAGTGAGTATGAGCTGCAGGAAGAAGACTCAGTTTAACACTGGGGGAGGGGGAAGGCATAATTAACAAGGTAAAAGTGAGATTTCCTCCCCTCAGAGACAGGAAGTCCCACCCTCGAGAGCTGTTGACTAATCTGATTGGCTGGCAGTCAGCAATCCTTGTAGCAACAGAGCACAGTCGATGTGGTTGCTGGGACTAGAAGAAAACCCTGAGGAGAAGGTCATGGAAAACTGCATTAATTATCCTTTTAAGGGCAATACAGCTGGCCTGGATGACCAATGAGGACTCAGATAGGGAGTCACCGAGGGGTGCAATCCTCTTAGGCATAGTGGCGTTTTGGAGCAAGCTGCAGCCATAAAAATGTTCTACAGTTCTTATTATTAAATATATTTTGTGTCCATTGGTGAAGTCTTTGAAAGTGTTTCTTTACAATACCAGATTGAAAAGTAAATTTGGGATCTTTGGTCCGCAGGAATCATAAACCATGGCATGGCAGTGACAGGGGTACGAGACCAATGTGGGAAGACAGCTTGCTCTCCGGGGTTGGAAGGAACAACAGGGGCTGGGATGGTGAGGGAAGTGGAGAGGTACCATTTGAAGGGGTTTCCTGATAGGCACAGGGGACCTGTAAAAGAGGTATTGCCTTCTTTTCTCCCAACTTTTGTCGTGCTCAGTGATTCTGCATTGTCATGTGTCTTCAAGGCTGCCTTACCTGAAGATCAGAGGCTGAATGCCCTTGACAGCTGAAGTGTTCTCTGACAGGAAGGGAACACCCCTGCTTGGTGGTTGTTGAGTGGTGTCCATTCATCCGTTGTCACAGTTTCTGCATGGTCTTGTCAATGCACCATGCTTCGGGATATCCTTCCCCGCATACCAGGTAGACAATGTTGGCCGAGTCACAAGAGGATATATGATGTACCTGCTGGATGGTGTTCTCAAGTGAGATGATGACATCCTTGTCAATGATTCGGCACGTTTTGCTGAGGTTGCTGTGGCAGGGTTGTGTGGTGTCGAGGTCACTGTTCTCCTGAAGGCTGGGTAGTTTGCTGTATACAATTGTCAGTTTGATGTTGTGCAGTTGTTTGAAAGCAAGTTTGAAGGCAATTCATTGATTGACAGTTCCGATGTGCCACAGTGAAAAAACACACAGACCTTTTCAGAAGACAAACATGGGACAGAGCGGAATTAGTACCCTTTGTTATCCAGTACTTCCCTGGAGCAGAGAAGCTACAACATCTTCTCCAGAGCCTTCAATATTTATCAACTTGATAAAGACAAACATCTCACCAAGACTATCCTCATATCTCTGCTACTTGCCTTCAAACAACCCCGCAACACAACCATGCCACAGCAACCTTTGCGAGACGTGCCGGATCATTTGTAATTGAGTCTGTGTTTATATATGCCCTGTTTGTGAACTGAATTCTTCACTCACTTGATAAAGGGGCAATGTTCCATAAGCTTGTGCTACCAAATAAACCTGTTGGATTTTAACTTGTGAGACAACTTTTGCCCTGAGTTGGGTTTCCCCCACCCAACATATGATGGGTTTTGATTGACAACTTAAGACCTCAATAAGTTACCCCATAATGTGGAGAAAGCTCAGGAGCGGGTGGGATTGTGGTAGGTTGGCCACCTATTTTATTTTGTGTGCCCCACCTGCCTTAAATACATTGGAGGGGACGGTGAGGTATAAAATTTCCCTCACTGAGGGCGCACAGGAAAATAGGCACAGGAATAAACCATTCAACCACTTGAATCAGTTCTTGCTATTTAACTCGCTCATGGTTGATCTGTATTTTAAAGCTACCTGCCTGATGGATTATGTATTCCTGAATACCCTCAACTAGTAAAAACTCAGTTTTTAAATTTTCACTTGACCTAGCCTCAGTGGCTTTTTGACAGAGCCAGTTCTTGGTGCAAATAAATGATCAGAGCAAAATCTTATAACTGCTTTGTAAATTTTTGTTCAAATATAATATTCTTTTGAATAATGATACTGAAAGCAATCCAAAGAGATCTTCTTGTTTGCATAGTCTCTGAATTTGTCAGCTGTGGGGATATGCACATATATAAGATGTTTCAGTGTCTCTGTTGAGTTGCTGTTCTTAGGTTTGCTCATTAAAAGCAGATGGACAAGATGTATGTTTGGACCTCTAGGGTGCGTGCTCTTTCATCTCACCACCGAAGCAGTGTATCACAAAATGCCTATAATTCAGAAGGAGGCCATTTGACCCACCAAACATTCATTGACAACAATCCTACACAGGCCTATCCTCATAACCCCACCTATTTACCTCTCTAGTCCCCCTGACACTAAGGGGCAATTTAACATGGCCAATCCACGTAACCCATACATCCTGGCACATTAAGGAGCCAATTACCATGGCCAATTAGCCTAACTTGCATATCCTCAGATTGTGGGAGGAAACTGAAGCACCTGGAGGAATCTCAGGCACTGTGAGGCAGTTGTACTAACCACTGTGCCACTGTGAACAACATAAATACAAGCTGATACTGGTTTTTAGGTGTCTACTAAAAAGCTGAAAGGCACTGGTGTTTCCACATTCTCTGTTTATACCCTGCCTTTTAGTTTACTATTTTAATTTCATTTAGAAGTGCTCCAAGTTAATTGTAGCTCAGCAGATTGCAGACAGACTTTTATCTCTTGGATTTTGGGTTCAAATTTAACCCGGATTGAAAGAATCGCAGATTTCTCTGTTGGTCCAATGAAGTCCTTTGCGAAATTTATTTTGAAAGACTTGTCCCAAATACTAATGGATATAGGCCCACAGCACAAAGCCAACTATTTCACTCAAGAAAAAACACAAACATTTGGGCATACGTATTAGTATTTAAGATTTATTATGGGCTGCAATAAAGAGAGCTTTTCTCCTTAATTGTACAATGCTACAATCTAATTGTATAATAAATTAACTGAGAGTACTCGTTCATGGTTGCCTAAAATGGAAAAATCCCCCACTTGTCAGTAAAGTAATCCACATCTGGATAAGTAAAAACATGTTAACACATTAATATATACAACCTTCATGAAAAGCATTTGCCATACATTACATTGCTTATGAAGAAAAGACACTTGTCTCTTTTTTATTCAGTCTTGGAACATAGGCATCGCTGTTTGACCAGCATTTATTGTCCAGCCCTACTTGCCCTGGGAGGGTAGTTGAGAGTCAACCCCATTGCTGTGGAATCTGAATCATATATAGGCCAGACCAGTTAAGGATGGCAGATTTCCTTCCCTAAGGAATATTAGTGAACCAGATGGGTTTTCCTGACAATCGACAATAGTTCTCAATTTCAAATAATTTTTTTATTAATTTCAAATTCCACCATCTGCTACAGCAGGATTCGAACCTGGGTTCCCAGAACATTTTCCTCCCTGCGATATCTCCTCACTGACAGGAAGTACTTTGACATGATGGGATGGATTTTAAAGCATTGTATGGAAATAAAGCTGGCTTTGTAGATCAGCTGTCCCGTCCCACTTCCATTGTACTTGGTGCCCAGGCAATTGGAAAATCTATTCTGATACCTCTCTACACGATTTAACATTTTGTGTAAAGCATTTGGTTAGGAGGCACTTTTGAATTAAACAAATGATTGGTTAAAATTATTTTCCTTTGCAGGTTGCAAGGCAGTATGCAATGATGTACAGTGGATTGAGTTTACGTGAATGTGCAACAAGACATTACTCAGGTAATAATGTAGGAATTGATTGGTGAAAGATGCGTATATTTAATATTAAAATGAGTTTTTTTTGCCTTTCTGTTGGTTTAGAAGTGGGACTGTACGTGGAAGATGTTGGTAATTAACTGTAATGGAATTACATTCAGAAAACAGCTGTCTTATAAGTGTATCTTATACCTTGGAGGTGTTATGTTACATTTCTTCACAAATTAGGGGCAAGAACCTTCCTATACCATGTCTCTACAAATGACACTATATAATGTTACTAAAGACAGCTTCGCAGAGATAATTTATGTACATAAATTGTTATCATAAACAAGTCAAAAAAATTATGTGGTGTCCCTTTTAAATGCTAGATACGACAAGCTAGCTTATACAAATGTTCCTGGGTCACATTTTATCTTTATCTGTTTTATCTTTGAACTTTAATGGAGGTTAAAGCAAATGCTAACCAGCTTTTTCTTTTTAAAGGACATTTTGTAATTTAGGCTTTGGTTAATAAAATACAGTCATATTAAACCTCTGTTCTAAAATGTTATTATTTAGTACATTTTGTGTATGAATGCATCACCAAGATCATGCAGCATCAATCTGACTTTAATAGAAAATCCTACAGTGACAAGTGAAAGAGATAATCTGTCTATTCAGCATTGTGAAAACTGTTCTTTCAGAAAACAGAAGCTGTTGTCATGGTGAAAGCAAAATTAATTATGCTTCATGACTATGACTAACATAAGACAGCTTCATTGCAAAGCCAATTATAATCAGCCCACACATTGTCGCCTTAGTTAATTGTTCACAAACCACTTAATATATTCACAAAGTCTACCCGAACCGAAAATTTAACCCTTCGTTGAATCTAGTACCATGAGAAAAGTCAGTCTGGTTCATTTTCCTAATTAAACTTTGACTATGATGTTTATTTTTTTCTCTAGGTTATCAGATATTGAAGTGGAATTTGTGTAGAAGATGTTATCAAGCTACAAGATGTGAGTGGATAATTAGAAACAATTTTAATTTCGCTATTAAAATATTTTAGCCAATCATAAGTCCATGCCTCTGCTTCTCTGTAGCAAAGAGAAAGAGTATAACTAAGCAAAGAACTTTTCCGATACCATGTTCCTATAAATGACATTATGTAAAGTTACTAAAGACAGCTTTGCAGGGAGATTATAATTTATGTACACAATTTGTTGTTATAAACAATTCAAGAAAATAATTGTTTTATCCTTTCTAAATGCCAGGTACAACAAACTTGATCATAAAAACAACTTTATGTTTTGCAACTACCACACCTTTCACCTTAGTGTTAATTAAATCCTCTATCTAGCTTCAGTGTTTGTTATTATAACTGAGATTCAGAACTGAAAAGGTGTTCAATGGTGTGAAGTAACACATGCAGCTGTCAATCATGCAAAAAACTTCAGCTAAGTTCTTAACAATGGAGACAGTGTTACAAAAAGCAATACAGTAAAGAGCTGCAGAATAAATGTGCAGCTTTTCGAATTACAACATATGCAAATGTTAAGTTTTACAATACAGTCAACTATGAGTCTTGCTACGATTCAGTATTGGTTTGATGCAAAACTCTGGACCAGAACTTACAGGCAAGATAATAATGATCATGCCTTTATTAGTGTATAACTCATCCAGCAGTTGTGGTGAGGGAGAGATATGTCTGAAATGCAAATCAATGCAAGTTGCGAGATGATTTCCATTGCTCTACTGTTTGCCTCACAAAAGTTACAACTTACTGTCAACCTTATTGTGATTTTCAAGAAGTTGTATATTTGTTACAAATTAAACTGATCTCAGGGAATTAAGGCTAGTACTTAATAGCCAGAAGACAATTTTAAAGGGATAATTCATGTTTCTGAAATGCCTTTCTCCCCCACAAAACATATATTATTTATAATCAATCTGCAAGAACATTACAAACATTCCAAAATGGAATCACACAAAAAGCAATAATATTCTGGTTCTTTACATACATTGACTGACCCTCTGAGATGCTTCAATACAATAAAGGAAATGTTTCAGACATTTTGCAATGGTCCTTATGAGTATCGTTATTTTATTTAAGAGAACCTTATTTTAAAGGTTCTCTACATAGAACAAGTTGCACTCTGAGGTGCTTCAGTACAACTGCATATTCATTGTAAGCATTCAGTGAGTAATTCAGCCCAAGTGTGCAATGCTGCGCAACCAACCAAAACTCCTGGTGGTACAATTAAAGTTCACAGAGGGTCAACTTTGTTGTGACAACATGCATTTTTTCATGCATGTTGTAGTCTGAAACCACAGAGAGTGATGGTAAAGGGACCCAACATTCTTTCCATTACTGGCTGACCAGAAATCTCCCCCACTATTACCCCACCTGCCATTGCCACATATTGGAATGATTTTGTTTGATCTCATTCAGAACCTTGGCCATAAATAGTGCGGGACTTAAATCCAGAGTTTCTGGATTCACTAACCATTGCACCACAAAACTTGCACGAGTGAGTCCTACAGGTAGTAAGGTTTTATATTAGCAATTTTTCTTAAATTTTTTCTTTTTGTCTGAGTTTTTCTTCAATCTTTCTTTCCCTCTCTTTATTGGCAGAAGATGAAAAGTAACATTTCACAGGAATTAATTCCTGAGTCACTGTTGTTCATAATTTACATAAATGATTTGGACTCAGGAATCAGGAGTAAAAAAATATTTGCAACTAATGCTAAATTGGGAGGGTAAATTTAATACCAATGAGGATTGCAACAAAATACAAGAAGGTGTGAACAAATATATAGAATGAGTGGGTAAATAACAAATGAATTTTAATACAAGTTATTAAGTCTTTTATAGCTAGCTGGTGAAAAAGGAGGTGGGAGTCAATCTTTACCATTTATTCTTAAAGTGAAACATTAAACATGTATAGCTCCAACTCTACAACCCACTCCAATGTCAATATATGTCTTCTTCTACTCCTTTGACAAATGATAAACAAATAAATGAATGGTCAATCCCCTTTTACAGGGGCATTTCTGTCATTGCAACAAAAGCAAAACATTTTAAAAGAAATGTATCAAATTAAAATATCATTCCAATGATACACTCAGCAATATTCCCTTTATACTTTGAGCAAAACAATGTTACCCCTGAAATTGGTACTATCAGGTTTTTGTAATGAACAAATAAACATATCAAAGAAAACTTATCAAAAATAAATTATAATGATGATGATGCACCCAGCCCTTGCAGTGTCCACAAGTCATGGAAAGAATGTGTTATCTTGTACTCCAATAAAATAGTCTAATTAACAAATTCACTAATAAAATAAATTGACAACCCCTTAATTGGACACTGTAACAAAGGCCTTTAAAGAAGCTTATATAATTAAAATGCTGTTTCCAGGGCTGATGAAATATCCCAATCCCTGCAGTATCCAGCGGTCATAGAAGACCTCAAACATATAAGTGGATGTTGCATGCTCCCTTTCCAGGGACACACTGGCTGGCAAAACAGCAGGAATGTGGGGCTGAAGTGCAAGCAGAATTTGAATAACCGAAAAGAGCCACAATATCACACAGTTGAGGCCGCAGGAAATTTAGGCAGTGTGGGTGTCTGTGAACCAGCCTTAGGTTGCATGGGACTGCTGCATGCATTGCCTTCCATATAAATCTGTGTCTCCTTATATTCGTATAAGTAATTATCTAATAGGGTACCCCACCTGTATTTATTTAAATTATACAATGAACAAAGGTAAAAATGAGTTAGTACTTTATTGGGGGGAGGAATAGACGGTTGCATACTCCTGGGAAAATAAGTGCCCAAATAAGATAAAAGAAATCCAAGAACAGATACACAAATCATTTAAAGTAAGAATACAGATTAACAAAGCTATTAAACAAACAAAAAAATAGTGGAGTTTATTTCTAAAGGGATGGAAATCAAACTCAGATATTACAGTAAACTTATATAGAACCCTGGTTACGCCATACTTATGAAGTAGCGATGTCGATGTTGGACTTGGATAAACATATTAAGAAGTCTCACAACACCAGGTTAAAGTCCAACAAGTTTATTTGATAGTAATCCCACAAGCTTTCGGAAACGGTGTTCCTTCGTCAGGTGTGTGGAAGTTTCTGATCAGAGAAGGGTATATAAAGTCACACATAGTTTACAGAATACTGATTAGAATGCAAGTCTTTACAGCTAACCTGCTATTCAAGTTTTAAAGATGCAGGCAATGTGAGTGGAGATAGCATTAGCACAGGTTAAAGAGATGTGCATTGTCTCCAGACAGGACAGTAAGTGAGATTCTACAAGCCCAGGCAAGTCATGGGGGTTAGATAGTGTGACATGAACCCAAGATCCCGGTTGTCCTCATGTGTGTGGAACTTGGCTATCAGTCCCTGCTCAGTACCAATAGAAACCATCCACCATTGTTGATAACCTTTCATACTCCTGCAGATCCATCAAACATTTTGATATCAGTGACATGACCTTACTGTTTCAAATGTTTCTTCATAACTGCTAACTCTTTATGCTTGATAACATTCTTGTGAATTTATGTTACAGTATTTACTGTTACCTTTATATATTTTGTGCAGTTCAGTGCCCCAACATTGTATAATCAGACTTTTAAGAAGTTTAACTTTTCCTTTTGCTTTTGAAGTCCCTGTTTCCAGGCACAAGACCAATGAGTTTATAACCATTCTCTATTAGTACTTGCCATCTTTAATTACCTATCTATTTTCACACTAAGGGCTGTTTGGCCATTTACTTTGGTTAAACTTTTCTATTATGTGCATATTTTCTTTGTCCATTTCTAGTTCCAAAATATATCACTTCATACTTTTACATGTTGAACAGCAACTGCTACTTAACTGTCCATCTTGCTCATCTGTCTCTTGCAATGGTTGGGGGAAGGAGGGGGAAGGATCTTGTGATACCCTCAGCCAGAAGCCCTGGGGAGTTATGAGACTTTTTACTGTGTTTGAGTTCCATTCCAGGACTTGTCGACCACAGGAGGAATGGTCAAGACGCAATTGAAACGAGTTAAGAATCAGCCTGTTAATCCTTTCAACATTTCTCGACTGTTCCTCAATGGTGTAAACATGTGCAAGGATTCAAAACAACTACCCCTTCCACTCATTCACAATGTGTATCATGATTTAATTTATTAAATCATATCTCCATCCCCAAACAGTTAAATTCAATATTGTGCCCTCACCCCCTAAGTTCTGATTCGTTATATATGCTGTATAGTAAGTTATGTTAATGCTGAACTCTAGAGAACATTATACACTACATCTCTTTAATCTTCTTTAATCCTTACTCTTTGCCTTCTGCCCTCCAGCCATTTCATTTAAGTGGACACGTTCCCCTAAATTCCTTGGCTCATCATGTTTAACAATAAATACTTCTTACTGACAACGTATCAAGTGCTTAATCTGTATAAACCAAAATCTACTGCATTTCTTTTCATTCTTCAGACTGTTCTTTAAGATTGCCAAACATGATTTGATTGCCAAACACAATTTTATAAAGCAACACTGATTTGTTCCAGTTAACTCATTTTTTTTCCAAGTGCTTAGTAATTTCATTTCATAAGGTAGACTGAAATAAGACTAATTAGCCTATAATTTCCTAGTTATATTTTCTACCCTGCTGTCCTTTTCAAACTTTTCCTTTCCAAAAGAATTTGGGAGATTTATGGTTGGAGACTCTACTATCTCTGCCTTAATGACCCTCAGATGCAAACTATTAACTCCCTGCTATTTGACAGCCTGTGCAGGAGGCTTATTTGGTCATTTGTGTCTTGAGTCAGCTCTTTGTTAGAATAACAATAAGTGGTTGCTTAAGCCCTGAATGTTCTTAGCTTCAAATATTTATCTTAAATTTGAGAAACTTCTTTAATACCATTGCTTTCTCAGTTAACCTCTGTTTATTGCTTTGCATCATCCCGGATTTTTTTTTACCATTTTGCTGCAGATGAGATTTTGAAAATGTGTTGTGTTAAAGTTTGCTTCAAATCATGATGTTTCTACACAATTTATGAAGAAAGCCACTTAAGTAATAAGTGGCCAACATACTAACGAGTTAAGCTTTGATCTTGTTTCATCTGCAGATGTCAGATAATAAAAATTCATGAGCTGGTCTCACCAGTCGATGAACATTGCACATTAGTTGTTTCAGGAAGTATGTAATTCCTTTTAGCCTTGAAAAGACATAAAAGGAGAGAGGAAATTAGAGATGGAGGTAGTCAATAAGGAATTACAATGCACAGTGCTGCAAGGACAATCAGGACATGCTTTTAACAGAAAGCTTGGAGCCCTGAGGTAAAGCTTCGGCCAAGCCTGGCATTGGAAAGTAGGAGAGAATTTATGAGTTATTAAAGCAGTCAGATACAACTTCAGTGGAGGTGCAAATAATTAGTTGAATTTTACAGGATACAGATGATTTTATCAGCAGTAGGGATGGTGTGGAATGGATTGCCCATCTCACCCACCCATGGTCCAATTCAGGCCTTATGTTGGCAATCAATGCCCAATATAAGAGTCTCATGCTACTGCTGCCTTGATTTAGTGGCTGGCTGAAGAGACTGACACTGAGCCCATAGGCTATGGCAAATTAAGTGAGTGGATGCTTCTTGTTGAGTCCCAGGTCTCAATTGGAGACCCTTTCCCACACTTTGGCCTCCATCTTCACACCTGCAACCAGTCCAGCATGCTCCCCCATCCCACCTTGTCGGGGCCTATCAGCTTTTGGGTTTCTGTATCTACCTGAAAACCTAAGTCATCACTGGATGCCATCTCCTTGGCCTCCCTGCTATACCAGCAGTGCAGTAATAAGTCTCACAACACCAGGTTAAAGTCCAACAAGTTTATTTGGCAGCACTAGCTTTATGTTCATTATGAAGGAGCCTGAGACTCCGAAAGCTAGTGCTGCCAAATAAACCTGTTAGACTTTAACCTGATGTTTTGAGACTTATTACTATGCTTGCCCCATTCCAATGCTGGCATCTCCATATCATGGGTTCCAGCAATGGCCACCACTCCCGCTGGCTCTGTTAGCATGCAGAGCGGCTGTCATTACTAAGGTGTGATATATCCAGAAAGGATGCTTTCTTTAAAATTAAGTGCCATAGCGGACATGCCAAATTTCCTTAACCTCTTGAGAAAGTAAATTGTGGAGAGGATGCCAGCAATGATTGTGGAGGGGGAAAGGTTTGTGCTTCATGCAAGTTTTCTTCTCAAAACTGACGCTTTGCCACGTTCTGATATTTGCTCGTCCTTTGAATATTTCTTAGCTTCACCTTGAATGATTTACAATATTTTCTTTTGATTTCTCTCCCATGTAAAATACAATTTGTGCCACATACTTTAGTTTTGGAGACTGGGAAATACCCATATATCTGCTACAATTTGTTTGGAGTTAATTAATCTCTAGATTGTCCTGCGGTGACTCAGCCTTTGATTTGCCCTCCTTGCATTTATGACACTCCCAACATATTGCATTATAAATCCTATTCTTGTTGCAGTGTGGTTCAGCACAGCAGTGCAATAACCCAATCGAGCAGCTTTCAGTCTTGACTGTGTGGGTGATAATGGGACAGCACAGCTTGCCCAGGCCAATCGAATGGAAAATGGATGGTTCTCTCATGAGCAGACGGGCCACTTTGCCAGATTGCTGTCCAGGACTGTAGTAAAAAATGTATCCCAATGTATTCATGTGCTTCCGCTTCTGATTTCTTAAAACCCTTCAAAGAACTTGAGAAATACAGCCACAACTAATACTGTGAACCATGTCTTTATTGAGGAGAGGATTCAGTGGATTCTTTTACCCAAAGTATGAAACCAGGCATTAAATGAGTGCTGCACTAATAAGGCATACGTGAATATCTGGACTTGGTTTACAATTGTGGTGCAAATTGCTGATTATTTTACTGCAGGGGCAGAATCAAAACCTTGTAAATTTAACTCTCAAGTTTGACTAGATGCAAATTTTGTCGAGCAATATATGTGGGTTCCTCACATCCGATTTCATTGAAGATACAGAGTGCACTAACTGGCACACAGTGGCATTGCAGGATGGCTCAAGGACAGAGGGAGATGGGTTTGAGTTCTAAGATATGGCGCTGGTGGTATTGGTAGAAGTAGTCCAAGAAGGAAGGGCCCTATTTTACCATTTTGATTCTAAGTGCTAGGTGGACTTAAAACTGCAAGCGGTTCAGATCTGAATTTTAGACCCATTCTCACGCAACCCCATACACGCTGCCTGCAAAAATATTAGCAATTCTGAATCGAAGAAGCTTGTAGGCAGGGTTTAACCTGTCCGAAACCTTGCAGCTCCGATCGGTGCCTTCAACTGCGTATCTGCAGACTAAAATGATAGACTGCTGCTCCCCTGCCACATCCTTCCGGGGCCAGATAATGCCTTCCCCTTGTCCTCACAGACATTGCCCCATCCCCCCACAAACATAACTGATCCCTTACCCCCCCCCCCCCAACATCCTGCCACCCAGACCGAACGCGGACTCCTCCCCCACTTCCTTCCCTTCGATCTCAGGCACAGTGACGGCAGACCCCCCTTTCCCTCCACTGATCACAGGCAGAATTGCCGAGGATCCCCTCTCCCCAATTCTATTCATTTCAAGCAGAGAGCCGTTGGATGCTCGGCATTTACCTCCTCACTAATTAAAGTGCACAAATCAGACTGTTATGGAACATGTCGGTCCAGTGCCCATTCTAGATGGACAAATGTGGTGGTGAGGGGGAAAGTGCTGGTAAAGTTGGGTATGCAGCCTACTAAGTCAGTTTAAGTGCACACAGATGCATTTAAAAAGCCATTGCACCCGTTTCAGGTGCAGTTCTGATTGCATCCATTTTCAGGCTTTGGGAAAGGGGGAACTGACACGGAGGCGGGCGCGGATCACGCTACTCACCTCACGCCCGACTTTATTGAGTTTTTGCGTCTGAAAATGGGCACAACTTGATGGTAAAATTGGGCCCTCTATATCTCCGCAGCACGGAAAGTTGTCATCTCACGTTCCTGCCTCTCTTGCAGCATCTGCTTTTCTTACTGGTCTTCCTCCCATTCCTCATCTGGACCAAGGGTCCCTTAGCAAGATGTGCATGACTGAATATTTCCTTTCTCCTGGTGGGCCCCCAGAAAGTACTCAGTGTGATGGACTAACAATGTACTTACTCTTTTGGTGATAACTTCAGAACTTTTGGAATAAATACTGCTAGAATATTGAAGATGTTTTGACGAAACATCCTATAAAATCTCCAGATGTGTTTCAGAGGCTCAGATCACAGCTCATTCACTGTCGAGCATGAAATATTGAGTGTCTCTTTAAATATATCCGGAAATGAATATCAATACCCTGTTTACCCACAATCAGCTGGTCAATGTTAAGAGATTGTGCGAGTTGAATGCTCGCCACCAAAGTGTCATGGAGTCTCTTTATTGAATAGCAGCAAATATTTAATTGGCAATATGTTACCTATTGAGGTTTCTAGCAGCCATTCCTAGCTTTAATCCCTTTAATAAGATGCTTCTCGGCATTTTGGCTAAGATCAAGCATTAATTCAAGCCCAAAAAGGTTGTAATGCCTTATCTTGTCAGCTTGAATCTTGTTTATTTCTCTTTTGGGGACTTTGAATTGGATTCAATTGGATTTTTAATTTATTTTTTGAAGCTAACAAGGAATGGATTTGGGTTTGTCTGCTCCACTCTGAGTATTGGCTTTATAACTTCAAAGATGGAGTAAAAATTAAAAGAAAACAAGATAGTATCTTGCACTGAACTCTACTTGCAGCTCAAGATTTCACTTGCGACATTTTGGAGACTCTTGTGCATCTGAAGTATTTGATCCTTTAATCTCTGTGTGAATCACTTCCTGTAGTTTCTTAGTGGACTAGCTGCAATGTGACATGAGTCTACAGAAGAACACTGAAAAAAATACTCTCCTTTGGCTGACTCTATCATGAGATCCACGTAGATCTGAATCTCTATCTCACTATCTCACTGTGACATTGATTTCATCTTATTACTCACAGTCAAATCATATTTCCTTAAAACTTGAGTTTGTTCTGCACTGTTGTGTCAGTCAAACCTTAGTTTTAAGAGAGAGATTTTAATCCTAGCTGCTTGACAGAAATCTGGAGGGTTAAATCTTTAAAATACTTAGGTACTGCAAGAATGCAGCCTCGATCCCATCAATTCCAAATCAAAGGAATAGTTTCTGGCAGTTAAACCACTCATCCAAAGCCAGAAAGCTCATTTGTATCAGCGAGGTGATGGCTTAGAACATAGAACATAGAAAAACTACAGCACAAACAGGCCCTTTGGCCCACAACTTGCGCTGATCATATCCCTCCCTGCTAGGCCTACCTATAACCCTCAATCCTATTAAGTCCCATGTACTCATCTAGAAGTATCTTAAAAGACCCTATTGAATTTGCCTCCACCACCACCAACGGCAGCCGATTCCACTCACTCACCATCCTCTGAGTGAAAAACATACCACTGGCATCTCCTCTGTACTTACTCCCCAGCACCTTAAACCTCTGTCCTCTCATAGCAACCATTTTAGTCCTGGGAAATAGCCTCTGAGAATCCATCCGATCAATACCTCTCAATATCTTATAAACCTCTCAATATCTTATAAACCTCAGGCCACCTCTCATCTTTCGTCTCTCCAGGGAGAAAAGACCGAGCTCCCTCAACCTATCCTCATAAGTCTTGCCACCCAATCCAGGCAACATTCTTGTAAATCTCCTCTGCACCCTTTCAATAGCTCCCATATCTCTCCTGTAATGAGGTGACCAGAACTGAGCACAGTACTCCAAGTGGGATCTGACTAGGGTCTTATAAAGCTGCCGACTCCTAAACTCAATCCCTCAGTTGATGGAGGCCAGAACACTTTATGCCTTCTTGACCACATCCTCTACCTGTGAGGCCAATTTAAGAGTCCTATGGACCCAGACTCCAAGGTCCTTCTGATCCTCTACACTGCTAAGAGTCTTATCCTTGATATTGTACTCCTTCATTAATTGACCTGCCAAAATGGGCAAGTACACACTTATTCAGATTGAAATCCATCTGCCACTTCTCCACCCAGTCTTGCATCCTATCTATGTCACGCTGCAACTTCTGACATCCCTCCAGACCATCCACAACACCACCAACCTTTGTGTCATCAGCAAACTTACCAACCCATCCCTCCACTTCCTCATCCAGGTCATTTATGAAAATTACAAAGAGCAAGGGTCCCAGAACAGATCCCTGGGGCACTCCACTAGTGACCATCACTACACTATTACTCCAGAAACTTCAGCTAATGTTTTGGAACTCAGGCTCGAATCCCACGCTGGTGGAACTTGAATTCAATAAAAAATATCTGGAACTAAGAATTTACTGATGACCATGAAAGTATTGTTGGTTTTGGAAAAAACAAATCTGGTTCATTAATGTCCTTTAGGGATGGAAATTTGTCGTCCTTACCTGGTGTGGCCTTAATATGACTCCAGATCCACAGCAATGTAGTTGACTCTCAACTGCCCTCCAAGGACAACTAGGAATGGGCAATAAATGCTGGCTAGACAGTGATGTCCATGCCCCACAAATGAATAAAGATATTGATTGGACTCTGGCAACATTATTAGGCTACAATAGTGACTTTATAATAAAGGTTTTTTGGGAAAATGGTGTCTGCAAGTGAAGGCTAATATGGGGAGAATCAAGAACGTGGAGAGGTCTTCCAAGTAATTTTTCTCTATTTATTTTGCAGTGTCAGGAGGAATTGGGGTCCTGCCCTAGCTTGTAAGGTTCAATTTTTCTGCGTTTGATTAGACAATTGTTTACAATTGCAGCTCAGTTTGATTAATTAGGCATGGGTATGGTTCAGGAAATAAACAAACAAACTGAAGCAAAGAGTGAACATTTTAGTGCACTGGGAATAAAATCTAATACACGTAGAAACCAGTGTTCTCTCTATATATCCAAGATATGAAACAACTTGACCCATGGGGAATTTTTATGCCTCCCCTATTCCAGAGTCCTCTCCTCAACCCTCAGAGCTATCTTCCCCATATATCTCTGAGCTCTGGCATTTTTGGGGGGCCCAGAAACCACTATAAATGGGAAGCAGATTGTGGCAGGCTAAAGAATCTCACAAGTTAAAATCACCATGGCATTACTGCTGCCAGTGAATGGGAAACTAAATTAAAACAGTAGTTTCATACCAGGAAACTGTTGGCTATAAAACAGATGGTTTCATCTAATACAGAATATCTAATACAGGAGTTGGGATGTTTTGTTGAAGTTGTACAAGACATTAGTAAGGCCACACTTGGAATACTGTGTGCAATTCTGGTCACCCTATTATAGAAAGGATATTATTAAACTAGAAAGAGTGCGGAGAAGATTTACTAAGATGCTCCTGAGACTCGATGGTTTCAGTTATAAGGAGAGGCTGAATAGACTGGGTCTTTTTTCTCTGGAGTGTAGGAAGCTGAGGAGTGACCTTATAGAGGTCTATAAAATAATGAGGGGCATAGCTAAGGTAGATGGTCAACATCTTTTCCCAAAAGTATAGGAATCTAAAACTGGAGGACCTAGGTTTACAGAGAGAGGGGAGAGGTACACAAGGGTGCAGAGGGGCAATCTTTTCTCACAAATGATTGTGAGTGTCTGGAACGAGCTGCCAGAGGCAATAGTAGGGGCGGACACCATTTTGTCTTATAAAAAACATTTAGGCAGTTACATGCGTAAGATTGGCATATAGAGATATGGGCCAAATGGGCAATTGGGATTACTTAATGGTAAAAACTGGGCTGCATGGAGAAGTTGGATTGAAGAGACTTTTTCTGTGCTGTAAACTCAATATTATTCTGTAACAACTTGCAAAGATAAAGCCAATCATTTGCAGAGTGGCGGTCTCTGAGCAGTGACATCTTTTGGAACTTTAGTACCATTGCCCGCAGATCAGTGATAGTGAAGCCCTGAACACATGTGCCTAGAGACCCTTTAAATAATCATAGACACCATATGCAACATCAACTAATCCTTAATGCATTGAAACTTTAAGCAGCAGTGTTGCTCACCAGAATAAATGTCATTATTGCTTTTCGCAGCAGCAGGGCAATGTAATTCTTCCATACCATGGGATTCCTCAAAAGTCTAAGATGTCACAGTCCATGTAGAAATCAGATCCAACACACAGGCTGTGGTGATATTCCTAAACACTAAGCATTTTCATTTAATATTGGTGCCGGTAGTCAGTGACCAATGTAACCTGTGAAAAGATGCTCTACTTTATGTTGACTGCAATTAATTCAGAACTGTGGAGTTCCTCAAAATCTTTAATTTTTGTTTAAAGGCAGCCCCAAGAAAACATTGATGGAAATAAAACTCTTCCCTGTATAATGGCTCATTTGTGGCTAGAGATATAGAGAGTTACACAATTACCATTAATGATCTAATAGAAGACTGAATTGTGACAGCAGATGGTTAGGCCAGAGGGTAACTTTTGATGTGACTTGTTATGAATTTTATGATAATCGAGATGGAGGACACTCGTGCAAGGAAATAGAATACATGCCTTTTTGAACAACACTGCCCTAGACAAGAAATTCTACATTTGCTTCTCCTCTGGCTCAGAAACAACACAGCATCATCTTTAAAAAGGATCTTTTTTATCTCCCTGAGGATGATTTCTAGTTAGTGCCAACTAATTTCTAGTTAGTTTGCTTTGACCTCATGCTGAGTAGGATCTGCATTGGTACAGCACAAGCTCATATGACTGCCAGGGACAGACAGATTGCATTGTATCAAATCCCAGAGATTAAAGGGTAACATTGAGTGTTCACCTCTATTTTTCCTCTGAGTGTAACCAGTCAAGTCTTATGCTTTGCCTTGGTTCTTAGCTATAGGTTTGTGTTGATTTAATGTTAAAGTATGTTTATATGAATAGTACCTTGTTTGCAGAATCACACGTGGTACATTCTGTAATGAAAGTACATTATTTGCTAGCAATGTGGTGTTTAAGGGTAACACTTTCTGTTCTCACTTTAAAATATGTCCAGCCTTTAATGTGTAATACATTCTGATGGGAGTATCATGGGAAATCTGGGACATACATCCATGAATTCCTGCCCATTCAAATTAAAGATTGAAAAGCATGGGCTGCAAACCTGTGCTTTGCCTATAGGCGTTTATCCCACTGTGTGCACTGCAATGTTGAAGTCCATCTTTCATCCAAATTCATAAAATCATAGAATCACTACAGTGCAGAAAGAGACCATTCGATCCATTGAGTCTGCATTGGCCACAATCCCATCCAGGCTCTATTCCCATAACCCTACCTATTAACCCTGCTAATCCCACTGACACTATGGTCAATTTAGCATGGCCAGTCAACCTAACCTGAACATCTTTAGACTGTGTGAGGTAACTGGAGCACCCAGAGAAATCCACGCAGACATGAGGAGAATATACAAACTCTACACAGACAATGACCCAAGGCCAGGATTGAACTCATGTCCCTGGCACTATGAGGCACTGCTAACCACTGTGTCACTGTGCCACCCATAATTAAGAGGCAAGGGATTATGTAGCAAGTTTATGTTTAAGATTAAGTTCTCCCCTGCTTTGGTCACAGCTAGCCTGTAGTATTTTGAGCATTGAAACTCACCTGAATCCTGAATTTCTCCCTATAATCCCTGTACGTACAACAGCTTCATTGAGTAGATTGAGGCTGTACTTGTTGGAGTTTAGAAGGGTGAGGGGAGATCTTATAGAGACATATAAGATAATGAAGGGGCTAGACAGAGTAGAAGTAGAGATTATTTCCACCTAGAAAGGAAACAAGAGCTAGAGGGCACAGCCTTAAAATAAGGGGGAGTCAGTTTAGAACAGAGTTGAGGAGGAACTTCTTCTCTCAGAGGGTAGTGAATCTTTGGAATTCTCTGCCCATTGAAGTGGTGGAGGCTATCTCGTTAAATATGTTTAAGTCAAAGATAGATAGATTTCTGATCAATAAGGGAATTAAGGATTATGGGAGCAGGCGGGTAAGTGGAACTGAACCACTATCAGATCAGCCACGATCTTATTGAATGGCGGGGCAGGATCAAGGAGTTAGATGGCCTACTCCTGTTCCTATTTCTTATGTTCTTCCATATGGGTAAATTATACTTCTCTCAGGGAACAACAGAAGAACATAGAACATAGAACATTACAGCACAGAACAGGCCCTTCGGCCTTCGATGTTGCACCGACCAATATAAAAAGCAATACCCTCCAAACTAAACCATTCCCTTCTCTTCCATATACTTATCAACTAACCTCTTAAACGCCACCAAACTTGGCGCATCTACAACTGCTGCAGGCAGGGCATTCCACTCCCGAACCCACCCTTTGGGTAAAGAACCTGCCTCTGATATCCGTCCTATAACTATCACCCCTTAATTTAAAGCTGTGTCCCCTCGTGCTAGCTTTCTCCATCCTAGGAAAAAGGCTATCACTGTCACCCTATCTAAACCTCTAATCATCTTATATGTTTCGATAAGGTCCCTCTTAGCCGCCTCCTTTCTAACGAAAACAACCTCAAATCCCTCAGCCTCTCTTCATAAGACCTGCCCTCCATACCAGGCAACATCCTGGTAAACGTCCTCTGTACCCTCTCCAATGCCTCCACATCTTTCTTATAATGCGGGGACCAGAACTGTACACAATACTCCAAGTCCGGCCGCACTAGAGTTTTGTACAGTTGCAACATGACGTTGCGGCTCCGAAATTCAATCCCCCTACCAATAAAAGCTAAGACTCCATATGCCTTCTTAACAACCTTATCGACATGACTGCCTACTTTCAGGGATCTATGCACATATACACCAAGATCCCTCTGTTCATCAACACTATTAAGAATCTTACCATTAGCCCTATACTCTACACATTTATTATTCCTGCCAAAGTGCATTACCTCACACTTTTCCACAATAAACTCCATTTGCCACCTCTCGGCCCAGCTCTGCAACTTGTCCAAGTCACTCTGCAAACTATAACACCCCTCTTCACTATCTACCACTCCACCGACTTAGTGTCATCTGCAAATTTACTAATCCATCCTTCAATACCCTCATCCAGATCATTTATAAAAATTACAAACAGCAGGGGCCCCAAAACAGACCCCTGAGGTATACCACTTGTCACCGAACTCCACGATGAATATCTCCCATCAACCACCACCCTCTGTCTTCTATCTGTTAGCCAATTCCTAACCCAATTAGCTAAATCACCCTCTATCCCATACATCTGCATTATCTGCAGAAGTCTTCCATGGGCCACCTTATCAAACGCCTTACTAAAGTCCATATATACCACATCAACCGCCTTACCCCCATCCACATCTTTGGTCACTTTTTCAAAAAACTCAATGAGGTTAGTAAGGCACAACCTACCCTTCACAAAACCATGCTGACTATCCCCAATCAATTCATTTCTCTCTAAATAACTATAAATCCTATCCCTAATAATTCTATCCAATACTTTGCCCACAACAGAAGTAAGACTCACTGGCCTATAATTCCCTGGAAGGTCTCTCTTCCCCTTCTTAAACAATGGGACCACATTCGCTATCCTCCAGTCCTCCGAACCACACCCGTAACCAACGAGGACCTGAAGATCAGAGCCAGAGGCTCTGCAATCTCCTCTCTTGCCTCCCAGAGAATCCTAGGGTAAATCACGTCCGGCCCAGGGGACTTATCCAACTTCAAACCCTCGAGAATATCTAGCACATCCTCCCTATCTACTTCGATACCTTCCAGTTTGCTACCCTGTACCTCAGTGTTCTCCATAACTACCTTTACATCACCCTGCGTGAATACCGAAGAGAAATATTTATTCAGTACCTCTCCAATCTCTTCAGGCTCCACGCACAACTTCCCACTGCTGTCTATGACTGGCCCTAATCTTGCCCTAACCAATCTTCTATTCTTAACATATCTAAAGAAAGCTTTAGGATTCTCATTAATCCTATCAGCCAAAGTCTTCTCGTGTCCCCTCTTAGCTCTCCTCAACTCACTCTTTAGCTCCCTCCTGGCTAATCTATAGCTATCCATTGCACTAACTGAGCCTTCAAGCCTCATCCTGACATAAGCCTCCTTTTTCCTTTTAACCAGCAAATCAACTTTTTCGTACACCAAGGTTCTCTTACTCGACCATTTCCTCCTTGCCTGACTGGGACATACTGATCAAGGACTCGCAGTAGCTGCTCCTTGAATAAGCTCCACATTCCAGATGTTCCCAGTCCCTGTAGTTTCCTAGTCCAACCTGTGCACCCTAATTCCCTCCTTATGGCCTCATAATTACCCTTCCCCCAGCTATAACTACTGCCCCCAACTTCATGCCTATCCCTATCCATCACTAAGGTGAACGTAACCGAATTGTGGTCACTATCACCAAAATGTTCACTAACTTCCAAGCCTAACAACTGGTCTGGCTCATTGCCCAGCACCAAATCCAATGTAGCCTCACCTCTAGTTGGCCTATCTACATACTGAGTCAAAAAAACCTTCCTGCACACTTTGTACGAAAACTGACCCCTCCAACGAGCTAGAGCTATAGCTATTCCAATCAATATTAGTAAAGTTAAAGTCCCCCATAACAATTACCCTATTACTTTCACTCCTGACCAGAATTGACTTTGCAATCCTTTCCTCAACCTCTCTAGAACTTTTAGGAGGTCTATAAAAGGCTCCCAACAGGGTGACCTCTCCTCTCCTGTTTCTAATCTCAGCCCATACTACCTCAACAGACAAGTCCTCATCAAACTTCTTTTCTGTCACTGTGATACAGTCTTTGACTAATAATGCCACTCCTCCCCCCCTTCTACCTCCTTCTCTACTCCGACTAAAGCATTTGACCCCCGGAACCTGCAACATCCATTCTTGTCCCTGCTCTACCCAAGTCTCTGAAATGGCCACAACATCGAAGTTCCAGGTACTGGTCCAAGCTGCAAGTTCCTCCCCCTTATTGCGAATACTCCTTGCATTAAAGTATATGATTTCAAACCATGCCCTACCCCACCCGTACGCTGCTGTGTTTTACAGCTTTCCTCTATGACCCCCTTACTCTCATCCCTCTTAGCACCCCAACTACTTAGGATCCCACCCCCCCCTCCCCTCCCCAAAGAAGAGATCATTGAATTACACCAGGTCTATAACACAGAAACAGACCATTTTACCCAACTGGTATATGTTGACATTTAGCTACCCAACTTATATTATCTATCAAAATATTCCTCTATACCTTTCTTCTTGAAGTGTTTATCCAGCTTCCCCTTTAAGCATCAATGCTATTTGCCACAATTATTCTTTGTAGTAGCACATTTCATATTCGTGTTACTATTTGGCTTAAGAAGCTTTTCCTAAATTCCCTATTGAATGTTTCACCCATATATGAAAGCTTTTTCTCTATGTTCAAACTATCAAACACTTTCATGGTTTTAAAGATCTCTATCAGCTCATTTATCAACCTTTTTTCCTGGAGTAAAGTGGCCTAACGTGCTCAGCTTTTCCTGATAAGTATAACATTATAAAATCTCTACAGTGCAGAAGGAGGATATTTGGTCGATTGAGTCTGTACTGATCCTCTGACAGAGCGTTCGACTCAGATTTTTTCTCTGTAACCCCATATATTTATCGCACTAATTTCCCTAACCCATATAACCTGAAATTCTAAGGGGCAATTTAGCATGTCCAATCCATGTAACCTGCACATCTTTGAACTGTGGGAGGAAATTGGAGCACCCAGAGGAAGCCCACACAGACATGGGGTGAATGTGGAAACTCCACACAGTCACCGAAGGCCAGAATTTAACCCATGTTCCTGGCACTGTGAGATAACCACTGTGCCACAGTGCCACCCTCTTATATATTCTCTCAGTTCTGGTATTATCTTTGTAAATTTTGTTGCCTTTGTATCCTTTTTGTAACATGGAGATCAGGATTGTGCACAATATTCTTCAGTCTTAGCCAACTTAAGATACAATGCAAGTTCGAAAACCTTGCAGCTTTTCATTTCTGTCCTTCTAGAATTGAGCCTCACTGCTCATAGTTTTCTTACTTTATGATCATATTAATGTGTTTTCAGTACTTTTGTGAAGTATATATTTGAAACCTTTGCCCAGTACACTATTTAGACTCCTATTTTCCAAGCAGTAAGTGACCTTTTTATTCATCCAGCCAAAATGTACCATCTTATACTTACCAATATTGGATTATCATCAATCCATGGAAATTTAAGATTGGTTTGGATGAAGATAGTTGTTTAAAAGTTGGATCTTCTCCTCTCAGGATACTAATGTTATCATATTCTGATAAGAGCTTTCTAAATAGATGCATCTGTAAATGTATTTCAAATTCTCTCTAACAATGGTGCTAAACCAAAGTGCTGTAGGATTCATTACTCAGGTGCTTGTGATTTTCAAGCTTGCTTACGATATCAACAGTGCAAAGTTGGTGCTGTAAATGAACTCTAGTACAAGCCCATGTTTGAAGTGCAACATCTGGCAGTGATGTGATTTTGAGTCAATATCCACATGAGGCTTTGAGCTTTAATCCTGCTCAGTCAAGCTGCCCTCTACATGCGTGAAGCACTTGATAAAATGTAACCTTTGATACAAGTCAACACATCTATTGTTCTGTGCTCGGGGAGGCCTAACGGCATCAATAACTTTGTGAAAACGTCAGTAAGAGTGTAAAAGATAGACTGCTTGTTCAGCATTTATCTGGAACATTACCCAGACAGTCTAATCTTACAAATAAGAACATATGCATTATAAATATTTACAATCTCTTATCATTTTAGATTTCTACTTTCTTTGCAAGTGATTTTCAGTGATGAATATTCCCTGTTTTTTTGTTATCTTTAGCTTCTCACGTTATTTAAGAGGTCAGTGGACAGCCCACTTAGAATCTAAGTTGCCTGGGCCATCCACTACACTCTATGTAACTGTTTGAACTCCCTTGATTTTAGCCTCTGTACTACCTACCCCCACTAACCACAGGGTCAGACTCCTACGCATTTACTCCTATTAAAGCTGTACCGCAGCTCTGCAGTTTGTCCCTGGGAAATATGCTCACAATGTCTTTAACAGGTTCCTGTGGTTATATGATTCAGCAAGAATTTTTCACTGAATTTTCCAGCAATCGTAAGCAAATGAGCGAAAAAAAAAAGAGGAGCCAGAGCAGTTAATAGTCTCCTTTGTTCCATGTGCTATTGTTCATGGCAAAAGAAGATATTTGGTACAAAGGACATGCAGGCTAGCCCAGGCAACTGTCCTTGTAAAAATTTATCTCTCCAATAATAAAGGTTCAGACATTTTTCTTTACCACCCGGATGTCAGCCTGGTTGACAGGCTGGAAGGAATTCCACAGCAAGAAGACAGAAGGAGACAAAGCTCTATCTTAGGAATGTGGAGCTGTTGGGAGGACTGATTGCCAGTCCGAGAGGTTATGGAGAGGATGGGTGGTCACCGATTCTGGGAGGGATTGCGGAGAAAAGATTTGGTTATCAATCTGGGGTTGGTGGGGTTGCACCGATATCCAATCCTCAGTGGGTAAATCTAATGTCCAAATATAGGGTGTCTTTGGTCCTGATGGCAGACAAAGAATTAGGTATGTTTGGTGGGCGGGCAAGAAGAACTTCTGCTTCTCCTGGCCACAGGCAGTGCTGCAAAGACACATTAACAGAATCTCAGGATTGTTACAGCATTGGTAGAGGCCATTCAGCCTGTTGTGGTTACACCAACTTGCAGAAATAACAATTCATCTAGTGGCATTCCCCAGCCTTCTCTCTGTAACTCTGCAGCATTTTATTTTCAGAAATCAGTCTTTAGCTGGCAGGTTTCCTGAGGCCTGGTGTGCCAGGGTTAGAGTTAAACAACAGGTTAAATATGACACATACGGGGAAGTTTCGCAGAAAAATTCTGTGTCAAGCAGGTGAGAAAATGGGAGAACTTCAATGGCCTCCAGTTCTCCCAGCGATGCCATCGCATCTGGTTCCAATTGGTGGGGACCAATTTTAATCCTTGCCGGTATGCACATCCACTGGTAAGGTAGAAAAGGTAAGTGAGCCCAGGCTATTCCAGCCTTGGCTCATTAATCACATATACTCATGCAATTTATATTCAGGGCCCGAGATTTGATTTTGCTGGAAAAAGGGGACCTCATGTTGCCTGAGATGAGAAATCAGGCTAAACCCGAGTTTTTGCCTCCTGCTTATATTTCTTGCTACTCAGCCAATGCAACGAGGTGGAAAAATGAAGTCAACAACATGTTGACCCTTACCGCCATCACAATTTTACCAGCAACAGGGAGGACGCTGAGAAGCCCTACCACCTATACACCCAGTAATGGCCACCTACAGAGCTCATCCCACAACTGCAGGGATTTAACTAACAGTAGGAGAGGCTGACCACTGATCATACAGCCTGGCTGCTTTCACTGTGTGAGCTGGTGGCAAGTATATGGTTCCTCCTTAATGGAGCCAGCCACATGCCAAGGTCTTACACTTTCTGTATTTGCCTTTCCCCACCTTCTGACTGTGTCAATCCAATCCCATTCCCCTCCCACCTTGTCCGTCTTGCCAGGACCTGCCAACCCAACTCCAGCATTTCCCCAATTACCATTAGCTCCAATTCCATGGCTAATCACTGTGTGGATTGGATGCAAGCTTTACAGAGGCCACTTACCCCAGTATTGCTGCTTGAGAGTTGCTGGCTATTTGATTATCTGATGGCTGTCAGAGATGGGACTTCCTCCCCGGATGGGAGAGAAGGTAAATCCTAAATTAAATTAGTTAAATCAGTGTGGGACAACTGTTGGAACAGGGCATGGGCTCATAGAACAGTGAGGGGTGGCTTGATTGAAATATATAAGATCCTGAATGGTCATGACAAGGTGGACATTGAAAGAATGTTTCCTCTTGCAGATGAGTCCAGAACTAGGAGGCAATGTTTTAAAATGACGTAAACTGCGTTTATAGAACAGAGATGAAAGAACAGTTTTCTCTCTTGAGAATTTTGGAACTCTGTGCCTCAGAAAGCAATGGAAGCAGGGTCACTGAATATTTTAGGGCAGAAGTTGATAGATTCTTCTTAGGCAAGAGAACCAAACATTATTGGGCTAGATGAGGAAAGTGGAACTCAACACAATCAGATCAGCCATGATCTTATTGAATGATGGAGCAGACTTGAGGGGCTGAATAATCTACTTTTGCTTCTATTTTGTATGTTTGTGTTATATTTGCTCAGCAGACAGCAATGTGATAATGACTGAATAATCTGTTTTTGTGATGATCATTGAGGGATAAATATTGGCCAAGCCAAGTTATTCTACTCTCTATCATTCTGGTGTGCTCCATGCGCCTATCTAATAACCACTTGAAAGTTCCTAAAGTGTCCGTCTCCACTGTCACAGCAGGGAGTGCATTCCACATCCCAACCACTCTCTGGGTAAAGAATCTATCTTGGGGATCCCTCCTATATTTCCCACCATGAACATTGGAGTTATGCCCCCAGTAACAGCTACGTCCATCTGATGAAATAGTCTCTGCATATCCACTCTATCAATCTCCCTCATCAGCTTATAAACCTCTATTAAGAAGCCTTTCGTCTTCCTTCACTCTAAAGAGAAAAGCCCCAGTTCCCTCAACCTTTCCTCATAACATCCACCTTCCAAACCAGGCAGCGTCCTGGTAAATCTCCCCTGCACTTTCTCCAATGCTTCCACATCCTTCTTATAGTGAAGTAACCAGAATGGCACACAGTATTCCAAATGTGTTCCTGTATAGTTGCAGCATAACCTCACGGCTCTTAAACTTAACCACCCTATTAATAAACGCTAACACACTATAAGCCTTCTTCATGGCTCTATCAGCTTGAGTGGCAACCTTCAGAGATCTGTGGATATGAACCCCAAGATCTCTCCGTTCCTCCGCATTCCTCAGAACACTGCCGTTGACTCTGTAATCTGCATTCAAGTTTGTCCTACTAAAGTGAATCACCTCACACTTAACAGGGTTAAACTTATCTGCCACTTTTCTGCCTAGCTCTGCATTGTATCAATGTCTCTCTCTGCAGCCTACAAGAGCCCTCCACCTCATCCGCTACTCCACCAATCTTGGTGTCATCAGCAAGTTTACTAACCCATCCTTCAGCCTCCTCATCCTAGTCATTAATAAAAATCACAAATAGCAGAGGATCCAGCACTGATTCCTGTGGTACACCACTGGTAACTGGCCTCCTGTCTGAAAACTTTCCTTTCACTTCTACCCTCTGTCTTCTATGAGACACAGTAAAAAGTTTCAGAACACCAGGTTGGAGTTTGGTTGGACTCTAACTTGGTGTTGTGAGCCTTCTTATTGTGTTTATCGTTGGAGTATTGTGTTACTTCAATGCTAGCATCTCTACATCATGACTTCTTTGAGACAGCCAGTTACTTATCCAATCGGCTAAATTTCCTTCTGTCCCACACCTTCTTACTTTCTTCATGAGCCCACCATGGGGAACCTTATTAAATGCCTTACTAAAATTCATGTATATGACATCAACTGCTCTCCCTACATCTACACTCTTAGTTACCTCCTCAAAGAATTCAATCAAATTTGTGAGGCAGGGCTGACTATCCTGGATTAAGCTGCATCTTTCCAAATGGTCATAAATTCTATCTCTTAGGACCCTTTCCATTAACTTACCAACCATCAAAATAAGGCTAACTGGCCTTTAATTACCAGGGTCATTCCTACTTCCTTTTTTGAAGAAAGGAACAACATTCGCCACTCTCCAGTCCTCTGGCACAATCCTGGTAGACAATGTGGACCCAAAGATCAAAGCTAAAGTCTTCGCAATCTCATCCCTTACCTCCCAAAGTATCCTAGGATGTATCCCATCTGGTCCAGTTGACTTATCGACTCAGTTTTTCAAAATTGCTAATACATTTTCCCTCAGAACATCTACCGCCTCCATTCTATCAGCCTGAATCACACACTCCTCTTCAAAAACATGGCCCCTCTCCTCAGTGAACACTGAAGAAAAGCATTAATTCAACGTCTCACCTATCTTTTCTGACTCCATGCATAAGGCTGAAGTGTAGGGCCTCCAGGGTGGCATTCTCTGGGCTGCTGCCGATGCCTGGGAATGACAGGGTTAGGAACAACGAGGTGCTCCAACTGAATGCGTGGTTGAGGGATTGGTGTAGGGTGGAGGGATTCAGATTCTTAGACCAGTGGGAAGTCTTCAGGAGGGAGGGGCATCTATACAAGAGGGACGGGGAACAGTTGTCTGGGAAGGGCACCCATATTTTAGCTGGGAAGTTAGCTGGAGTGTTTCAGCAGGGTTTAAACTAATGTGGAGGGGGGCTGGGAGATAGAGGGAACTGGGAGTGGGAGAGAGATTGGTGACAGGGTAACTCCGGAGAGTAGGAGGGAAGATCAGAGTGTGCCTGAGGGCCTTCAGTGCGTGTGTTTTAATGCGAGGAGTGTGACTGGCAAAACAGATGAACTGAAGGCAATAATGTTCGAGAGGAAGTTAGAAGTGGTGGCTGTGACTGAGACGTGGCTAAAGGAAGGGCAGGACTGGCAATTGAATATTCCGGGGTATAAGTGTTTTAGGCATGATAGAGGTGGTTTGAGGAGAGGAGGGGGAGTGGCGTTATTAGTTAAGGATCACATCATAGCAGTGCAGAAGGAGGGTGGTATGGCTGAGTTAGGAATTAAGTCGCTGTGGGTGAAGTTGAGGAATAGGAAGGGAGAGGTTACTATGTTGGGTGTGTACTACAGACCGCCCAACAGTCCGCGTGCTGTGGAAGAAGGGATATGTAAGGAAATTTTAGATAAGTGTAGGAAGAATAGGGTAGTTGTAATGGGAGATTTCAATTTCCCTGGGTAGATTGGAAGGTGCCCAGAGCGGAAGGTGCGGACGGGGAGGAATTTGTACAGTGTGTTTTAGAAGGGTCCTTGGAGCAGTATGTAGATAGCTATAGCTATAGAGAGGGGGCTATACTGGATCTGGTTCTGGGGAATGAGCCAGGGCAGGTGGTTGACGTTGTAGTAGGAGAGCATGTGTCTAATAGTGACCACAACTCTGTCTGCTTTAGGGTATTAATGGAAAAAGATGAAGCCTGCCCTAAAGGGAGGGTGTTAAACTGGGGGAGGGCTAGATATAGCCAGATTAGTCAGGATCTTAGGGATACCGACTGGGATAAGCTGTTTGAGAGTAGGTCGACACTGCACATGTGGGAGTCTTTCAAGAGAAAACTAAAATTTTTGCAGGAAAGACACGTGCTGGTAAGGAGGAAGGATGGGAAGGGTAGGATTAGAGAACCGTGGGTTACTAGGGATGTTGAGGACTTGGTCAGGAAGAAGCGGGAGGCCTACGTTAGATCCAGGCAATTGGGGACAGAGGCAGCGCTTGAAAAATATAGAGAGTGTAGACAGGATCTTAAAAGGGGTGTCAGAAAGGCAAAAAGGGGCCACGAAATGGCTTTGGCAGGTAGGATTAAGGAAAATCCTAAGGCATTTTACTCCTATGTAAGGAGCAAAAGAATGGTTAGAGGGAAGATTCGACCTCTCAGGGACAGAGGAGGGGAACGATGCTTAGAGCCTGAGGGAATGGGGGAGATCCTGAATGAATACTTTGCGTCGGTATTCACGTGGGAGAGGGGCCTGATGTCTGATGCCGGCTTTGAGGATTTTGAGGACCCGTTAAAGGAAATAATCATTACGAGGGAAGAAGTGTTGGGCTTTTAGGTAGCATAAAGACTTATAAAGCCCCGGGGCCTGATGGTATTTATCCCAGGCTGCTAAGGGAGGTGAGAGATAACATTGCTGGGCCTCTGACGCAAATCTTTGTCTCCTCTTTGGACTCAGGGGAGGTCCCAGAGGACTGGAGGATTGCAAATGTAGTACCGTTGTTTAAAAGGGGTCAGAGGGATAACCCAGGGAACTATAGGCCGGTGAGCTTGACTTCAGTTATAGGTGAGCTAATGGAGAGGATTCTCAGGGACAGGATGTATGAGCATCTTCTGGAACGTGCGATCATTCAGGTATACGCAGCATGGCTTCGTTAAAGGGGAGGTCGTGCCTTACGATCTAGGTGGAATTTTTTGAAGAGGTGACAAAAACGGTTGATGAAGGACAAGCTGTTGATGTCGTCTACTTGGATTTCAGTAAGGCGTTTGACAAGGTTCCCCATGGTAGGCTGATAAAAAAGGTGAAGGCGCATGGGATACAGGGCCAGTTATGTAGATGGGTTGAGAACTGGCTTGGGAGGAGGAGACAGCGGGTAGTAGTGGAAGGCTCTTTTTCCAACTGGAGGTCAGTCACTAGTGGTGTGCCACAGGCTCTGTACTAGGACCCCTTCTATTTGTGCTGTATATAAATGACTTGGAAGAGGGGGTAGGTGGTGTGATCAGCAAATTTGCTGATGACACTAAGATGCTTGGATTGGCGGGGACTGAGGAGCAGTGCCAGGCAATACAACAGGACATAGATAGGCTGGTAGACTAGGCAGATAGATGGCAAATGGAATTTAATCCGGATAAATGCGAGGTGATGCATTTTGGCCGGAATAATGTAGAGGGGAGTTATAGGATAAAAGGCAAAACTATCCGGAGTATAGAGACGCAGAGAGACCTGGGGGTGCAGGTTCACAAGTTTCTGAAGGTGTCAGTACAGGTGGAGAAAGTGATAAAGAAAGCGTATGGTATGTTAGCCTTCATAGGAAGGGGTATAGAATACAAGAGTAGGAGTCTGATGTTACAAGTGTATAGAACGTTGGTTAGCCCTCACTTGGAGTACTGCGTCCAGTTCTGGTCGCCGTACTACCGGAAGGATGTGGAGGCCCTGGAGAGAGTGCAGAGGAGATTTACCAGGATGCTGCCTGGTATGGAAGGGCTGTCTTACGAGGAAAGATTGAATGCACTGGGGTTGTTTTCCCTTGAAAGACGTTGGCTGAGAGGGGATCTATTTAGAGGTATATAACATTATGAGGTGTATAGATAGAGTAAATGGTGGTAAGCTTTTTCCACCATTAGAATCGGATAGAACGAGGGGTCACGGCCTTAGGGTGAGGGGGGCTATGTATAAGACGAATATTAGAGGGCATTTTTTCACACAAAGGGTAGTGGGGGTGTGGAATGCACTACCGAGTAAGGTGGTGGCAGCAGGCACGCTAGGGTTGTTTAAGGGTCTCTTGGACAGCCACATGAGCGGTCTGCAGATAGAAGGATATAGGAGGACTGTTTAAATACTTTATTTGTTTCCACAGGCTATTCGGTCCACCTTGTTGACCAACAAGGCGCATGCATTCGGCAGGTCGTACGAGGGCTGCTCTTGGATGTTACTTCAGGAGTGGCCTAGTGCTTCATGTCGTTAGTGTATGCTTAAACTGGACCATCAGATGGGCAACATGACAGCTCAGAGACTATCGCTGTTGCTGTGCAGACACATGGATTTGGGCCTGTGTCTGCAGGAGTTTGCGCGTTCTCCCTGTGGTTGCGTGGGTTTTCTCCGGGTGCTCCGGTTTCCTCCCACATCCCAAAAATGTTCTCTTAGGCTGATTGGGTAACAAATTGTCCCTATATTGGTCTCTATATGTCATTAAGACATTAGGATGGCGGCGCGGGCTAGTTGGGCTGAAGGGCCTGTTTCCCGTGCTGTGTTGTTCTTTGTTCTTTGTTCTTTGTTCCTACTACTATCCTTGATTAGCCTTAACCTCATCCTGGTCATTCTTTTATTTCTCACATAAAGAGTAAAAAACCTTGGGGTTTGCCTTTATCAAAGCTGCCAAGGACTTCTCATGCCCCCTCCTAGCTCTCCTAAGGCCTTTTTTTAACTCATTCCTTGCTACCTTGTGACTGTCAAGCAACCCAACTGAACCTTGTTTTTCCTTTTTCCTCTTGACAAGATATTCAGCCTCCTTTGTGAACCATGGTTCCCTCACTTGGCCATTTCCTCTCTGCCTGCCAGGAACATACCTATCAAGGACATACAGTATTTGTTCCTTGAAAAAGCTCCACTTTTCATTTGTGCCATTCCTGACAGTTTCTGTTCCCATCTTATGCTCCCTAATTCTTGTCTAATCAGATCATAATTACCCCTGCCCCAATTGTAAACCTTGCCCTGCCATGTGACTTTATCCCTCTCCATTGCAATAATGAAAGGCACTGAATTGTGGTCACTATCTCCAAAATATTTTCCTACAAACAAATCTAACATTTGGCCCGGTTCATTACCTAGTACCAAGTCCAATATGGCTCCACCTCTTGTTGGCTTATCTATATATTGTGTCAGGAAACCCTCCTGAACACATTGTACAAAAAGTGTCCCAGCTGAACTATTCGACATATCAATGTTCCAATCAACATTTGGAAAGTTAAAGTCACCCATCATAACTACCCTGTGACCTCCACACCTATCCATAATCTGCTTTGCTATTTCCTCCTCCACATCTCTATTACTATTTGGGGGCTTACAGAAAACTCCTAACAATGTGACCGATTCTTTCCTATTTCTAACTTCATCCCATATTACCTCAGTAGCCAATAGCCCTCGAAATGCCTTTCAGCAGCCGTTAAACTATCCTTGATTAACAATGCTATTCCTCTAACTCTTTTACTGCCTTCCCTACTGTTACTGAAACATCTATACCCTGAAACATCTATACTGCCAAAACCATTCCTGTCCCAGTTCTAACCATGTCTCCGTAGTGGCCACAACATCATAGTCCCAAGTACCAATCCCCATTCCAAGTTCACCTACCTTATTCCTGATGCTCCTTGCATTGAAGTAGATACACTCCAAATCACCATCCTGTCTGCCTGTTCACTGCTGTGACCTTGATACCTTCCTCAGTACCTCACAATCCTCAACACTAGCTTTTAGACTATAGCTCATTTTCCCATCCCCCTGACAAATTAGTTTAAATCCCCCTCAAAGAGCTGTAGCAAATTTCCTTCCCAGGATATTGTTGCCCCTTTGGTTCAGGTGCAAACCGTGCTTTTTGTAGATGTCCCATCTTTCCCAGAATGTGCTCCAATTATCCACGTAAATGAAATCCTCTCTCTATACCATCCCTGCAGCCACATGTTATGTCTGCATTCTCTCCCTGTTCCTCAACTCATTAGCACATGGTTCTGACAGCAAACCAGAGATGACAATATGCTATGTCCTGGCTCTCAGCTTCCATCCAAGCTCCCTAAATTCCTGGTTTAAATCCCCATCCCTTCTCTTACGTACATCATTGGTACTGATGTGCATCACAACCTGCGACTGATCCCCCTCCCCCTTAAGGATCCTGAAAACAAGGTCCGAGATGTCAAGGACCCTTGCACCCAAAAGGCAACATGCCATCCATGAGTCTCTTATATAGTAATATTCTATAAAAGAGTCTTTTGTAGTAATATTCCAAATTGAATTGGATAATTATTTGGAGGTGAAGATTTGGAAGGGCAAAGGGGAAAAAAGCATGTAAATGGGATAGAAAGAGTAAGTACAGACATGGTGGGACAAATTGCCTCTTGCTGAGTTGGATCATTCTACAATTGTAGGAATCCATGACCAAGGTAAGGTGAAAAGGAAGAATATTAAAATTTATGTAAAACAAAGGGAAATTTGAAAGCAGTAATTAGATCTGACAAAAGCAACCCAACAAATAACCTCTCTTGCCTCAAAACAGGTCAAGCAACTTTAAGGAGAATTGCAATCGAAAGCCAAGATGTATGTTTCAAGATGCACCAAATAATTGCCTAGAGCAATGTTGCTGCTTTTGCACAGCTACAGATAGGGATGTCCCACCTTCAATTTTACAGCCTTTAATGTCTCAGTGTGCCATCATCTGAAGTCCCTAACAGCAGTTGCCCATGCTAACCAAAAAAGGCAGGCATGCTGGGTAATAGCAAGATCTTTTCCTGGGACTTGTTACATTCCACTACCACAGCAGTTAAGCACATTTGGGACTAATGTGCTGCATTGCAAAATGTTACCTCAAAATTCCTTTCCAGCCTGAAGTATTTGAGCCATGAACAGCAAGGTGTCTTATGCTGATTGGGAGTGACCCTGAAGTCCTTCACAATTCCCTATCAGTTTATATATTCCACCTATTTTGCTTTATGTTTTCTTAATATGTTTCACAATTAGCTCATTCTTCTCTGTAGAAATTCTTTTTACTGTGTTTTATGAACTGCTACTACTAAAATCTGCATTCAAGAGATTGCAGTCTTATCTAATAACCAGTTGTTTATTAGTGGATGAAAAAATTGAATTTCTAAACTACTTTTACTCCAGGAAGTAAAGTAACATTGTGAAAATTGAAAAGGGTTTGAGATTCCTCTATCTGTTTACCAAATAAAAAAAAATTAAACTTGTGGTGAACTACATGTTCAGCTTGAATACCAGATATCAGCTTTTCCATTTGTTTGACTGATATGATTCAACGAACCTTTCTTCTGGAGATTAAGCAAGATTAAACATGATACAATCAGCTTTCTTGTATTTCACACTTTATTAATATGACTGAAGGTAACCTCCTTCAAGTCATGCAGCCACTGCCAGAACCTCGCTGTTTCCAGCTTTGAGGTAAAAATAAAATAAGCGTGACTTCTCTTGTAAAAGTAGACATTGTGGAATTGAGATAGTTGGGGATGGGGGGAAGAATTGCTATTAAAAGCAATTTTTGCATTCAAATTTTCCTCTGTTCAGTCACCAATCATTCACTAGAGCAAAACTGCAATTAGAAGCAGGGAAAAGGATACCTTTTATCATTTTGGAAGCCTAAACATTTATAGGCCTTTGATCCTGGTCTGCGTGCTGAGATTTGCTTGATGGGTGAATCTCCACCAAAAATCTTGCTGAGTATTCAAGGTCAGGGAAAGTTCTCTCATTAACATTTTCCTGATGGGTTTCCACACTTCTGTTGATACATGTGGTTGGCCACCAGGGGAGGGAGGGTGAAGTATATGGCAAAAGCCTGCCACCCAAATTGGCCCCAGCCAAAGTGAGAACTTCAGACCATCTATTTTACGAGAAATGATTAGGATGAAAAGCTAATGGAGTGATTTTTGGAATACCTTCAGTGTGCAGGGCAAAGCTGTCAGGTCATGCCAGCTAAGATTGGTGTCCTTCCTATATATCAAAGCACTAATTGTCAGCTGTGGCTTCTTTAGTTGCACTCTCGCTCTGAATCACATGATTCTGGGTTCAAGTCTGACTCCAGAATTTGAGTGCAAAAGTCAAAGCTGACCTCCAGTCACACTATTCTGTCTTTGAAATGATATCTTTAGTTGATTCTCTAGCCGCCTATTCTGATGCATGTAAAAGATGTCATGGTACTATTTTAAAAACAAGAAGGGTTTGGACATAGCTCAGCACAACATCGAGGCTGAAGGGCCTGTACTGTGTTGTACTGTTCTATGTTCTATGTTATACTATTGAATTGGCTTCCACTATCCTTTCAGGCACTGCATTCCAGAGCACAGCAACCCACTGAGTAGAATATTGTTTTCTTTATTATCCCGCTGAGTTACTTTAACAATTAGCTTAAATCTGTGTCATCAACTTTATTGCCACAAATCATTGTAAAACTAGCCATGATTTTGAACACCTTTATCAAATCTCTCCTTAATCTCCTCTGCTCCATCAAGAACTACTTCGATGTCTCCAGTTCCTTCGCATAACTGGTCCTGCATGCCTGGTTTCTCTCTAGTAGTAACGCAATCTCAGCAAACTCTTCTGAGAGACAGGATTTTGTGGATTCCTTGATGTATTTTTCTGTAATAGATCTATCAACTCTGCTTCATTTACATCTTAGTTTTCAATCTAAACTAAAAATCTCTCCTAAAACTCCGCATCAAGCGAAAAGGACAATGTAACTATTGTGTGTTTGAAAAACCTACAGGGGATAAGTCTTGTGTTGTATTATCCATTAACAAGTTTTGTCTTTTTTTGCACTGATCAAAGTGAGGAACGTCAATGCTGAGGAATGGAACATTTTTCTACTTCAGTCATCTAATGTCAGGATCAAGCACTCCCAGTTCACATATAGTGCAAGCTGATGCAATTATTTGCTTTGTTCTTACTCTCCTGACAAATATGTGTTGACCTGTCACTTCACAAGAGTACTCCTATTGTGGAAAGATGGTTTTTATATTTTGTGACTTCAGTGATCCTGCATCCTTTCTGACTGAGATTGTCAATTTTGTATTATTAAAATCACATTGTATGAAATGGATTTGCACATTGAAGAAACTGGAATTTGACCAGCCATATTTATTTTCTATTAAGTCTCTTACAGATGGAAAAAGAAAGACGCAGTTCAGGATTTGAACAAATACCCTGAAAAAGAGAGGACAGTGTTCTAATCCAACCCAGGTGATCATCGGGGGGCAACACAGTGGTTGCCTCACAGGGGTCCGGGTTTGATTCCTGCCTTGGGTCACTGTCTGTGTGGACTCTGCACTTTCTTTGTCTGCATGGGTTTCCTCCAGGTGCTCCAGTTTCCTCCCATAGTCTGAAAGATATGCTGGTTATTTACATTGGCCATGCTAAATTCTCCCTCAGTATACCCGAACAGGCGCCAGAATGTGGCGACTAGGAATTTTCATAGTAACTTCATTGCAATGTTAATGTAAGTTTATTTGTGACACTAATAAATCAACCTTAAACCTATTCCAATTGTCAAGTTCCCAGGGCATCACCAATTACCTTCTGAGCCGGTATTTTTCATGTAATCAATGAATCAAGGAAGACATTCATCCCACTGTGCTGGTATCGCCTTTTAACTCCACTGCTTTTTCCCTATAACTCTGCAAATTTGACCTTTAAAATATATATTCAATTTCCTTTTGAAAGTAACCACTGAGTGACTTCTACTACCCCTTCAGGCAGTTATTTCAGATCCCAGATCCTGATCCTCTGCACCTTGCCCTCTATCTTCAAGTTCCAGCATTACATGTTTATTTTATGTCGTTTGGTCATGCTCACTTCATCCAGTGAAAGGCCAACATTTATGAAGCATTTTCTCATTTATCTCAGAGCTGTTTCATGAACCTTGATGTGCAATGATGCACACATGCTCTTATATAGGCCAATATAACAAACATTTTGAGTACCATAAGATCCCACACACAGCAAGGTATTAAATAGCCTGTTGAACAACCTTTTGTGCCATTGGTTAAAGCAGCAATATGGGCCAAGCAATGAGACTAACTTGTTGTAGCTTGCAACATTTTCTAACAGTGATGTGCCTTTTTGATGTTACATTCAGCAATATAAATAAGCATTTAAATGTGACATACAATGCTCCTGCACTGATTGCTGTCAACAGGATAGGAACATTAAAGAACTCTTTTTCCTAATTTCATCTGAAGCGTTCAAACAGCCGGCCTGGGTTGCGTATTCCTGTCTGACATAATAGACTGGAATATAATTACTGAGGAGGGTTTTAACTATCTTGCTTATGTTCAGTATTAATGATGTATGGTGTTAGATAAGAACTCACTCCTCCCTTATTGGCTTCAGGTCACATTCCTGTCCTGATGGCAGTTTAAATCGTGAAAGAAGCAGACACTGCTTTTTAAGCAGACAAAGGCTTTGTACATTAGGGATTGAACTTTAATTTGCTGGAGTGCATGGGTTTGGGAGTGGGTGGTGTCGTGGGGGTAGGCAGAAGGGGGAATTAAAACCAGGGAAGCCCATTGATCTGCATTTCACTCCAATGAGTTAGGCTGGGTGAGACCATCTTGGGAGAGGAGGACTGTCAATTTCAATATGTTACTCACAAAATTACAATTATATTAGCCTGGGTTTCAAAATCTTACTTTGGGTCCTTCTACATTTTCCCACATTTTTGGAACTTGCCAGTGAATGCAAGTTGAAAAGACAGTAGCATTTAAGGGGGCTGCTGTCATAACAGGAAAATAAATCATTAGATACTGAGCAGTCACAGCTGCTTATTTATCTACTTGTGTAAAATATCTTGTTCACAGTATTTCTGCTGAGTGGTTATTTTGGCAACTTTGGATGTTTGTATATCTGTTTTTTTAATTCATGTGTAGGTCACCAAAGAAGGACAATCATTGTTTGTACACGACTTTGAAACTCTCTCCCTCAGAAGAGAGTGGAAGCTGGGTCACTGAATATTTGCAAGGCAGAGGTAGTTAGATTCTTGTTGGTAAGGGAATCGCGGTTATTAGGATGGGAATGTAGAAGTCAACACAAGTAAATCAACCATGACCTTATTGAATGGCAGGGCAGGCTTCAAGGGTTGTGTGGCTTACTTCTTCCACTTGTATGTTCCTACATAACAGCCTCTTCTTGAGAATAAAGAAGAATGTGTGTAGACCATCACAAAAGGTAAAACACTGGGTCACTTTAAGGGAATGCTCTGTTGAGATTGTGGTCTTCTCTGTGTCACATTTTGCGGAAGTTTACACGGAAGTATCCACATTGATTGACAAACTTTCCCATCAGTATTTTTCGCAATTGTTTCTCAGTGTTATGTCAGTGCACTTCAAGCTTATTCCAGTTTCAGGAATGATCACTATCCCATCTGACATAAAAATGCCATCCAAAACAGCCCTATGTAGCTAAAGGCAGAAGCCTCGTGGGATAAATCTTTTTAATTGCCTTGGATTCAAACTTGAAGATCCCACCAGAGCAAACATTAACACAATCAATAATAAATTGATGGATGGGACTTGATGGATTGAGATAGAAGGAGAGGCTGGATAGAATGGGACTTTTTTCTCTGGAGCGTAGGAGGCTGAGGGGTAATCTTATAGAGGTCCATAAAACAATAGGGGCATAGATCACAGAGATAGCCAATGTCTTTTCCCAAAGGTAGGGAAGTCTAAAAATAGAGGACAACAGGTTTAAGGCGAGAGGGGAGAGATACAAAAGTGCCCAGAGGGGCAATTTTTTCACACAGAGGGTGGTGAGTGTCTGGAACAAGCTGTCAGAGGTAATAGTGGAGATGGATACAATTTTGTCTTTTAAAAAGCATTTAGATAGTTACATGGGTACGATGGGTATAGAGGGATATGGGCCAAATGTGGGCAATTGGGATTAGCTTAGGCGTTTTAGAAAAGAAAGAGTGGCATGGACAGGTTGGGCCAACAGGCCTGTTGCCATGCTATAAACCTCTCTGACCCTAATGTATCCTTCCTGAAACTAGGGAGATTTAGGGATACTGCCATACTTCTCATATTGACACATCAAGTTAATCTCTTTGATATAATTTGAGACAGTTGCCATTTGCAATCTGTGCTGAAGTGTTGCAGGAGCTGTAATGACTTGAAGCAAATAGCATTGTTGAACAAATCAACTCATCGTCAGGGAAATCTGTCAATGTACTGTGAGAAAAAGATGAACCTCGACTATATGTCAATCTTCAGGCAATCATTCCAGACAAGAATCAACTTCTTATAATCCAAGGACTGTCAGAGTTATTTTCGGATCCCACAGACTTCTGAAAGCTTAGTATGTGACAGAGCAAGTATCTCTGGAGAAGAAACATTGATACCTTACAGCTAATGTTGATCAAAAGTGTGACTTACAGCCACACAATACTGTATGGACTAAATTCAGAACGCAGTGCATTCCAGAAAGTTATTCCTTCAGTTTTGTCAGATGATGAGAGAATGTTCAGCTTAATTGATAATGTTGTTGTCCATGGAAAAACAAAGAAGAACACGATCAACAAATATCAGCCCTGTTGAACATTGCAAAACATAATTTGATGCTTAACAAGGACAAATGTACCTTCAGGGCATCTGAGATTGACTTTCTAGGGCACAGAATGGCAGCAGCTGGAATAAAGCCTGCACATGGCAACCTCAAAGCCATTCATGTTTTTCAAATGTGAAAAAGTTGACATAGTTTTCATCACTTCCAACTTTTATCACAAGTTAATTTCCAATACACAGAGATCATGGATCCCAATGTGCAACAATGCACAAAGGGAATGGACAATTGCATCGCAAACAGCATTTAAAATATTAAAGGTGAAGCTAACATCTCTGCTGTCCTTGTACATTTCAGCTGGCGTTCGGTTACACTTGACACAACCTATGTATCAGGAAATGTAATTGGAACATAGTTGGAAGTGAACAACTAATTACTTATGTCTCTTGCATGTTGTCAGAAACTGAATGCAAATACTCCACTAAAGAGCAGAAAGCACTAGCCTACATCAATGCATGTGAATTGGAGCCTGGATCTCTATAATAGGAAGTTCAGTCTCTGCACTGATTATCAGACATTAAGACCTTGTCATCAACCTCTATGCACCCACTGATGGTCGGATTCTCTTCAATAATATATCTTTGAAGTCAAGTATCTTGAAGGTTCATAAAAGCAGGGGCTGATATGCTGAGCTATACTACGTATATCTATTGGAAAAAGTGTCAATGATTGCGAAGCAACTTACAATGATGATTCCACATGATTGTGGTGAATTTGTGTATGACTGTGTTGTGCAAGAGATGTAGGAGGCAGATTAGTGGCAGACAGCATACTACAGGAAGTAAGTCAATCCTAAAACTCACGTGGTCTTATGAAATAAGGGAAGAACTGAACCCATACTGCAGAATACACAGTGAAGTTCCATTCTTCAATGATGTGGAACTTTAACTAGCATGATTTGGTGCTGGAGATTGGGTTCAAATCAAATGGCCAAATTGTAACCACAAACTTGCATGATCAGTATCAGGGCCAAAGCAGATCACCAAATTATAAAATAATTTCCTTTTCCAATGAGCAATGTCAAGCGATGTGAAAAAATGTATAGACCGAGAGTGTGGAACTAGTGGACCTGTAAAGTAAGTGGATGTGAAGAGTGATGTGCTGGAGTCAGCTTGACAAGGCAGACAGAGAGGTGTTGGGGTACTGCACATAGAATCATAGAATGCCTCCAGGACAGATATTGAATGTGAAACGTGAGCTCTTATCAGTCATGTACATTGCATCTTGGGCATGAAGGACATAAAGATGTGATTAAGGTGAAACAATAATCCTGTGAAGTAGTCTAGTGGCCAACAATAAAAGACTTCATTAAAAACTGCTTGAACATCCAGTGAGAAATTATTCAAACTATGTCCCACACTGCTCCAACTGACTTGATGGCCAACAAAACCATGGCAACAGCTTCACATTAACATTATTGGAGAAGTTCAAGTCACCCTTAGGAATCAACATTTCCTGCTCATTGTTCATAATCTACAAATGGCTGGAAATTGCGACAACAAATGCCGTGACTTCAGTCATTGACATTTTGAGACAAGTTGTTTACAAAATGGAGTTTTCTATAGACAATGGCCCGCAGATTGTTTGCAGCTAGTTATGGTCTTCCAGGCAGATTATAAAATTCATCACATCTAGATTCTGCTTAAAACTACAATTGAATGATGGATGAATGGTGGGTAAAACAATTCACAGGTTGATAAAGGACAGTCTGAGTGTGAGTATGTTGGAGGGGAAATTGTTAGAATGACTCATTAATATCCCACTTTTCACATATCGATCCAACCAACACTCACTGACATTAAAGACAGCAGTTGAAATAATATTGGCATGATACTGACCATTCTTAAACTGTCGGCACCAGTTAATGTGAATGTCAGAGTAAAAGCAGATGGAATCGCAAATTGACAAAGCAAAACAAAAACTTTAACTACCAAGAGGGAATCACGATTTGATGCTGGAGATTTGGTTCAACTCAAACGGCCAAATTGCAATTATAAACCTGCATCATCAGTATCAAGTCCAAAGCAGATCACCACACAGTTGTTCATTATCAATACGTATCTGTTGGTTGACAACACAAAGTGAAACATGAAATATTTGATATTGAGCAGACTAGGATATTTCCAAGACTGTGATTGTTAAGTAATTTCCTTTTCCAATGAGCAACGTCAATAATCTGCCTCATCACATGATGTGAGAGAATGCATAGACAGAGAGAGTGGGACAAGGTAAGTGGGTGTGAAGAGTGATATGCTGAGGTAAGCTTGACAAGGCAGAGTGAGGGGTGTTGGGGTGATGCACATAGAATCATAGAATGCCTATAGGACAGAAGGAGGTCATTCAGACCATCAAGTGTGTTCCGACCACAACCCCACCTGGCCCTATTCCCATAATCCCACATATTTAGTCCGCCAATCCCTCTGACATTAGGGTCAATTTAGCATGGCCAATCAACCTATTTGGCATATCTTTGGATTTTGGGAGGAAACCGGAGCATATGGAGGAAACCCAAGCAGAAAAGGGGAGAAAGTGCAAAGTAGACAAAGGTCATAGGTAGAAGAGGATGCTCACAATGTTAAAATGGCAGCGCGGGCATGTTGGGCAGGGCCTCTTTCCTGTGCTGTTTTGTTGTTCTTTCTTTGTTCACACAGTCACCCAAGGCCAGAAATGTACCCCAATCCCTGGAGCTGTGGGGCAGCAGTGCTAACCATTGTGCCATCATGGCACCTGTAATAACTTACCATGAAGTAATTGGAACAGCCACTGTCCTCAACTTTGCTATTCTAATTAGATTATTAAAATCATTATATTACTTTGCCTTCATCACAAGTCTGACCCCACACTCCTGCTGCTGATTCCTGCACTACCTCCAGCCACATTTTTGTTCTGTCAGGAAGGCAGAAAATCTCCCCATGGTGCCTTGCAGTTCATAATAGCAGAGATGCAGCATTTAAAAGTCAGATTCCATTCTCCCAATTCTGTTGGTTGTGCGCCCGCTTCCCAATCCCATCAAATTATATGTTTGGGATGTAATTTTAAATATGTTTTGAAATTGACACACAGGTTGACATCTTGCCTGCTTATGCTAATTGGTTGGGAAACTATGAAATGATATGATAACACAATGGCTGGATGATAAAGTCTGCAAGAAGTCTCACAACACCAGGTTAAAGTCCAACAGGCTTATTTAATAGCAAAAGCCACTAGTTTTCAGAGTGCTGCTCCTTTGTCAAATAAGTCCACTGCTCCTTTGTCAGGTAAGTGGACTTATCTGACAAAAGAGCAATGCTCCAAAAGCTAGTGCTTTTTGCTACCAAATAAATCTGTTGGACTTTAGCCTGGTGTTGTGAGACTTCTTACTTGTTTATCCCAGTCCAACGCCAGCATCTCCACATGATGAAAACTCTCTGGCAGATGTACTGCACCTATTGCTGCGTGTTGTTCCTGCTAAAGATTTTCACTGACACCCACTCCCCAACTGTACCCTCACTAGGCAGGTAATGTAAATGTGGGAATGTTAAATCCAGCTCCTATGTGTCTGCGATTGTGTGCTTTTCGTCCTCAGAGATAAAACATTCAAAGACACTGAGAGAAACTACCCCAAAACATCTTTCCCTTTTATCTACTGCTGAATCTTTGGCCTGCTGCTGTGGCAACCTGTAATAACGGTTGACACCATTCATTCCAGATGTTCCAAACCATTATTTGAGACTCTGCGCCACACAAAAAGAAACCTCCTTTCTGACTCGAGGAGCAAATTACTTACGTTAATGCACCAGGAATCTGGAAGGCCTTGTTATTGATGTCTGCTCTTAGTAAAGGATCCCACTTAATGGCTATTAAAGAAAATTTGAGTTTGAGTTAGCACAGCACTAATCAGCAACTTATTCACATTAAGAAGAATAAATCTGGCTTTGGGTACTATTTGTTCTCAAAAATTCCAAGGATTTTTTCTGCAGGTTATGTTGATTTTGACCAAAGTGTGACAAGAAAAACAATGCAATTAAGTGCAAACTCCAGTGCACTATTCGCACCTTGGTTTGCAATATGACAAACAAATAGAAAGGACAGGAACATTTGGATTTTTTGAGGTTGATTTTAGCTTTGTACATTAGTATAAAACATATGATATTCTATTTCAATTGACTTCACAGCAATTAAAAAAAGTTGGACAGATGTAAAACAATCTATTATCAGCCAATTTACACTTGTTTGGAAAGTCAAGATTCCACCCCCACTCCCGTTGTATTGTTCTGGAGTTGGTCAGAGCTATCCCAATTTGTATGCCAATGTGAGCTGGAAGAAGATGGGGTGGAAACATAATTTCACAGAAAAGTATGTAAAAGTGTCATGCAGGGCAGCACAGTGGTTAGCACTGCTGCCTCACAGCACCAGGGACCTGAGTTCAATTCCCGGCTTGAGGCACTGTCTGTGCAATCTGCATGCTCTCCCTGTGTCTGTGTGGTTTCCTCTGGGTGCTCCGGTTTCCTTGCACTGTCTGAAAGACATGCTTGTTCGATGGATTGGCTACAGGCAACAGAGAGTGACGATGAGCGAATTTTCAAAGTAACTTAATTGCAATGTTAATGTAAGTCTACTTGTCACACTAATAAAACTTTAAAAGCAGGTGTGCCTTTACTCATAGGCTGTCTTGGTAGAAACTGCTTCACTGGCCTTTGGAAGAAACTAAATCATTTCACCTAAAATATCATATGACTTTCCTGCCAACCTGTTTAGAAACTGATATTTAACCAAGCATTTCTAAATAAATTGATGACAAACTTGCCAAAGCTGATAGAAGTAAGTTACAGCATTGGACTCTGCAGCCGAGAGTTGGTGTTGAAATGGATTTGAAGACAATTCTTTGATCATCAATACCACCTTGTGGTTTCATCATGCCATGGCAGAATTATACTCGGATTTCAATATTTTTCAACATGCTAGTCGATCATATATTGATTATATTCAGGGACATTAATTTAAGTTATCCAGAAGTGTTCTTTTTTAAGTCAAAGTGGATTTCTGGTGTTTTCAAAATCTAATTCCACAAATGAGAAATTTAAGTGTAAACTGTAAAGTTAAAAAAGGCATCACGGTGGCACAGTGGTTAGCGCTGCTGCCTCACAGTGCCAGGGACCTGCGTTCAATTCCAGCCTTGGGTGACATTCTCTCCATGTCCCCTGGGTGCTCCAGTTTCCTCCTACAGTGCAAAGATATGCAGATTAGTGGATTGGATTTGCTCAACTGCGCTTAGCGTCCCAAGATGTGTAAGATAGAGGAATCAGCGGGGTAAATATGTTGGGTACGTGAATAGAATCTGGGTAAGATTTTCTGTCAGAGAGTTGGTGCTGACTTGATGGTCCGAATGGCCTCCTCCTGTACTGTAGGAATTCTATGATGATAGCCTTAGTTGTAAATTTACACTGCACAGCCATGATTTTGTAGGACACTATTCCCAACGTGAGGAACTTGTCAGCAAATTACTGTAGGAGAGAATTTGTACAGATGTTTAGTTTGTAACCTGGCATTTTTGTGTATCTAGCGACTTTGTCTCCTTAACCCCATGCATTTACCTTTGAGACCCCTGACACTAAGGGGCAATTTAACATGGCCAATCCACTTAACCCGCACATTTTTGGGCTATGGGAGGAAATCGGAGCACATGGAGAAAACCCATAAATGGAGAACATGCAAACTCCATTTAATCAGTGACCAAAACCAGCTATTGAACCCAGGTCCCTGATGCTGTGAGGCAGCAGTGCTAACCAGTGTGCCATTGTGCTGTGTGGGTTTGCCATATTCCAGTGGTTTCCATCCGCATAGTATTTTTCCATACCAGTGTGACTTAAATAATAAGCATGTAAAGAAAATGAGGTGCGTGCTAATTGCATACAAATTGACTATGAGATCCAAGTCTTCCCTCTGTACCCAGTCAAAGCAAAATATTTATTTTGTTTTATTATTTGAGATTGATGACAGTGAGAGGGGTGGCACAGTGATTAGTACCACTACATCACAGCGCCAGAGTTCCAAGTTCAATACCAGCCTTAGGTCACTGTCTGTGTGGAGTTTGCACACTTCCCCGTATCGTGGATTTTCTCTGGGTGCTCCAGTTTCCTCCCACACACCAAAAATGTACGGGTTAAGTTAATTGGCCATGTAAAAATTTGTTCCTTAAGTTTATTTATTAGTGTCATAAGTAGATTTACATTAACACTGCAGTGATGTTACTGTGAAAATTCTTGAGAGGTTAGCTGGAGTGTTTCAGCAGGTTTAAACTAATATGGAGGGCGGGGGGTGGGGGGGGGTGGGATAAGACCGATAGTTCAGTAGGGAGCGAGATGGGAGATAGAGTAAGCTTGGATGAGAGGAAATACACCAGGGAGAAGGAGGTTCCGAGTCGGCTTGGAGGTCTGGAGTGTGTCTGTTTCAATGTGAGGAGCATAACAGGAAAAACGGATGAACTTAGGGCCTTAATGTTTGCAAGGGATTTTGGTGTGGTTGCAGTGATGGAGACGTGGTTAAAGGAAGGGGAGCAGTGGCAGCTGAATAGTCCTTGGTGTAAGTGTTTCAGGCATGACAGAGGAAGGTCCAGAAGAAGTGGGGGAGTGGTGGTGTTAGTTAGGGAGAGCATCACAGCAGTGCAGAGGGAGGACGATACAGAGGAGTTAGGAGTGGAGTCGCTGTGGGTGGAGTTGAGGAATAGGAAGGGGGCAATTACTATGCTAGGGGTGTATTATAGGCCACCCAACAGCCTGCGGACAGTGGAAGAAGGCATATGTAAAGACATTTTACCTCTTAGGGCCTCTTAGGGCTACTATATAGTATGACGGCGGTGCGGACTCATTGGGCCGAAGGGCCTGTTTCCCGTGCTGTGTTGCTTAATAATAATAAAAAAAAAATTTTGGATAGGTGCAGAAAGAACAGAGTCATTATAGTGGGAGATTTTAATCTCCCTGGGGTGGATTGGAAGGTACCTAGAGCTGGGGGTTCGGACGGGGAGGAATTTGTAAAATGTGTTCTGGAAGGATCGTTGGAGCAGTATGTAGCTAATCCGACTAGAGAAGGGGCTATATTGGATTTAGTCCTGAGTAATGAGCCAGGGCAGGTGGTTGATGTTGTAGTAGGGGAACATGTGGCTAACAGTGACCACAATTCTGTCTACTTTAGGATACAGATGGAAAAGGATGCTAGTTGCCCTAGGGGGAGGGTGCTGAATTGGGGGAAGACTAACTTCAGTCGGATTAGGCAAGAACTTATGGAAACTGATTGGGAACAGTTGTCCAAGGGTAAGTCCACGCTAGGCATATGGGATTGTTTTAAGGGAATACTGAAAATGTTGCAAGAAAGATATGTGCCAGCTAAGAGGAAAGATGGAAAAGGTAGGATTAGAGAGCAGTGGATTACTAGGGATATTGAGGACTTGGTTAGGAAGAAAAGAGAGGCGTATGTTAGGTCAAAGCAGCTGGGAATGGAGAGACTGTTTGAGGAATATATAGAGAGTAGGAGGGAGCTCAAATGGGGAGTTAGAAGGGCAAAAAGGGGGCATGAAATCTGGTAGAATTTTTTGAGGAGATGACGAAAACAGTCGACAAAGGGCAAGCCGTTGATGTCGTCTTCAGTAAGGTGTTTCAGTAAGGTGTTTGACAAAGTCCTCATGGGAGGTTAGTTGAAAAGGTTAAGGCTAATGGGATACAAGGACAGGTAGCTAGATGGGTAAGTAACTGGCTTGGTAATGGGAGACAGAGAGTAATAGTGGAAGGGTGTTTTTCTAGCTGGAGGTCGGTCACTAGTGGTGTGCTGCAGGGCTCGGTACTGGGACCTGTTCTATTTGTAATATATATAAATGACTTGGAAGAGGGAGGAAGTGGAGTGATCAGCAAATTTGCAGGTGATGCAAAGATGGCTGGACTTACGGATAGTGAGGAGCATTGTCAGGTGATGCAGCAGGACATAGATAGACTGGTAGCTTGGGCAGATAGATGGCAGATGGAATTCAATCCTGATAAATGCGAAGTGATGCATTTTGGGAGAAAGAATGTAGGGGGGAGGTATATGATAAAGGGTGGACCTATTAAGAGTATAGAAACACGGAGGGACCTGGGGATGCAGGTGCACAAGTCTCTGAAGGTGGCAGAGCAGGTGGAGAAGGTTGTGAAGAAAGCATATGGTATGCTAGTCTTTATAGGAAGGGGTATAGAGTACAAGAGCTGGCCTTTAATGTTGCAGTTGTATAAAACGTTGGTTAGACCTCATTTGGAATACTGCATCCAGTTCTGGTCGCCTTACTACCGGAAGGACGTGGAGACTCTGGAGAGAGTGCAGAGGAGGTTTACCAGGATGCTGCCTGGTATGGAAGGTCTGAGTTACGAGGAGAGGTTAGGCAAATTGGGACTGTTTCCCTTAGAAAGACGTAGACTTAGAGGAGATCTAATAGAGGTGTACAAGATTATGAGGGGTATAGATAGAGTAAACAGGGTTAAGCTTTTTCCTAGGATGGACTCAAATAGCACAAGGGGTCAGGGGCTTAGGGTGAGGGGTATAAGGTATAATTTGGATGCTAGAGGGAGTTTTTTCACACAGAGGATGGTGGGGGTATGGAACAAGTTGCCAAGTAAAGTGGTGGAGGCAGGCACTCTGGAGTTATTTAAGAGATACGTAGATACAGAATGGAAATAGAGGGATATAGAAAACTGATTTAAAATATGAGCCTTGGGAGTTCCCTGGGAGGTGTGTAAATTGTCAATGATATTATCATTATGAAATATTCAGCATATTAAATGTATTTAATCATACTTCGCATGGTTAGTGAAGATACCCAATTTCAATCTTGCAGCCACTGAGATGAGGGCTACTCAGGCTGCCCATTCTGCTGCAGGTTGTCCATCACTGGCCTAGTCTCATGAAAGAAGCAAGGTCACACCAGTGGAAAACTATCTCAGCAGGAATCAGTCTCTATACTCCTACAAGAAAAAATTGGAGAAAAGAATTTTTTAAAGAAACATAACCGTTAGGAGCAGCCAGAAATCAAGTACCTGCAATAGGCTCTGCTTTATGCATCGAATTATTTCTCACTTGCTGACCCACATTAACACCTCCAATTTAAACCTTTCACCAATGTGTTCATATCCCTCTGTTGCATTGCTTTTCAATATCTCTGTAACTTCCTCCAGCTGTACAACCTCAATTCTACAATATGCTTTGTTGATTGAAAAGATGCTAATGTAACCACAATATTTAAGGATGAGGAAGAGAACAGAAGAAACTGTAGATTCTGACATCAACAACAGAAAAATGCTAGATGCTTTTATTAGGGATCTGATAACAAAGAGCTTCGAAAATTATAACATTTGAGGGCAGAGACAGTTTATGAAAAGGATACATGAAAGGGAAATCGCTTTTGGCAGGTCTTTTAGAATGTTTTGAGGGTGTAACTACTGTAACAGGTGTTCAAGGGGGAACAAATACATGTAATATGTTGGATTTAAAAAAAAATTAATCAAGTGCAACAAAACAGGTTATTACATAATATTAGGGCACATAGTGTGGTGATTTTAAAACGTAGGCTGCAGGTCTCAAAGGTTTAAAGAAACAAAGAGCTTTATTGAAGAGATGTTAACACTACAGACTGCTAACACTACAGACTTGCCTGTTTGTTTGCACAAATGATCAATGTTTCCTCAGTAATGTCACGTAATCAGTCTCTACCAATTTCCCTGTAAAGCAGTGAGTGAGGAAACACCAGAGGCACCATGAATACACATCATGTTTGCTCCCTCTGCAAATTAAAGGTCTCTGACACAACAGTATAATGTTAATAATCAAAACTAGCAAAATGAACAATTAATAAACAATAGATCACATGTTTTGGAGGCCGTCATTCTCTGTATGATTGTCAGCCAACCTCAGGTATCTGCTTTTTGGTGTTTACTACAAACCTGATGTCTTTGACTTGGTTTAGATATCCCCTGTGGTGGTTATCGTAACCAGAGTTGACTTAGTGTTCTGAGGTTCACTTGATGTTGAAGGATTTTCGACAGAGGTACTGACTTCCGCAATGGGTTTGGGTAGTGTCAGGTTCTTAGAATGATCCAGGTCCTCTCTTGGCACAGCTTGATGTGAACTCTCTGTCAGTTCTGTCTGCCAGATTGGTTCTTGTTGCCAAAAGTTTAACCACTATGTCTTCTCCATATTATGTCACTGTTTGTCCAGTGTAGGGAACTAGCCCTGTCTGTGCTAAAATGATGAGAGGTATCCACTTTTCACCAGTAGTATAGTTCCTTACCGGAACTTCTTGACCCTGATGAAAAGCTTCAGGCACAAACTTAAAACCTCGTCCCAATCAACTTTGGGCAAGGTGAAGTGGTAAGATCAGACGAGAGGTGAAAAACAACAAACGTGTCTGACTCCTTGCTTTGCCTAATTGTACTAGCCCTGTTTTTCTGGCAAAATTGGCTTGGTGCCCAAAATGACACAAAGCGAATTTAAATATTAATAGCATGCTTAACATACCTTTACAAGTCCCAGACGCTAGCGTCTGGACCCACTTACCTTAGTAAGAGGTCTGACAACACCAATTTTAGATCCAACCGATTTATTTGATAGTAAACCCGCTGCCTTTCGGCCTTTGTGCCTTCGTTAGGCGAATGACGTGTTCTGGTCTGCAATAGCACACATATCAGCACAGACAGTTTACAGATTGCTGATTAGAATGCGAATCCTTACACCTAATCTGCTATTCAAGTCTTAAAATGGCTAACAATGTGAGTGGAAGGAGCACTGAGCACAGGTTAGAGAGATGTGTATTGTCTCCAGCACAGTAAGTGAGGTTTTTTGCTAACCCAGGCAAGTCATGGGGGTTACAGATAGTGTGACATGAACTCAACATCCCTGTTAAGACCGTCCTCATGTGTGCGGAACTTGGCTATCAGTCTCTGCTCAGCGGCTCTGCGCTGTCCTGTGTCATGAAGGCCCCCTTGAAGAACGTTTACCCGAAGGTCGGAGGCCGAATGCCCGTGACCACTGAAGTGTTCGCCCACAGGAAGGGAACTGTTTTGCCTGGTGATTGTCGAGCAATGTTCATTCATCCGCTGTCGTAATATCTGCACGGTCTCCCCAATGTATTATGCTTCGGGACATTCTTTCTTGCAACGTATTAGGTAGACAACGTTGGCCGAGTTGCAAGAGTATGTACCGTGTACCTGGTGAATGGTGTTCTCACGTTTGATGATGTCATCCATGTCGATGATCCGGCATGTCTTGCAGAGGTTGCTGTGGCAGGGTTGTGTGGTATTGTGGTCACTGTTCCCCTGAAGGGGGGGTAGTTTGCTGCAAACAATGATCTGTTTGAGGTTGCGTGGTTGTCTGAAGGCAAGAAGTGGGGAGTTGGGGATAGCCCTGGTGAGATGTTCATCATCATCAATGATATGTTGAAGACTCCGAAGAAGATGTCGTAGCTTCTCTGCTCCGGGGAAGTACTGGACAACAACGAGTACCCTGTCCACCGTGTCCCGTGTTTGTCTTTTGAGGAGGTCAGTGTGGTTTATCGCTGTGGCACGTCGGAACTGTCGATCGATGAGTCGAGCGCCATATCCTGTTCTCACGAGGGCATCTTTCAGCGCCTGGAGGTGTCTGTCATGATCCTCCTCATCTGAGCAAATTCTGTGTACAAGGAGGGCTTGTCCATAGGGGATGGCTTCTTTAACGTGTTTAGGGTGGAAGCTGGAGAAGTGGAGCATTGTGAGGTTGTCTGTCGGCTTGCAGTACAGTGAGGTGCTGAGGTGATCGTCCTTGATGGAGATGTGCGTGTCCAATAGCAGGTTAGGTGTAAGGATTTGCATTCTAATCAGCAATCTGTAAACTGTCTGTGCTGATATGTGTGCTATTGCAGACCAGAACACCTCATTCGCCTGACGAAGGCACAAAGGCCGAAAGCTAGCAGGTTTACTATCAAATAAATCGGTTGAATTTAAAATGGGTGTTGTCAGACCTCTTACTGAGTTTACCCCAGTCCAACGCTAGCATCTCTACATCATGCCCACTTTCCTTAAGCAGCTCACTTGTCAGTGCTCCTGCTGTGAGAATCATAGCTGATCTTCATCAGTGGGTATCAGATATGATGACCTTGTCAGTGGGATAGGAGGCCATTGAAGCCCCTGGGTAGCTGAAGACAGGGCTGAACAGTGCCCATGGGGTAGTGCCAGCCTGGCAGTGCCCACTGGGCACCCTTGCATTGCCTACCAGTGTCAGTGCACCCAAAGGGCTAGGTCCTTTGTAGGGCCTGTGAGGCGGAGTTATGAAGTGGGGGAGAGAAGGGGAGCTCTGAAAGGGTAGAAGGAGGGAATCTTGCCAGGGTGCGAGGGAGGGAAGAGAACTCTGCTGTGGGTGATCGCGAAGGAGGGAGGAACTCTGTAGATCAGGCAATCGGAGAGAGAGGGAACTCTACAAATGGGAGCTATCAGCTGACGGAGGGTGGGGGCGCATAGTGATGTTTATAGGACATGAGAATGGGAGACCATCACAGAGGGTGATTGGTGGTAGCATGGGGCATAAATCAGCATTTATGGGGGGGTAAATCAGTATAGGAAATGATCAGGGTGGGTGGGGCATCCCAATATGCATGGGACACGTTGTGGTTGAACATAGAACATAGAACACTACAGCACAACAGGCCCTTCAGCCCATAAGTTGCGCTGATCATAGCCATACCCATACCTACTAGGCCATAGAATTATCTGTAACTCTCAATCCCATTTAATCCCATGTACTCATCCAGAAATCTTTTAAGAGACCTCAGTGAGTTTGCCTCTACCACCACTGACAGCAGTCGATTCCATTCACTCACCACCCTCTGAGTGAAAAACTTACCTCTAACATCTCCTCTGTACTTTCCTCCCAGCACCTTAAATCTGTGTCCTCTCATAGCGACTATTTCAGCCCTGGGAAATAGCCTCCGAGAATCGCTTCTCAACCTTTGTCTCTCCAGGGAGAAGAGTCCTAGCTCTCTCAACCTTTCTTCATAAGGCATGACTCTCAATCCAGGCAACATCTTGTAAATCTCCTCTGCACCCTCTCAATAGCTTCCACATCCTGCCTGTAGTGAGGCGACCAGAACAGCGCACAGTACTCCAATTGGGCTCTGACAAGGATCTTATAAAGTTGCAGCATTACCTCCCGACTCCTAAACTCAATCTCTCGATTAATGAAGGCCAGTACACTATACACCTTCTTGACCACATCCTCCACCTGCGAGGCCAATTTAAGAGGCCTATGGACCTGGACCCCAAGATCCTCCTGCTCCTCAACACTGCTAAGACTCCTACCCTTGATATTGTACTCCTTCATCCCATTGGTCCTGCCAAAATGGACCACTACACAGTTCTCCGTGCAGTCTTGCATCCTATCTATGTCTTGCTGCAACTTCTGACATCCCTCCAGTCTATCCACAACACCACCAACCTTCGTATCGGCAGCGAGCTTACTAACCCATTCTTCCACTTCCTCATCCAAGTCATTTATGAAAATGACAAACAGCAAAGGTCCTAGAACAGATCCCAGTTGGGAGGAGGGTGCAGGAAATTTCCCATCACACTGGGAGATGGGGGCACCTGTGCAATGGCGCTCCTAGAACTCAGAGCTTCTGTCACTAGCTTTGACTTCAAATATTTATTCTTCTGTTAGGTGTCCACATGCCATCAGACCTTTTCCAGTTTCTTTTTGGAGGGGCTGCAAATGTGACCCCCTCATCTCGTTGCCATTTTCCGTTGTGGTAATTTTAAAAGATAAGTTGCAGATCTTGAAGGTTCAAACAAACAAAGAATTTTACTGACAGGGTGGTAACACTACAGGCTGCTAAGATAGACAGCTTGTTTGCTCAAGCAAATTGCTGTTGACATCATCAACAACATATGTGATTGGTCTCTTAAAGTGCCACTGCCAAGCTGTGAGTGAGGAATCACTTAAAATAAGATGAATACACATCATATGAGACTGATAGTAATATACTAGCATGGATTGAACACAGAACAAGAGGTTGGAAGAAAAACATTCATTTTTGTTTGGGAGGAATTAACTAATGGGTCATTACTTGGGCCTCCTTTACTTCCAATCTATAGCAATGATTTAGATGCAGGAACCAAGTGTAACTTATCAAATTAGCTGATGATAAAAAGTTAGGTGGGAAAGTAAGTGATGAGGAGGATGCAAAGAGTGTACAGAATATTAAATGAATCGACTAGAAGATGGCTGAAAGATATGGAGAAGTGTGAATTTATCCACTTTGGTAGAAGTGACGGAAAAGCAGAATGTCTTTAATTTGTGAGAAACTGGAAAATGTTACAGAGAGTTAACACACAGGTCCAGCAAGCAATTAAGAAAGCAAATTGTATGCTACTATAAAGGAATTCAAGTAGAGGAGTTAAGAAATCTGACTGCAATTGCATGGGGCCTTGCTGGGATCACACATGAAATATTATATATAGCTTTGGTCTGCTTTCCTAAGGAAGGAAATATATTTGGAAGGGTCGTTATGGATGTTCGATATGCTGATGCCTGGGATTGTCTTATGAGAGACGAGTGAGTTTGTTAGACCTATATTTCCAGGGGTCACAGTGTCTGAGTAAGAGATTGGCCATTCAGGACTGAGATGGGAAGAGATTTCTTCACTCAGTGAGTTGGGAATCCTTGGAATTCTCTACGCCAAAAAAGAGGGGATGTTCAGTTGTTGAGTACATTTGAGACAGATGTTGATAGATTTGTAGAGATGAGCAAATCAAGGGATATGGAGATTGTGGGGTACACTGAAGTTGATGTAGAAAATAACCATGCCCTTACTGAATGGTGAAGTATGCTTGGAAGAATGAAAGGCCTTCTCTTCTTTCTACTGATGCCCTGACCCTCTGAAAACTCTGGAATTTTACTGCCTCACCCATCCCAGAATAGGGGAGGGCGAGGCTCACAGAATTTTCCATTGGCCTCAGGCAGGATTTTATGAGACTTGCTTGAGTGAAATCATAAAATTCCACTCTTATGTTCCTGCAAATTAGGCCTTTCATATGTCCCCAATTTCCACTGATAGAACCTAGTTTCCCTAATTCTTCTCCATTTCTCTGTCTTAATTTATGACACTCTATAAAATATATCTTTTGTATCAAGTTTTAATTCATCTATCCTAACATTGCCATTCATTATGTTATTAGAGGGGCCAGTTAGTTCAGTTGACTGGTGGGAACTCAGAATAATGCCAATAGTTCAGATTTGATTCCTGCTCTGGTTGGGGCAGACTTGGGAACTAACTCCTTACACTGCCCCAAAAGTCAAAGACAATAAAAAAATTATCAAAGTAACCAACTCAGAATAAAGCAGCAGCATACAATGTCACTAGACTAGTAATCCAGAACCTTTAGCTCATTATTCAGAGAATGTGAGTTCAAACCTCACTGAGAAATTGAATGCATTTTTTTGTAATTAATAAAACTCTGGAAGTAAATGGCTTACATTCATGAAATTAATATCCTTGTTTGTTTAACTTGTGTGGGGAAGGAAACATTCTGTACTTACTCCAACTAATCAAAATCACACCACTGTGATTGCTGCTTGGCTAACTGTTCTGGCAAAATATTTATTTTTATCAGCACATTCACAGCATAACTAAAGGATCACACTGAGTGTTGACCTCACTCGTAATGCCCACATTTTGAGAATGGACTTTGAAAAAAGATTCTGTCTCAGTTCTATCAAGTTCGGTGGCCTCTTCCAATACCCCCAGATCCCAGGATTGCTTCAGTGCTGACAAGACAGTGGCTTGGTCAGTATTATGTTGCATAATATTCTGAAAAAAACTTAGTAATCCTACATTACAGAAGGAGGCCATTCGACCCATTGAGCCTGCACTGACAACAATCGCACTCAGGCCTTACCCCTGTATTTATCTCGCTAGAACTCAGTAAGAATTTAGCAACACCAATTATTAATCCAACCGATTTATTTGATAGTAAAAAAGCGAGCCAGCTGACATGAAGGAGCAATTTAGCAATGCCAATCAACCTAACCTGCATACCTTTGGACTGTGAGAGGTAACCGGAACATCCAGAGGAAACCCACACAGACATGGGGAGACTATGCCTACTCCACACAGGCAGTGACTCAAGGCTAGAATTGAACTCAAGGTCCTTGGTGCTGTGAAGCAGCAGTGCTAACCACTGTGCCACAGTGCCACCCTAACTCTGGTCTGAATTTTCAGAATGGCAAATGCTTGTTGCCTGTCATACTGACTAATGGCAGGAAGTGCTCTCTGTCAACTCTGGCAGGCCTATTACCTTTTTTTATTCTTTTATGGAACATAAGCATGGCTAGCATTTACTGCTCATCCCTAGTTGCTTTTGCAGGGCAGTTGAGAGTCAACCACATTGCTGTAGCTCTGGAGTCACATGTAGCCATGATGTGGAGATGCTGGCATTGGATTGGGGTAAGCACAGTAAGAAATCTCGCAACACCAGGTTAAAGTCCAACAGGATTTTTTGGCAGCAGAAGTTTTTGAAGCATCACTTTTTCTTTAGGTGAGTGAAGAGTTGTGTTTCACAAACAGGGCATACATAGACACAGTCACAATTTACAAGATAATGATTGGAATGTGAGTCTTTGTAGGTACAGACAATGTGAGTGGAGAGAGGGTTAACCACAGGTTAAAGAGGTGTGAAAAGTTGTGAAAGAAGTTGTCACATGTCAGCCAGATAGGTTAATCACAGTGCATTTCCTTCCCTGAAAGCCATTAGTGAACCAGATAGGTTTTTGTAACAATCGACAATAGTTTCATGACCATCAGTAATTCCGGATATTTTTCATTGAATTCAAATTCCATCATCTGTCGGAGTGGGATTTGAACCTGGGTCCCCAAAACATTAGCTGAGTTTCCATTAGCTGAGTGGTCTCGTGATGATACTACGAGACCACTGTCTCCCCATGTTCAATTGAGCATCAATGAGCTGTAGGTGGTACGCTTGTACTTGGATAGGAGTCTTGTCTTGGAGAGCAGTTCTCCAGCCTCTCCAGGCACAGCACTGCTGTGACCATAAGTGGTACTGCAGTGCTACATCTAAGACTAAGATCTAGGACCACACTTCAATCAAGTAATACAGGTCCTGGGGACAGGAGGATAGAGGATGGGTTGCAGGAGGATACAATCTCACTGTCTGAGAGGTGGGGTGGTGGCAAGTTTGCGGGGTGTGGAATTAGGCAGTTTGGGTTGGGGTGGGGTGGTGGGAGAACAGAGCTCCCAGGTCCCTGAGGGGAAGGCTCCTCCACTCTGAAGAGGCTTTTCTCTCTAAAATCGATGTGAAAATTTTTCAGTTTTCCACATTAGTCACCAGCCTAAAGCCTGAAACTGGGCAGGAATAGGGGCATGAGTGGGCTTTGCTGTATCTTACTTCTGTATGGGCACTTTTAAGTAGACTTGATTTTCAATCCTTTTCACACTAGATGGCATTGCTGCACCTGCAAATGTTCATTCTCAGCTCATTCCACAGCTTGCTGTTGTGTAAACTCCATTCTCATCTATGACTTTCAATTATACAATTAATGAATTTGGAATGAGCTCATTATCACATTGTTCAAAAATAATCTAATTCAAATGCCTATCTGGCTACTAAAGGTCAATCATATTTCATGCAGTTATTTGGAACATATTTTCCTATCCTTGAGCTTCAACCCTCACCTCCATTGGCCCAGCCCTTTAGGTACTTGCTGCTGACTGGCCATGTCTGCATATTCCTGTTTGGACTTCTTGCCTTTAGTCCTAACCCCCCTGGCTGCCTGCCCCTTGACCCCTGACCCCTTGCCCTATCTGCCAACTATGTTGCCATCCTCCTGACTCCACCTTTCTCGTTTTCAGGTTTCGCTGAAAAAGCAATTTGTTCCTAAAAATCTTATTGCGGCCCAATAAAACAAAGTTTCAACTTAAGAGTTCTGTAAGCATACAAGAGGGCCAGCCTATACATTTAGTGTTGCAGGATGGCAGAAAGAGGATCAAGCTGTAGGGGTTGAGCCTCAGGCATTGATGGTGGTTAAGCTTGAATTATTATATTAGGTATACCAAAGTGTAGCCCAATACAGAGAGGCTTGAGAATATGTAGGTATTTGGTCCAACAAGTCTGCTCCACCATTTAATGAGATCTTAAGAGATCTGATATGATAATTCCACTTGAATGTCCCGCCTTATCCCCATAACCCTTAAATCCCTTCCTGATTTAAAATCTGTCTATCTCGGTCTTGAACATACTTAATAGCCCAGCCTCCATAGCTCTCTGTGGGAAAGAATTCCACAGATCCACTACTCTCTGATGGAAGAAATTTGTCTTCATTTCTGTCTTAAATAAGTGACACCTCACTCTGAGATTATGCCCTCTGGTTCTAGGCTTTCCTACAACCTATTAACATCTACCCTGTCAAGTCCCCTGAGAGTTCTATATATCTCTCATTCTTCTAAACTCCAGTAAGTAGAGGGCTAATCTACTCAAACTGTCCTCAGAAGAAAAACTCTCCATATCTGGAATCAAACCAGTGAACCGATTATATTAGTTTAGATGCTAACTGCATGGGATCAATCAAATCACCTTTCCCAAACTGAGTCTAAAATTGGGCTTCTCTTGTCAAGTTGAAATTGTGCCCAAATTTACATATAAACAAAGTAACACAAGCCTGAACATGAAATCTGTCAATCATGAAATTGATGAGTATAATGGAACAGGTACTAGGGGGCACCTAGGCAGTCAGGTGAGGCAGTATAAAAGATAGGCAAAAGTAATTCTCCTTCAGAGTACGTAGCATTGCAAACTTCTCAATTAATGAGCTTACATTGCAATGCGGGAAACTTTTTAACTTTTCCCTTTCTGCAGATAAATTGAAGTGAGAAGAAAGCTGTCCATAAGCAGGCTTCCAGTTTTGCAATGAAGTTAGAGGATGTGGTAAATCAAAGAACAAGACAAAGCAAAAAAGAAAGTTATAATTATGGGAAATGGTAAACAGACCATGACAGGAAGGTATTGAGTTATTAAGTCATAGAGATTTACAGCATGGAAATAAGCCCTTCGGCCCAACTTGTCCATGCTGTTCAATTTTTAACCACTAAACTTGTCCCAATTGCCCGTATTGGCCCATGTCCCTCTATATCAATCTTACCCATGTATGTGTATAAATGCTTTTTAAAAGAAAAAATTGTATCTGCCTCTGCTACTACTTTTGGCAGCCCATTCCAGATACTCACCACCCTCTGAGTTAAAAAAAAGATATAAAATGAAAAGCTCTCTATCTGAATGCAAGTATCATTTGAAACAAAAGAGATGAACTGAGATTGCACATAGAAATAAATAAGTACAATTTGATAACCATTCTGGAAGGCATGGCTTCAGGAGAATTAGGATCTGAATATTGAAGGGAACAGGATATTTAGGAAGGAATGGAAGTGAGGAAAAGGTGGAGGGATGGCCCTTTAGTTAATGATAATGGCTGCATAAAACAAAATTATGCCTCAAGTTCAGGAAACCAGGATGTGATAAATTATTTGAAGAAGGAACCTGTACTGTGCATAAAGGGAAACCAGTATCCTTAGATTTCCAGAAGACATTTGATAAAATGCCATGTCAAAGGTTATGGAGGAAATAAAAACTCATGTCATAATCACTGCCTGGATCATATGAGCAGAAAGGTGATAGAATTGCTGTCAAAGCACTGTACACATCCAGAAATTAGAGTGAAATGCCATCTTGGTCATTAGTAGTGCCTTTTTTCCACTTATGCTTTTGGTTTTATTCTCCATCATAATCCTCCATCTCCATCATCAGCACACAGGAGCTTTTGTATATTTCTTTTTGAGAAGCAATAGACCGTACCCAGGGAGTATATTACTTCTGTGTTGAACATCGTTTGCTATGCCTGTAAAAGTCAATTCATGAGTGGCAGTCCCTTCCACAGCTGGCACAGATGTATAACACTGATCCTCGTTTAACTGATGTTTTTTCCTTCTGGTGGGTTTTCATTTCCACATCTGTTTATTTCTTTTGTAATCTGCTTTTTCCACAACCATCCTGACTGCTTGTTCCCAGGTACTGCATTCAGCAGCAAGGATTTTCCATATATTGATAGCAATCCTGGTCAACTTGTAGTGGCCTGGCAGTCTCATATTGGTAGCAAAATTGCCATAAAGCAATTCTTTGATGATGTGTATATAGCTATACCCATGGAAAGTCAGGACAAACTAAATTTCTTCTGAAGTGTATTGATAAAGAGGATAGTTATGTGGGACTTGTAGGATCTAACTAGTGGGGAAAAATTTTAGTGTCATAGTGTGATATTTCTCAAAAAAAGTAGCACATTCCATTTCTCATTTGAAATGCCTACGTCTCTACCAATTTCCTGTATAAAGTTATTGTGCTGGAATTAGATTCTTATTTGAGCAAGAAGAGTTTGGAAGGAAGTGGAAGATTGTGAAATATCAGACAATTTAGAGAAAGAGTAGGCTGAGGCAAAGAGGGATTATGAACAGACAGAGGAGCAACAGTGGATAGAAAAGGGGAAATATGGGCAGGATAAAAGTGGTGCAGAAGGGCAGCAAGGATTTACAGGAGGCAGCGGATGAAGAAATGGGGATATAGTGGGAGAGAGAAGGAATAATAGTTGATAGAGTACAGAGTTTGGGCAAGGTAAAAAGTTCGGGGTTGGGATTATTTTAATATGAAGCCTTGTGTCATCTCCCTTTTATCTGTCCTCTCTTCAGTCCACTCTCAGCTACAATCTCTCTTCCCTTTCCCCATAGCATTATTTACTCCTTCACTTCTCCTTTAAACCATATCATCCACTCACCTATCTAATTCCCCAGTCCCTTTATTCCCCTCTACTGCATTTTCCCCTCCCACTCTGCCTCTCTCCCTGTATTCCCTGATTCCCTTCACTGCAGTCAATGGCTTAAAAATCTGGTGGGATGTGGATTGGGTAGCTGAAGCAATATTTCCTGCTTTATATAGTCACCCAGGCAAAATTATTTCCATTTTCCTTTGAAAGTTATAGAGAAGTTTCACAGAGTTTTCCTTTCTTGTCAGTCTTAACCGTATTTGTTTATCTCCCTTGGGCGATTGAGTTGGGTGAAATCTATCACATTGTAGGCTGTCTAAATGCTCAATTGTAAAATGCAATTCTGAAAGGACAAATGGTTTTGTTCCTGTCTCACTCAATCCTCTATCTTGTTGTGTAGCAAATACATTTTTGTATTGTCATGTCTCTGTGCTTTGAGGCTCATCCGTCACACTTCAGATGGCAGATTACTTTGTGGACAATCTCTTTGTCAAACTTAAAGCAAAATATAAAAGAAAATGAATAACAACTGTTAATTTCCCAACTGAAGAGAAATATGTACACAAAATATGCTTTAATTGATGTCATGGAATATTTAATTTTATTTTTTCCAAAAAAATTAAAAACAAGTCTGATATGGTGCTGATAAAAGTAATAATAATTGAACCAAGGAATAGCGATTACACTTCTGGTCTTAAAAGTGCATCCAAAATAATGTACTGCTACACTTAGCTGTAGAATATTAAATTGTGTTTCATGTTATGATGAAAGAACTGTGTTTTGCGACCATTTCTGAGCAGTGACATTACATTATTTTTGACTGATCATGTGATTTGTTCACAATGTAGTTATAAATCCAATATACCGGAAACACAAAATACATTTAGCATAGATATTATCATCAAGTAATTCCATTCCCTGAAGAAATGCTGAAAGCAAGATTTCTTTTAATAAATCTCATTCAATGCCTCACAAGGAATTGCTACTTTGGGTTCAACTTCCTTCATTCATGGGTTATCACAAATATCTGTCCCCCACCCCCCCACCCTTCCAACAATCTGCTCTGGTAGCGTAAACAAATGCAGCGCAACAAAAATTCTAGAAGTGAAATATGATGAACTGAAGTCATTATAAGCGTCCTTTGGTCTGATTTAGAAGTATGAAGCTAGTCAGTGTAAATCAAAATGCTCAATGCCCATTCTCAGGCCTTTGTTGCCTGATTTCTACCTGTGTTTTACAATTGTATAAATGTTCCTCTGAAATGTGTTCATCATGTATGATTTGTTGGGGGAAGGGGGGTGGCTGAATAGCAGCAAGAAGCAGGCTGCTTTCAAAATTGATGTGTGTGTTTGTGGATTGTGGTTTGTTTTTTTTATTTCAAATGTGGTAGTTGGTGAATGAATAGGCCACATCCTTTACATTTCAAATAAATGGAGATCACTAAGCTAACCATTGCCATATAATGTTGTTCTCATTCTAACTGAATTGATACTTGGGGTGGATGCTATGAGGTCAGGATGAACAGATGGTGGAACTCACTTGAAGTGTGTACGGTCTCACTAAGAAGCAAGTGTAAATATAGAAATGATTGACTTACACTTCAAGAACTCGGTAGAACTTGTGAAAACAATTTTATTGATTGATCTCACAAACCCTATTAGCATATGGTGCATGACTATTGATGCCAGAAATTACAACAATGCCAGGAATCAGCTTAAGAGAAGGAGATTGTGCAGCCTCAGGTGGTGCTATTGGATAGGACTCGAAGGTATGGAGAGACGGAATGACACGGAGTGACTGGCCAGCAAAGTCTGCTCCCAAGTAAAAGTAACTTGAAGATTTGAGTGTAAAGTGTAACTTTTCCACAAACTTTTATTCACAATACAGATTCCCATAGTTGGTAGAAACAATTTGGATCTAATTTGAATGTATCTCATCCATACTAGTCCAAAGTAAGGCTCTGAACTTAACAGTAAGGTTTTTTTTTCACCCTGTAGTCCATGGTCCATTGTGTTTTCCATTTATTTTAATATTGCACCTTGCCGCACCAACAAAGGATTTTACTTTTAAAACTTGATGCACTTTTGATTTGAGGCAAAGGAAATATTTTTGCCAAACTTCTGCATCGTTATGTAAATTTAACACCTTGATTTTTTACAGTACACTGACAGCTCATTAAATGTGTTTATGAGCTGATTAAAACTTGTTAGAGCGATTAATTGCCAGTTGGTGACAACAGTAGGGTTTACGAGTTGTTGAATATATTTTATACTGCCCAAAGGAATTGAGGAACAGATATCCTGCAGTATAAATGGGAAGGCAATTTCAAACAGAGTTCATCTCTTTATGTGGTGATAGAGATAGTACATGTAAGAGAGGAGAACTGGCAGTGATTCTCACCATGACAATTATTATGTGAAGACATTGTTAATGTATCTCCTCAGGCAGGATCAACAAATGAATATATCCTTTCACACACCTACCTTCCTGATGGTTCAGCTACTTGTACAGATGCGGGAAGCAAATAATTGCATTAGGATCTTTCACATCAAACTGACTCAAAGAAGTCATGGCATGATGAAGGTTTATTAGAGTCAAATTACTTGTTAACTGAGTGACAATGCCCATCAGTTCAGTCTTACAAAGCCCTAATTGCTACCCTGTGAAGTTTTAATACACTACCTTGAGCGACCCTTCTGATCACAAGAATTATTAGGCACTCCTTTGACAAATGTATGTTGCCAGGGAATTTGCAGAACCTTGGTAGGAAGAATGCAGAAAGGCAATAAATGGTACAATTTTCAAAGGGAAATACGGTCACAGAGACCTGGGGATGTCTACATGAAAATCGCTGACAGTGGTATGAAAAGTTCAGAACGCTGTTAAACACAATATATGGATTCCTTGGTTTTATTAATGGAATCACAAAACATAAAGGCAAGGAAGTAATGCCAGATCTTTATAAGATTTGTCCTCAGCTGAAATATTGGGATGGTTTTTGTCATGCTAAGAATGGTGATGCATTCAGAGTTCGCTATTTTGGACATCAGAGCAGACCCGCAGTTTCTAGTGTGGACTGTAGTGTGAAAAGCCAGCGGTTGCAGGGGATTTGCCAATTCCACTCCTGAGAGCTCAGAACCTCCATCACTGAACTGTAGATTTAAAAGGTAGGTATGGAGCAAGAATGAATTGGGCTAATTGTGCATTAATGATGAAGCTTTCTACAGAAAAATTTTAGATCTTGGGTAGAATCTTGTGTTCTTCCCTGAGGTGAGTTTGGTGTTGAGGGCATTTAATCTGGCATCAGGATAGCATGAACAGGGGAGAGACAGGCCTGACCTTTGTTTTTTCATTGTCTGTCCAGAAGCAGAAGTGTTTTAATTTTTGAGATATGCTGTGGCATGTTTCTCTAAACGCTCTGCTTATGAAGTCAATTTTTAAAGCGACTTGAAGCAAACTCTTCTTCAGGTTAAGTCAGAAATATAATTTATTCATACATTCAAACCCCTGTTATGGTCTCAACTTCATATACATACAAGCACACAGTAAGAAGATGGGAAATAACAGCTTTTACAACTATGAATAACCAAATCAAGAATAACCACAGGTATTGATACCAGTTCATTTGATTGTGAAGGTCCAGAAGGTCAGATTGCAAATGAATCTTCCTTCATGGAGAATTGACACTTCAGGTAGCTTTAGCTAGGTGAAGCAGGAATTACAAGATTCCATTAAAGCTGATGGTGACTCAGCAGGATGAGATTGGTATATAGAGACATAGTTTGCTGAGCAGACAATGTCTAGGACCTTTGATGGGCAACACGACAGCTCAGTGACTATCGCTGTGCTATGCAGATACATGGATTTGGGCCTGTATCTGTGGGAGTTTACGCATTCTCCCTGTGCTTGCGTGGGTTTTCTCCGGGCGCTCCGGTTTCCTCCTACATCCCAAAGATGTGCTCTTAGACTAATTGGCAAAACAAATTCTCCCTAAATTGTCTCAAATTTGGTTTTTAATCCATAGATCTATAAACATTGACAGGGATCACGAGTAGAGGTGGGAACATCGGGGTGGCAGTGTGGGCTCGTTGGGCCGAAGGGCCTGTTTCCCGTGCTGTTTTGTTCTTTGTTCTGCAGAGCAAGAAGTCTCACAACACCAGGTTAATGTCCAACAGATTTATTTGGTAGCACAAGCCACTAGTTTTAGGAGTGCTGCTCCTTCATCAGGTAAGTGGGTGTTCTATTCACAAACAGGGCATATAAAGACACAAACCCAATTTACAAAATAATAGTTGGAATGTGAGTCTTTATAGCTAATCAAGTCTTAAAAGTACAGACAATGTGAGTGGAGAGAGGGTTAAGCACAGTTTTGTTTATAGCCTGCTGGACAAGGCATACTTCATGATCTTCCAGTTGTTGAAAATATGGGACCTCATCTCTTTTCATGAACATTTATTTCCTATCATTGCTTTTTCAGAGCTGTAGCTTTCTTATATAAACCCCTATGATGTAGGTTCTACAGGCAATATTGCAACAATCTCCACCTTGCTCTCACACTTATCCCGTGTTTTTCAAACATAACAACTCCTAAAGCTCAATATTGTTAGCTTGGCTTATTTATCTGATAATCTCAATATGTCTGTCTTTACAGTACAATGCCTTCAGACTTGAGATTTATCCTTCTCCAATCTGTATCATTATTGCAGAAAAGTCAAGATTTTCGATGAAATGGTTCAAACCTATTCTATTGATATTGCTGCTCTGTGTCAGAATATTGTTTACAAGAAAAAAATCCATATTTTACACTTTGAAGGTTTCATCAAGGCACTCGTTGCTGTCTCCTTACATCCAACTGTCTCACCCTAATGGATGACTGACATTATCACTTAAGCATGCCTGATGGAAGTGAATCTTGCTGGTTGTCTTTCCACTCCACTCACACATCACGATACTGACCCTATGGATTCAGCCCTTCTCAACATTCAATCCACCTGCTGTCAAATGAATTATTCATCATTGGACTTGAAAAGTTCCTTGAATTTAGCTTGATTTCACAAAGTAACCATAATTAATTTGATAGTGTGATGTTTCAATGGCCTTAAAATGGAGATGAGTTCCTCTCACCAGATATTATAGCTGATTCTACATGGATATCCTTGTTTGAATTGGTGATAAGCCAAAAGACAGGTACTAAAATCTGCCAACAAAGCAATTAAAGCAGAGAAATGACTGAGTTGCTACTTAAAACTATTTGAAATGCTAGATGTGCAAAGAATTAAATTATCTGTTTCTTACCTTATTTGGAAGATTAAATAGGACAGCTCCACAAAACAGTTATGGGAGTTAAGATGTTTGATTCACCTGTTCCCATTCAACATAATGCAGGCAACATGCCAACTTGGGCAACATGCCAACTTCTGCAGCATCCAACATGTGTTGCATGCCAACTCATGTTGTGTGCCAACTCGGGCTGTTTGCCAAGCCACGCTGCGTGTTCATTTCCAGTGATTGCTGTGTGCAACCAATTTGTTGGTGCTATGTACCACCATGGGATCCAAAATCAGAACTTCCAAGCACCACTTAACTCTAGCCAACACTGCTTAAAATTAGCCTGCACTTAAAGGGAAGACACATTGATGAATGGAGTTCCTTACAATCATGCAGGAATTAAATCTGATTTGGGAATGAATGATTCAACATGGGAGACCAGATTCCCAATTTTTTAGGTGCTGCACAGGAGGCTATGGTGGAGGAAATGGAGAAGAGAAGAGATATCCTGCATTGTATTGATGATAGTGGTGGGAGTGAGAGGTGATGTCGGAGCCCCTCAACATAAAGGCTTAAAGAGTAGTGGGAGCAGATCACTGTGGGGATAACATCAGGCAACAAGCTCCGAGGACTTGGCTGTAATGCCACAAGATGTTCAATAGAACAAAGAACATTCAATGATCTCACAGAAGAGGTCCAGATCAATGAATAAAATTTCAAAAGTCATAACCTATCAAATGCATCATAAGCCTCATACACTGCTGAATTCACTATACTCCTATCACATATAGGTGGTGGTGGGGGGGAGGGGGCATAAGAGTCTGTGCACGCTCAATGGGCCAAACAGCCTCCTTCTGCATTGTAGGGATTCTATGATTCTCTATCTGACATTCATAATGTGTCAGGTTAAATTTTTGTTGAAGCTGAACCTATGTAAGAAGTTCCAATATTACTTTCGTGCTCCTGTATTCTATGCCTCAATGAATAAAAGCCAGGATTCTGAGTACATTTTAACCACTTTCTTCACCTTTAAAGATATATTCTTAAGTCTCTCTGTTCCTCTACCCACTTTAGAATTTATCCCATTAGTTTATATTGCTTCTTCTTGTACTTCTTACCAGAATGTATCACTTTGCAGTTCTTTGCTTTAACCTTCACCTGGTAGGTGTCTGCTCATTCCACCAGCCTCTCTATGATCTCTATCTTTATCATTCTCACAGTTCTGAATACTTCCAAGTTTTTGTCCCCTGCAAATTTTGAAATTATACTCTGCACACCCAAATCTAGATACTAAAGGTAGATGCCAAAGATCAGGCAATTCCAGGACAGCTACAATTCTGGCATCTACCATGCAATGTGGGAATAAGCCCAGGTATGTCCAACTCAAAAAAAAGGACAAATCCAACCTGACAAATTTCCACTCCATCATCAGCCAAATAATGAAAAGTGTTGTATACAGTGCTGTCAAACAATACTTCATAAACTGCTGATTGATGATTCAATTTGGGTTTTGCCAAGGCTGCTCAGCACCTAACCTCATTACATTCTTGGTCCAAACATGGACAAAAGGGCTGAACTCAAGAGATGAGGTAAGACTGACCATCCTTGATATCAAGGCAGCATTTGACCGATTCTGGTATCAAGGAGTGCTAGTAAAACTGACGTCAATGGGAATCAGGAGAAAGCTCTTTAGGTTGGAGTCACGCTTTGCACAAATTAGTTAAACGTGATTTGCCTTTTATAAATCCATGCCCACTTTTCTTAATTAATCCTTTTTTGTCAAAGTGGCTGTTAATTTTGTTGTTTCACAAAGAACTGGCTACCACCAAACATCTACAATTGCTAAATTTATCATTGCACCCATTTTTGAACAGGGGTTTGACACTTTAAAGTTTCTTGCACCACCCCAGACATAGAAGAAGAATTAAAAGATTATAGCCAGTACCTTTAGAAATCCCACTCTTCCCTCAGCGTCTTTGTATACATCCCAACTGTCTTGGTGACTAACCAATTTTAAGTACAGCTAGCCTTTGTCCTCTTTATCAATTTCAGCCCATCCAGTTTACAATTACCTACTCCTTCACTATGACTTTAGCAATATCTTCTTCCTTGCCAAAAACAGACAGATGCCAAAATATTTATTTATCACCTCAGTTAAGGTCTCTATCTTTATGCATAGATCTCTTTTTGGTCTCTAATCAACTCCCACTACCATTTTACTGTTTAATTTCACGGGATCTTTTACATCCACTCGAGGCGGGGGCAAAAGGGATTTTGATTTAAAGACATCACCCCTGGCAGCATAACACTCTCTCAGTACTGGAGTGGCAGTTTTGCTTTCTCTGCTGAAATCCTGGAGTGGGACTTGATCCCACAATTTTCTGGTTCAAGAGACGAGAGTGAACTAAGCCACAAATCTCATGATGATGTTGTGGTTATGTCACTGGGCTTGTAATTTGGAGACATACTCTAATGTTTTGGGGCTAAGGGTTCAAATCCCACTACTGCAGTTGATGGAATTGAAAGTCAATTCAGAAAGCAAAATACTCTGGATGCCGGTGTTTGAAACAAAAATAGAAAATGTGGAAAATCTCAGCAGGTCTGACAGCATCTGTGGGGAGAGAATAGAGCTGATGTTTTGAGCCAGTGACAAAGGATCATCCAGGCTCGAAACATTAGCTCTATTTTCTCAGCAGATGCTGTCATACCTGCTGAGCTTTTCTAGTATTTTCTGTTTTTACGTCATAAATGTGGAAAGTAACTTTCAGGAATAATGACCATGCCAACTATCACTGATTGTTGCAAAAGCTCAACTTTCCTTTAAAGAAGGAAATCTGCCACCCTTACCTGGTCTTGTTCAGCTGGGACTCTGGATCCACAGTAATGTTGTTCACTCTTATCTGCTCTTTGTGACTTTGCAAGTCATTCAAGTGATGCACTTCAAAATGCTGGTCTTGCCAGTGATGCCCATATCCTATAAGAATAAACAAATGCCTAAAGAAGGCTGTTGGATTCTTATTTATATCAGTTGCTTGTCTCATAGTCTCTCTTTGCCATTGTCCATCTGAACTATTATCAGCTTGTGTCTCACTGGTATTATCAAGCTGAAATCTATCATACTGCCCCTTTTTCTGTTTCATATTACTGCTGTTCTCTTTGTATCCAGGGAGTTTTTGGTTGTCCTACGAATCCCTTTTGTGGGAATGTACTTCAACTGTATCAGAATTATCTCCTCTTTAAAGGCAATCCATTGCACGCTTCAAGTTTTGTCAGCCATTTGATCCACTTGACCCATTTTAATCCTTAGAACCAGATCCAGAAATATTTTATGGGATTGGATATGTACAAATCAAAAAAAAACCTTCCTCTCCGTGCTGTACACTATTGTTATGCCAGTTTATGTTAGAATCATAGAATCATTACTGTGCAGAAGAAGGCCATTTGACCCATTGAGTCTACACCGACTCTGACAGACCATATCACCCAGGTCCATCCCGTTCCTAGAACACCATGCTAATCCCCCTAACTTACACATCTCTGGATAGTAAGGGACAACTTGGCATGGCCAATCCACCTAACCCACACATTTTTGGACACTAAGGGACAATTTATCATGGCTTAGCCCCCTAACCTACACATCTTAGGGCACTAAGGGGAAATTTAGCATGGCCAAACTTGGACTGTGAGAGGAAAATGGAGCATCCAGAAGAATCCTATGCTGACACGGGGGAAGCATGCAAACTCCACACAGAAGAATCACAGAATCTCTACAGTGTAGAAGGAGGCCACTCAACCATCATTTGTGTCCCTTGTATATTCTTCCACATCTTAGCTTCTTGTTCTCATTCTCTACCAAATGACTCAACAAACTGCATCATGAAGACATTGGTCCTGGTACTGTTGATTTTCACATATATTAATATATGCAGATAGAACATGCGGTAAAGAAGGCAAATGGTATGTTGGTCTTCATAGTGAGAGGATTTGAGTATAGGGATAAGAATGTTTTGCTGCAATTGTATTGGACATTGGTGAGGCCATACCTGGAGTATTGCATGTGGTTTTGGTGTCCTTATCTGAAGAAGGATGTCCCTGCTATAAAGGGAGTATAGCGAAGGTTTACCAGGCTGATTCCTGGGATGGTAGGTCTGTTATATGAGGAGAGACTAAGTCAGTTAAGATTGTATTCACTGGAGTTTAGAAGAGTGGGAGTGGATCACATAGAAACTTGTAAAATTCTAACGGGGTTGAACAGGATAGATTCAGAAAGAATGTTCCCAATAGTTAGGGAGTCCAGAATTAGGAAGTTTTAGTTTGAGACCAAGAGGTAAACTTTTAGAACAGAGGTGAAGAGAAATTTCTTCACTCGGAGGGTGGTGGATGTATGGAATTCAATACTATGCAATGTAGTTGAGGCTAAAACATTGTCTGATTTCAAAAAGAAGTTAGATATGGCTCTGGGGCTAAAGGGATCAAGGAATATGGGAGAAGGGGAAGGCAGAATCCAGCTATTTAATTCGATGATCATAAAGAATGACAGAGAAGGCTTGAAGGTCCAAATAGCCTACTGCCACTTTCTATGAACAATCCAACTGGTTGGTATAGGTCCCACCTCTGTAGCTGGTTCCAATATCCCAGGAAACTAAAGCCCTCCCTCATGCACTACCAGTCCTGCTACACATTCACCAGTTCTTTCTTCATGTTTCTATATTTGCTTGCATGTGGCACTAGCCATAAATCAGGGATTAAGATCTTTGAGGTCTTGTTGTGAGTCTCCTTCCCAAAACTTTAACATCTGCCTGCGAGACTTCATCACTCTAGATATTGATACGTATCATGACTGCTGGATGTTCTTGCTCCCCACTTCAGAGTAGCCACTCAGTGACATTCTTCACCTGAGTACCAGGGAGGCAACATACTGTCCTGGATTCACACCTGCGCCTACAGAAACACCCATCTGGTCCTCTAATTATTGAATTCCCTAATCTTCTTCCTGCCTCCCTGTAATGCTGAGCTGCCTGTGATGCCATGGACTTGGCTGTGGTTGCAATCTGAAGTGAAACCATTACGCTCACCAGTATTCAGAGCTGAATGCCACTCGGAGAGCGAGATGCACTCAGGGGACTCCTGCGTGGTCTTCCTTGATTCATTTCCTCTCTGCCTATGCATCTTTTGAATTGCAGTATGACTTCCTGGTGTACTTGGACTCCCCCTCTGCCTGCTGATGCAAAGATCCCAGCTATCGGAAAAACTAACAGAGTGTAGGAATTTGCCAAAGACTGGTGTGGAACATTCCTGTTTTCAGACTTTTATGACACTTTTTTGGGAAGATTCTGGCCTCTGTGTTCATCAAACTCAAGACTCATAACATCCCTACTTGCTTTACCATCAGTAGCCACACCTTCAGCCATTTATACCTGAAGCTTTGCAATTTCTTCTGCAACTCTTGCCTTTCTATCTTTCTCCCCTCCTTTAAGACAGTGCTTAAAACTTACCTCTTTGGCCAAGCATTTGGTCCCATCTCCTAATGTCTCCTTCTTTGCCTCAGTCTCTGACTGTGCTCTGAAGTACTTTGATACATTTTATAATGTGAAAGCTGCTATATGAGTACAAGATGCTGTTCATTCTATCAATCTATTTATCATTTCTATCTCTTCTTGGAGAACTGGTTGAAATTATTGTTGAGCCCGCTCTGAGCATATGTATTACTGCCTCAAGGTGGTGCTACAACATAATGTACATATGTAATAGCAATGGATTTCTTGTGCTTTGATCCAACTTTTTGGCCAGCTTGCTTGTGTTACCAACAGAATATAAACAAGAATTAACATTTTACTTGTGTTGCAAAATTAATCTTGATACTTTCTTGGAGTTTTTAGTCAAAATCCAAGTTACAGGTGGATTAGGAACAGGAGAAATCAATTCAGCCAAGATTCTGGTTGCTGCACCTAGCAAGAAGTGTGTATTTGTAACAGAATTCTGTTCAGTTCCTGGATTATGTCAATAGTCACTTCCAGGTTTACATACTGGCAAGTTATCAAAGAGCCACTGGAAATGAGGATCTCCATCCAATCAAACATTAATCCATTCCGGAAAGGAGAGTGAAGGTGGAAGAAAAAGCGTTACAAAGACAGGACAAATAAAACCTGGATGAGAAAATGTTGTGCACTGCTGGAATAATTCCCATTCTCTTTGTAATCTAGTTTTTTCCCTGAAATGTTGGCTTTTTGTTGGGATATTCTTTGGTGAATGCTAGTCACGTGTGACACATGCTGAATATCTCACTCAAGTGGTCATTATTCATGGACAAATGGGAGAGTCAGTTCTGTGTCCATGCTGCATTAATCAGTTCACTTCGAAGTGATTTGTTGTGTGAACTGTCTAGGGATGTTTTGGAAAGCCACGATATACTGCTGTATAAACCTGTTACAAAAACAAAACACTGCGGTTGCTGGAAATCTGCACTAATCTACTGGAAATCTGCTGGACGTTCCCAGGAGATCAGGCAGTACCTGTGGAGCGAAAAGAAACAGGAGGTAGTGTTTCAGGTTGATGATCTTACATCAGAATATGTGTATCATGTAAACCTGCCTTCATTCTTCTAATGTCAATAAATATCATAAAATCCCTACAGTGCAGAAGGAGGCTATTCAGCCCATTGAACTTGCACCGATAACAATCACACCCAGGCCCTATTCCTACAAGCCCACTTAATTATCCTGCTCATTGCCCTGACTCTAAGGAATATTTTGGCACACCCAATCAACCTAACGTGCACAACTTTGGTGTGGGAGGAAGCTGGATCATCTGGAAGAAACCCATGCAGACACAGGGAGAATGTGCAAACTCCACACAGATAGTAACCAGGCCGGAATTGAACCTGGGTCCCTGGTACTGTAAAGTAGCAGTGCTAACTATTGTGCCACAATGCCGCCCAAGTAGTTTAATAGGGGACAGAATTCCCTAATCCTGAAGTGCAGATATCAATGTTGATTACAAGTCCGTCCAGCCTGTCACAGTCCAGAGATTGAATTAGGAACTGCCTTTAATTGTGTTGCTGAGCTAAACACTCTGAGCCATCAAGGAAACCAAGATAGAAACCAAGATTTTTCCTTGGAAAAAAAACTTACCTAAACTTTTTAAAAAAACGCACCTTAACACATTTTTTTTTCACCCTGGGAAATAGTGGGGAGGTGAGAGAAAGATTTCCATGCTGATCATTAGTCCATTGAACCACATCTTAAAAACTCCTTCTATAATCAACAAGTCTTGGCAAGGAATATGAATCCTAGAGAGACATTATCATTGAGCCACAAGACCTCCTACTCAAAATAAATATGAAATATTTTGCAAACTGGGAGTTTATAAACGTTGAACCTTATACACAATGGAATGCATTCCCTAAAAGTGAAAGCATTTTTTCTACAAAGTGTGTTTGGAAGTAAATGACACCTCATTTTTTTGTTGTCTGTATTGATGACACCCTGCTTGATGACTGCACATTACCAAGACTATTTAGCTGTTGGCATTAAAACTAGATGAGATTAGTTAGATCAATTTCTTACTCCTCATTAGCATCCATGTGATTAATTATACTTCTTCCGTGCAGGATGTTACAACTGAGTATTGAAGGAACGTTAGCTGGAACATCATCCATTTTTGGAGAAAATTACAAATGGGCTACAGATTTAAATTAACTATTTCAGGAAAGTTAAGACAAAAGTCATTCAATTCGGGTGCAATGATACGACAATCCACATGAGATACTACACATTTAGTGGAGTCCTCATCCTGAAGAAGTATCATTATGATCCCTGTGGAGAACAAGAACTTTTAAAACAAAAGGAATTCTCATGACACCAACAAAAAGAAACTGATGGCTAAGATTTCATTTTGTTAAAAATCAAACCAAAATCAACGCAATTCCAACATCAAATGTCATCAACACCAACACTGACACCTCCTAGCAAACTTTTGGTAGGTAACAATCATTCAGTGTGAAGTGCTGGTATGGTATTGTTATGTGGCTGGCTGTAACGTTTAGATCTGTGGAAATTACACAGTGCAGCTTCTCTTTGCTGTTGACGAGAGAGTGGCTGATACCGTAATCAGCACTGTGGTAAGTGGGGATGAGGAGAATCTGGGAATCTTCTCCAAACTTGCGCAGGTTAGGTGGATTGGCCATGCTAAATTGCCCTTTCATGCCTCACAATAAGTGAATTAGGGGGATTAGTGGGGTAAATGTGTGGGGTTACTGGGATAGACCCTGGGTGGGATGCTTTGTTAGTGGGTCGGTGCAGACGTGATGGACTGAATGGCTTCCTTCTACACTGTAGGGATTCTATGATTAAAAAGCAAACGATATATCAAATAGATAGCAAATTTCACTTTAAATAGTCTATACATTAAAGATGTATTTAAAAAAATACAAACGCCCAAACCGTGCCCCCCACCATTCCTCCATCCCAGCATTAAACTCAGCTACCAAGTCCCACAGCCCTCTACATTTTTCATATAGAAATCAAATCCCAATACTTTTATAGTTGGGCCTCAAGTCCTTTCAGACAGTAGTCTCACTCTATCCAATTTCCACCCACCCATAAAATTCATGTCCTTCCTAACCTCACAGCTCAGCACCCAGAGTGTACCTTTCTGATCTCCTGCGCCAAAAGCCACAGCCTCCTATCGCAGCTGTCTTACACCCACTATTTCAAGTCCCTGTCCCATTCTTGAAGAACATCCCTGCTGCTTTGATTCACATCTTTGTTTTCTGGAACTTCTCAGCTGAAACTTAAAACCTAATTTCCTGACTATTTACCTTTGGCTTTAACTCAGTCTCATTTCCATGGCAACATTCATCACATGAGCACTTCCCTGAAGTTATCTCAACGTGGGGGTTGGACACCACTGTAATTCAGTTTTATTTTGTATTTAAAGGGTCTTTCACACAAGAAAATGCTGACTGTTTTTCCAAAATGCAAGTCTAATATTCACAATATTTTAATTCAACTTATTTCAGCATCTTATTTGGACAGCTGAAGTTTGGTACCCATGTTCTAGATTAGCATAATGCAACTCAAGAACAGAGAATGAGAAGACACTTAAAGGTAATACATTGAAAAGCATGAGGGACACCACTCAAAAATTGAGTCAACCTCAATCAATTGTATGTCATAAATACAAAAAAAGTGTGAAACAATAAAGAAATCCAGTAGTCAAAGAAATTTTACCACTGGACTTTAATGCTTTAATGTTAGTTCATCTGGGATACCTCCTTCCACTGAATGCTCCGAAACATGTTCTACAGGTTTCCTGTTATCGAAGAAAAAGAATAATTGAGAAAGGGATCTCTTCAGGAATTGAACGATAGGTCAGCTTTTTCCTGAAAGACATAATTTGTTTGGAGCTGTTTGCTCGCAGGCTAAAAGGAAAACCTAAGGCTTTTAAGGGAACTGGGGATCCAGTCATTTGCTGTCTTGTAAGATAAGAAATCTGCCTTGTTCACTTGCAGATAGTGTGACAGATGAAACATGTACACTCATTGTAGATGGGAATTCACTGCAGAGACTGACTGCATTTTAGATCTAGGATGAAATAAAAGAAGAGAACATGTCACTGTTGCAAGATCACTGTCTCCGACTTTAATTCTTTAAATCTGCAGATATTTTCTTTTTCGCTAATTTTATCTGAACCAGCTGCTTATCACATCAAAAGCAGCATTAACTTCACAAGCTTCATCACAACAGCAGAAATGGACTGGCTAAATTGCATGATGAAGTGATTATATGCCCATGGGGCACAGAACCTGGAGACACACGGCTCACCTGAAACTGAGCATTGGGTGCCTTCAATCATTTGAGTGAGCTACCTGTGCCCTTTGCTTTGTGAAAAACAGATTAATTTTAGTCCTCTTTCCTAGCTGTTAGTAGCCCTCAGGTAATGGATAACACACAGGGAGCTGAATATCAGCTCACAGACTTCCCTGCCACAGTTAAAAATGTTTACTTATATTTTTGGCTGCATCTACTTTGCTCAGTCCAGGCCAAGAAGAGTTCTAAGCATGTGTTAGGCTCCATATTAGCATATGCAAATGAGCTGGTAGATATTTTAAGATGCCATTCTGGATGCCTGAAAAATTGTTTAATCTGATTTTGGGTTGGACATTTTTAGGCATTCTTAGGTGCATTACATTAGTTCCCTAAATTGAGTCTGCCTTTTGCAATGATGTTCAATTTAGATTCCAAAGTCCCATGTGTGCAGCCACATATGGGACATTGAACATGTCTTATATTGTTGTTGTTTCTCTTCTTGCACATTGTGGTGCACAGGGCAGACTTTTCTCTTTTGTCATAGCCAGGTTTTCTCTGGAACATATTGCTAGCCTGTGCATGGCAAATGGATAATTATTAAATAAAAGAAATACAACTACTTACTTATTCAATTGAGTTTACTATGTTAATGCCATTTATGACCATTCCAGGGTTACTGTAGATATGAAGAAGCCCGTGATTAACAGGATGCACCCTATTTGGTATGCAATCATTGAAACAAAATATTTCTGTCATTTACATCAAAGTCAGAGATCACAGTGAATGGATTTTCACATACTCAGGGGAAGGTTTTATCCTGCTAAATGTTTGAAACCAAAACTGAAATAACCTTTCTCTGTTTTATAGATTTTTTGGACAAATTATATTGCTTGAGAAATTGCAGTGTTTGGTCCTTTATTTTAAATTTTGATGAAGACCTGAAAAAATTTCCAATGTCGGGTGTAGCTCTCAAAATGCATACACTCTCTTAGTTGCCTGTAATGACACCGACTAGAGTTTTAATTCCTCATTTACACGGACAAAATTTGGCAAACTATTTGCCCATCTATTAAATTTGAAATGCTTAGAAGTTAATAATGCAGTATTAAGCCCAGATATTTATGAATCATGATTCTGTGGGTGGAGGTTAAATACACAGGCTGTCTGTGAGTCTGATAACCAACTCAGAATTACTGAGCAAAATTATATCCCGCAGTCAAACAAAATATGCCACTAGCCCTACCACAATAAAACATATTTAATTTAGTAATCTCTCATTTTAAAACAGAATTTTACTTCAAAATTCTGCCTTGTTTAATAACATTAGGTTGAATTAATTTCTAGAGGAGAAATATTTGGCTGTCAAAATGATATGAGACTAATCCAGAATCAGATGGATCCCACAGCTAGGCTTGTGAGATTCTTAAAAGAGCTCTTGTATCAAAATCCAAAGAGTATAAAATAAAATTTCTCATAGTAGCCACTGTGTTGTATATGTTTACTACAGTGTCACAAAGTTTAAAGTTTATTTCTTAGCATCACAAATAAGCTTATTAACACAACAACAAAGTTATTGTGAAAATTCGCTAGTTGCCGCACTCCTGTACCTGTTCAGGTACACTGAGGGAGAATTTAGCATGGCCAATCCACCTAACTAGCACATCTTCCAGACTGTGGAAGGAAACCAGAGCACCCAGAGGAAACCCCTCGACACACAGGGGTTAAAGAATTAAAGATTCAGTCAGGTTACAATCCTGCAGTACTAATTTCTAGGGTGGCACAGTAACACAGTGATTAGCATTTCTTTGAACAGATAGTGATCCAAGCTGGAAATCTAAGCTGGGTCCTGGTGCAGAAATGCTAACCACTGTGTTACTGTGCCACCCTAGAAATTTTGCCGCCGTGTTGTCCTAACCACTGTGTCATTGTACTGCCTAAGATATGTCTACAGTGAAGATAGAGTTGACTTCTTGGCCAATAGCTACACCATGAGGAAATATATGGAAAACCTATTATGAGCTCAAAGAGTACATTGCTTGTAGTACAATGTCTTCATCAGAACTAAATATAACATTGACTGCCCTCAGTTTCTCTCATAACAGGAGTCATATTACTACTGAAAGTCAGTTAGGACTTCTGGTACATGTTTCCATTTCAAACCCCAAACATTCCCCTTTACATAATGAATAAAACACAAATTTGCATTCGCTAACCAAGTTATCCATTACACACTATCACTAGTCTTATCAGCCTTTGAACATGCTTTGCACATATAGTCATTAAATCGTGCAGGTCTCTTAATGATACGACTGAGTATTGTCATTGGCTGTTTGTTCAATGGCATTACAGTGGCATTTGTTGTAACTGTTGTTGGTGTTTTATTTCCTTTGTTGGAAAATGGTAGACCTCTGGGAGGGTTGGTTGTTCTGTAATCTCTGTAGCTGGTGAGATCCTATCTTTCTGACTAACCACCTGCAGTGAAGGAACAACTTCTCCAGTTATGCCTTTAGTCATTCATGGCCACCACAGATAATTGAGAAGACAACTGCTCCACTCATGTCCAAGTTTCCATGGGAGTACTGCAAGATTGTAACCTGACTGACTCTTTAATGCTCAATGCTTGCAATGATTTGGTAGTTGTGTCAAAATGAAATTTGGCTTTCTGCCATTTCATTGTGATTTCTTTTTCCACTAATGCTGTTATTACTTATGACCTCAGTAGCTTTTTTTATTAAAGAAAGAGTAGTTTGGGGTAATGTGACATTAGTCTTTGGACTAGACTACTTTTCATGCCTTTGGTCATTGTATTTCTCTAGTCAAGGATCGTCTGTGCATCTGTGTACTCCTATGCTTGATTTCCTGATGATTTCTTTGGTGATTTTTGTTGCTGCCTCAGCTTTTCCATTCGACTGGGAACAATCTGAAGATGGTGTAGTACATTAAATTTTGAAGTGGCTGAAATCTTTTCTTGTGAATTGAGGGCCAATGTCACTTATTGCAATGTTTGTAATGCCATAAAGACTGAAATATGCTTTCAGACATTCTTCAATCTTACCAGTAGTCATTGAAGTCAGCTGGTCTGACTTCCAATGGATGGATTCTATTAGGATAAAGATGCCTACTCCCAGCTTCATTCATTGTCTGTCTGGGATGTTGTGCATTGTCAGTAGCTCTCTAGCTTGCTTACCTTGGTACTCATTACAAGTATTGTAATGGCTGATGTGGTCCTTGATTTCATTGCTCATGCTTGGCCAGCTGAGCAAATTTCTTGCCTTCCTCAGACTTGACTCAGTTTCTTGGTGACATTCATGAATGCACTTCAGGATTTCTCCACTCATGATCATACGGATAGTGACTCCACAAGATGCCACCTTGGGCTGTTAATGCATCTCTGTATGTCCAATATCCTCTTGTGATCACAGATATCTCCTTGATGTTCTGAGGCTATTCATTTATTACTACTCCTTGCAGAACTTGGAGAGTTGCATTTTATTTGGTAGTTCACACGATTTGAGCAAGGCCTTTGTCTGTCAGATTCAATATTCCTGCAGGATTAATTACTTTTTAAATATGTTGAGCTGTTGCTTCATCTTGAATCTGGAAGATTGCATACACTATTTCAGCATTCTTAATTTTCTTCATAAAGAGTTTTGCTTTTGACAGTGTATCAGTGATCCAGATCTGTTCCCATTGCTTATATGCCACCTCCAGAGGAAATCTCTATACACGAAGTCACATTCTTTGTCGATATTTTGGAACAGATGGTAGCAGATTGCTTTAAAGTGGCAGGTGGTTGGACTCTAATATTATATTGTCTCTCCCAAACGGCTATTGATGAAAATGCTCACAAACAAAGATAATAGCCGGGCACCCTTTCTTGATCTAAGCCTAATGTTGATCAGTTTGTATTAACATCTTGAATGCAAATGCAACTGTCCTTGCTGTATTAGGATTGTCTGGAGACCTGTCTTGCTGGTGTCACACTGCAAGGTGATAGCATAGCACTTCAGCACAGGTATTGCTGCTTGCTGCTCTGTGCCCCAATACCACTGTATATCCTTGACAATGAGCGACTATAATGGTTCATCCTGACTACAGATTAGGCAAATATTTTGCTAAATAGTTCACAAATCCAACAATTTATTGAGTTGAATTCACATCTGTTGGTTGCTGTATTGCTGCTACAGCTCTCCCATAACAGAATCCAGGAGAAGATGTTTTGCTGCTTATATATGACCTGTGCATTTCACTTCAGATATCTTCAATTGCAATTTTTTCTTATTCAGCTTCAGGTTAATCTGACAAGATCGCTCTAGCACTCACAATAGATTCTGTTTGTGATTGGCGAGAGCTTTTTCCATTGTGAATCCACATCCACAGACTAGTAGATCATCCATTATTTCTTCCAATCTGGGAAGATCACTGACTGGCATGTTAATATACCTCTGGAAATGTGGAAATGCCAAACAGCCATCTATATCTCTCAAACATTATCCCGAATGCTATTAGGAAACTGTTACTTCCACCCATCATCAATTTTCTGTAACCATCCTTCGTATTCCGGGTAGCAAAGCCTTGACAGGATGTGGCAAAATTCAATCAATTGTTGGCATAGGGGAGTGAAACCTTTTCAAAGCTTTTCAGTTCAGATCATTTAGGAATAAGCATATGTTCAACTGTTCAACTTGTTTTATAATGCTACCATACTGTTAATCCTGTCTGTCTGAGTTGTTACTTTCTGGATTGTTGTCTTCTTTTCTGGCTATTAATTTCCTTGTGTAATAAGAATCTATCTCCATCTTAAAAATATTCAATGACACTTGCCTCCTCCACCTTCTGAGGCAGAGTTCCAAAGTCACATAACCCTTTGAGAGAAAACATTTCTTCTCATCTCTGCTCTAAAAGGTTACTCCCTGATTTTAAGTCAATATCCCTTAGTTTTGGACACATCCTTAAGAGGAAATATCATTTCCCATCCACCTTGCCAGGACTAATCAGGATCTTGCATACTTCAATTAAGTCATCCCTCACTCTTCTAAACTCCAGTGGAAAAAAGCCCAGTCTGTTCAAGTTTCTCTCATAAGACCTGTTCATTCCAGGTATCAATCTAAAAATCCTCCTCTGAACCACCTCCAACTTATTTATATTTTTCCTTAAATACGAAGACCAAAATTGCATATAGTATTTATGATGTTGCTCACTAATACCCCATATAACTGAAGCATGGCATCCTTACTTCTATGTTCTCCCAACAGAATGGATAGCATTTCATTAGCTTTTTTAATTGTTGTACCTGTATGCTAACCTTTACTGACTCATGCATGAGCTCACTTAGATCTCTCTACACCTTGGAATGTGGCAGCCGTTCTCGATTTAAGGAATATTCTGTTCTTTTACTCTTCCTATAATGAACAACTTTCTATTTTCTATGCCTGCCAACTTTTGGTCAGTCTTTGTCCTATGGATATCTATCTGCAACCTCATCACAATCTTTCATCTGCAAATTTAGCTACCATGCCTTTACTCCTACAATCTAAGTCATGACGTAAGTTGTAAAAAGATTGAAACCCCATCACAGACCTCTGTGAGCTTCCACTTATACCAACCAGAAAAAGACCCGTTTTGCATACTCCTGTTTTCTGTAGTATTGTATACAGAGATTCGTCAGGTTCTCTAGCAGCCATCTGTACAGGTTTATTTTACTTCTTTCCAGCCAAACACTTATGTGAGAAATGCTTTGGCTTCTTGCAGATAGAGCACTACTTTTCCTATCCCATTCGAGCTTTTTATTTCTTTGCATGATGGCCTCCATAGTACTTGCATTTATCCCTTTTCCATGATTGTTCTATTCTTTCAGTCTGGAATATTTATCAGTAAAGAGTAGTTTGTTCTGCCGTACATATGCATTAGCTGACGTTATGCAACCTCAGTGCTCCAGCATATCTCTTGCTTTCTTGAGGGTGAAATTCACCTCTCTCAGTGTGGTCTCTCTTCTGCTCAGAGAATCCTTTCTTTAACTGGATCAGCTTTTCGTTACCTGAATTCACAGGATTCTGTGAGCTGTGTTACTGTGGTCACGTACTGAACAATGGACTACCATTTACCTTAAGTCCTCATGTTAAACACATAGCATTCATAAGTTACATTCACTTGGGTTTCAAAACATGCTTTCATGACATTTTCTATCATCTGTTTTTTTTTCTGTTCAGTAAAGTTTGACAACACCAATTTTAAATCCAACCAATTTATTTGATAGTAAATCAGCAAGGTTTCGATTTTTCGTCTTCGTCAAGCAAATGCATTGTTCTGGTCTGCAATAGCACACATATCAGCACAGAGGGAGATTTAGAGTGGAATACGATTTGGAGCAGTCTCTCTCCAGCCATATTAAAAATGTTGCTACTCATGTTGGTCCCAGCTTATTAATTAAATCTGTTGTAATTCAATGTTGCTTAGAAATTGTGTGACCCATACAATAACCTGGAAATTCCCATGCAGACTGGACAAAAACTGACTTCTTTGAAGTATTTTGCATTCATGACAGCGCAAATAAACTTAAAAGCCTTGTGGGTTTAAATGTTGCGTGTGACAAAATAATTAGTGGCAACATTGCTTGGGCTTTCCTTGCCCAACTCCTCTCTCCTGCTATTTTTATCCAGAGTAACCACCTCTTCCTCCCAGTTACCACTTAGTGCAGTGATCCCTGGCTGCAACTTCTTCTCCCTAAACTCTGCCAGATCAACAGTCAGAATATTGATAATAATGAAGCTTAGTCATAAGGATTGCTTGGGTCATCATGGCTGGACTCGTGGCATTTGCTGTCTACTTCACTGGCTCTTGCATGCTCCTCACCTGCTCTCCCCAGTAAAATGGGAAAGGGTGGGTTGAGGTGGGGGATATCTGTGGAAGATCTGTGGAATTCCCTGTCAAGTGAAGCAGTGGAGGCTACTTAAGGCAAGGATAGATAATTTTTGAACAGTAAAGGAATTAAGGGTTATGGTGAGCAGGCGGGTAGGTGCAGCTGAGTCCACAAAAAGATCATACATGATTTTATTGAATGGTGGTGCAGGCACGAGGAGCCAGATAGCCTACTCCTGCTCCTTGTTCTTATGTTCTTATATTGGGGTGCAGGCCATGGTGGGCATTGTTTCTGTGTGTTTATTGTTTTTTGTGAATACCTAGAATTTAAATGTAACTATGTAACAGAAGCATTTATATAATCACTCAATTATTAGACTAGGTCTACAAAGCCAGCATGCGTATGTTCAACAAAGGATAGGAAAGAGCATCTCAAATCTTCTCCAGCAAATCTTATTAGTGGGACCTGTTTTTATGGCTATACTCAACAGCAATGAACAGAAGATGCAGCAGACTTGGTATCCAGCTGCACAGTTAGATAACACACTAGGTGACAGTTTCATTAACATGGATCTTACATAGGCCACTGTCTGTGTGTATTCTGCTCATAACCAACTAGATAATCAATTTGATTTTTACTACAGTTCTGATGCAAAAAAATATATTCTTAGATGTTGTAGAATTGTGTTTTTTTTAATGTTATAAAATACCTGTAGGGAATTAGTAGAGATAAGTGTTAGGAATGCATATCAAGAACTTGCATTTCCCTAGGCTATGGTTTTGTAATCATTTACATTAACAGACAGAAAATCACAGGGCTGGATGTGGGGAGAAACAATTTTTCAGGCTTGTTTTCTTGGCATGATTTAGAAGTGTCAAATCGTTCCATCTCTTACATTGTAAAATGGATAATTAACAAATTTGGCTTTCATTTTCTGAAGTTGGCATCCTGCCGTAACTTATTTTTTTTCCCTATAAAATTCCAACTAGAAATAAAGCAATTAGTTTTGCCCTGTGCACATTGAAATGATATATTTTAAGTGTTATATTTTCTTGCTTTTTGAAGAAGATGACCAGGCTGTGTAATCTCTGGTGTCCTGCACATCTCATTTTTTTAAAAAAACTTTGTTTTGGAATGTGTGTGCTCTACTGTCCAACTTTTCACTACATCAGCCTCATCCAATGCACTCAGATGGAGCCACGCATATCCAACCCATCATAAACTGGAATACTTGGAGGAAACCCACGTAGACACAGAGCAAACATGCAAATGCCATACAGACAGTCATCCAAGCGGGGAATCACACCTGGGTCTCTAACACTGTGAGGCAGCAGTGTTAATTGTTATACCACCGTGCTACCCCGTGTACATTGAGCATGCCTATAGGTGAGTACATAAGAGTGAAAAAGGAGGAAGAACCAAATGGTTGGAGTGCCAAGAGCTATTACTTCTTGGGACCCATAGCTCATGGGTCTGCATTTAGAAAGAGATGGCTTGCAGTGTTTGAAGTATATTTACAGACACAGAAAATGGTCCCTCGGTAACATGCAGCAGTGCAGTTGGTTGTGGAGCATGTCATAGTTCCATGTGGACTACAATGGATATCTCTGAAAACAGTCTGCAATGGATATTCAATTGTCATCAGAGAAGCTGCGTTTGCTAGATTTTAACGTAAATCTTCTTGTCTTTTGTGTCATTGGCAAGTCAAACACTCTATTAGTGTCCCAGCTTCCTCTGAGAACTGAAAGTTTTGCTAGGTTATCTTAGACAGCATGTCGATTAGTGTCACAGATAGATCAGACTGGGGATGAATAACAAGTTTCTTCTTATTAGAATATTGGCAATCCAGTTGAATAATTGCAACTTTTACTAATGTCAACTTTTTATTTCCAGTTTTTTTTTCAAATACTGAATTCGAAGTCCAAAACTACCAGGTTGGGATTGGAAATCATGCTGTCTACATTTGCAGTATAATAACCAGTATTATAACATAAAATCAAAAAGATAAGGAAACTGGAACTCTGAAATGAAAGCAAATAATGTTGGAAATACTCAACAAACCTTGGAGCAAATGAAGAGATATAAAAAGATTTAACATTCCAGACCTAAGTTTTAAGTTAAATCCACCCACTTTGTTTTGGTTTATTTATTAGTCACAAGTAGGCTTACGTTAACACTGCAATGAAACTAGTGAAAATTTTGTAGTCATCACTCTTCAGTGCCTGTTTGGGCACACTGAGGGAAAATTTAACATGGCCAATGCATCTAACCAACATGTCTTTTGGACTGTGGGAAGACACCAGAGCACCTGGGGGAAACCATGGCAGACACAGGAAGAACATGCAGACTGCGGACAGAGTGACCTAAGCTGGGAACCGAACCTGGGTCCCTGGCGTTATGACGGAGCAGTGCTAACCACTGTGCCATTATTGACTTTGCTTCAGTAATTTTGATGAATGGTCACAAAACTGAAATGTTGGGCTGAATATCCCACAGTTTCTGGGACCCAAATGTTGGGGCAAAATGGGTTCCAGAGTTCAGGTTTGCCACGAGTGTGACTGATGGAGTAATATTCCCAAGGGTGGCCTCTTCTAATTGGCCTCTTCTGAGAGTACCACCCTGTTAAAAATGATGGATTCCTGGTATTGTCAGTCCAGTAAGAAGTCTCACTACACCAGGTTAGAGTTCAACCAGTTTATTTGATAGTAATCTTACTAATAGTAAGATTTCTACTTTGATAGTAAGATTACTTTCAAATAAACTGGTTGGACTCCAACCTGGCGTTGTGAGACTTCTTACTATGTTTATCTCCATCTAATGCTGGCATCTCTACCTCATGGTTGCCAGTCCAGGCAGAGGGCTGCCAACACTTGAGCCTCAGCAGCCTCCTCTCCTCCCCCCAGGAGAGGTGGGCACTACTGGGGCAGGTCTGAGAACATGAGGGCACTTCATCAAGAAGATGTCATCCCTGGAGTTAGAAGTAAAATTTCAGAGCAATCAAGCTCCTAGTCCCTTCAGACTGGAGGTTAATCCCTTCTGGAGAAGACATTGGGGCTGCGGGTGTGGCTTTTCCTGGCAGTGGCTCCCCTTGAGGCCAAGGAATCTGCAGCTCCAAATGCTCCTACTTGATGAGAATTAGAGATTGAGCCAAAGCAATGATGTACATTGAGCATGTGTATTAATGAGTATGTCGGAGTGATAAACAGGAAGAGCCCGCTGGCTGAAGTTCCAGGAGCCATAAAAGCAAGCAAGCCTGAATGATTGAGCACTGGGCTCACTAAGCAGATGTAAAATATAAGCAGATGCTTATATTTAAATAAATTAATCAGCTTCTTGCCCATTTCTGGTGAGCGCCTGATTGCGTCCAAAATCCAGGTGTTGTAAAATCACAAGAAGTGCAAAAATGGATGCCATTCCCACTAACCACGTTACGCCCAATTTTACAACATTTTCCTGTTGCAAAGCAAGTGCAAAGAGATTGTAAAATTCCACCCTAAATGTTGATAATCTGGGACCAAAACCTAACCAGAGTTGTATGGTCTCCAGCCCTGTTCCTCACTCTGATGAGTGTTACAACAGATGGAAATGTGAAATTTCATGGAATTGATCCTACTCACCCCAAACTGGGAATAATTTTATGACAGACGAGGAAAGACTTTGCAGGGAGGCCCATCCTTGCCTCAATTAAGGGCCTTAGGTGGCCACTTAACTACTACTCAAGAACTTTTTACCACCCAGCCTCAATTTTGATTTGATTTGATTTATTGTCACATGTATTAATATTTCAGTGAAAATTATTGTTTCTTGTACATTATACAGACAAAACATACCATTCATGGAGAAGAAATTGAGACAGTGCGAAATTTAATGTTACAGTCACAGTCAGGGTGTAGCGAAAGATCAACTTAATGCAAGGTAAGTCCATTCAAAAATCTGACAGCTGAGGGAAGAAGCTGTACTTGAGACAGTTGGTAGGTGACCTTAGACTTTTGTATCTTTTTCCCAAAGGAAGAAGATGAAAGAGAGAATGTTCGGGGTGCTTGGAGTCCTTAATTATGCTGGCTGCTTTGCCGAGGCAGTGAGAAGTTGTTATGTTCATTTTTCATGAGACCCTTCCGCCCTTGATATAAAGGCAAACACCAATTGTTGTCAGGATCAAAGTTCTTTATTTGTCCTATATATGTAGGCTGGCTAACCTTTGCTACTTGACTTCCACTCAGTGCTGGAAGTCAGTTGGCAAAAAGCGCCCAGAGTAACAAGACCGATCCCTTAAGCACACATCATCTGATTCAATCAAAAATGAGTAGTTACAGGAATTGCTGCATAAGAAAGAACATGCTATTCAAATATGCATTTAATAATAAAAACCACACCCATCAGAACATAAGCATAATGTCTTTAAAATACATTATCTGTTAGCGCAAATGAGAACATTGTCACACACTTAGCTAAGTACTTAGTCATGTGCTTAGCAAGCTGATCCTGTGGTTATCTAGTTTTGTCAGTTTGCTCCCTTGAGCTGTTTCTCTGCTATTCTTGCAAGCCCAACAGTTCACCTTGCCCTCTACAATGGACATTAACTCTTTAATATCTCAAGGTGTAGATAGAGTCAATGGATGGAAGGCTGGTTTGCAGATGGATTGGGCTACATTCATGATCTTTTATAGTTTCTTGTTTTCTTGGGCAGAGTCGGGACCATACCAAGCTGTGATAAAACCAGAAATAATGCTTTCTGTGGTGCACTTGCAAAGGTTGGTGTGAGTCATAGCTGACATCCCAAATTTTCTTAGTTTCCTGAGAAAGTGGAAGCATTGGTAGGCGTTCATCATGGGGGGGACCAGGATAGGTTGTTGGTGATGTGTACCTAAAAACTTCAAGCTCTAGACCCTTTCTACTTTGTGTCCATGGAAGTAGACAGAGACACTTCCTCTTTACGCTTCCTGAAGTCAGTGACAACCTTTTTTGTTTTGTTGACATTGAGGGAGAGATTATTGTTGTTGCATCAGTTCACCAGATTTTCCATCTCATCCCTGTACTCTGTCTTGTCATTGTTTGAGATCTGACCCACTATGATGGTATCATCAGCAAATTTGAAAATCAAATTGGAGGGGAATATGGCCGCACAGTCATAGGTGTATAAGGAGTATAGTACTGGGCTGAGAACACAGCCTTATAGCTCACTGGTGTTGAGGATGATCATGGAGGATTTTTGGGTCAATGGACAGATGACAGATCACAGTGGGGAGTAGTATAGTAAAAATAGAAAAATGATGAAACTTACATCTCAGGCTGTAAGGAAAGGGGGAGGAGGCAACACTATTAGAAGCCCCTTCTGACTGGGTGCATACATCCGTCAAAGCATAGAGACCTCTGGATCTTTCTCTCTGTTCTGTTAAACTATCCCCTAGGATGCCACTCATGACTTCCTGGTGTGCCTTACTTTTCACTTCCTGGGACCCCTGCCATTTACCTAAGGTTATTTACCTAAGGCTCCTTGCATATAGTTCCAAGTATGTTAGTGCAGTGCCTCTTCCAGCCACTGCAGCACTGTGACTGGAGGATTGGAGAGTTTGTGGCCAATCTGATTGGCTAGCAGTTCTTCAAGGTGGGACTGTTGCTTAAATGAGAATGGAAATCCCACTTCTATCCATCAATGCTTGTTAGAATGTGAAATGGCAGCAAGCCTGTCGGAGCCGATGGGAAACATATCCGGGCTGAGTTTGCATCCAAAGGTTAGGTCACTATCTGTCAGAAAAGTAAAAATGCAGTGATAATGATGGGGGCAATTCTCCCAACTTCTTGTGCTGCTTTTGCATGGTTGGGACCTCTATGGGTGGGAGATCGGTGGGGATGGGAGGATCCCATTGCCACTCTGCATTTGGCAGTGACAGAGAGAGGGGCGTCAGTGATCAGGGCTGAACATGGGAGTGCGCAGGGAAGGGGCAGTGGAGGAGTCAGAGCTGCTGGTGGTGGGGGAAAGGGGGGAGTCGGGAGATCGGGACTGCTGGGGACGAGGCAGAAATCAAGGCGGGAGGGAGGGTGGAGTAGGGTCAGGGCTTGCCTGAATATATCCAGGGCACCAGCGATCGGGCCATGGGGGGATCGATGTGACCGCGATAGGAGGATTGTTCTACTGGCCAGCGACTGAGAGGCCGACAGTGTGGGGCTACTGTTCATGTGCCGATCTCAGCTATGACAGAGAGGCACATACGCAGTGGCCCACTAACCGCTATGTTGCTAGTCTCTACAGTCGGAATAAGCCCTGCCTTGGATTTTTAATGAGATTCACACCATTGCACTCTACAGTGCATGGAGTGTGGGAGATCTATTTTGAAGTTCCTGCTGAAAACATCAGTGGGATTTACTCCAGTCTTTATGTGAATTTGGCGCTTAGATTTTTCTTGGGAGAATCCCACCCAATATGTTTTCATGTTTAGTGTGGAAAGGCTTACATTCTAGAGTAGTATAATTGCGATGGGAGTTCTCTATTCTGGAGCTCCTCTTTTTGCACCTTACAATCCAAGAATATCAAAAATGCTTTAAAATTAATGAAATGTCATTGAGATGTAGTCACTGTTGTAATGTAGGAATTTGATATGTACTCTCATGTTGTGACTGTGAGCTGAACTCCATGGAACAATACAGTATCCATGTTCTGTTCATCCAAGATGCTGAAAAAGACCCTAGGACATGATCAATTTTAAGTTTAAAGTATTGTATAAGAATTGTGTTGTAGGTTAGTTTTTGTATTCCTTTGTGTCTCTGCGCAACTGCAAAATATTGTAAATAAATGAAAAGCTTGCATTAGGCAGAATTACATTGTCTTTCAGTGTCTTGAAGCAGGCAGAGTGAATTTTAAAAACCAATGCAAACTCTGCTACCAAACAGTCATTTTAATCCTGCAGCCTCTATGTTTCAGATCATAAAGGTATTGGTTCTGCAATATAAATGAAATGCACTTTACCGCCAATACAAATAGAGTGAATGGGGAGAGGGCACAAACTGGCCGGAATTCTCTGGCCCTTTGACCAGCAGACTTCTTTGGTCCCGCTGTATTGAATGGAGATTTGGTTGAGTGGAGCACGAATGGTCAGAGAATTCTAGCCTCTTTAACAACATTTTCCTCTTCCAATGTGTATAAATTGGAGAACAGCTCTAGATACATGAGTCACAACATGTGTACAGCTTCTTGCAGTATTGATCTCACTTACAGGTTACTTGGTCTTCAACAGCTTGCTGCTGCTGTGTTATATGAGATCCATGGCCTCAGAAAGAGTCTGTTTGAGTTTGTCGATTGACACAACATTTCCAATACAATCAATAGAATCTCCTCCTACGAGCATTAATCTTCGAATGTTTAGTACCAGGGTCAATGGCTTTTCAAAGCTTCGATGTTTGTGACTTTCTGATAGCATCTTGTTTACAGTTTTTTGAAAGTTGTTTATCTTGAACAAATATGCCACCAGCTAGTGTCAATCTTAATCTTTCCAAATGCCTCTTAAAAAGTTTATTAGAAGATGGAACAAGCCAGTTGTAGGATGTAATTTTAAAATTCTTCATGATTTTCTCAGTGCACATTATTGTAATTTCATACAGCATGGTCACGTGTTCTAGTTAGTCTCAGTGAAAATGTTTAGAGCCAATTTGCATCTTAATTTGCTTGATCTTGCTTAAGCTTTCCTTTATATTAAACACAATACACAATTCAATGCATTAATCATCCAAATAGCACATGTTTCATAATCTATGAACAGTTCTTTTTAAGGATCAACCTTTATTGCACTACATAAGCAATCAATGTCATTCCAAGATCTAAATTTTGTAAACCTTTGATATTTAATTTAAGTACCCAAGTCGAATTGGAAAATAATAGAAAAATTATCTGGGCTATTATAATAAACTTAATTTTGGGATTTAAACTAAATTATGTTTTTCTGTACTGCAACTTCCCTTCATTATTTGTTCCTGTCAAAGTTTATTTGACTTAAGTGTAGTGAGTGAGATATTTCATTATATATTTGTACTTCTACTTTCATTAAAGAAATCTGATACAAGTGCCTCTTTTTATAATAGTTAAGGGCTCTCTTTTAATTGCACTTGTGGACTGATTGCCATTTGCTGCATTAACAATATTGCCAGAAACATAATTAGCAATTAGCTTTTGGGCAAAGTTCTGTGATGGGTAGTGCAGTAGAAATGACAGTGATGCATCTGGATTTGCAAAGTTAAAATAAGTCTTTCAAGCTTTGACTGATGAGTGTAATGAAATGTATGCATCGTTGTTGAGTTATATCCTTGCAATTCATATGTAAATTACATCAGAAGACGAATGCAACCTCTTCCTGGCTTGTTCATCATAATTTTTTTTGCCAAGTGCAGTTCCTGCTGGTTGAGTGATTTGAATGGGATGTCTCTTTGCGAGCATTTTTATAGTGTTTTTCTGTTACTGAGACCAACTTCATCTTGGATTATGTATCATCAAGTATTTATTATTGAGAAACCACACAATAATGTTACTACTATCATTTAGCTCACCAATTATGCATTCAATTGCTTCTAAATCATTTTGGCATTAAGCATTCTGAGCAGCACTTAGTGTCCTGGAAATTCTAAGCTGGCAGTGAATATGTTACATACAAATTTATAGACTACATGTAAATTTAAGCATGGTGATTAAACAGGTTGCCCTGCAACTTCGAATGGATTATGATTTAATTTCACATGCATTTGGAATGTTTGTCTGTGTTTTTGTGCAAATTTTTTTTTTCTTAAAACAGTGAGCACTGATGGCTTAATTGGTTGTATTGGGGAAAAAAGCAATTGCCAAACTGAACATTTGCAGCGTGTTAAATTAACGCCCACACATGTAAAAATGACAAGATCGTTGGGGAAACTTTGAGTCAAAAACTATGTCTATTGATATTAATTCAGCTTCTACATATAGTCAAGTTTGCAATGAGTACCAGATAATGTTGAAACAAAATAGTCTGGGCTAAACAGAACTGCCCAGTTAACACTTTTTGGTGCCGTTCATTAACTTGGAACATTTCAACATTATGGTGAACTTCCTAGTTGAATTCAAATCTGCTTTTTACAGCACAGAACTTGAAATAATAATTTTACTTCATGGGCATAAGAGAAGTGGAAAAAAGCACTGATGATGGCTGCTGTTGTAAAATGCAACCAAGATACACTGTTGAAGAAGAGAGTTCACTTAATTTTTCACTCTGCCTCATATATATCTCAGTCATTGTTATAAATAAGAATAAAAGAAAATTGCATCTCTCTATCACAGATATCTCCTTGGATGGCAGGGAAAGTTGTCAGCTTTGTCAAAAAAAAAGTCGAGGCGGCAAAGGGACTTCGCTGGAACATTTTGGGAGAAAAATGCAACCTCTTCTATTTGTAATATATGATAAATGACTCAGAAGAGGGAGTAAGTGGAATGATCAGCAAGTTTGGAGAGGATACAAAGATGGCTGGATTTGCGGATAGTGAGGAGCATTGTCAGACGATACAGCAGGATATACACTGGTAGCTTGGGCAGATAGATGCCAAATGGAATTCAATCCTGTTAAATGAGAGGTGATGCATTTCGGGAGAAAGAATGTAAGGGGGAGGTATATGATAAAGGGTAAACCTATTAAGAGTATAGAATCGCAGAGGGACCTGGGGGTGCAGGTGCACAAGTCTCTGAAGGTGGCAGAGCAAGTGGAGAAGGTTGTGAAGAAAGCATATGGTATGCTAGCCTTTAGAGGAAGGGGTACAGAGTACAAGAGCTGGCCTTTAATGTTACAGTTGTATAAAACATTTGTTAGACCTCATTTGGAATACTGTGTCCAGTTCTGGTTGCCCTACTACCGGAAGGACGTGAAGACTCTGGAGAAAGTTGAAGGGCCTGTTTCCCATGCTGTTTTGTTCTTTGTTCTCTTCTTGGCTTGTTCATCTTTTTTTGCCATGTGCAGTTCATGCTGGTTGAGTGATTTGAGTGGGAGGTCTTTCAATGAGCACTTTTATAGTATTTTTCTGTTACTGAGACTAACTTCATCTTGGGTTATATATCATTAATTATAATTAATCATTGAGAAACCACACAATAATGTTATTCTTATCATTTACTCCACCAATTATGCATTCAATTGTTTCTAAATCATTTTGGCATTAAGCATTTTGAGCAGCACTTAATATCCTGGAAATTCTAAGCTGGCAGTGAATATGTTACGTACAAATTTATAGACTACATGTGAATCTAACCATGGTGATTAGACAACATCTATTAAGAAGTAGGAAGCGGAAGAACCCCTCCAGTGATAAACAGGAGGAAGAGCATCTCGTAGAAGTGGCAAGGGACTTCACTGGAGCATTGCTTCTCAACCTTCTGGCTAAGATCAAGAGTGGTATCAACATGCTGTACTTGGTTGAAGTCATAAGGTTACATTGTGTCTTCATTTGAAGCAATTTTTTAATGCGGCATCTCAACCTTTTGGCTAAGATGCAAATGAGATCAAGCCTTGGAGGAGGTGTAATGCTTACTCCAAACAGCTTGGGTCATGTAGGACAAGCCCAAAACAGGAGTGAGAGCCCTGTCTTGCCAGCTTGGATCAGAAATGTCTCACTTGTTGAGATTCTGAATTGGACTTTGATTGGATTGAATTAGATTTATAAACAAAAAAAATTCTGAGAGAAGTTGGCAGAGTTACACATTGTGACAAGGATTGTCAAAGAATACAGCAGCATATAGATCAATTGCAGACTTGGGCAGAGAAATGGCAAATAGAGTTTAATCCAGACAAATGTGAGGTGGTGCATTTTGGAAGATCAGATTCTGATAAAAATTACATGTAAATGGCAGACCCTTAGGAACATTGACATAGAAAAGGTTTTGGATGAACAGTCCCCAGATCCCTGAAAGTGGCAACACAGGTGGATAAGGTGGTCAAGAAGGCATACACCATGCTAGCCTTCATTGGTTGGGGCATCAAATATAAAAATTGCATGTTATGTTACAGCTGTGTAAAACTTTAGTTGGACTGCATTTGGATTATTGCACGTAGTTCTGATCACCACATTACCAAAAGAACATAGATGCTTTGAAGAGGGTGCAAAGATGGTTTACCAAGTTGTTGCCTGATCTGGAGGGTTTTAAGTATGAGGAGAGGTTGAATAAACTCGGATTGTTCTCGCTGAAAATCTGGAGGCTGAGAGGTAGCTTGATAGAAGTCTGTAAAATTATGAGGGGCAAATCATGATGGTTTGCCAGAGGCTTTTTCCAGGGTGGAAGGGTTGACTACAAGAGGGCACAGGTTTAAGATGAGAGGTGATAAGTTTAGGGAAGAAGTGCAGGGAAGGTTTTTTGTATAGAGAGTGGTAGGTGCTGGAATACACTGCTAATGGAGGTGATGGAAGCAAGCACATTAGCAACATTCAAAGTGTACCTCAATAAACACATGAAAAGATGGCAAACAGAGGGGTAGAAAACATGGATAGATGCAGGCTTGGTGTGCAAAAGAACTATATTGTTCTTTGATCTTTGAAATGACTCATCGTGAAGAACAAATTTAATATCCAGAACTCATGTTGTCCAACTATCACTATTATTAGTCATTTGCTGCATTTCTAGGTATGCACAATCCATGTTAAATAATGTAAAATCTCATTCATATTATTATATTTTAGGGATTCACAGTACCCAGGGAATTTTCTTAAAAACATTAGTGTACCTGCAGGAACCTTCTTTGTGACATAGCTGCAATTAATCATTCTAAATTAAACACTCTTCTATTTGTGTTATAGGATAGACTTTCCACTTTCAGCACCATTGGCAAATTGCAAAAAAAAGTACTGCAAATTGCACTAATGTTTTTGTCTTAGTATTTTGCTCAAACTTCTTTTCGTATTGCTGAGCGCAAACTTCTTTGTGATGCAGCCCAGTTTGTCAACCTTCTGCAATATAAATTTGAAAACAAATACATGCCATTTGAAATGGGTTTATCATCATAAATAAGCCCTCTTGTAGTCAACTCTTCCACACTAGGGAAAAAGCCTCTGACTATGCCTGTCTCTGCCTCTCAAAATTTTGTAGACGTCTATCTGGCCACCCTCAGCCTCCATCTTTCCACAAATAAATAACCAATCACAAATTAATCAGACTGTATAGCCCACCAGCTGCATTAACCTGATTTAAAAAATTCTCCAGCTGTTCATTGGAAAGATTCTCTGATCCTGTTGGTAGTAGACCCCCTACCGCGGACTTCTGGGCAAAGTGGGGTGGTTTCAACGGGAATTCCCATTGCTAGTGGGGGAGGACAGAGGATCCTGCCATCAGCAAACAGCCTGTGGCAGCTGAGGAACACCATGAGGGAAGGCCAGAGAATCTCACCCTAAATTACTGAAAGTGACTCGGAAACCAGTTTCATTGGTCAGAAAGAAAGCTGGAAAGAAACAATGGAGTGAAATTCAGTAATGGAGCCAGTATTGAAACTGGAGAACTGACAGACAGAAAACTCACTATAAAGCACCACAAACCAGTGGATTAAAAAAAGATTTTAAAAAGTGTTTATTAAATAACAGTGTAAATAACTTTAAGAGTTTCTTCAATGGCCTATAGTTAGGTACAATTGAGAGAAATGTGCCATGATATTTAGTTCAATCTGAGACATGAGTCGCATCATCATCATCATGTTTCTTATACCAGTGTTAAAAAAACACAGAAAACAGTTTGTGTTGGACATGCTTGAAATTCTGTGACACTTTCACTTTGCCAATTTAGCTGGTTATGAATGAATTCTGTTGGAAATACCAAAATGAAACTGCATTGAACTTCTTCGCCTATAAATTTTTTATGTATAACTTCAGAATGACCACAAAATTGTGGTAAGTTTTCAACTTGTAAGTGAAATAGGATAAGACAATGCTGTGAACGTTAGTAATACCGTAACTCAGTAAATCCAATCATTTGTCAACAAGTACAATAAGTCCTGATAATAACTGAGAAGCTAGTGCAGTGAATTGAAGCTGAGATGTATGCCAAAAACAGATAAATGCCTTGAACGTATTAAAAATGTTGAAAAGCATATCAGTGACCTGCAAATGAAAATGGGCAAGTTATGTGATGAGCTCCAGACAGGTTATAGATTGAAATAGATGAGCTGCACACTGATGTACAGACAAAATAAACTGAATTATGTACTCGGTTGTATAATGGAGCAAAAAATGGAGATTAAATCAGGGACAGAGTCTGAGAGAGCTATCAGGAGAAGTGAATGTGAACAATACTGGAATCTGTCACTTTCTTGCACAGGGACATGAGCAAATCCATTGATGATAGATGCGGTAATGTAGTCTATCAATTTTATATTTTTAATATGTGGGCCTATCACTTAGTCAGCGACTACAGTTCATTAGAAAGACACTGACTTGTCAATATTCAAGCTCAGTGAAGTCATCACCAGTTCATATTTGTTCTCTTCAGGGCTCTTTGCAGGGTTTATGGTGTGTCTAGTGATTTCTTCAGGTGAAAACCATGGCAGGATTCTCAGATCTCATTCGCTGCCACCCCACAGTTAAAATGTAACAATAAAAATTAGCATGCCTTTTACCAAGTATAAGACTTAAAAATGACACAGTATAACCTCGAAGAGCTGGTGATCATAGAATCGTAGAATCCTTACAGTGCAGAAGGAGACCATTCGGCCCATCGAGCCTGCACTGACAACAATTCCCGTAACACCACATTTACCTTTCTTATCCCCCTGACACTATGGGGCAATTTAGCATGGCCAATCAACCTAACCTGCACATCTTTGGCATGTGGGAGGAAACCGGAGTACCTGGAGGAAAACAATGCAGACAAAAGGAGAATGTGCAAACTCCACATGGACAGTCACCCGATGCTGGAATCAAACCCAGGTCCCTGGCGCTGTGAGGCAGCAGTACTAACCACTGTGCCACCATTGCCACCCCATTGCCACTCTACACTGTTGTTCCAAATACCTCTCTATTGCTTCAAGTTAAACATCATTCCATAGGCACATCCCCTTCTTCAGACTTAGCATAAAATAAATATTTTCACCAGATGCTGCATTCTCAGCTGTTGAAGATTATTTATTGGTGTCACAAACAGGCTTATATTAACATTGCAATGAAATTATTCTGAAAATCACCTAGTCACCACACTCAGTGCCTTTAACATCTGCAGTGAATTGGTCCCTTGAAGGTTGGATTAAATCACCAAAGCTCCCCATCTTGGAAATTTCAAAAGGCATCTGGAGAGAGACAGAAAGATACTGCTTTCCTCCTGGCAGCAGCTGAGAAACAGAACTAAAACTTGAAATGCTCTGTGAAAAATAGCTGTCCCCAACCACATTACATGACCTGTCAGTCATCCCCAAATCAAACTCAGCAATCACAAGGGACTAGTAAACATATAGAACATTGCATTAGTTCAGATTGAAATCAACATGATATCAATTATACTGCCACAGTAGCAATAAAGGACACTGGCTGCAGACAACATGATGCCGACAAAGTATCCTGCAGAGAAACATGATTAAAATACATTGCTTAAAGGTACAGCATCATCACAGTATGAAGGGACATAGATTTAAGATTTTGGTGATGTGATGCAGAAGTAATTTGAAGAACACTTTTATTCAGCGAGTGCCAATAACCTGGAACTCACTGTCTACTCCAGTTGTAGATGCAATAAAACAGCTGGCCCACATAAGGGATCTCACTGACTTTGAATTTACATATGGCAGGGTTGAGCTTCAAATGTATGGCTCTGATCCTAACGAGGACAAAATGCATCTGTTCATCAGCTCCTCCACTGTGCGCCCTTAAAATTATCACTAATGATCATTTCACAGGGCTGTTCCATGGATCTTTGGAAAATTTCATTGCCAGTAGAAACACCATAGGGCAATTGCAGGAATCTGCATCTGCCTACAGGAAATAGGAAAGCTATAAGCTTCGAGGACTCAGCATTGAGCAGGATTTGCCAAAATACACATTTTACATCCAAGATACTGGAGACCTTGGCATTAGGCTTGTCTGCTGTGATCTGTTCACCTTTCTTCATTGGATGGTGAGGGCACAGAAGTGTTTTGTTAAGGTGAACATGGTCACTACAAATGCTGAGTGCCACTACAAATGCCATCTTTCTTCACTGCAGCTACCATTGCAAAGACCCATTCTGTGGCTTCATCTACGGGGACTTGATAGATACTTAATCCAGTTCATCTATTACCTTCTGTTTTGTGGCAAGGAGTACTCTTCTTGAAGGCCTGACAGTGGGTGACACTTACTCATTCAGCCTCAGGTATCAGGCAGCTCTCTAATAATATCATGGTCAAATAGATCCCAGTATTCTTGCATCTCTGGTGCTTGTTTCAGTAAGAAGTTCACATCTGGCCCAAGCAGGATTAGTCCTAGTGCAATAGTGTCAGTGAGATTTGGCAGGAGTTTCAAATCTGAGTCGACTATATGAAATTGAAATTTATTTATTAGTCACAAGCAAGCTGACATTAACAGTGCAACAAAAATTACTGTGAAACTCCCCTGGTTGCCACACTGGTGGCTGTTTTGGTACACTGAGGAAGAATTTAGCGTGGTCAATCCACCTAACCAGCATGGCTTTCAGACTATGGAAGTAAACCGGAGCACAGGGAGGAAACCCACACAGACATGGTGAGAACAAATAAACTCCGCACAGATAATGACCCAAATTGGAGATCTGACTTAGATTCCTGGCGCTGTGGGGCAGCAGCATGAAACACTGTGTCACTATGCCATCCTATCTATCCTGCGGGCAGTCCAGGGTAACTATATCATCAGGACATATAGTCTGTCCACGATATGCAACAAGGTTTAGCTTTTTGATGGAATCTCATACAGCACAAAGCTTGATTTTCTTCAGCAACAATTTTGAAAAACATTACAAATTGTCCTACTGTCAATTTTGATTTTCATTTGGGCATTGTTGTTTGCAATGTTGAGCATTGTGAATATTTCACCCATTTCAGTGAGGAGGTCAACAGTTTCATAGTAGACTGCTTCAGTGGGCCCAAGGTTTTGTTTTATCTCCAGCTCATTCATTTTGGTTATATGCTGAGCCCGAGGGAGGTAGCTAGCTGCAGCATATCTTGTAACAGTGGCTGGTTTGTATGCTTGTAGCTACTAGTCTGCTTGTGATCTACAATACTTGGTAAAGTGATTCCATTTACTACAGTTTTTACAGTGCTTGTTAAATGCAAAGCATTTGCTTTTCTCTGGTGGGTTCTGGCAGTGTTATAGTTCAGGTCAGAAACTCCAAAGTATTTTATGGAGCCCATTTGGATCATAAACTTTCCATCTTGAATTTAGATAGGATAGGGTTCACTTCAGGTATGATTCAAATGACCCACAAGGGAGCTTTTATCAAACAAAGTCTATTTAAGAATATGATTAACATGTATAGTAAGACAATTAGCAATAACTTCTATCAATTACAAACAATACAAAAACAACCATAATAATGTATAACTCTTAACGAATATAGGAGCTGTCCTAATCAAACCAGTGCCATAAGCAAGTCTCTTCAAACAGGTTTAATGAAGCATAGCCTAATGCTCATATGATACTGGAATTGAGTCCTTTGGATTAAATCTGTAGTACTCTGGATAGAATCAGAACATTTTGAAGTCAGAACAACTTTCCAGAACCCCAGGGATTTAAGAACAGGCAAGAACTTGTTTTCAGATAACCAGCAGAACTTCAAAACCCAGAGGAGAGAGAGAGAGAGAGAGACAGACAGAGAGAGGCTTATTTTCAGCTTGATGCTCCTTCTAAAACTTAAAAAAAAAAAGCAGCTTGAAACTGAAAATGAGAGAATACTTATCATCTGATCTGCCAACAGATTTTGCTCCTAACAATGTAGTGTCATAAACATCTGAGTAAAAATAAGCAAATCACCAGTTAAGCAGCAATAAAAGGACTCTCGTGGACAAGCCAATGCCATAATGAGATCAGCTAAGGCTGTGAGCTGAGAAAAACTGATTGTGAGAGTTGCAGAGATCATGATTTAAAAAAAAATCTCTCAAAAGTACACTAATGTCACAGCAGCATAAGTTTCATACTGAGAAGACTTCAGGTTCTCTTCTTAAATCTTTAATGTTCTTATTGTGTTCATCCAGCAGACAAATATTAATAGCAGATTCCAACATTGTTTCTTTTTTACGAGCAGCTACTTATGCACACTGTCACAATGTATTTCACACACTACACAGTCTTTAACAAATTTGTCAGAGTATCAAATTTGCAATATTGTGTTGGAATTTTCAGTGTTGGTACATATGATACTATGAACTCATTTAGTTTCTGAATGGCAGTGTTGAAAGTGTATCTACCATGATTATCTTTTTACAGATAACTGGTTTGTTCAAATTTCTGTAGTGGTACCTCAGGATCCTTTTTGTCTTCTAATTTCTCCATAGGCCCATCAGGTTCATCAGCATGGAGATCAGATGTTCTTTGACTTTTTGGATAGACTGGCATATCAGTAGACATTCCTTCTCAAATCTTTTCCAGTTCTCAGTGATATTCGCATCAAAAATAAGCAGGTCAATGTGACAGAGTCCCTGTGCCATCTCACCAGCTCCTGACATCATATAAGGTTGTATAGTCTTGGATGAATAGGAACATTGGTGATAGCTTGAGCAGTCTATTAACTGAAGAACTCTACTGTTTCCACACACTGTGTCTGCAGTTATGTGGGATTATCCTTCCGCTTCACTTCCACATACCATAACATTACCGGTGTACTGGTTGTTTGATGATATGCAGATAAATGCATATTCCACAGTAATAGTGTTTTTTTGTAAATGCACTTAGGGTGACAGACCATACGAAGTACAATATAAAATATTCTCACCCACTGTGAGTGATATAGTTTGAATGGTCAACCATGCAATTCACAGATGGAATCTAATCCTTTTTAAATGGCAAGGCAGATAGTCCTCACTGTCAAAATATTGTACAGTACTCTGAGTATCCCAGTTGAAACTAAAGAGAAGATAATGCATCGTGTATATGGAACTAATTCCTCTACCTATGATGTTTCTGCCAATAATGTCACTGATCAAATAAAATCACAGCCTCAAGGGCAATCTCACAACAGTTCTACTCTTCATGGTTGATAACCCCTTGTATTGCTCAGGAAAGTAACTTTAAAACAAAGGTATATTAAACACTTAGTAAGCGCTGTAGGAGACTCAATAATTATGTTAAAGGTTGCCATGGCTGCTAAAATAGCTCTAGAGAATAAAACACAATCTGGATCTGGAAAACCCTCATGACAAGATGAACATTTCCAAAAGTGTTTCACGCAGGTTAAAAAAACAGAACTGAGATACCAGGACTGCAACAATTGTTTTCCCTATGGAGAACCAAACACACAGTTATTTACAAGTTGTAAATGTGCTCTTGAACTGTATCTTTATTGACTATGTATACATGTGTGTGTGTGTGCGTGTGTGCGCACGTGTGTGTGCATGTGTGTGTGCGCACGTGTGTGCATGTGCGTGTGTATGAGCAATGTAGTGTTTAGAATTTTGGAGTGAGTGCACGAATAAATAGTCATCTTTATTTAAACCAATAAAAGTTTGCTACCGATTATTTAAAAATTGATCACCTACTTAGAAGTTGAAAAAGTTATAGAGCATCCTTTCCAAAAGCATGCTAATAATGGACAGTAAGGGAAGAGATCCAAGAGTTTTAGTTTTCTCCATCTCTGCCTAGCAGATAGGCCAAAATACCTGAAATTGAAAGTAAAACATAGAGAAGGCAGATGCAAAATAATTCACAATCTGTAAAAGGTTTAGAGGAAGAAGAGATGAAGAGTTTGAAGATGCAAGGACATATAGGAGCCTAGGGCTGAATGAGGTTGGAGAGGACATACAAGAACGTAAGCTGAATGTATTTGAGGATGAGGGAGCAGATAGGAATATAGCGTTGAATGTATTTGAGGATGAGGGAGCATACAGGAACATCTGGCTGAATGTGTTTGAGGATGAGGAGGCAGATAGGAAGATAGGGCTGAATGTATTTGAAGATGAGAGGGCGTACAAGAACATAGGGCTGAATGTGTTTGAGGGAGTGGGAAGAAGTGAGCCTTAAGAATATTTGGTTGTAAAGGCAAAGATTTTGAAATTGATATATAAACAGAGAGGTACAGAAGGTTTTGAGCATAAGGATATTGAAAGTATGATGATCTGATGACGGCCAGGATATTTAAATGATAATGATGCAGGTAAGTATGTCAGGGCAATATGGATAAGACCAGGACATAATTATGAAATGCTGCAGAAGCCGAACAAGGCATTCTTAGTCTACGATATAGAATTTGATGATGAAAGCCATCCAATAAGCTGTATAGTACATCAACACTGCATAGCAAAAGCAAAAGAAAGTCGTCACTAAATTAAAGAGTTAACACTAATTTCAAATTCAAGTATGATCCCCTGGCCTGGTAAAAATTGCCTTGATGAGTCAGGGATGAATTTCAGGATGACAAAGCGGGAAGGGTGCTGGATGTGGGGGGAAGGGAGGGGGTGGAGTGTGGGGGAATGGAATGGGATTCGGCAGTGATCAGCCTGGCATCTTTGTCACCTGTCTTGCATGTAGTGATCGGAAAGGTTCGAATAGATGATTGATGTGGATAAGCTACCAGTCCCTAGAAATAAAGGGTATTAATGAATACTCAGATGGAGCAGTCACTATCAGGAGGTGGCCCGCATTAAGCAGCTGCCTTCTTCAGATGAAAGATGGGGAAAGACTGGGGGAAACACTTCAAGTAGAGAGCAGAATGCTGCTTTTACATGCTGCTGAGACCAACACTCCTGTGTTAATTGTCCGTTCATCCTTGGGATCAGTGAGCTGTTTTCAATGTCATGGATTGTTTACTTTTCCTGTCTCTTTAGCTCATGGATCATATCTAAACTGTTACGGCTTAATAACCTACTTTAAAATAATTAATGTATACTTGTCTGTCTACATTAGGTGTCTGTTGTTCCTGAATACCAAAATCTGCATATAATTTAATGCTGAACAGCACTTAGCAAAGTGCATGGCTTTCAGGCTGCAGTAATATTTTGGATGTCTTGTTGACTAAGAAATTGGTCTCTTAAGTGACATTTTTAAAGAATTCTGAAGTATAATTCAAGTCAATAGTCACTATAATAGTCACAAGTTGAATTCGGCCCATAGTGGAGGTGACCAACTGACAAAATGCCCTCAGATATTGCAAACTTGTTTAATTATCATATTTAGAAAGATACTAATGTGTTGATGCCGGGAGTTGCAAGAATTTTATGTTGTCTATGCTTTGTCTCTGCCCTTTATCGTCTCATGCCAATCCAACTTCTCCAAGTGTGACCATTGATGTAGAAAGGTCAGGCCTGGTGTTTGGGGACTCTGAAAGTCAAAGAACCAGTGTCATCAGCACTCGGTCTGTGAGTAAAAATCCCGGAATTTCTTTCCTAATGGCACTGTGGATCTACCTATGTTATATGGACTGCAGTGGTTCAAAACGTTAGCTCACCACTATCGCAAGGGCAATAAACGTTAGCCTCGCCAGCAGTGCTCACATTCCCTGCGCAAATAAAACAAAACATACACTGCACAATGTTGAAATTTATGGCCACAGAAAACAATGCAATAAAGGTGGCTGGTCTTTAAGTGCATGTATTCAAATGCTGCATAATTCAGACTGCGTGCACATATTGAATCACATTCAAATAAATGCTGCTGTTCAGTGATTGACATCAATCCACCTACACTCTTCACCCCTTTGTCCATCTCTAATCCTGCCAAAATCATTACAACAAAATTGTATTTAGCCAATAATCATATGGAAAATGTATCACATCATTAGGGATTGTGTGATTTACTCCATTTTCTACTTCATTGGAAGCTATATTGCAACCTGATGGCTTCTTTTGGCTATTGTCGGAGGTTGGGAGGTTGGTAATGAACAAGCCTATTTAATCATGTTGTAACTATATTTCTTTTCAAAGCAACTTCCCAGTTTTGTCTAACACTTGGGTCACTAACCATGCCATTATTGATCTGAAGAATCTATAAGAATCTTGATTACTTTGCAACAACCAATAAACCATACAATAGCCACTTTTCTTGTAGCAGCAGAGATGATAAAGCAAATTGATTCTGCTATAACTACTTTGATTACTATGTGCACATTATTTGCATCATTAAAGCTACATTCTTATGCATATTCTGGTTAACTAAAGTACATAATGTTCTGTTTGCAATAAATTTCCAACTTGCTTCTTGGCATTATGAAAATGATGCATCTCAAAGATCCAGTTTGGATTTATTCGTTTGCTATTGAATACTCTTACAAGAGTCCAAAGCCATATAGGTTAGGTTGATTGGCCATGCTAAGAAATTGCCCCTTAGTGTCTAGGGATGTGTAGGTTAGAGGGATTAGTGGATATAATATGTAGGGATATGGGAGTAGGGCCTGGGTGGGATTGTGTTCGGTGCAGACTCGATGGCCGAAGAGCCTCTTTCTGCACTGTAGTGTTCTATGATTCTATGATTCTAATGTTAAAGTATGCTGTTCAGAGGCACTTTATGTAACAATTGATCTCATCAACTGCACTGAATGCTTACGGTGCAAATGAAAGGACTGGAAATCAGACATAAAAAGAAAAAATATTAGAAATTTGCAGCAGGTGCTCCTTGTCAATTATTTTCCCAGCCAAGTGCACCCAACTAGGGAACTGGCCATTAAACTCCAGAGAAAAGACTCTCCAAGATTTTTTCAGGCCTCCTCCCTCAAATAAGTCAGAAATTTAGCAGCATTTCTTCCTCCTGTTGGCAGTTCCATCATTCTCACGGCTCAGGACACTACTCCACCCAGCATTTAATCTCCATTTGTACTTACCCTCATCAATTTCGACAAATTCAATTGAATGTTACAACTCGTGATGCCCCAGAGGACTGGAGGATAGCAAACATGGTACTGTTGTTTAAAAAGGGTACTAGGGATAACCCGGGTAATTATAGGCCGGTAAGTTTGATGTCAGTGGGAGGGAAGTTGTTGGAAAGGATTTTTGGGGATAGGGTGTATAAACATTTAGACTGTGGCAATTTGATTAGTGATAGGCAGCATGGCTTTGTAAAGGGCAAATCGTGCCTTACGAATCTGGTAGAATTTTTTGAAGAAGCGATAAAAACGGTCGACAAAGGATGAGCCGTGGATGTCGTCTACATGGATTTCAGTAAGGCATTTGACAAAGTCCCTAATGGTAGGTTGGTGGAAAAGGTTAAGGCTCGTGGGATACGAGGACAGGTGTCTAGATGGATTGAGAACTGGCTTGGTAATAGGAGACAGAGTAGTAGTGAAAGGATCCTTTTCTAGCTGGAGGTGTGTAGCTAATGGTGTGCCGCAGGACTCAGTACTGGGACCTTTGTTATTTGTAATATACATAAATGACTTGGAAGAGGGAGAAAGTAAGGTGATAAGCAAGTTTGCAGATGATACAGAGATGGCGGGACTTGCTGATAGTGAGGAGCAGTATCAGGAAATTCAGCAAGATATAGATAGGCTGGTAGATTAGGCAGAGAAATGGCAGATGAAATTTAATTCAGATAAATGCCATGTGATGCATTTTGGAAGAAATAATGTAGGGGGGAGTTGCATGATAAATGGTAGGCCTATTAAGAGGGACCTGGGAGTGCAAGTACACAAGTCCTTGAAGGTGGCAGTACAGGTGGAGAGGGTGATGAAGAAGGCCTATGGTATGCTTGCCTTTATAGGGAGGGGTATAGATTATAAAAGCTGGCGTCTAATATTGCAGTTATATAGAATGTTGGTTCATCCACATTTGGAGTACTGTGTCCAGTTCTGGTCACCTTACTACCAGAATGACATGGACACCCTGGAGAGAGTGCAGAGGAGGTTTACCAGGATGTTGCCTAATATGGTATGAGGAAAAATTGGGCAAATTAGGGCTGTCTCTTTAGGGAGAAAATGAGGGGAAATCTAATAGAGGTGTATAAGACTATGAAGAATATAGATAAAGTGAACAGTGGTAAGCTTTTTCCTAGGTTGGATACAATAATTACGAGGGGCCACGGGTTTAGGATGAGGGACGATGTATAATTTGGATGTTAGAGGGAGGTTTTTCACATAAGGGGTGGTGGGGCAGGCACATTAGGGTTGTTTAAGACTTACTTAGGCAGGCACATGAGCACACTAAAGATGGAGGGATACAGGAGACTTTTCTAAATAAAGATTATGAGCCTTTGGACGTCCCTGGGAATCAATTGATTTCTGTGGATCTTCCAACATATTTCATGGCTAACTTGCTTTATTTCGCATTTCTGGAGATTCTGTAAATGTCTAAGTTTTTGCATGTCTATTAATGGCTTTTCTTTTACTTCGCAGATAATTCAGTCCGCCTTGTTGACCAACAAGGGGCATACATGCGGTGGGTTGTACGAGGGCTGCTCTTGGATGTTGCTTCAAGAGTTGCCTAGTGCTTTATGTCGTTAGTGTATACTTAACCTGACCATCTGATGGCAACATGACAGCTCAGTGACTATCACTGTTTACTGTGCAGATACATGGATTTGGGCTGATGTCTGCGGGAGCGTGCACATTCTCCCTATGAGTCATGGATTTTCTCTGGGTGCTCCAGTTTCCTCCCACACCCCAGAAATGTGCTCTTAGGCTGATTGGTGTAACAAATTGTCCCTAAATTAGACTTTCCTCAGTCTTCCGCGATAGGTGTAGACTAAGGTCATCGGTAGAGCAGGGCACTCACAATGTTAAAATGGCGGCTTGGGTTTGTTGGGCCGAAGGGCCTGTTTCCTGTGCTGTATTGTTCTTTGTTCTTTATTCTTAACTTTTAATCAGCATTGGCTGCTGTCTATTTCAAACGTTTTCTTTGAGTCGAATTGGGATTGTGTGTGGCATTAAAATGTTGCAAATGCATAGAGTATCTATTGATTGGAGTGAAATGTGCTGATTTATATTATAGTTGTCTCAATGATAAATGCATTATATGGTTTCTTTAAAAAAAACAATTTTTCCATTTATTTTGACATAATTTGATATAATTGTCCAAGGAGATGAATGAAATGCACAAACCATTCCACTGATCAGGGATGAGACAGTGTAAATAATTTATTTTCACTTCAAAGGGAAAAAAAATGAAGAACATTTTTCCATCCATTCATAAGCTTTACTTGACAAGTTGTTGTGTTCAGGAGGGAGAACATGTGTCACCAGGTACCCATCTCAGGTACTCCTACCATTGGTAACTGGTAACAGCTAAGTCAGCAAAGTTCAAAGATTGAAGCAAAAATCTTCCTGATCTCTTAAGATTCAGGCGCTCAAAATGTGACTTAATGGAGGTGTGGGCAGGCAAACTCATTTTAAATGATTAAGTATCATTAAGGACAATATCAGAACCTCTAAGGTACATCATGAAGTTAGCTGAAACACTAGCTTCTCCTTGTGATTTTGGAATTAGTGTGAGCATCATGTGTTTCGTGCTAAGTATGATTCAATTGCCTCACTGGGAAAGTTTTATCAAAACAAACTTTATTTAAGAACAATCAGAATATAATAAAACTTATCAATTAAAATACTTAATCATGACAAAGTATAATTCTTAATAGCTATCCCTCTCTAGTCTTCTAATTTAGCAGTATCCCCATAGACAAAAATGCGTTCTTAAAAACCAGATAGCACCGAGAACAAATATGGCCATGTGAATGCTAGATTTCCAACCTTTTAATACTCTGGAAAGAGAACCAGACAGGCATCTGTCTCCTGATTCTCATACAACCACCCTCAGAGAATGATCCATCCCCAAACAACAGAATCTCAGAGAAACAGACTTAATCCCTGGCAGATTCTAGTCTCAAACTCCAGTGAAAAATAATAAAAGCAACCTTTCTCTAAAGATCCCCAGTAGCAGGCTGAGCTTGATTTATCTGTGTAAGCCCAGCTCCACCTAGTCACCTGATTATTCTGTCTATCAATCTAATTGAGTCCTACTCTGCAAAACCCGAAAGGGAATACTGAAATAACAGAACAGCATTAGTTCAGTTTAAAACAAACATTCTAGCAATTAGGAACTATTATGCTGTTGCATTAACAATACAGAGCTGCTGGACACAGGCCTAGCTACATTGATCAAATGGAATGGACTGCTAAAAATACATCCTGAATAGAAACATGACTAAAATACATTTCACAAAGGCACATTATTGTCACAGTATGGAAAGTAGCTAAATCACCAAATTGCAAAAGTACTGTGAACATATTGTCAGTTATTGATTTTAAAAAAGTGATTCAAAAATTCTTAAATATCTTCATTTTGAATAGAATTGTTAATTTATGGGATAAATTAGCATGGGATGAGTTAACGTTTGAAAAATGTTGATATTATAACAGGCCAGAAGCTTAACTATATAGGCCCAAATTCTCTGATTAACGTTCAAACTGTGTCCAAAACTGATGAGACAGAAAATTACCTATTTTCCTGGAAGTGAGTCTTCTGGCCAAACCTCCCATTTATGACACAGAAGAATTCCCTCGATGCAAGAATCCATGGAGAGAGCAGCAAAGTGAATCAGCACATGAACCATGCCCCATTTTTATAGCATTACCCAAAGTGTGGTAGTGAATGAGAGTATGAGTGAAGGAGTCAAGTGAATAGATGAGTATTTAAGTGAGGAGGTGGATAAGGCAAGTGGATAAATGAGTAGGGTGGAAGGTGGTTAGGATGGTATTTAGGTAGAATGGCATTTGTGTAGAGTAGCAGAGTGGATAAGGTGGTAGCCTGGTCTGTGTGTAGTGTAGTGGCTGGGTGGCATGATGGCAGGTGGGTGAAGTGGTAGCCTGGCAAGTGGGCAGTGTCTACTTTGCTGTGCAGTTGTTATTTAATGTGCTACTTAATTAGAACCATAATACCTAACAGATGTTTAAATGGTGATTAACAATAAACTCCACAAATTGACATAATTCTAACATTATGGAACTTGTGTTTCACATTTACAGCAGCAACAATTTGAAACCTTTCACACTCACACTAAAAACCCTTGGTTGATGAAGACTGTTGCTCCTGCCCTGAAAACCACCTGAATTTTCTGTTGTATGGGATTTTCAACTGTAACTTCTGTCCTAGAGGCACAGACTTGTAAGGAAGTTTACCATTGGAAAATCCACTGATACTATCAGAAAAAATTACTGTTAATACACATTTTATATACGGTAACCAAAAGGAAAACCATGTTTGGAAGTTTCTGGGCCCCTTGGCAATGTGTTGAGAGGCAGGAAGACTGGCAAAATGTGATGGGAGATGGGAAGGTGCTGCAGAAGGAGAGAGTGGGAGAGGTTTGTGGGGGGTGCTGGAGATTGGGTACGTGTTTGAGGTTCTAGCGAGAGGAACATTGTCAAATTGGCTACTTCAGATTGCTGATTGGGCCACTTATATAGCTAATTAATGGCTACTTCCCACCTTCACAAGCAATTTGCCCCCATTGGAAGGGCCCACCATTGCATCAGGAGACTTCCCAGTGAAACGAGCTGGCCTCTCATCAGGCTGCAGAGGACGGTTCCTTTATAGGTATGTCATGCACCTCCCCACCTGCTGATTAGTATCTTCTAAAATTGAAAACTGATATATTTCTTCCAGAAATAGTAATTAGTCATGTCCAAAACTAAAAAAAAAACTTATAACCATAGCAAAAGAGGGACAGCTGCTGAATCATTTGGAATGCATATTACTCCAAGTGATTCCACACTGCCTGCTTTTCTTCTCAAAAGTATTTTTGTCAAACTTTGTCATAGAAATCAAAGAAATCCTACAGTACAGGAAGAGGCCACCTGGCCTATCGAGTCTGCACTGACCACAATCCCACCTAGGCTCTATCCCCATATCCCCACATATTTTAACCACTAACCCCTCTAACACTACCCACCTCAGGGCACTAAGGGGCAATTTAGCATGGACAATCTACCCAACCTGCACATCTTTTGGACTGTGGAAGAAACCAGAACACCTGGAGGAAACCCACACAGATACGGGGAGAATGTGCAAACTCCACACAGGCAGTGACCCAAGCCATGAATTGAACCCGGGTCCCTGGCGCTGTGAGGCAGAGTGCTAACTGACTACTGCGCTGCTCTATTTGTTACCTTCTTTGTTACATTCAAGCAGTCTGGTAAATTTGTCAAACGTGATTTCCCTTTCACAAAAATCATATCAATTCTGCTTGATTGTATTATGATTTCCTAAATGTCCTGTTATTATTTAGTCATGAATTTTAGCATTCTCCCAACGACAAATGTTAGGCTAACTGACCTTCAGTTTCCTGATTAATCTCTCCCTCTTTTCTTGAATAGAAGTGTTACATTTGCTATTTTCTGATTCAGTGCATGGGCATAGTTAGACTAGGCTTTTTAGCCTCCTTTTGGGTTTTTGTTTTTGATCTTATTTTTCCTTAACACTTTGGAATTTTCACTTGCAGATAAATAAAAATCCTTGGAAGGCACAATGTCGAGGCACTACAGCAGGAGAACTTAATTGCAGTATGACAAGTATACATGAAAATTTCCATTATAGATATGGACATAGGAATTCACAGAGGAAACATCCACCCACAAGATGTCTTACTCAGGTTGAAAGCATTTATATCTTCAAACAGTGATATATTCTGAGTTTGTAGTGAAGGGATACATCAAGGTATATAGGGACACCATGTGGCAATTACATCATCACTTTGAAGTATTCGCTATTTCCACAATGTTATGCAGTAGAATCTTAGCTGCTGAAGTTCTTCAAATACACCCAGCAGTAGAGAAAATTTATCAAAGTCTTCTTTGAGTTTTTATCTTCACAACACAAAGAGCAAATTCATTTAACTTTCAGGTGAACTATCACGAACGTTCTTAAAAGAGAAAATAAATATCAGTAATGCTGTTAAAAATATGCATGTCACATGTTAAGCTTCTTCAGTAACATTGTGAAGCTATAACCACTCAACAACAGCTTAACTGCATGAACCAATGATAATACTAATTTCAAACATAAGTTAAAATTAGTATCAGTAAAAGGGACACAGAGAAACTCCTTTGTGTTTCCAATCTGCATTTGTTCAGACTTGAACATTTCCAAGAATTTTTGACAATTGTGCTTTGTACTGATAATCTTGAAAGTCGACATATTTTGTTTATCTGGTCTACTCCAAATGAATTCTCCATCAGAGCCAGCTGGAAATATAAAAATGCTGGAAACAAGACCAAAGCTGGTGTAAGGGCAATTTTTTAGGATAGCCATGTTTGCAATTGTTAGGGAATGGGCTGAAATATGGACAGAATACCAAACATTGGTTGCTCTTGCAACCCAAATCTTCAGAAGCCACTGAATATAATGGGCAGAGTAATATGCTGACTATCTGCAGGCTGGACCCCACTGATCTGGGCACAGTTGCTTTTCGTTTCAATTTTTAAAGGTCAGAATTTGTAAATTCAGAGTGCATACTTCCCGCAGATGTATTTGTAGTGCTGTGACTACAAAGCTCGTAACTGAAGATCTCTGATTATTAAAATATAGCAAACCTGTAGTAAAGCTGAAGCAGATTTATGGAAGTTTCTCTGGATAAGGCATCATGTCAGCTCCAATAGGAGAAACAACTCAAATAGCAGTCAGTAAACTCTGCAGACAAGGTTACACCTTACTGTGCACATCATGGCCATCCCACTGCAAGTGAGAACAGAGTACTTGCCATTCCAGCCAAATCTCCATTCACTTTCAGCTGCACTGGAGAATACCAGTCGTGATCAAGAATGGAGATTGTTGAGATGTTTACACGTGCCTATGCTATGTAATGTCTTATTACAATTTTGCAATTGTTAATTGTTTAAATTTTTCAAAGTTTATTTATTAGTAACACAAGTAGGATTACATTAACACTGCAATGAAGTTACTTAAAAATCTTCTCATTGCCACACTCCAGCGCCTGTTCAGGTACACTGAGGAAAAACTTAGCATGGCCAATGCACCTAACCAACACGTCTTTCAGACTGTGGGAGGAACAAAGAGCAAAGAACAAAGAACAAAACAGCATGAGAAAACAGGCCCTTCGCCCCAACGAACCCGCACCGCCACCCCGATGTTCCCACTTCTACCAGTGATCCCTGTCTATGTTTATAGATCTATGGATTAAAAACCAAATTTGAGACAATTTAGGGAGAATTTGTTTTGCCAATTAGCCTAAGAGCACATCTTTGGGATGTGGGAGGAAACCGGAGCACCCGGAGAAAACCCACGCAAGCACGGGGAGAATGCGCAAACTCCCACAGACACAGGCCCAAATCCATGTATCTGCACAGCACAGCGATAGTCACTGAGCTGTCGTGTTGCCCGTCAAATGGTCCAGGTCAAGCGTACACTAACGACGTGAAGCACTAGGATACTCTCAAAAAAATCCAAGAGCAGCCCTCTCACGACCCATCGCGTGTATGCCCCTTGTTAGACAACAAGGTGGACCAAAGCACCTGTAGGATAAAAACAAGTACATCAATATCATCATCTATTTACACACTTCCCAGGGACTCCCAAGGCTCATGATCCCTATTTTAAATCAGTTTTTTATACCCCTCCATTCCCATTCTGTTCATGTGCCCATCTAAGTATTTCTTAAATAACTCCAGAGTGCCTGCCTTCACCTCTTTACTTGGCAGCGCATTCCATACCCCCACCACCCTCTGTGTGAAAAAACTCCCTCTAGCATCCAAATTATACCTTACTCCCCTCACCCTAAGCCCGTGACCCCCTCGTGCTATTCGAGGAGCATCGGAGCCTCCGGCGGAAATCCACGCAGACAAAGGAAGAATGAGCAGATTCCACACAGTAGTGACCAAAGCCTGAAATTGAACCTTATTTTCAAGTTTGCTGATGATACCACCATAGTGGGTCAGATCTCAAACAAGAACGAGATAGAGAATTTGATGAACTGGTGTGGCAACAACAGTCTTTCCATCAATGTCAATAAAATGAAGGAGATTGTCATTGACTTTAGCAGGCGTAAAGGAGAACATGCCCCTGTCTACATCAACTGGGGCGACATGGAAAGGGTTGAGATCCTGAAGTTTTTAGGTGTTCAAATCACCAACAACATGTCCTGGTGCCTCATGCTGACACTATCATTCAGAAATCCCACCAACGCCTCTACTTTCTCAGAAGACTAAGGAAATTTGGCTACAACTCTTGCCGACTTTGATAGATGCACCATAGAAAGCATTCTTTCTGGTTCTTCAGAGCTTGGTATGGCTCCTGCTCTGCTCAAAACCACAAGAAACTAAAAAGGGTCGTGGATGTATCCTAATCTTTTGAGAAAACTAGCCTCCTATCCTAATTTTCCCACTGCCTCGGCAAAGCAGCCAGCATAATTAAAACCCTATGCACCCTGGACATTGTCTCTTCCACTTTCTGTCAAGAAAAGAATACAAAAATCTGGGGTCACATACCAACTGATTCAAGAACAGCTTCTTCCCTGCTGTTATCAGATTTTTGAACGGACCTACAATGCATTAAGTTCATCTTTCTCTACACCTATCTATGACTGTAACACTATATTCTGCACTCTCTTGTTTCCTTCTCTATGAACAGCATGCTCTGTCTGCAAGAAACAATATTTTCATTTATATGTTAATACGTGTGACAATAGTAAATTATATCAAAGAATTTGGGTCCCTGGCACTGTTAGGCAGCAGTGCTAACCACTGAATTGTAATTCCAGATAGACTACGGCTTACAATGGCCCAACAATCAAAACATTCAACCGTGAGGATTTGAGCAGTGGAGACGGAAAGGATATTCCTGAGACAGCCAATATCACTCATCACACAGGCACTAACCAATAGTCTTCGTACAGTTGGTAAATGCACACCAATGACATTAGCATTAGTAAAAACCACACATCTGCGATGAAATCTCTATATGTCATTAAGACGTTAGGACGGCAGTGCGGGCTCGTTGGGCCGAAGGGCCTGTTTCCCATGCTGTGTTGTTCTTTGTTCTTTGAAAGCAGTGTGGGCCAAGTGCATGTGCACAACAGTTCCTGGTGCCTGTTTGATCAGTGACAGAAGTTGCAGCAGCCAAGATTTTGTGCCTGCATCCTGATGTGGAGTAAAATCCTGCGAGAGTCAGAGAAGAAGAATCTCCCTGGGGCAGTGCTGTTGGTTAGTGCCAGGTATCAGCAGGCAGTGCCTGCTGGGGGAACTGTTGGGGAAGGAGATGTTAGTTGCCACAATCCTTTCAGGGGGTTCCCTGTGTGAGGGTGATTCTTGTGTCCTGGCAGGAAAGTGGGGTCCTCTGTGAAGAGGAGGGTTCTCTGAGGCTGGGTGGAGGGAGTGCAGTTTGTGTATATTGTGTCTCTATTGTGTGGGAGGAGGGAGGGGCATGTTAATCTTTTTTTTTAAAGATTAGGATGCCATTTTAAAAAAAAGATGACCAGATCTCTGGAAAGCCGATGTTGCTGGTTCTGTAGGGCCATACCCTCCAAAGTGATGGTGTGAGACATGCCTCTTGCCTTTTTTTTAATTAAATGCTAGAAAATACAGAGAGAAAAGCCAACTATGTAACTGGTGAGCTGCACACCAACTTTCTTGCCTGGTTCAGCACTGGGATTAAAAAAAATGGAAAATTTTGCTCACTATTTTACAGCAGACATCTCTGTAGGACACAGCTGAACGTTTCTTTTATTTGTGGAGCAGAGATTAAAAACCTCCCTCAGCCTAGAATTCCTCTACCTGCCTGTTCAGCCTTCTGCCAGTATAGGGCTTGGATGGAGATATCATCAGCTTTCCTGGTTCTGTTTATTGCAGCTTAAAGATTTAAAGGGATCATAGCGACCGTTGATGGTGTTTATTTCCAATCCTTAATGAGCTAGTAACTAAATTCTGTCCTCCACCACTTTAATGCAGTCATTAACATGCTTCTTCTAATTAATGTTCTGTTCAAATATCATGGATCAAATTAACTTGAGAGCATTCAGTATTTGTGCAGCAGCAGAAGAAATTGCTGTCCTGGGAAGTAAGGAAAGTTGTATTCATGTGTTTAAAAACCATGAAAGCTTCGTTTGAGGTTTCAATGTTAATGTGGAACAGGTAAGTCATTTCAAAATCCAATTTGGTCCATTAAATCTACTGAAGTGTATTGGGTCTTAACAATGCACCCTCTGGTGCCAATAAAATGAGTTGGGGGAGAAATGCTAATGAGCAGAATAGTTCAAGGAAGCTAAGTATCAAAAACAAAATGAAATATCAGCCTTTGAAAGGCTGGAGACACAACTCCATAAAACCTGCTATCCTTTTAAAAACTGTCTTGCTTGCACTTTCATTTTGAACTCATCCTTCCTGCCGGTTACCATGTACACGCTGGAGACTCAGCCACGCACGAGCTTGTAACTAAATTCTGTCCTCCTCCTATGACATTCTCCCTACTTGCTATCGGCAAATGAAACTCTTGACTCTTGTAGCGTGAGCTAAATACGAGTCCCAAACCTCAGTGAGGAGATAAAACACGGTCCAAAACCAATCAGTGTGGAAATGAATTCGCTCAATTTCCTGGCTGTTAATACCTGGATTCTTTCCCTTTCTCAAGGGCTAACAATTTGTGTCTTTCCAGCATTTTCAGTTTGATTTCAAATTTTGTCATAATACTAGAAAATGCCTGAAAAGCTCTTCTTCAGATAGAAGAGTCACACCCACTTGGAACATTGGTTGAAACTTTCTGGCCTTTCACACCAGCTGGATCTTCTAGTCCCACTGACAGCACATTCTCTCCGTGGGTTTTATGGCATCAAGGGGTGCATCGAATGAGAAACCTCATTGACAGCAAGGGTACTGGAAGGTCCTGCTGCCAGCAATGATGGACCTCTTCTGCCACTGCAAAATACATGGTGGGTTGCATGGAATATCCTGCTCATTAACTCTGCTGCCAGAACTACTGAGCTCTTCCAGCATTTTTCGTTTATACGCCAGATTTTTTGCACCCGCAGTGCTTTGCTTTTATTTCAGCATTTGAAACTTCTTTCTTTTGACAATTTAGTATTAGCTGGTTGCAAGTTGCATATGGTGCTGTGTGGGATAACTCTGAATGTGGGCTCCCAAATTTATTTCACTGAAAATCACACAGAAGTACAAAGATTTCTCCATTCATTATTCTGGATGGAATTCCCACTTGGGTTCATCCAGTCCCACTGTGTATTTCATCTAAATAACATAGAGAAAAGCAAGACTAATTTCAAGGTTACATTTCACTGAAATGAAAAATAAAGTTGAAATGATAACATTTATCATAGTCTAATTCTATTATAATTTTAATGATGGTGGTTTGCCTGCTTTGTTTCACAATTTGATGCCTAGCTGTGTTGTTATTTGCTCCATGTTCCACAATGTTGATAAGCTCACTGGTTTACAAGTTTTCTTTATAGTTATGTGTGCTTATGCAATCGGAGGAGGCTAAGGAAATTTAGTATGTTCACCAAGACTCTCACCAACTATTATAGGTGCAACATAAAAGCAGCCTTTCCAGTTGATAAGGCTGTGAGCAAGAGCACAAGAAATTGCAAAGGTTGTGAACGAAGCCCAATTCATAGATGCAAACTCCATTCTACACTATCCATGTCCTCAGAAAAGCAGCCAGCATAACTAATGACCCCATACACACCAGGCGTGCTCTCTTTCACCTTCTTCCATTGGGAAAAAAATACTAAAGTTGCGTACCAACCAATAAAGTTGTGTACCAAACAACAATTTCTTCCAGAACATTGTCTACGTGCACTTGCATCCTGGTAAAATAACACTGGTTCAGTTCATAGCACTTCTCAGAGCTTGAACCACAACCTAGCCCAGTGCACTTTTGAGAGAAGGCTCCACTTCGTTCTCCTTTGGATAAGATATCAAAATGACACTCTATTCTACCGAACATATAAACTGAAAATACTGCAAAACTCAGTCAGTCTGGCAGCATCAGTGGTGAGAGACAGAGCTAATGTTTTGAATCTAAATGACCCTTCTATAGAACCTATTCTATATAGTTGTTTCACCATTTCAAATGTACATGAAAGACTTAAGAGTTGTTCTAGTGATCTGGTCAACATTCCTGCAGAAAGAAATCCCACAACACCAGTTTAAAGTCCAAGTGTTGTGGGATTTCTTTCTGTTTTACCCTCGTCCAACGCTGGCATCTCCACATCATCATTTCTGCAGCCATTAGTCATTTCTTACTATTTGAGAAATCTTGGTATATGTAAGGAGGCCACTACATCTGCTTACAAAATAACAATCAATGAATTTGAAAGCAATTGTTGAAATGTTTTGAAAAATTCTGAGAGCGGGGACAGAGTAGTATGTGTATAAGGTGCTGTAGATTCTGAGAGCAGAAAGTCCACATGGTTTGCTTTGAAAGTGTATTTGAACCATAGACAGGATTCTTTTATAATCACAGAATCTGAGTACATAGATAATGGCCCTGATATTTATGGGGGAATGGGAAGGTTGTTGCAGAACACTGCACTGCGTGAGAAACTGGTAAAGTTGGGGAAATGGGGGTCAGGCCAAACAGTCGCGGACAAACAGAAGGGGAGAAGACCAGATATTGAGAACATGGGTGTGGTGTGAAAAAATTGGGAAGCAGGAAGGCCAGAGATTGCGATTTTGGGAAGGGAGATCTTTAACCATTATAGAGGGAAAGATAAGTCATGAACAGCGAAGGGGAGAATGAGTCTTATCATGAGTAATGCAAGCATAAGGAGTGTTGCAAAGATAATTACCTTCTTAACCTACAAGCTCTTCTGTCCCTTTTACTGTTGTCAGCTGCTCCATTTATATTACTGCACAATGAGAGTCTAATTTAAACATTCCAATGTAGTGTCCCACCTCTCCAATGTAATATTTTGGGAGCCCTATGTCCTGTGACGCCAAATGATGATTAATGAAATCCCACAAATTCCAAGACAACATTAAGGAAACAAAGACTCAAAAATGTCATCCCTTTTCCTGAATGTAGTACGTGAGGAGTTAACTGCTCCTTGGGGCCAAATGTTAGGTAAATCTATCAGGATCTATAGATTAAAAATAAAGAAGAACAAGCATTACACAGACAATTTGACTGAAGTATTTGAGAGCAACTACTTCACTGTTTGTGAAAATAGTGACGGGCAATAAATGCAGGCACAGCCAGCGAAACCCAAATCCCTTGAATAAATATTCAAAAAATTCTTGATTCTCCAAGAGGAAACATCCTCTGCATATCCATACTGTCAAGATTCCTTAGATTCCTAAAGGTTTCAATCAAGTAGCTTCTCTTTTAGTGGATATATGCCTGGCCTGTCCAACATTTCCTCATAAGACAAACTGACATTAGTAAATCTTCTCTGAACTGCTTCTAATGCATTTACATCTTTCTGTAAATAAGAAGACAGTGCTCCAGATGTGGTCTCATCAATACCCCGTACAACTGAAGTATAATCTTCCTTTTTTTTTGATCAATTTCCTTCACAGTACCCAATAGCATTCGACTAATTTTCCTAATTTATTGCTATATCTGCAAATCAGCCTTTTGCATTTCATGCATTAAGGCTCCCAGATCACTCTGAACCTCAGAGTTTTGTAATCTCTCACCATTTACATAATACATTTATTCAGCCTTCCTGTCAAAATGGAGAACTTCATGTTTAACCACATTTTCCTCCATTCCCAGATCTTTGCCCACTCACTTAAACTATGTGCTTTTGGGACCTCCTTACTTACCTACCTATCATTAATTATTGTATTAATCATGAATATTTCAAACTATGCAAGAAGGAGAAAGGTTTTGGTTAATTGCCTGAAACTTGGGGGAATAGTTTCTGTTCAATTGTGCTAATCTATGTTTGGAACCCCAGTACAATGAAGCTATGATGATCACTAACAAGATGGAAGACACTGATTCTTTGAACAATCTGCCACAGCATAAGAAGTAGAAGTGCTATATCGACAATGTCAAACTGTTAAAAACAATATTTACACAATACTCCTGTGAATAAATATTTTATAAATACAAGCCTAAAGGATCCATATCCAAAGGAAAACATTTTTCTGCATATATACTTGTCACTCTTCATGATTTTTAAACTAAGATTTGGAAAAAGTCACTTTGTTTTAAGAAACAGAATGTATTGATTACAAGGGAAAGGAAAAGAACTGCCACACTAGATAGGCAAATAATGTTGAGCTAATATTTTTTATTCCTTCGCTGTCAAATGTACATCATGAACAAACATGGTTCACACCCAATGTCCTGGGAGATTTCTGGATATGGTTACTGGGCTGACAGATCTTCCTTTCTGCCTGGGTGAACAGGCCGATAAAAATAGAGGTAGAGACACAGGCAGTCAGTCAGAGCCAACAGTCTGTAAAATCGAGTCAGCTTTTTAAAACAGAAAGTTGTGAAGACAATCTCAGGCCAATCTTAGAAGGAGAATGCAGGAGGGTGTCAGAGGTTATTATATTTAAGTGGCCAGGTAATCCACTGATATGAGAACACGTTGCATATTTATTGTTTTGCATCAATGCATAAAGATAATTTGTGTTAATTGAATTAAGTGAAACTTTTCATCAATTGCCACAAAGATGTACCATAAACACCCTTGGTGTGATAAAGCCAGCTATGAATCATTAAACAACTTTCACATCAAAGGCATGCCCAGAACAACAATCAGCCTATGATCATCTGGGTCTATGGCAACTTTATCTTTTATATGCTTATAGAAGACTTTTGGATTCTATTTTATGTTTACTGCTTCTCATGCTCTCTTTGCCTCCTTTATTTTATTTTTTCACTTGCCCTCAATTGCATTAACTTAACACCAGCAGATGCCATTTTGTTCTGCTTCATTTTGTTCTCTTTCTCTTCTGTCATTCAACTGTACTACCCTCATTATTCCCTCTGCTACTTTATCAAATAACTCAGCAAAATGTGTCATTCAATGATTTTGACAAATGTAATGAAAATTGATGAAAAGTTTCAACAAAATTGATAAGCCAGCAAATAAGCGATAGTCACTGCTTTGCGTTATCCACAAAACTCATTTAATAGTAAAGGGTGAAACATCGGGTTGGATGTTCATGGAATCAGAAAGACTCCACAGACTTTTAAAAATGGCCCAGATGCAGAATTGAACACCAATTTTTGCTACAGGGAAAGAGAGCTAGATGTTATTCCCAAAAGAGGGACACCCAAACGAGGGTCATTTGAATTAAACATTGCGTTCAAACAGGCCCCACTTTGGTTGTTGCAAAGGTTTTAACCCACAGAATGACAGTCACAAATTGATGGAGCAGATGTTAATGCTGGATAAATCAGTTTAAGTGTCATGATCTGAAGTTTTTTTTAAAAAAAACCCCTGCTCCTCAAATGTGAAAAAAACAAAAGGTTTAAGCTACCAATGAGATTAAAAGAAATCATCTGCTTGTCTGCTTTCATTAACAGACCATCTGGTATAGGTTAGAAAGAACTGTCCATATATTCATAGAGTTTCAATAATTGATTTTCTAATTATTATTATTGTATCATTGTGAATGCTTGGCTGAAATTCAAAAGCTACCATTACTATAGCAGCGGGTTCTAAGTTCAGAGAAAGGCTGATAATGTTGGGGAGTGCAAGGTACAAATATTACACACCATAGCACTACCACACACCACAAAATATTATTTGAGAAGTCCACAAAGTCAAAATCAAATAAATATGAAATTGAAGTAATACTGTTATATTTTCAGTAATCCTTTACTATTAAAATTTGGAAATAATTGCCTCTGCCATTCTAAAAATGCATGAAGTCACAACTTGGTGTCAAAGTCTTCAGTGGTCTGGTGATGCTAAGCAATAAGATTTAACTGTTAAGTTTTGAATTTTGACACCTGCAGTTTACTACTTCAATTTCCATGACGTTGAAAACATCACATTGGTAAAGCATGTTTGTGCTGACATGTCTATTATAGATTCTATGGAAATTTTACCAGACTAAGTAGTAGGTAATAGAACAGAGGACATAGAACATTACAGCACAATACAGGTCCTTTGGAAGCTTTCGATATTACGCCGACCAGTGGAACCAATCTAATGACCCTTTAACCTAAGCTATTCCAATATGATCCATATGTTTATCTAATGTTAAAGAGAGATAATTCTAACTACATTTAAAATCAAAGAGATCATTTTTGTATTGTTATTGCACCATTTATGCTTAAAAAGAGCGTGGTAGTGGGTTGTCGTGGTAGCGACAAGGAGTAGCGCAGTGGCTTGCTGGTGCCTTGTCAACTATGCCAGTTTTTAACCAGGTCTCCTTTCTGGTGACAGGAACTTGAACCAGAAGCAGGAGGGATACTTGTGGTCAATTTTATTTATAGGTGGGTTTTCATCCCATTTACTGAATTGGATTTGGACAGTGAAATGACTTTAATCAGGCTATTGAAGTTGGCATATTGGAATATGAACTCCCCGATGTCTTTGCCTTAACCAAGAATGTCAGTTCCTTTGACAACCACCACCACCGCCACCCACCCACACTACCCCCCCCCAATCTAACCACCACCACCACACACACCTCCTCCTCCCCCCTCCCGCCCCCCCAAACTGCCAGCACTCTGTGTACTACTGTTAGAGTTTGTAAATAAAGGGATTTTGGTAAAAGGACTTCTGTCCCCAAAGACCTATTACAGACAGTAATGCAATGAAGAAACAAGACACAACATTTACTGCTTCATTTCCCCTGATGCCTAACCTTTTTGGATTATTGAAGTTGGGCTTTCAAGTAGGTAAACAGCTTCAATTTTGGTTAAAGGGGATTTACTTAACATATGCAAATAGAGTCCAACAGCACATGGCGGACCAGAATATGATTGTGGGCACTCACTATACTAGTCCTGACCAGTGCAACTGTATGAAGAATATCCTAACCAGCAGTGCTTAAATTTGTAGGTCACTCCAGAAACACGGCAGTTATATTACAGCAATGCATGTTTGTGGAGTCAGGGAAAGCATCAACATTTCTCTTCACTCCACAAAAGCTTTTCTGTGCACTGCCAGTTCTTTCACTGCCCACCTCCATTGTTATCCATCCCCTAAATGTGTCCCTGCCCCCTGTGGAGAATAAACAAAACCTCTTGTTCCTCCAATTAATAGACTATTTAATCATGTTGAAAACACTTAACTGAAATAACTGATCTCTTGACTCCTCTTGGAGATGATTATTTTCACAGAACTCTGGGGGCAAAGGATGTGGTGGAAAATGATGTGAGTGTTATTTACATATAGTTAACTAGACGTCCCTGTGACATGATAAAAATAAATATATTTACACTCTGGTACCAGCTCTTTTATTGTTTTTGTAATCCTTTGAACTAATATCCTAGGAGCTCTGAACAAAAAAGCAGATAGTTATTACCAGACTAATTTGTGTGGTTATTCAGTCGCAATGGTAACATTCAGGATGGCACAGTAGCACAGAGGTCAGCACTGCTGCCTCACAGCACCAGGGATCCAGGTTCTATTGCCAGCTTGGGTCACTGTCTCAGCAGAGTCTGCATGTTGTCCTCTGTCTGCGTGTGTTCCCTCCATGTACTCTGGTGTCCTCCCACAGTCCAAAAGACATACTAGTTAGGTGCATTGCTGTGGAGATTCCGGCATTGGACTAAGGTAAGCACAGTAAGAAGTCTCATAACACCAGGTTAAAGTCATTTAGGTTTATTTGGTAGCACAAACCACAAGCTTTCGGAGTGCTGATGGCAAACAATTCAGCAGTCATGGGCATTCGGCCTCTGATCTTCAGGTAAGCGTTCTCCAAGGTTGCTTTCACAACACATTACAGCGCAGATTCGTTGAGCAGAGACTGATAGCCAAGTTCTGCACACGAGGTTGGCACTGTCTGTAATCACCCACGACTTGTCTGGACTTGCAAATTCTCACTAACTGTCCTGTCTGGAGACAATATACATCTCTTTAACCTATGCTTAACCCTTTCTCCACTCACGCTATTTGTACCTTTAAGACTTGATTACCTGTAAAGACTTGCATTCCAATCATTATTCTGTGAATTGAGTTTGCGTCTTTATATGCCCTGTTTGTGCACAGAACTCTCACTCATCTGATGAAGAGGCAACACTGAAAGTTTGTGGAATTTGCTACCAAATAAACCTACTGGACTTTAACCTAGTGTTACTGTGCTTATCCCTTTCCAATGCCAGCATCTCAACATCGACAGGGCAAACTACTAGCTCCAAGTGGAGAGGATCTCCAAGAAGATTGCGCATAACCACACAGACATCAAGTTTCTACAGATACAGCAATGAAGACAAGATACATCAAGGACTACAGATCACGAATCAACTCAGGTCAACCTATTACACAGACTACGTTGAGAGACTTTGCTATCGCACCTCTCTCACATTCTTCAACTACGTCATAAACCAGCTCAACAGCAAATGCCGCATAGAACACAGAACATTACAGCGCAATAAGGCCCTTCGGTCCTCAATGGTGCGCTGACCAGTGGAACCAATCTAATGACCCTCTAACCTAAACTATTCCAATACTATCCATATGTCTATCCAATGACCATTTGAATGCCCTTAAAGTTGGCAAGTCCACTATTGTTGCATCCTGGAAACCTGGAGTCCATATTATCAACTTGCGCTCAGGACACAGACCAGCTCGAAACTCTGCCAAGCAGATAAGACAAAGGAATGACACCATCTACATGCACACCAAGAACAGGAATCTTGCGAAACTCGGCATCACCACCAGCAGCAATCAAGCTTCCTCTGGTATCACAGTAGAAAACAGTACCACTACAGAGAAGTCCATTGTCAACTTGTCAGACTACACACTTCAACCATTTGAAATTGAAGTTCTCAGCTGAGGGCCCAATTTCTGCCCCACTGCCAAAATAGACCCCATCAGTCTTGCAGCAGACACAAGAATTTATCAGGCAAATGAGGCTGCGGGAGTTCTTCTGCAAACCCCAAAAGGCCAACAACGAATACAATGAGACAGCCAATGAACTGGAACAGCCAACAGATCTGCAGCGCAGCAACTGAAGATGAAAGACTCCAGCTAGACTCCTCCAGAAGGTCGCTGCCCTCAACTCGCCATGTATGCCCAAGCCATCAGGAGGTGCATCAACACCAGATTCATCAGCCGCACTCACAAGACAGTCCCAAACATCATCCAAGCACAACGCAACGCCATCTGCGCTCTCAAGAGCAACTGCAACATTGTCACCAAACCAGCAGACAAAGGAGGGGCCATCATCATGCTGAACAGAGTGGATTAGTGCAAAGAAGTGTACTGACAACTAAACAATGAGGAACACTACACATAGTTAACCGCAGATCCGACCAAAGAACACACCCGCCAACTCAACGGACTGATCAAAACTTTTGATCTGGACCTTCAGAGCACCGTCTGTACTCTCATTCCACATATTCCCTGTGTTGGAGATCTCTACTGCCTCCCAAAGATACACAAGGCAAATATACCCGGCCATCCCATTGTATCAGGTAATGGGACCCTGTGCGAAATCCTCTCTGGTTACATCAAGGGAATCCTGAAACCCATTGCACAAAGAACCTCCAGCTTCTGTCACAACATTATGGACTTCCTACAGAAATTCAGACACATGGAGCAGTTGAACCAGGAGGTCTCCTTGTCACAATGGATGTCTCGGCAGTCTACACCGGCATCCCCACAACGATGGTATTGCTGTAACTGCCTCATACTCAATGCTGACAACTGTCAATCTCCAGATGCAATTTTACAACTCGTCCGCTTCATCCTGAATCACGATGTCTTCACCTTCAACAACCAGTTCTTCATCCCGACACATGGAACACCCATGGGGACCAAATTCAGACCTCGATATGCTAACATCTTTATGCACAGATTTGAACAAGACCTCTTCACCGCACAGGACATTCAACCGATGCTATACACTAGATACATCGATGACATTTTCTTCCTTTGGACTCATGATGAACAATCACTGAAACAACTATATCAATGACATCAACAAGTTCCATCCCACTATCAGACTCACCATGGACTACTCTCTGAAATCAGTTGCATTCTTGGACACGTGCTTCTCTATCGAGGATGGTTATCTCCACGGATAATCTCATGATGCTCCACATTAAAGAAGCCATCCCCTATGGACAAGTGCTCTGTATACACAGGATCTTCTGAGATCAGGAGGATTGCAACAGATACCTCCAGATGCTGAAAGATGCCCTCATAAGAACAGGATATGACGCTTGACTCATCGATTGACAGTTCCAACATGTCATAGCAAAAAACCGCATCGACTTCCTCAGAAGACAAACATGGGACATGGCGGACAGAGAACCCTTCATCATCCAGTACTTTCCTAAAGCAGAAAAGCTATGACGTTTTCTCTGGAGCCTTCAACTTGTCATTGCCAAGGCCATCCCGATACCCCTGCTTCTTGTCTTCAAACAACCATACAACCTCAAACAGATCATTCTTCACAGCAAGCTATCAGTCTTCAGGAGAACAATGACCATGACATCACATAACGCTACAGCAACCTGTGCAAGATGTGTGGGATCATCAACACAGATGCCATCACCTCACGTGAGAACACCATCCACCAGGTACATGGTTCCTTCACTTGCAACTAACTCGGCCAACGTTATCTACCCAATTCACTGCAGGAAAGGATGTTTCGAGGCATGGTGCATTGGGGAGATCATGCAGACGCTGCGACAACAGATGAATGAACACCGCTCGACAATCACCAGGCACGAGAGTTCTCTTCCTGTTGGGGAACATTTCAGTGGTCACGGGCATTCAGCCTCTGATCTTTGGGTAAGCATGCTCCAAGGCATCCTTCATGACACACGACAAAGCAGAGTCACTGAGCAGAGACTGATAGCTAAGTTCCGCACACGTGAAGACGGCCTCAACCGGGATCTTGGATTCATGTCACACTATCTGTAACCCCCACGAACTGCCTGAGCTTGCAAAATCTCACTAACCGTCCTGCTAGAGACAACACATATCTCTTTAGCCTGTTCTTAACCCTCTTTCCACTTACATTGTTAGTAATTTTAAAACTTGATTACCTCTAAAGACTCACAATCTGACTATTATTTTGTAAATTGAGTATATGTCTTTATATGCCCTGTTTGTGAACAGAATTCCCATTCACCTGATGAGGAAGCAGCACTCCGAAAGCTTGTGGTAGTGCATTGGTCATGGTAAATTCTCCCTCAGTGTACCTGAATACCAGAGTGTGGCGACTAGGGGATTTTCACAATAACTTCTTTGCACTGTTAATATAAGCCTGCTTGCGATAAATAAACTTTGAATTTTATCTTTTGGATAGAATCTCTTTTGGAATGACAAGTCTATTTTGAGGAAAAGAAACTGATTTCCTTTTGGATAGGTTTTACTGAGGCTTTTTCCCAGAGCAGTATTAACATCCTGCCTCCAAGCACCCTGATCAATTAGAGAGGATGATCAATTAAAGAGATCAATTAGGCAGGTTCATTCTGTCAAATACAAACTTCTAATTAAAGGAACCACAATATGGGTCAGGAAAACTCACCAGCACTTGAATCTCTGAAGCTGCACCAAGTGCAGGAATGGAGAGGAGATTTTGGGAAGGATCTCTCAGTTTTACCTGGAAATTCCACTGAGGGATCAGAGTAACTGAAATGAGGCGAGTTTTCTCTAACCAAGCAGGCAGAGAAAGGAAGTGACTGAGGAAATCAGTAGCAGAAGTGTGGTTCCCTCCAAGTTGGACACAGAACACTGAAAAATCTAAGTCTTCATGAGAGCATAATGGGTGAATGGCATACAATTCTCAGATGCCAAGCTGCACACCCTAACTTGCCCAACATTTTCCTGCTGAGCATTTTTCAGATCAACACACCTTGCAGCTTCACTCATTCCTCTTTCTGTAGACATCTCTCCATCTGAATACCCAGTCCTCATCTCCTCTTGCATCCACACCTCACAGTTACCCATTTCTCCTCTCCACAAAAGCCATTCCAGGCACTCACAATTCTATTTTCTCTACTTGCAGGTAAAGAGAGCACATGATAGTGAGAGGCTGAGGCCTAGAGGGTCAAGTGGAGGTTGGGATGCAACACGGACTTTGTGGGCCAGTGACAATAAGTTTTCCCACTTACTCCACTGTAAAAGAGCGTGCAGATGTCAGCAGTGACCTGCTGTGAGAACCTGAGCCTCCTGAGGCACTCACATTCAGACATGTCGATGAAGCTGATCTCTGATTGTTAGACCCTGTGTTAAGGATGTTTCCTCCTTCCTGCTGGATCTCAGTATTTATCCCATTTGGCTGCTGGAGGAAAGAAGCTGGTGGTGCTGTTGCTGATGGAGCTGTTGGCAGTGGTGTGGCTTTGGTTCTTGTCCCTCAGTGGAGTTGGAACCGCATAATCTGCTCCCATGTTGAAGACTGGCAGCTGAGGTTGAATGAAATGTTTGACAAGTGAAGTGATCCGAGCAGTTGGCAATCAATCACCTGTCAAACAATGAGAGAAACAGTTCTTTGAATAGTAGTTTATGGATGGCCATGACTGGTGCACTTCAGTTTCACTGTTCACTGCTCCCCAGCATGAAAATGCTCTTTTCGCTGTCCGCTTGTCTTCCCCAGCCTAACAAGGTGCTGATACAGTGTAGAATCCGGGCATTTGTGGGAAGGAAGTAATCCTGGGTTAAACTGACTCTGATTGCCTTTTTATTTGATTCAACTATTTTCCCACAGACCGAAGGAGGTTCCCTTCGGGACTTGGAACCTACCCCAGAGAACACCAGAAGAGGATGCATTTTGATCAATATCTCAACCTGACCTCAATTTCAGGGAATTGCACTGGAACGGGCTTTCATTTGGCTGGGAAAATTCTACCCAATACATCTGCATACTGGCCAAATCTAATATCCAAGTTATTTCCTGCCTTAATCTCTTGGCTTGATCCTTCTCAGATTTCAAGCTAATTAATCTGTAACACTGGCAATTGGACAGAATAGTGTAAAAATTGAAGCTGAGTATCTGCAGCATTCATTTTATATTGGACAATGACAGATAGAACTTGTAAATTGTACTTAATAAGACAACAAGTTATTTGAACTAACTATAGAGCTTTCACACAAACAGCCATTGTTATTTATGTTGATTAAACATAATCAACATAAGAGGCAGAAAGAGAAAGGATAGAGAACAAAAGACCAAACAAGGGGTATAGGATGTAGGACAAGACACTGAAGGCACAATTTATTCATCTTCTTATGATGTCAATCAATCTCATTTTAGTGCAGGTTACTGTAAGTGTCTGAAATACTTTAATACCTTCAGTGCTTTTATGAAAAAAGAATTAACTTCTTTCCATAAAATGGGACCAACCATTTTGGAAATCCTGTTTTGCCAGTTAAGGTTTGAAACAACAGACAGACATAAACCTGTGTTAATAACACCTTATGGAGCTTATTGAAATTTCTAGGTCCGTGACATTTTGGCACAATAAATTTTATAAAATAAATCTTATAAAAATATTTATTCAGCACTCGAATGGTTCTTTATCTTTAACTGACGCTAAATGATACCTTCTGCACTTTGAACATAGAACATTACAGCGCAGAACAGGCCCTTCGGCCTTCGATGTTGCGCCGACCAATTAGGAAAAAGCAATGACCCTCTAACCTAAACCATTCCCTTTCCGTCCATAAACTTATCTACTAACCTCTTAAACGCCACCAAACTTGGCGCATCTACAACTGCAGCAGGCAGGGCATTCCATACCCTTACCACCCTCTGGGTAAAGAACCTACCTCTGACACCCGTCCTATAACTACCACCCCTTAATTTAAAGCTATGTCCCCTCGTGCTAGCTTTCTCCATCCTAGGAAAAAGGCTATCACTGTCCACCCTATCTAAACCTCTAACCATCTTATATGTTTCAATAAGGTCTCCTCCTCTTAGCCGCCTTTTTTCTAACGAAAACAACCTCAAATCCCTCAGCCTCTCCTCATAAGACCTGCTCTCCATACCAGGCAACATCCTGGTAAACCTCCTCTGTACCCTCTCCAATGCCTCCACATCTTTTTTATAACGCGGGGACCAGAACTGCACACAATACTCCAAGTGTGGCCACACTAGAGTTTTGTACAGTTGCAACATGACATTGCGGCTCCAAAATTCAATCCCCCTACCAATAAAAGCCAAGACTCCGTATGCCTTCTTAACAACCTTATCGACTTGATTGCCAACTTTCAGGGATCTATGCACATATACACCAAGATCCCTCTGTTCTTCAACACTATTAAGAGTCCTACCATTAGCCCTATACTCTACACATTTGATATTCCTGCCAAAGTGAATTACCTCACACTTTTCCGCATTAAACTCCATTTGCCACCTCTCGGCCCAGCTCTGCAACTTGTCCAAGTCTCTCTGCAAACTATAACACCCCTCTTCACTATCTACCACTCTCCGACTTTGGTGTCATCCGCAAATTTACTAATCCATCCTTCAATACCCTCATCCAGATCATTTATAAAAATTACAAACAGCAGGGCCCCCAAAACAGATCCCTGAGGTACACCACTAGTAACCGAACTCCACGATGAATATCTCCCATCAACCACCACCCTCTGTCTTCTATCTGCTAGCCAATTCCTAATCCAATTAGATAAATCACCCTCAATCCCATACATCTGCATTTTCTGCAGAAGCCTTCCATGGGCCACCTTATCGAATGCCTTACTAAAGTCCATATATACACATCAACTGCCTTACCCCCATCCACCTCTTTGGTCACTTTTTCAAAAAACTCCATAAGATTAGTAAGGCACGACCTACCCTTCAGAAAACCATGCTGACTATCCCCAATCAATTCGTTTCTCTCTAAATAACTATAAATCCTATCCCTAATAATTCTTTCCAATACTTTGCCACAACAGAAGTAAGACTCACCGGTCTATAATTCCCAGGAAAGTCTCTATTCCCCTTCTTGAACAATGGGACAACATTCGCTATCCTCCAGTCTTCCGGCACTATACCCGTAACCAACGACGACCTGAAGATCAGAGCCAGAGGCTTTGCAATCGCCTCTCTTGCCTCCCAGAGAATCCTAGGGTAAATCCCATCCGGCCCAGGGGACTTATCTAACTTCAAACCCTCAAGAATATCTAGCACATCCTCCTTATCTACTTCAATACTTTCCAGTTTGCAACCCTGTATCCCAGTGTTCTTCACAAGTACATTTACATCTCCCTGCGTGAATACCGAAGAGAAATATTTGTTCAGTGCCTCTCCAATCTCTTCAGGCTCCACGCACAACTTCCCACTGCTATCTATGACTGGCCCTAATCTTGCCCTAACCAATCTTCTATTCTTAACATATCTAAAGAAAGCTTTAGGATTCTCCTTGATCCTATCAGCCAAAGTCTTCTCGTGTGCCCTTTTAGCTTTGTTATCTGATTTACAAATATATGTACATCACTTTCAGTCAAATAACTGGATTCATACAATATGTGCTCAACGCTAACTAAAAATACATACTCTATCGCTGTATTGTATGGAACTGGTATTGGATCATGGAATGTTATTCTAAAGAACGAGGCCATTGACTAATAAGGCAATCCAGGAATTTTATTCTCCTTGTCCGATCCCATTTACCCGCCTACCCCCTATTTCCCTTCTTCTTCAAATGATGAACTCCGTCTCTAAATACGTAACAGCTTTTCCTTCAGCAACAGTTTGTGGAGAATTCCATATTTGAGCCACCCTTTGTACAAATAAACCTATCTGTGTTTTATTCCCTTTAATTATTTCAATGATTAGCTTAAATCTGTGTTCTCCTGTTCTCACTTGAACAACATTGGATGCATTTTATTATCATTAATATTGGGAACTTTTGTAATCTCGGACACCCCTAACAAGTTCATCCAGAAATCATCTAAACTGTAGTTAAACAAGTTGTAAACTCTTTTCATACCATAAATCCTTAATTATAATATTATTCTAAATTGATCCTTCACATTTTCCATTCTTTCTTCATTTATCTTAAATTGGGTGCTGTCTTCTTTATTAAATGCCCTTTTCTACTTGTACTGCCAACTTTAATGATCTATGTATCCATACGTCAAATATTGCCTGCTCCTTCACTCAATTTATTTATTTTTTTCCTATTTAAGATATACTTTCTTTTTCTATCCTTACTTTCAAAAAATGTCACATTCTCCTTCTTCATTGAACTTCCTCTGCCAGCTAAATGCAATTTGCTGCTGGCCATTCCAGCTTCACCTACAGATTTTCACTGTCATTCCAGGCTGAGTAATATGTTTTTAACTTTAAGATCTATTAGCTTTCAACTATCTATGTGACCACATTCTCTTCAACTGCATGTGCTATTTTCATTGCCTTAAGTATTTTATGTGACACCTTATCAAATGAAAATCATTGAACAATTCTCTACCCAGACTGTCACTTCTTCAGTGGTCAGTTAAGCACAAGCTTTCTATTGGAAATGAATGCTGACTGGCAGCAGTTAGGTCACTTTCCTTCAAGTGCTTCATAATTTCAGTTTGTATACTATAAATTTTAATCATTTATTAAGACTAACTGTTTGTAATTTCCTGCATTATCTGCTTCCTCTTTTGAAGATGTGAGCCATATTTGCACTCCCTATTCATTTTGGCTAAGTATTACCAAACCTATTGCAATCTTTCAGAATCCTCAGAGATCAATCATCACAATTTGATAACCTCTCTGCTTTAATGTCAAGTAGCTTCTTTAGTAGCTTCTCGAGTAGAAATAAATTTTGGGTAAAAGACCATGGGTCCACTTATTTTACAATTTCAAAGCACCTCTTGGTTTCTTTATTGTGATTTTGGTAATAATAACCTTTTGTCTTCTTTGCAAGTAGAAATTCATCCAATCTTTTTTTTAAGAATAGCTGTTCTGTTCTATTATTCCTGATGGCCATTTGTTGCACAATGCAATGGCACCCTACTGAAAAAAAAATCCAATTAATTTTTCACATCCTTTACTTCAACAGATGGTTATGCAATTTCCCAGTTTTCTCTGAGTGAAATTATTTGGAATTACATCCATTTCCTTATTTTCTACACACCGTTTTACGCTTCCATCTTTAGCAGCTGTGCTATTGCTTTGATTGCTATATTATGACAACAACGCCTCAAAGAAACTTTTTAGTTTCCTGTTAATTTTCCCTCATATTCCTTGCTATTCTCCATTTTTAGCAGTTTCCCTGTCTTTTTATTCTTTTCATTTTTATCTCTTTCTGCTATATTGTTATATTGTAAGTTATGTATAATTTTCCTATTCATCTAAAGAATCCTAGCTTTTTACATATATGTTTCTGAACACTTGCTAGATTTGTACTCATTCTATTTTGTGTTTAGATATTTCACATTGTTGATCAATGATTTTATTACCAAATTTTCCTTCCTGTTTTGAAACTATACATTGTTACTTTGAGGTAAGTATCATTGCCTCTGATTTTTCCCTTTTCTATCCTTTCACAGAACGCACTTACATTGTGATCAATGTTTTCCAGATTTTCCACCTCTAGGCTTCCAGCTTTTTCCCTTTAATTCTGAGGACCAATTGAAGTATTGGGTGGGACTTTATGCACAACCCTTTACTTGTTTCACGGCAGTGGGAGGCAGCTGCTGATGGTGAGATCTTCCAGTCCACAGTTGCCTATGTAGTTTCCTGTTGAATGCTCTCTTGCTGCCAGCAAACCCACGGCAGGGATATCCACAATGGAAGATCCCACCAGTGTGAATGAATCCCACCAGAAATTTCCAGTACTTATTTCTTTCCTTCACAGAATAAAGTTGGGACTTTATGCTCCTGTTTGCATCAGGTACGAATAGTGACATGAGTGTAAAATATCATGACAGGCCCATATTATGTTGGCAGGAAGTCTCATTGCAATTTGCCCCCTCTCTCTCCAATGACATGATAACATTCCTGACATTCAATGCTAGAAACCGCCTGAGAATAAATTTGAATCCAATTATCAGACCTCTGTACCAGATTATTCCCCCCAATTGCATTATCCATTGACATCCGCATGAGGAAACTGGCATGAATTATGACTAGTCTCCCACATGGCATGCAAACCCTCCAGGGAGTTCAACTGAATGCATCACTCGGAGGGAAGAGAGTCACATCCAGATAGCAACTGGGGCAATGCCAAGGGCCAGTGCTGGGGACAGTGCCCAAGAGGAAATGCCAAGAGAATGAGGCTGTTCATTGTGGGGGTTCGTGGCGGTGCTCTATTTTTACTTTTGTAATGGGGCAACCTTCAAAAAAAGGTTGGCACTGTCTTTAAAAGACTGATTTGCTGGCAGGGCAAGCTCATTCATGGCCTGTCCTTCCACATGAGAACATGGAATCTGTCCCTTGGACTTTTTTGTTTCCAAAGTTCCTCACAATATGGTGGAAAAAAAAAAAAAAATCGCTGATGAAGTTGATGGCTTCAACTCTGCTTTTCTTGCTCATTGCCTTACTTCGGAGTAAAATGGAAAAATTCCTCCCATTGCCTATGATATATGGCAAAAAATACGTATTTTCTCTTTCTCAGATTATTATTGAGCAGAATTTTCACAACATGACTCATTTATATTTCCACTTTGTCTGCAAATTTCATACTCAATTTCCTTTGCACTGATTAACAGGCTGTAAGATAAACACAGTAAGGCTACTCTTCAGCATACAACAAACACAAACTTCATAAAATTATTATGTGTTGAGGATGGCTCATTTAGTTTGATAACAAGTCATGTGGTTTGGCTGCTCAGAGTAAGAGAAGCCAAACTCAGCTGAGTTGCTGAGAAGGTGCAAGATACGTACAGCTGTGGACAATGGCAAGAGCAGCTGTGCTGTCTTGCGTAGATGGTTAGTCCTGAATTCTTGAAGTCTTACCTACAAACTACTTCTGCAGGGTGTGGAATGGGGCAGGTTGCAAATTGTGCATCTGCAGTTGATGGAAGAAACTGCCTATGTAAAAGAGCTGTTGCCTCCAGTCATGTTGAGTTTTCATTAGTTGGGTGAGGGAAACAAGGAGTGCGCTAATTTGACCTGGAAGAAGCAAGTCTAAACTTTGTGAAGGTGCTTGGGCAAACTTTTGGAGGGGTATCAGATGAAGTTCAATGCAAGGAAGTGTGAGGTGATTCGTTTTGGTAGGAGGAACATAGAGAGATAGCAAAAGAAAAAGCATACTGTGGTAAAGGATGTACAGGAGCAGGGAATCCTGGGTAAGTTTGCAGGACAAGTGGGGAAGGCTTTATTAATTGTACATAGAATATAAGAACAAGCAGGGTATGCTGAACTTACTACTGTAGAATTCTTACAGTGCAGAGGAGGTCATTTGGCCCATTGAGTCTGCATCTCTGAAACAGCATCCCCCTTCCCCTATCTCATAACTCACATATTTACCATGGTGAAACCAACTAATTTACACATCTTTGGACACTAAGGAGAACTTAGCATGGCCAATCCACCTAAACTGGACATCTTAGAAATGTGGAAGGAAACTGGAGCACCCAGACGGAACCACACAGACACGGGGAGATCATGCAAACTCCACACAGTTATCCAAGGCCGGAATCAAAGCTGGGTCCCTGACACTATGAGGCAGCAGTGCTGACCACTGTGCTACCATACCACCCTTTGTATAGGACACTAGTTAGATCCCAGCTGGAATATTGGGTTTAGTTCTGGGTGTCACGCTATCGGAATGATGTGAACCCATTAGTAAGAGTATAGAAGAGGTTTACAAGATGGTTCCAGGAGTGAGAAAGCTTCAGTTATGAAGAATTAGAGAAGTTTGGACTGTTCTCCTTGGAGAAGGTTAAGATGAGATTTGATAGAGGTGTTAAAGTTATAGACGAGGTAGATATAACAGAGAGGGAGAAACAAATGATTTTGTTGAGGGACAATTAATTCAAAAGCATCCAGTAAACTCTGAAAGCAGTAAGACCCATAAATAAGAGATAATTAACTGAAAGGTTGATTTGAGGCTAGCAGAGAGAAAGCTACATCATCATGGTGATGGGTGGTGCTTAGGATGGCTCTTTGTTCTCAATTCATCTGGGTGTTTGGTGGAAAAGATTTTTAGTTACAGTTTGGACCTGGTGAAGTTTGTAGCTCATTGACTGGAAGTTTGATGAGGACTTGTCTGTTGAGGTAGTATGGGCTGAGATTAGAAGCAGGACAGGAAAGGTCACCCTGTTGGGAGTCTTTTATAGACCTCCTAAAAGTTCTAGAGAGGTAGAGGAAAGGATTGCAAAGTCGATCCTGGACAGGAGTGAAAGTAATAGGGTAATTGTTATGGGGGACTTTAACTTTACTAATATTGATTGGAATAGCTATAGCTCGAGCTCGTTAGAGGGGTCAGTTTTTGTACAAAGTGTGCAGGAAGGTTTTTTGACTCAGTATACAGATAGGCCAACTGGAGGTGAGGCTACATTGGATTTGGTGCTGGGCAATGAGCCAGACCAGGTGTTAGACTTGGAAGTTGGTGAACATTTTGGTGATAGTGACCACAATTCGGTTACGTTCACCTTAGTGATGGATAGGGAGAGGCATGAAGCTGGGGGCAGTAGTTATAGCTGGGGGAATGGTAATTATGAGGCCATAAGGAGGGAATTAGGGTGCATTGGTTGGACTAAGAAACTACAGGGACTGGGAACATCTGAAATGTGGAGCTTATTCAAGGAGCCGCTACTGCGAGTCCTTGATAAGTATGTCCCTGTCAGGCAAGGAGGAAATGGTCGAGTAAAGGAACCATGGTGTACTAGAAAAGTTAATTTGCTGGTTAAAAGGAAAAAGGAGGTTTGCACTGGATAGCTATAGATTAGCCAGGAGGGAGCTAAAGAGTGAGTTGAGGAGAGCTAAAAGGGGACACAAGAAGACTTTGGCTGAGAGGATCAAGGAGAATCCTAAAGCTTTCTTTAGATATGTTAAGAATAGAAGATTGGTTAGGGCAAAATTAGGGCCAGTCATAGACAGCAGTGGGAAGTTGTGCGTGGAGCCTGAAGAGATTGGAGAGGCACTGAACAAATATTTCTCTTCGGTATTCACGCAGGGAGATGTAAATGTAGTTGTGGAGAACACTGGGATACAGAGATGTAAATTGGAAGGTATTGAAGTAGATAAGGAGGATGTGCTAGATAGTCTTGAGGGTTTGAAGTTAGATAAGTCCCCTGGGCCGGACGGGATTTACCCTAGGATTCTCTGGGAGGCGAGAGAGGTGAATGCAGAGCCTCTGGCTCTGATCTTCAGGTTGTCGTTGGTTACGGGTATAGTGCCGGAAGACTGGAGGATAGCGAATGTGGTCCCATTGTTCAAGAAGGGGAACAGGGACTTTCCGGGGAATTATAGGCCGGTGAGTCTTACTTCTGTTGTGGGCAAAGTATTGGAGAGAATTATTAGGGATAGGATTTATAGTTATTTAGAGGGAAATGAATTGATTGGGGATAGTCAGCATGGTTTTGTGAAGGGTAGGTCGTGCCTTACCAACCTTATTGAGTTTTTGAAAAAGTGACCAAAGAGGTGGATGGGGGTAAGGCAGTTGATGTAGTATATAGGGACTTTAGTAAGGCGTCTGATAAGGTGGCCCATGGAAGGCTTCTGCAGAAAATGCAGATGTATGGGGTTGAGGGTGATTTAGCTAATTGGACTAGGAATTGGCTAGCTGATAGAAGACAGAGGGTGGTAGTTGATAGAAGTTATTCATTGTGGAGTTCGGTTACAAGTGGTGTACCTCAGGGATCTGTTTTGGGGCCCCTGCTGTTTGTAATTTTTATAAATGATCTGGATCAGGGTATTGAAGGATGGATTAGTAAATTTGCGGATGACACCAAAGTCGGAGGAGTGGTAGATAGTGAAGAGGGATGTTACAGTTTGCAGAGAGACTTGAACAAGTTGCAGAGCTGGGCCGAGAGGTGGCAAATGGAGTTTAATGTGGAAAAGTGTGAGGTAATTCCCTTTGGCAGGAATAACAAATGTGTAGAGTATAGGGCTAATGGTAGGACTCTTAATAGTGTTGAAGAACAGAGGGATCTTGGTGTATATGTGCATAGATCCCTGAAAGTTGGCAATCAAGTCGATAAGGTTGTTAAGAAGGCATACGGAGTCTTAGCTTTTATTGGTAGGGGGATTGAATTTCGGAGCCGCAACGTCATGTTGCAACTGTACAAAACTCTAGTGCGGCCGCACTTGGAGTATTGTGTGCAGTTCTGGTCCCCACATTATAAGAAAGATGTGGAGGCATTGGAGAGGGTACAGAGGAGGTTTACCAGGATGTTGCCTGGTATGGAGGGCAGGTCTTATGATGAGAGGCTGAGGGATTTGAGGTTGTTTTCGTTAGAAAGAAGGCGGCTAAGAGGAGACCTTATTGAAACATATAAGATGATTAGAGGTTTAGATAGGGTGGACAGTGATAGCCTTTTTCCTAGGATGGAGAAAGCTAGCACGAGGGGACATAGCTTTAAATTAAGGGGTGGTAGTTATAGGACAGATGTCAGAGGTAGGTTATTTACCCAGAGGGTTGTAAGGGTATGGAATACCCTGCCTGCTGCAGTTGTAGATGCACCAAGTTTGGTGCCGTTTAAGAGGTTAGTAGATAAGTTTATAGATGAAAAGGGAATGGTTTAGGTTAGAGGGTCATTGCTTTTTGTTAATTGGTTGGTGCAACATTGAAGGCCGAAGGGCCTGTTCTGCGCTGTAACGTTCTATGTTCTATGTTGACAGATATCTGAAGTAAATGGAATTTAACTAGGCCTGTGCTATAAGCAGAGTAAAACAATAACTTCATTATTGACAGCATGGAAGGCAGGTAAGACCTAATCTCAGTTTGAATCTTATGAGGAACAGGAGCTGGAAGATTGCCCAGTTTGATGTGAATTGGAGAATGTATAGTGAATCCTGACAGTGTCGTATTGCAAAAGTAAGTAACCAGCAGATTAGCTTTGAAGTATTGGAAAAGTAATCAAAACAAGAGACTGGGGATACCACAGCCAAGTGATCTGAATTAAAGTTTTACCTCCAAGAACAGCTGGAGTGAGGAGAATTCTCCAGAGGCTTGTGCTATCTTTTTTGTGGTCCCTATAGAAGTAAATAACTTTAAGATTGATGTGTCTTTTAAGAGAATTGTTGAGGGAAGTAAGAGTAAATCTGAGTCTATAACACACGTAGGTTATAAACGATAGTCTTAACTTGGCATTTGCTTTGTTTAATTTGCTTCATATACAGTAAAATTGATGCTTTATTACAAAAGATAAATTTTGTAATGTAGTTCTATTGGCTAAAATGTGGTGTTTAGATCTCTATTTAAATGTTAACAACCCCTAACAATCATAACAATTGAATCATGATTTTTGCTTCAGGCAATGATTATATTACCTCTATAATTTTATAACACTGATGAATAGATATTGCATGTGGCCCTATTGTTTTTTTGCCTTTTATTACCTCCTCATATGCTTTTACTTTTTTGTTTTGCTATCTTTCCATATTCAATTCATATCTGCTTTCTTTAAATCTTATTACACCCATGAGTTGTTTTCTGTCAGATCCCTATCATGCATGCAAATTTGGCCACAATACTTGACTACACCTCAGAAATAATTTATTGGTCACGAAGCTGATGTTGTGAAAGACCTAATAGAAATGCTCATACTTTCCTTCAACATGACAGACATAAATGAAAGCAAATGTTAGGAATATGCTTAACAATTTCTATTTCTACTTCAGACTTTTCCCTTTTAAAAATGTTATCGAATTTCCTGAGTTTATTTTTTAGTGTCAAAAATTGGCTTACATTAACACTGCAATGAAGTTACTGTGAAAATCCCAAGGTTGTCATACCCTGGTGCCTTATCAGGTACACTGGGGGAGAATTTAGCATGGCTATTGCACCTAACCAGCACACCTTTCAGACTGTGGGAGGAAAGCAGATTACCCAGAGGAAAGCCATGCAGACACGAGAGAACATGTGGATTCTGCACAAATAGTGACCCAAGCCAGGAATTGAACCAGGTTCCCTATCATTGTGAGGCAGTAGTGCCACCATGTTACCTGATTTTTTTTTTATGTATCTTCTTCCTATTGAAGCATGCTATATCATTTTATCTGCCCCACTTTCTAAAATGATTGACCTGGTCCATGCGTGTGTGTTTTTATAAGTGTTTATCAGACATGAGACCAGGTCAATAAGCAGTTTCGCAATAAATAATCTTATTTTGTATTATTCGCTAATGTGAACTGAAAGGTGCCAAAGTCCCAGAGGTTGCTCTTCTTGTCTTCTCTCTCATTTTGAGAGAGAGATGATTGATGGCGAGTTGACCTGATGGTCGCTGCACTTCAGGATAAGGCTGAGGAGGCAAAGTCTTCATGGAGGATGGGTCCTCTTGTTCTATCGAGACACTTTTATCTGAGTGCAGAGGTCACCTGAGTCATTGACCGAAATGTTCATTCCTTGCTCGCGGCTGTGATTTTTCTGGTGATGCTGAAAGTGATTGAAGCTTTGGCTGGAACTCCAAATTTTCCATTCTCTCTTGCAACGTATCCCATCACACACAGTACAGGAGAGTCCCACCCATTGGGGAAAATTGTCTTCTTCAGCAGTGTCGATGAAGTATCACACTCCAAAGAAATTGGCTATGTTTAAATGCCATGATGTGTTAACATGACTGTTTCTACTCTGCGCATAGCACTTAATTGTTCAAAACTGACTGCAATATCTTTATTGCTTTTACATTAATTAGGGCTGAATCCTCCCATCCTGCCTGTGGCGGATTTGATTATGGATGGGATTAGAGAACCGAGCCAGGGCCGGAAAGACAGAAACCGATTGGTACAGAAATGCGGGCAAGCGGGGAGAAATGATTTATCCATTCATCCATTTTTATCATCTTTCTTTCTCAGTTCCATTTTTCCACTCCTGCTCTCCATCTTGTCCACTGCTCCCTTTCAGACAACTTTCTTAACCATCTGTACTTCTGTTCTGCCATTCACACATTCTGATCACTTTAAGCACCTCTCTCAGCCTTCTTCATCCTCATTTACATTCCCATTGTCCAATTACAGTTCCCCCCACCCTCACTGTATAAACCTCTTCTGATTTTCTTTGCTTCTACCTCTGACGAAAGATCGTACAGACCCACACATTGGCTCTACTCTCTCCACAGATGTTGTCAGACCTGCTGAGATTTTCCAGCATTATTAGTTTTTGCTTCAGATTCCAGCATCCTCAGTATTTGGTTTTATTCTTACCAGGTTGTTGGGAGAAGACAATCTCTGCTTCCCCACAAGAAAAATCCCTATTCTCTCTATCAAGCTAAACTGCAGCTTCCTTGAATTCGACGGTGATGAGAATCTCTGCCATTCTGGCCAGCAGGAACAATGCCACCAGAACTGCCCACCATCGTACTCAGACCTTAAAATAGAGAATCTGCACTCATAATGCAAACAAGTTAAAATGCTTATAAATATCATTCATATGTGCTTGACAGTGCAAGACCCCAGCAACCAAGAGGATCGCAAAGAGTTAGCTCAGTTGAGGAGGACTCCTCTCACATACTGACATCCATGCAGCCTTGTGATGGATGAAAGTATACCCATGTGATCCATCTCGCCTGATTTTCACCTTCCTGTGCTTCTGGGTAGTGATGTATTCTGAAATTCTAAGATGAAAAGTCTGCCCCTTACACAACAACAAAGAGGACTTACCAAACATTGGGATCTGGAGTTAATGGCCCAGATCTTCCAATCAGCATGATCTTAATGATGTCATTAATCCATTTGAAATAAATGGGCTAATTCTGGTTTTAAAATAACACAGATCTGAAAAAACACACCATTAAGTTCATGGTTAGCAGCTTAATATGTATATCAGTGGCATTAATGCAGAAGCATTTTGATAAGCTCCTTGAGTGTCCTTTACTTGCAGTTGGACTGAACTCAGAAAATGCACACTGAACAACATGATGCTGAACTACCAGTTCACGAAAATGGGAGCATTATTAATTCTCATTTAATGTATATGAAAGAGCAATTTCACCTTCTTTGCTTCTCATGTAACCTGCAATCATAATTAAATTAAAATAGATTTTAAATATTAATTACTGTTCATGTAACTACATTTTTATTATCTGCCAGATCAGTACAGTAATCTAGAAATATAAATTGCATCAATGCACAGCTATCAAAACTAAATAAAGCATCAGATTGTGTTGAAAATGCACATTAATCAAAAATTTCCTTGGTGCTATTTCGCCTTATTTAGTTAATGAAATATTAAGTACAATCAAATCAATGAAAGTATTCCAAATTAAATGGAATATTAGAACTACAAGCAAACATGATGAATTGGTACACATTAATTTTAGTATTTTCTATATATTCCTGTCAGTTAACATTAAACAAATTGCAATATATTTCAAAATTGATGTATACTGAGAGATTGTTTTGAAAAACTTAAATGGTGAATGATTCAGGTTACCGAAAATGCTTTTATGCCTATCTACTCACACTCTTTAAAGTTTATTTATCTATGTTATAAGTAGGTTTACATTAAACTGCAATGAAATCACTGTGAAAATCCCCAAGCATCCCTTTGCGTACACTGAGGGAGAATTTTGCATGGCCAATGCACCAAACCAGCACATCTTTCAGATTGTAGAAGGCAACTGGAGCACCCAGAGAAAATCCAGCAGACAAGAGGAGAAAGTGCAGACTCTGCACAGACAGTGACTCAAAGCAGCAATCGAGCCCTGATCTCTGGTGCTGTGAGGTACCCTCTACCTTGCACTTCAATCCCAATTCTTTCCACAAAAACGTCGAATTGTCTGCTGAAATAACTTATATTGTCTGCTCTGATGCTTTGCTTAATGACAATTAATCTAATTTTCCAAGTATGTGCTGCCAGCAGGGACCTTACTGATGATACACATTGAACGATATCAGGAAACATGCCCATGTTTCCCCAGTGCACAATGCCAGCAGGTTAGCTTTCCCCACTATCTCCTACACTTATAAGTCTCCTACTCCTTGGCTAAAGACACTGATTTTCCTTTTGGGTGAGTTTAGGACCAGAGGGCATAATCTCAGAGTAAAGGTTGACCTATTTAAGACAGAGATAAGGAGGGACTTAGCTTGTCAAAATATAGTGAATCTGTAGATTTTAGCCTAGAGGGCTGTGGAAGCTGGGTCATTCTCAAGGCTGATTTTTAAACAGTAAGGGAATCAAGGGTTATGGGGATAAGGTGGGTGAGTGGAGTTGAGGATTATCATTCCAGATCAGTGATGGGCTGGGATTCTCCCAAAAAACTAAGTGCCCAATGGGCGGGAAAATGACAGTATCTCTTGCCCATTTTTCGGTGTACTTACTGAATGACTCTCCGATAAGCTGAGTAATACAGAGTGTCATAGCGTGATCTAAGATGCTGGCAGCATAGTGCTGAGCGGACTGCTGTGCATGTGCCGAGCTGTCATTACGGAGATTGGTGCATGGGGTCTGGCCGCTTCAACACAGTCTCCAGATCATTGGCTTTCCTGATCCATCCCCCCAAACCATGAAGCGGTGCCAAAAAAAACACTCAGCGACCTCATCTGTACAGCAAAGGTGACTGCTGAACCCTATCCTGCATCTTCTCCCATATCTCTTCTAGATCCTCCCATCCCCAGCACCCTACATGCTTCCAGCTCCTAACCCCAAGCACCTCCTTCCTATCCCCTCCAAGAGCCCCACTGCACTTGCCCTCTAAGGGTCACCACTTGATACTCTGCAGGAGTCACACCACCATTACTTTCATGGCTCCTTCTGTCTCCACAGGAGAAGGCCAAATGTAACACCCATGAGAAGGCAAAGACAGGGAGTGGTGAGCCAGACCTCTGGGTCTCACTCCCTTTGAGGAGCGGGTGCTGGAGCTCTCAAGAGTATGGGAGATACAGGCTGTTATCAACAGCAATGATCAGGTTGCTGTCAAGGAGTGTGCACCTGTCACTCCTCCACTCACTTTGAGGCAACATGCAGGAGTGTTGGGTGGCAGGGGCAAGGTTTAAATGAAATGCACAAGACATGCTTGTTTGCACAGTGCAGTAGTGAGTGCCTGGAACCTGCCGCCAGAGGGAATTTGTTTTTGCAGATACCATACTGACCTGTAAGGAGCATCTCTACAGCGATGTGAATGGAATGGGAATAGAGACATATGGTCCCCGGAAGGATAAGGGGTAACAAATCAGATGGGCAACCTGGTCGCTACAAGCTGGAGGACCGAAGAAGCAGTTCCTTTGATGTTTTTTTGGTACTTGATTCTATGTTCAATGGAGAAATGTGAATCACGTGTTTCACAGAATGCGGCCCAGTCTCAGGAGGCACTTGCTGTGATGATTGAGAGGTGACCCCCAGAGAGGTCAACCACAATGAGTAAGACACAGGTGGTTCTCCAGGACTGGCAATGCAGATGACACCAAACTTTCTTGAGCTCACTGCAGAAGCACCATTGTTCCATGGAGTAATTCAGGGGCCCACAGGAATCCCAAGGAAGGACAAAGGTCTCAAGCTCATGCTGGAACCTTCCAGCGAGGAGATTATGGCTGTGGCTACACTTCTGACTCCTCCCTTCCTGACACTGGGGCATCTCAGGGGCAATGGATAAAGAGAAAGCCATGGAAACATCACAGATACCTGGAAGCAGGCCAGAGCCCTCAAGGTCCATGGCCTCCAGAGGACACCCTCCACACTCATCACAAGCCATGGTAGGTATTGGAATATACTTCCAATGTACACACTGGGGAGTTATTGAGAGATAGTGGTAGGCCATGTAACATTAGGAAGTGAGATGGCATGGGTGAAAGACTGCACTAGTTAGAAAGATATTTAAGCACTTTAATGTTTTGTGTTCACAAGCTTTTCTGTTAGAATGTCTTATTTAAATGCCTTTATTGCAATTAAATGTTTCTTCACCATCCAACTGTGACTAACTTGTCTCAGATTTGTCTCGAATAGGAATCCTCTTCCATTGATGGTCACCAGAAGAATGCTGATGTCAGTTGAGGAGATCCCTCAAGGAAGCCATTGGTTCCCCAGACCCCATCAGCGATTCCTTCCCCTCCCCCACCTCACATGTCCCAGGGCCCTGTATGGGGGTTTCAGATTCTTTTCACACAACACAGAGGTGGGCCCAGGTGCCAGTGTGCATGCGGAGCTCAGACAGGAGCCAGACTAGTTTGCACCCAATCATCATCATAATGGTGCTTAGTGAGTTGTCATCGCCCTCCTGCCTGCTAAAAAAACTAGCTAACACAGAATAGCCAGGCCCACGACTCTGGTGTGATAATGTTGCAGGATATAGAAGGAATTTTGGGGGTAGGATGGAACCCACAGACACAAACCCCTAGTGGATGAATCACCTGGTGATCAAGGCCTCCTTTGCCACCCTCACATGCTTCATTTGGGCTGCCAGCTCTCCAGTGCCTGGTAAGTGTTCTTTGGTATGATGCATTTGATGCATACACGGCTTCTGTGACCTGCTTGACACAGATGTGTACAGTTGATTGGGAGATGCCACAGGCATCTCTGTTAGGGGTCTGAAAGGAGCCAGTTGCATAAAAGTGGATGGGATACCAGATCCTGCAACAGGATTGCACAGTGTTGCACTGTCTCCTTTCGGAGGCAGAGACGTCAGTGGCACATGGTGTCTGACATCTGTTTAAATGACACTTGTGCATGGAAATGCCGGGGTTTCTGTTCCTGCCTTCTCCTGGGCCCCTCCCTCTGGGTGAATGGAAGCCATCTTCTTCCTGTGATGATCGTCTCCCTGTACTCCTGCAAGTGGTAAAATCAGGGCCTCCTGTGCCCGCAATTCTTCCTCCTGCTCCTCATCCTCAGCTCCAGCCGCAATCAAAAGAACAACAAGATTGATCAGTTGCATCGCAAAAGCTATCTCGTCACTCTGAGAGGGAGAGGGGGATGGAGAAGCACACATGTAGGAGTTAGGGAACGTTGCTTGCCCCTAACACATCAACAGTCACAACTCACCCCCCCACTCCAATTTCCCCAGGGACATGCTCCCCACAATCACAGCTCCTCGCAAAGTTAAGAAGCTGCAGCAGTGCAATTTGCAAGGGCTTGGTGCACATCCTTCAGCTGGAAATGAGCTGAGTGCACTAGGATCCGAAATCAGTGCTGAGACCTGGCTCCGTGCTGCAAATCGAACATCAGAGACCCTGCTGAGCAACAGCGCCCCCCACCCCCTCACAGAAAGAAAATGGCTGCAACAGCAGGACATCCGTGAGTAGCGTGAAGCCATTGGACTCCATGCATGTACTTCTTCACTAACCCTCACTGACAGAGCACCCGGATCGGACTTCTATACAGCATGTCCGCTTTACGCTGATTCCTGATTGGCAAATGCAATTGTAAAAAGGGAACTGCTGGTAAAGTTGGACATACAGCCCAAGAATTCAATTTAAATGCATTTAAACTGCGATTACGCTCATTTTGGGCACAGTTCCAATCGCACCCATTTTTGGGCCTTGGTAAAGGGGGAACAGGCGCGGAAGCTGGTACGATCACGCTACTCGCCTCACACCTGACTTTATCAAGTTTTCATACCCAAAAAGAGGTGCAACTTGATGGTAAAATTGGCCCCTTGTGTTCTTCTGATCTTATTATCCCCGATGTTCTGACTTGATTTGTATCCATTGATATTTGAAACCTCAACATGTTAAACTATTTGTTTAGATCCTTGCAGGATCCCTTTAAATATTGGACCCGAAATGGGCTGATATGGGATGTCATCACATCCACTCGCATTAATTAGTCAGCAACCCTGAGGCCAGATGCAAATGCAAAGACTGAGTTAAAAAATCATTCATAAATGTGCCCGCTGAGATGTTCAAGTTTCTGACGGACTGCGGGTACCCTCTCTGTGCGTGGGTCAGTGAGTTAAAATTCAGTCCAACATTTTATTGCAATAAACAGATGACCCAAGATGTTAATTCTATTCCTCTCCTTACAGATGCTGCCAGATCTGCTCAATCAATATTTTTGAGCATTATTCTAAATTATGTATCATTTTCAGTCTTTATGTTAAATTTAGAAATTTATATTTACAGATATCCCTTGGCTCTTTTCGATGTAATAAATTCTGTTAAGTATTTTGTTCTTCTAAGCTTTTCTGAAATATGTAATTATAACATTATCTTGGTCTCATCCCCATCATCATAAAGATTCTTAAGTGTGCATCGTATATTCAATACTATTTGAAGAGCACCTAATCTGGTTAGGTAAATATCCTTTGCTATTTGTACATTTACTGACATTGCCATTGATGGAATTTGACTTAGACAGGCTCTTGTTTCCTTCCTAAGCAATATGATAGTGAGATTAAGTGGTTAATAACCTAGAATTCAGCTTCCCAATACCATTAAGGATCCAATGTTTCTCTTGACCTCTTTGTGTATTGTATATTTGAATGGTGTTATTAACAATTATTATGTCATTAACAATATTACATTACACACCCTTCTTGATTTATTTCCAACTTGCAATTCAGTGCAATCCCTACAGTGCAGAAGGAGACTCATCAAGTCTGCACCAAATGCAATTTCACTTAGGCCCTATCCCCATAACCTCATATTAATTTCTTGCAGGCTGACACTAAAAAGCAATTTAGCATGGCTGTTCAACCTAACCTGTATATCTTTGGAGTGTGGGAGGAAACCGGAGACAAGAAGACAAAGTGCAGAGTTCACACAGACAGTGACTTGAGGCTGGAATTGAACCTGCATCCCTAGTGAGGTGAGGCAGCAGTGCTAACCACCCTGCCACCCTTGTGGTTGTATTTTACCCCTTCTTTTTGAATGCTTTGCACATGTGAATGATCCCTCCTTAACCTCATACTACTCCTTACCTCCTAGCTACACTACTCAAAACTTCCGTTGTTTTGCTTCAGTGAAATGAATTTTCATTATTCTATCCTCACTAACTTGGTGAAGCAGAATCTTCCAGTATGTACAACTCCTTGACTCAACCCTTCACCCATGATGCAACTGCAGTTATTTTATTGGCAGGGAAATCTGAACAGTCTGTGTTTTTTTACAATGATAACACCACAGCGAGAGCTAATGATAGAGCATCTTACCAATGCAGCTATGTTCATCTTCTGAAATGATGTAAGGGTCAGAGCAGACACACATGTAATTTCCTTTGGTGTTCACACAGGTTGCAGAGCTGTGACATGCAGGCCTTGTAGCATCTTCACATTCATTAATATCTACAGTAAGGAAACATATCACAAGTATTATAAATACATAAATTATAACTCTCACGTCTGCTTTCTCACTGCTATCTTCTGCTCCCATCATCAGTCAACAGAGTAGAGACTGTCTCGGCTGCTTTTATTTTTTCAACAACAGCCTCTAAATCTTGATCTGCGCTGCTCAGCTAAGATGAAATATGTGAATGAAACCTGGTGCTGTCTTCATCCCCACCTCTAATCTTAAATATTACTCTGCCATCATCATCATCTATTCAATCACCCGTGTTAGCAATATGTTAAATTCTGCCACTGTAGATAGGCACATTTACATATTAGTTCAGGCTGTCACTTGATCAAAGCTTTCTTGCTCAAAATTGAGAGTAATGATGAAAAATTGATTTTCTGTGATTTGTTAATTTGACAGGGACTTGGGACTGAACCCAGGATTTTCTGATTTATAAACCTCACATGCACAATGCTTTAACCAACTAGTCCATGAGGGGGAGATACCAACTCTTCTATCTAGTCTTTAGCAGAGTTGCCATCCTCATCTGATCCATATTGCTTCAAAATCTTAAGTAATATAAGTACAATTCTAAAGGGATGCACTCGCAGATGGACCTAGGTGCACATGTGTATTAGTCATTGAAGGTGGCAGGACAGGTTGAGAGAGTGATTAATAAAGTGTACAGGATCCTAGACTTTGATAGGAAAATAGAGTCAAGGAGGTTACGTTGAACTTATATAAGCCATTATTCTTGAGCTGGAGAATTGTGTCCAGTTCTGGATGTCACACTTTAGGAAGGATATAAAGGCACCAAAGAGGGAAAAGAGTCACAAGAATGGTTTCAAGTATGAGAACTTGAGTTATATTAAGGGTGATTGAAAAAAGTCAAACTGTTTTCCACAGAGAATAAAAGGTTGAAATGAGATTTGAAAAAGATATTCAAAATCAGAAGGGGTCTTGACAGAAGAAGAAGAAGAAAGAAAAACTGTTCCAATTCATCAAAGGATTAAGAACAAGAGACTACAGATTTAAAATAATTGGCAAATAAAGGCATGGCAAAAAAACATGGGGGTGATTTTATGATAAAAAACTTCTAAGCATCGAATTTATGTGAAAACTGGAGTAAATCCTACTGGCTTTTTTTTTCAGCGAGACTTTCAAAATGAATCTCCCACACTCTGTGCACTGCAGAGTGCACTGGTGTAAACCCCATTGAAAATCAGTGGGTGAGGCTTATTCCCACCGAAGATGCCAGCAGCATAGCGCTGGATGGGCCATTGCACGTGTGCTGACCTGCCTTCTGATTGCTGGCCAGCCCCATGATCCCGCATTGTTGCTACACAACCCACCAATGGCCCGATCACCGTCACCCCAAACATGCCCAGGCCAGCCTTGATCCCTCTCCCCCCACCCTCCGTGGCTCCGATCTCTTGATACCCCACCAACAGCAGCCCTCCCACCCCTGGCCAAGCAGCAGGCTGCTCTAGCTCCACCTCAATGACTGGCCCTGATCACTGGCCTCTCCTTTATTCTGTCACTGCTGACTGCAGACTTCAGACCCTCAACCCCACCGGTCACCCCTCCCAACCATCCCCCACCCCCTCAGAGGCCGCCATCAGGTCACATCCCTACTATGCCCTGCCCTATGCCCAGCGGAAAGTGCCAGTGCATTGATGCTTTGTCCCTTAGTGCCAGAGGGTCCAGACTGGCACTGCCAAGGTGGCAATATCCATAGGGCATCCTCTGGCACCAACCCGCCAGTGGGTTCAGGCAGCCTACTTTCCGTAAATGGGAATTTATCCTAAACCTCGCTGTGTAAATGGAGGCAGGGGCAAAAACTAATGGGTCTGAAGGTTTCAGTATCGGGACTGTTAATTCTATTCAAATTGAACGCAAATTAAATTTTGCATGTATTATACAGCTCCATGCCAATTTCCGGTGCAAGGCCGACAGCGTTGGAAGTCTGACTGCTGGAGATACGAGGAGGTCTTGCCACCCAGCGGAGAGTCCATAATGCAGCCTCTGTTAGGGTCTCCTGGTCCGCTGTACTTCGAAAGCAGTCATGATGTGGAGATGCCAGTGTTGGACTGGGGAAAACACGGTAAGAAGTCTGACAACACCAGGTTTAAGTCCAACCAATTTATTTGATAATAAACTCACAAGCTTTCTAGGTTTCCTTCTTCTTCAGCTGAATGGAGAGAGACCATATAACAGCACAGACAGTTTACAGATTGCTGATTAGAATGCGAATCTTTACACCTAACCTGCTATTCAAGTCTTAATGTGGCCAACAATGTGAATGGAAGGAGCACTGAGCACAGGTTAAAGAGATATGTATTGTCTCTAGACAGTACAGTAAGTGAGGTTTTGCAAACGCGGGCAAGTCATGGGGGTTACACATAGTGTGACATGAACCCAAGATCCCTGTTGAGACTGTCCTCATGTGTGCGGAACTTGGCTATCAGTTCCTGCTCAGTGACTCTGCACTGTCGTGTGTCATGAAGGCTGACTTGGAGAATGCTTACCTGAAGGTCAGAGGCCGAATACCCGTGGCCACTGAAGTGTTAGCCAACAGGAAGGGAACAGTCTTGCCTCGTGATTGTCGAGCGATGTTCATTCATTTGTTGTTGTAGCATCTGCATAGTCTCCCCAATGTACCATGCTTCTGGACATCCTTTCTTGTAATGTGTTAGGTAGACACCATTGGCTGAGTTGCAAGAGTATGTACTGTGTACCTGGTGGATGGTATTCTCACTTGTGATGATGTCATCCATGTCAATGATCCGGCATGTCTTGCAGAGGTTGCTGTGGCAGGGTTGTGTGGTGCTGTGACCACTGTTCTCCTGAAAGCTGGGTAGCTTGCTGTGAACAATTGTCTGTTTGAGGTTGTACGGTTGTCTGAAGGCAAGGAGTGAGGGTCTGGGGATGGCTGTGGCGAGATGTTCGTCTTCATCAATGATATGTTGAAGATTCCAGAGAAAATGTCATAACTTCTCCGCTCCGAGGAAGTACTGGATGATGAAGAGTACTCTGTCCATTGTGTCCCATGTTTGTCTTCTGAGGAGGTCGGTGCAGCTTTTTGCCTGAGGTGGGCCTGACACCTTGTCGTGCTGTGGAGGCAGGCTGAATCCAAAGCAGGCAGGTTAAAAGCTCTGCTTCCATTCCCAAAAAGCATTTGCCTGGTGCTTTTGAGGCAATCAGTGGCTCACTTGTATAAAAGTTTAGTCTTCTGACCACTTTCGACCTCCTCACCAAAACCCCTCACCTTCATTCTCTCTTTCTCCTTGCTCTCACCTACTTGTCCCCCTCACTCTTTATCCATCTTATGTACAGAATTCAGAAACCCTATTATAATGTTTGGAAGCCATTGAATAGCTCATAAAGCTCCCAAAGTAAACTAATAGATTCTTCATACCAACTGAGTCAAGAGCTTGTAAAATGGTTGGGTGGTTGAATTGCAGTCAAGGAATCATAAAACTATGAGTAAACAGACTTCAACAGATATCTTAAGAAAATAGGAAACAATAGAAAAAGATTATATATTTACATTTCGTTATCACAGTAGGTGATCCTTTTAATTATGTGGACTATATCTTTTTATTTATTAGGTGAACTCTTCTTTGACACATCTGAAAACATTTCTGCATTAACAATGTTATTGTTTTATTTGACAGCTTGCCTGTTGGTAGAAGTAACAATCTGGCAAACATATTCTTTAAAAAGTAGTCACAACTTCTAATCACAGCCCTGTCATAACTTATCTTACTGAGCACAGATACAACTCATGCTACATCATTTAATGATGAACTGTGAAGTAGTCAAAATCATTTCACTTACTTTTTAAACTCTTCCCACCTCTAATCCATTCTTCTAGCCCTCTGTATGGCTGGCATAAATTCAATTGCTGCTGGTGTTCTGCTGTCACTTTGAAAGGTTAAAGAACTTACCCCAGATGAGCACTCAATGAGCCCGCAGCGCTGTCAGTTGTGGATTCCGTAGGAGTGAATAGATTCTAAGACCTATTCTCTCATCCACCATTGTGGAAGTGGCTAAGTAAAGGCAATAGACGTGTGACCTAATGTCATTATTTTTTCTTGGTCCCCCCTCTGTTTGGGACCATGAAGATCTGGTTCTGGTCTTTCTGATGGTAGGAATCTGAGGAGGAGTGTCCGCTTGGCATTTTGAGTCTGAAAATGCTTTCAGGTATATTTGCATCCAATGCATAGACTCTATCACAGTTTAGGATGCAAATGCTCATGAATTAACCCCAGATCAGATGGTTTCATGTTAAGAATCTTTGTCCATTACAACGAATAGTGTTATTTTATTTTGACATTGTAAGAAAATTGTGCAATATTAAGGAGAAAAACATGAACTGTAGAAAACTAATCAAATAATCAAACAAACACAATTACTAATGGTGCATTTTGTCTTTCAATGAACGACATTCAATCATTTCCCCCATCATTTTTTACTTTATTGAAAGGCAATATTGCAGACTTTGCTCTATTTGGGCATGGATCATTATATCAATAAAACACTTTGTAATTTATTCAAAGTAAAATCCTTTAAAAATTTGAGTGAGAAAATTAGAAATGAAAAGAGCAATTATCATTAATATGTAATTCTGCCAATTTAAGATAACTCAAGGTAAAATCAGATTAAAGCAATGTTAAAGTACAGAAATGATGCAACAATTGTTTGTTCCACATATTTGAATACCTTCAAAACTTAACAATCTTAATCATTACCTTTGCAGACTGGTGGATCACTGCTCCACCCCTTGAAGCTACAGGTTAATTCCTCTGGCCCAAACAGGTGAAATCCATGATGGCAAATATATGAAACAGTGAATAGTCCAGAACTGTCGCATAGCACATACGTTCCATCTTCTATCGGTGGGGGAGACCCACATGAACCAACTAAAAGCATAGTGATTGGAGGTATCAAATACAGCAAGAAAATTCATCTCACAATTCTTCAGACAAATAAATCTAACATGACTCTCACTCGCTGTTTTTAATCTGGTCTTCCTCTTAATGTGTTCAGTTTTGACCTTCGAGGCTGTAATATTTCCTTCTCTCCTGCTTGTGGTTTATAAAATCAATGAACTTTTTTTAAATATCTTCTTGAAATTAATATTTTTTAATTACACAAATAAACAAACAAATTGGTAAAAAGTCTGCTAATTTGCTAATTTCCAGCATTCATGTTAAAAAAAAAATCAGTGTATCAAATTAGTGCTAAAACATTACAATTTCCATTAGCATTATAATAACGTACTGCACAGATGATAATGTGATCTCTCAATCTTTAACATTCTTATACCCGTAAAACAGCATAGTGGTTAGCACTGCTGCCTCACAGCGCCAGGGGCCTGGGTTCGATTCTCGGCTTAAATCTCTATCTATGTGGAGTCTGCACGTTCTCCCAATATCTGTGTGCGTTTCCTCCAGGTTCTCCAATTTCCCTCCACAGTCTGAAAGACATGCTGATTAGATGTATCGGCGATGCTAAATTCTCTCTCAGTATACCCGAGCAGGTGTGGGAGTATGGCGACTAAGAGATTTTTGCAGTACCTTCATTACAGTGTTAATATAAGCCTTCTGGTGACACTAATTAAGAAACTTGAATTAAAACCAGGAAAGGCCTGTTAGTATAAAAACTCATTGATGTCTCACAGGGGAAGAGCAGATTTAAGGAGTAAGATCATCATGGACACATCAAGGGTTGAAGGATTATTTAAATCCAATAAATAAAGTAGACAAAAAAAAAACCTGTCTTTTTCAGTGTACATATGGTAGATAAAGCCTTGATGATTAGAGGCTGATCTGCACATTTAAAGTGGATCTAAGTACCTTGGTGGCCCTGCCACCCACAACATTAAATCTGTTAGAGCAGGATGGGGAAGAAAAGGCTAACTCTCCTGCTCCGGTCTTATGACGGGAGCTAAAATAAATTGGCAGTAATATTGAACAACAATGAGGCAGACAGTACCTTAGTGGAGAATTTTCCTCAGCAACACAGAGTAGAGGTCTACCCATTGTGGTTAAAGGCAATTGGGACATAAAAGAATGGTCAATGTAGCAGATTCTAGTCAAAGGAATATTACACTTCTCTTTGCATTAGTGACCAGGAATCCTAAATAGTATCTTATCTCTTTGGTATCTTGGTGCACAAACCATTGAGCAAGTGAAAAAGTTCTATGAATGGAGAGAAAGCAGCTAGTGCTATGAGAGGAATTATGACAAATATGGAAGTACCTTGAAGTTCTGCAAAGAGATTTTAAGAAGTTAAACCAGAAGCTTGAAAAATAAAACCTCAAGAGTGTTGTAAACTTCTCTGTCTTTATATTCATAGAATGTATTGTTAATGTGTGATCCCATTGTATACTCAATTTTCCACCAAATGATCAGCTGAACTTTCTCTGCCTTTGCCACATTTATTACAGCATGGCAAACAATCTTGGGGTCTTAAGTGAGATATAAGAGTGAACGTACCTTGTGGATTTTCACGCCATGCCTGAAGGTTCAATCCAGGAACTTGATCACAAGGTACGAAATTGTGCGGGAATTGCACTAATCGGAAAGCATCTAAGGGCACATCAGTGACTGCAGTGTTGTCACAAATGACACGGGACAGCGAATGTCGGGAAAGTTCACGCCTCTGAACTGATGTGAAGACACCAGGGTTTTCCCACCAAAACCTATGCAGCAGAGAGCAGGTTCCATTACATTATCGGTTCAGTACAGGAGTGAATGCAAGCCCCTTTTTATTTCCCAGAATTTTAATTGACAACAGAAATCACAAGCTTTAAACTCAAACATCTGACTATCATCCAAACTCTGGGATTATTTTCAAACCATGTAGTCACCTGTTACTTTCATAACTGCCAGACGAGAAAGTTACTAATTTCATGGTGCAACCCTCATGACAGACACTGAGTAGCATTCTGGTTTCGTGAGCAGCACTAACAGTTGTGGCCATTTCGCAGGGAGACTTATAATGATTTATAAAACAATCATTAAACATTGACATGCACTGACACACAAGATTGAACTACTGGCAAAAGAATAAAGGGTGATGATCTCTGCAGGGAGCTGTCAGTAGGGGAAGAAAAGGTTACCTGATACTTAAACACATGGTGCACTGCATCATTTTAAGAAACTCCATTGTTACAAAGCCTCAATACTGAATCTTGCTGTAAGATTAGCAGAAACCAGATACATTAAAATGCAAGCAGAAGCAAATTGATTGGGAATACATTCTTAAACAACACTTCAGTTGAGGAGAAGTAAAGTAGCTATAAAAGTATAATCCTGAGCTAGAAGTTACACAAAGAATGATTAATAAGTGGAATGTAGTTGCAGTTAAAATAGTGGAAGTGAAAACACTGGGATTACATGAAAAATAACTATATAATACTCAGAGAACTTAAAGATATTTCTTAATGACAGAACTAATGTGGGATGAATCTGTAATTATAATGCTTCTTGTGGTTAAGGAAAAGTAAGGATACAGTATACTATTATAAAATATATTACATACATATATATGATCTAAAGATCATATATATGTATGTAATTATATATATATGTATGTATGTAATATATATTTATATGATGTTTTTCATGCCTCACAGTATCGCAAAGAACTTAATAGCCCCATGAATTGCTTTTCAAATGTAGTTACATTTTTCATGAAATTATACTTGCTGTGGCAACACACTAAAATTGTAAGGAATGAATCACAAGAAATAATAATAGATTTTTCTGTTGTCTGAAGCACATTTCCCAGATTTTATTTGATCACCTGTGCTGAATAGGTGATTGGAAAAGGCAGACCCAGTGATTGTGAATATGATTTTTCAGTTTCAGGATTATGAGAGTTTGAGATGATTGTCTTGATGAAGTTTATTGCTTGGGGTCAGAGTAAAATCAATCGATTTGGTGGCCTGCAGCAGCCTTTATGTAGGATCTGGGAAGGTTGGGAATGGAAGCTATTGGGTAGGGGGAGAGAAAGCGAGTTGTTTGTGGGACAAAAGGGCTAACAAGGTGATGGTAATTGCCTCTGCCATCACATTCAGCTAAGTTTAAAAATGTTTACTTAACATTGGTGCAAAATTGTGCTCCCTCTCCAGGTGTGAGCATAATTGGAGAAGATAAGCAGGCAATTGGGTCAAACTTAACCCCTACCTACAGCCTAGACCTGTTTATGGTCCCATTGGCCAGACGCAGGAGTAGACTAACAAGGAGGTCTTTCACCCTGCTCTGCCTCCATGCCAGGCAGTCAAAGATCAAAAGCATGAGGCTAAAGTGTAAGCAAAACTCGCCTAAGATAGTGAAACAGGCACCACAGCCTTAAGTGCTTTTTATGAGTATACCAAATGAACAAAATAAACTAATTAATTGATAAACCACTTAAAAGTGGCACTGCAAGGAAAACATTAAAATCAGCAAATCAAGATAAAATATAATTTAGGGTGGAGATAATGCATTGCAGTCCCTGCAGAAGGCCTCCAGCATACCAGTGGTCACTGTGTACTTCCTTTCTAATGTCGATACAACTGTGGAAGAGGGGGCAGGCAATTGTGTCGAGTGACCCTTTCAACTATACACTACAAGTGTTTTTGCAGGGGCACAAGTAATTATCTGATGAGTGCTCCAGATTTTAAAAGTTTTATTTGCTGTCAAAAGGCAAACTTTAGGGTGCTTCATAATTCTTCATTCTGATCCGCAAAACAGAAAAGATGAAGAATGACTTGCAAATCAGGTGCAGAGTGAGTAACAGCAGGCATCAGCAAATTGCGGATTATATATGTTAGAAAGTGTTTGCTTTGTATCACCCAGACAGGACAGTGATCCTGTCCTGTCAGTATCATCCGGAAACAAATTCAGAGTTGTGATGAAATTTCTTAAAAATCCAAATCTTTAGAGCACAATCCACAAACTCTTGTGATTTACCAAGTCAATTGTTTTGTTCAGGTGATGAGTGCATGAGAATTTCTGGACATTGTTCTCAACATTATTGTTGGATAAGTTTGGCAAAAAAACCATGCGTGGAATCATTGCATGATTTGTCAGGATGTTAGGTTCTGATTGAAAATTGGCATGTATCTCTCCAAACGCACAGCTGAGTTTTCAACCAGATCTTCAGCCACTCTGACAAAAGAATCTGGGAGTCCAATTAAGACCTTCAATTTGACATGACAGAGCCTACAGAGCCGGCAAGCCTGGCTCCACAGAGATCCGGGTTCCATCATTAAACAGTACCTCAATTAGTTAGCCTCCCCCATCTCATCAGAGTATTTCAATCTAGTGGGGTTTACTGTAGATCCCCACTCTCTGAGAACTAGCGGGACAACCCTCTGGAGTGGGGGGGTGGGAAATCAGGATCTCCAGGTGGTCGAGCGGTGGGAGATGGGCATGAGCACCCTGGCAAAGCCAGCCTGTGCCCTCTTGCACTGCCCATTAGGCATAGGGCAGTGGCAACGGGATGGAACCTACAGGGTAGCAATCAGTGGGAGTGGGGGGGTGGTGTCCTGCTGCTCCTCTGCATAGAGATTGGTGGGGACAGAAGGATGGCCAATGATCGGGGCGGGCTAGGGGTGTTCACCTGGGGAGGGGGTCTGCCATGGTGTGGGGAGGGTTGGACTGGAGATCAGGATGATCTGGGACATGGTCCTGGGAATAGTCAAGTGGGCTGTGATTGGACCATGATGGGTTTGGGGGTGCAGCACAGTGGGTGTCCAGCAAACGGGAGGCTAACAGTTTGGAGCCACTGTGCATGTGCAGAGTTCCACTGATTTCAGCATTCTGAGTTGGAATAGGCCCCTCTCCTTGAAATCCGATGAGACTCATGCTCGTGGCCTCTGCATTGCAAAGCATGTTAGAAATTCTAGTCTGAACTCCTACTTAAACAAACTGTGTGAATTATTTCAGTTTTCCTGCAAGTTCAACAGTTTTTGGGAGAATTCCGCCCCTACTATCCCATGTCCGAGTCTTTCTGTCCTTGTATCTTTTAAATTAAAAAGTTATGATTTCAATCTTTCCATTTCTTTGTTGCTTTCTAGATTTGCTCGCTCTTTCAATCTTACACAGCTATCTTTAAGCTTTGGTCTTTAAATCAGGTCTTCTTTGTAGCTCCCCTCTGACTACCATAGTGCTAAATGAGCTGTGGCTCCACTATTTTCAACTCTCACTAAATCCCCTGCATTCTACATCCCATATGAAAGGCAAAATGTAAAGGTAAACTATTGTTATTGAAAGTGGTGGTGGGATATTTGTGCATTACAAACAACGTCTACAATCATACTTAAAAAACTGCTCCATTGTCTTTGAAGTACTTTGAGATGTCCTGAGGTAAAAGATGCTGGCCTGAATCATCAGGATTGTGAATGTTTAGTGTCCACCAACTAGAGGCATCAGGCAACACATCCCCGCCAACTCCAGGCAGACTTGCTGCCATTTCATGGTCAACTGAGTATTGATTGGCAGTAACCAAGTCCTTGGAGAGATGTTAGCTGATTAGGTTGCTTGCCAGCTCTCCAGCCTACCCACTCATTATGCTGTAGTGGCTGAAAAAGTGACTGAGGCCAAATACTTGGAGCTCTGGAAAGTGCCAAGCGGTACCTGAGAGGGGAGGGTGGTAGGGGGTAGGGAGTGCAAGGACGCAATCTCGCCGTAGATCAGTTGAGGGATAGGAGTAGTGGCAAGGGGAGAGGGAGGTTGGAGAGGGAAGCAGGAGCATTCCAATCCCCAAGGGGAGGGAACCTCCAGTCAGAAACGGCCTTGTGGGGAATCATTCGATTTTGACCACTATGCTTGCGAGTTCTTTCTTTCAGGCACTGACTGACTTGCTGCACACATTGAGCACTTATTATTTTTGCTAAGTCATATCAGTTCTACTCTTCACAATTTACAGTTTGTATTTTCAACTTAATTTCATCTCCTTGCTCTGCATATGTTGCAATAAAAAGGTGTCTTTGTTAACTACTAACATATCTCCTCCCACGAGAAATAAACTAGCATTCCTTTGACCTTCAGGGCTGATTTTTACTGATGTAGGTTATTGTTTTTAGCATAGCACTTTCACAGCACTTGCAATATTTTGCTTTGGGCTGGTAGCTATGGCAACAGCGAGTAAATGGGGTCACTCAAAACTATTTTTGGAGAACACTGATCAAACTGGAACATTTGAAAGCCGCTTTGCAGTCAGTGACATGGAACATCTGAAGGTCAATTGTCCCTTCAGTTATAATAGGTTGTATTTGTTTTGCTTTAGTCTTAGTTTAACAGATTCGAACATCTGATGTTATTACCATGAAATATATCTATTAGCAAGGCTGCATATCACTAATACTAGATTGAAGATTTGATAGTAGTGCAGCCCAACTAAAATAATGCTTGTATTATGCACTTCCTATGGTTTCTGATGTTAAAGGTGCTACCATGAAAATCTCAAGATTATATATTGACCTCAAAATCAGAAATGACGCTGTTCCTCTTTTACATGTAACTTATGACCAATTCCAAAAGAGGAATCCAATCCTCTTTTTCATTTTTGCTACTCAGCTTTGTTTTTCTGCTTGTATATGTGAGTACCTCATGATCTAATATTTCTGGTCAGACAAAATGATTTGTAATCTGTGGAACTTTTTCTCAACAATTTTAAAAAATGGCTAGTTTTACTGCAGTCCAAATTTTAATCTCTTTCCCTAAAATTACAGGCACTATAACCCATCACTGTCAGTAAAGTGAGCAATCGCCAATATATGTGCCAAAGAAAAGTTCCAGAAATAATGTTAAACTTACATCCTTTGAAAGTAATGTAAGTAATTACTAGGAAAAGCAATGTGATTTTCAGTGTTCTCTGCTTTTGTTTAGTGCTATTTGTTCTGCTCCATAGTGCTTGATTAATCTGTGTTATGATGGTTAATAATATTAGACCAGACATTTACTAGAATAGTTTGAGCTAACAGCCTGTGTATGCAACTGGCTTAGTAAGGAACAATGTAATATAAAACTTACCTATCACCTTCTCTTAAAGCTTTCATTTGTTTTCCAATTAAACAGGCAAATAATGGGCCAATTCTGGCTCCAGGGAGAAAATCTTCTGCCAAACCACCAAGCCAGATGTCAATATTGTTTGGATGCCCATAGAGATCCATTATCTTTTCGACTAAGTCTAAATCAGATATTGCTTTCCTTAAATTGGCTTTAGTTTCTAATCTTTCCAGTTCACAGAATTCCCTCCAGTCATTGTATCCTAGAAGTAAAGTCATGAATTCTCTGTCAGTTTAGGAAGTCAACAATAAACTCTGGTCCTGAAATTGCATCAGAGGATATTATCCTGTAATGGCTTAATATGTCTATCTGTGATTCCTTGATGCATTATTTTAACAGGTGCATTAACATTATGAACAAGTCATTGCATTCACTAAACAGCAGAGAGAGGAATTTCAAAGATAGAGATGGTACATCACAATGTAATTCCAATGCTTCTGCATTGATCGTAAGTTCATTCATGCCATTCAATTTCAATGAAATATACAGCCATACGTACGATGCATATAAGCACCATCTCACCCAAGGTGTTTAAATAGGTCCCCTTTCAAACCTACTTTCAACAAAGTTAAAGGTCATCTCTTGAAAGAATCACTCATATCTTGGGCACTAAAGGGGTAGAGATCAGGAAGCTGTGGTCACTAGTTGTTTTACCAACCACAGGGGAATGTGCAATGGTGCCCCCACCCACCCCATCACAGGTTTTGGTTTTACAACTACTGGCTCTTTTTTGAACATTAGTAACCTTGGCTTGGATGTAGAGGCATTAGCTCAAAGTTTGCAGATGACACAAAAGCCAGAAATATGGGAGGCAGTAAGAAAGGTAATAACAGATTTCAGGAAGATCTGGATCTAGACAGACTGGTAAAATGGGCAGGCACATGGTAGATGCAAATTTAGTGCAGAAAAGCATAAAACTGATATATTTTGGCAGAAAGAGTGAGGAAAGGCAGTATGTAGTAAATAGTATAATTTTTAGAGGCTCCAGGAACAGAGAGATATTGGAGTGCATTACACAATCTTTGAAGGTGAAAGTTAAAAAGGCTCTTATAAAAGAATATGGTGTCCTTAGCTTTATTAATGAAACAATAGACTACAAAATAAATGATGTTACACTAAGTCCTGATAACTGCTAGTTAGTGCCTCAATGATGTACTGCATTCAATTCTAGGGATCTAATACACTTTAGGAAGATCTGAAAGACAATACAGAGAAAAATTATTGGAATGATATTGGGGTTATTCTACTTCTGTTATGTGGAGACTTTAGACAATCAATGGTTGAATTGCTGTAGAGGGTATGCATTGAAGATTTACCACACTGATTTTCGGTATGGCAGGTCTGTCATTTGAGGACAGACTAAGTTGGTTAAGATTCTATTTATTGAAGTTTAGAAGAGTGTGAAGGGATCTCATTGAAACTTATAAAATTCTAACAGGATTAGCTAGGGTAGATTCAGAAAGAATGCTCTTGATGGTGGTGGGGGAGTCTAGAACTAGGTGTCATATTTTGAGGATAAGGGATAAACCTTTTAGAACTGAGGTGAGGAGAAATATTTTAACCCAGCGAGTGATGAATCTGTAGAATTCACTACCACAGAATGCAGTTGAGGCCAAAACATTGTGTGATTTCAAAAAGAAATCAGATATAGCTCTTTGGGCTAAAGGGATCAAGAGATATGAGTGGGGGGAAGGTGTGACCACAATATTGATTATGATGAACAGCCATAATCAAAATGAACCGGGGAATAGGCTCGAAGGGCCTTCTTCTTGTTTCTATATTTCTATGCTTAGAACAGAGAAGGAATTGTGCATAATATTGCAGTAATGCCTTCACCTAACTTAGTCTCACACTCTGGAGTTTCCAATTTAGGCTCTCCTCCTTTTTTCTACTTTAAAAGACACTTATTAAACAATAATATTTTGACCAAACTTCGAGTCAACTCTAAAATCCCTGGTGATTTGGTAGAGGTGTTTGAAATCATGAAGAGTATCGATAAAGTAAACAAGGAGAAGTTGTTTCCAGTGGCAAAGGGCTAGTAAGCAAGGGACACAAATCTAATTGAATTTACAAAAAGACTGGAAGCAAGATTGAAGAAATCGTTAAATGGAGCAAATTATTAAGACCTGGAAAACTCTCCTTAAAAGGGTTAATGTGGAAGCAGGTTCAATAATTACTTTCATAAAGGCAATTAGATAAATATTTAAAGGGGACAAATGATATGACTATGGGAAAAGGGCAGGAAAATTGGAATAATTGAATTTCTCTTTTGAAAAATCAACACAGGTTGAATGACAACTTACTGATTTGTTTAATGATTCCATGGTTAACATCTCATAAAAATACAAGATCCCTACAAGACCATTCAACCCATTGAGTCAGCACTGACTCTCTGACAGAGCATCTTATCCAGGCCCTATTCCCCTAATTCCTTGTATTTAATCTGCTAATTTCCCTAACCTACACATCTTGGGGCATTAGGGGGTGATTTAGCATGGCCAATCCACCTAATCTGCACATCTTTGGGCAAAACGCATGCAAACATGGGAGGGATGGGGTGGGAGCAGGGGAATGTGCAAACTCCACATAATGTCGAGATGCCGGCGTTGGACTGGGGTAAATTCAGTAAGAGGTCTGATAACACCAATTTTAAACCCAACTGATTTATTTGATAGTAAACTTGCCAGTCCAGTTGCAAGTTTACTATCAAATAAATCGGTTGGATTTAAAATTGGTGTTGTCAGACCTCTTACTGAGCAAACGCCACATAGACAGTGAACCAAGGCTGGAATTGAACCTGGGTCCCTGGTGCTGTGAGGCAGCAGTACCACAGTGCTCAATGCCCCTGCCTTTTCACATTTGAGTTCCAACCAGCATTATCCAGATCTATTTGAAAATCAGAATGGACAGGAGCTTGGCAGAAATTGGCACTTTAAACAAACACTTTATTTTGGTGTTGTGACCATCCAATTCTAAGTGCAAATAGCAGCAATGACACAAAAACCAATACAAGCTAATTTTTCGTCTGGGATATTTTGGTACAAATAATTAATGCACTCGTCTCCACCACCACCACCACAACCACCGCCCCCTCGTGTAATTTTTTTTGCTGGAGGCCAGAATCCATTTAACATAAACAGATGAATGGTTGAAACAAAATAAAGCACACTGAATAATTTAGTAAATGCCTGCAGAATATTTGTATCACAATAGTGCCAGTTGAAAAATAAGTCCTGTCACATTTTAGGCTACTAATTGGCTATTAATTAGTTGCTGAATGGACTTAAAACATAAACATAAAATGTTAACCATTGGGTAAGAAGATTTCATGGCTGCACCATGCAATATTTGTCCTAAAAGAGAAGTTGTTACTTTAAAGGCATTCCCTTGAAGACCTCACTGGCTCTGATGATTTGGACAGTGTATGGCAGGCAGAATATGCAGCCTGAAATGTAAAGACTTACATTCCCTTTCAGGAATGTTTTTAAGTTAATGATTGCTCTTTTTGGTGTAACCATAAAATCATGTTACTCAATGTTACAATGAAAATCTTCAAACAGTCTTTAATATTAATCATATTTGCAAGGTGCAACTGCACAAGGGTTTTAGTTACCAGGAAGTCCGTGGTCACGTCCTCGTTGCAGATTTAGCGATGCCAGATCCAATGCCACAGCACTTGTCAGAGTAAACAGTTTCTCTATCAGTTCATCAATCATCATTTGATCTGATGTCTGCAGTTTTGCTGGCTTTGCCAGCAGACCCCTGAACAAGGGATTGAGACCACCTACCAATCACAACAGAAATACTGATTTAATTAGTAGCCTGTTGTAAACATGAAGTAACATTGGTTTAACCTTCGTAACAACTAAGATATTCACCTTCTTTAATGATTCTCCAAGGCTGAAAAAAGGTGTTGTGCAGATTTATGCTTGGGTACTTGGGATGCTCCTTATAATTTTCATCACATCTTTGTATCTTAGGACTGATGGTGGCATGACCAAAACGGAAAGCTGCAGTTGCAAACACATTGGATAATGTGGGATTCAGCGCTTCATCATATCCATTATATTTTCCAAGGAACTGATCAAAAGCTTGAGAGCCAAGGATTTTTGGAATGTAGTCTCTCATTGTAAGGATCTGCAGCAAATAGAGTAAAACTCTCTTGTGAGTAATTGTTGGAGGAATGGTAGAACTAGATGCAGCCATGTACATCGTTCTTGTATCAGATGAGATAAGAGCATTATGCCAGGAAGGACCTTTTATTATTAGACAAGTAATTGCAAATATTGGACTTGTCAATAGTTAGTGAGCTTTCAAATACTGTACAGTCGCAAGTAATGACATGGCCTTTGAAACTTCATTGAAATAATATCAATAACAGTAAACAGTCAGAAAACCATTACTGGCTATTTGCCATGTCAGGTTCACATAGTTAATGTGCAAATCTGCAGTGTTTCAGTCTTTGATCATTTCTCTCATTGTTGAGTGTGAGCCCTCATTGTGCACAAATTGGCTGCAGTGTTTGCTTTTCACAACACATTTACTGCATTAGTTGTGAGTGCTTTGAGGCTTCTCAAGATCAGTAAAGGCCGTCATACACGCAAATTCTTTAGTTCTTTCTTCCTGGCTTAGGTGTTAGATCCCCTGCAACCCTGGCCATTGAATGCTATTATTTCAATGGCGGATGTTGGCTGAGATAAACTTGAAGTAAACAGTGTTGCTGTGTTGGTCTCTTGTTGGGCCTGAGTTTGCAGAAGCAGTTTTCTTCTATTACTGTGAGGTACAGGTTCCAAATCTGGGATATGTTTGTTGGAATACGGGATATGTTTGCTGGAATAATAAGAGAAATGAGCCATTGCCTTAAAGTTGCTGCTTTGATGTCTTATACTCTAAAGTATATGATCTGTGGCAGGGATGTATTAAAAAAAAGACATATTTTAATGAGATGATTGAAAAAAAGCAACGTAGGTTTAGATGGTACCTTCCTGACAATAGCCCTTTATTAGCTCTAAACCTATATAAGTTAGTGTTAGATGAGAGCAAGATGGCAGTATCAATCCCTCAGCTGACTAATGTTTTTGTATGGACAAATCTTTCATACATTCTGAGTGAATATTGTATTTTTTTATATTTTATGATATTTTTCTGTATTCAGCATCACTCCTATGGAACTTTTTGTGTGTTTTTTGCTTGGTATTCAAAATGTTACTATTTACTGCTGTTATGCATAGACCAATATGAATTTAGACAATTTGCTGAATAAAAGTGGTTCTGTAGACAGATTTGACTCAAAGCATTAACACTGTTTCTTTCTCCACTGATGCTGCCAGATCTGCTGGATAAATTTAGCACTGTTTTTATTTCAATTTGCTTGAAAGAAAGTCCCTAAGCATGGTAAACCTCTAACTAGAAATAGAATTAGGGAGTGGCACAGTGATTAATACTGCTGCCTCACAGTACCAAGTACCCAGACTTGATTCCCAACTTGGGTCACTGTCTGTGTGGAGTGTGCATGTCCTCCCTGTATCTGCAAGGGTTTCCTCTGGGTGCTCTGGTTTCCTTTCACAGTCTGAAAGACAACAAAGAACATAGAGCAACACAGCATGGGAAATAGGCCCTTCGGCCCAACGAGCCCGCGCCGCCGTCCTAACGTCTTAATGACATATCCATGACTTTAGGCAATGCCTATTGTGGAAGATTCCCATATAGGGACCAATATAGGGACAATTTGTTACCCAATCAGCCTAAGAGCACATTTTTGGGATGTGGGAGGAAACCGGAGCACCCGGAGAAAACCCACACAACCACGGGGAGAACGCGCAAACTCCCGCAGACACAGGCCCAAACCTATGTGTCTGCACAGCAACAGCGATAGTCTCTGAGCTGTCATGTTGCCCATCAGACGTGCTGGTTAGGTGCAATGGCTATGCTAAATTCTCCTTCAGTGTATCTGAACAGGCACCGGAGTGTGGCAACCAGGGGATTTTCACAGTAACTTTGTTACAGTGTAAATTTAAGCCAACTTGTGGCAGTAATAAATAAACTTTAAACTTTAAACCCTAGAATTCTAGGATTGCCAGCCTTAATTCAAGACATTTCTGAAATGTCATCAGGCCGCCCCCGCGCTGCCCCCCCACCCTGCCATTTGTGTGTGAATTTTTCAAATGTCAGTAGCAAATGTGGAATTTTTTTTGTATTTTTTGCTTGGTATTCTAAATGTTCCTATTTACTATTCACTTCATATACTAATATGAAAAAGGACAATTCAATTAACAGGAGCCAGGGTTTTGCAAGCATATGTAATTGCATTTGACCAGTATGGGGATTGAACCCACAACTTTGGCATTATTAGTACAGTTCTATTGCTATCTGAGCTTGTGGATCTCAAACCTGTAAGCCTAGAATCTTTCTAAAATCTAGATAGATGCAATGCAACCTAAGCGTTGATGAGAACCACTATCATTGTATTCTAGCTTAAAGTATAATCACACACTGCCACATGATCTCCTTGCCTTTGGAAGAATGTACCTTGGATCAGGTCACAGGTGAGATATGAACCAACATGTTAAATTAAACGGGAAAATGCACCGTGTGCAATAAAATTATAAATTATCATTTTATATTACATCAAAATGTCTCAAAGAACTAAGCTAGTTTTGTACTGTCAGCATTAAACTGAACCATTACGAACAATATTTTCTGTATCATTTCCTTGATAAACACTATCATGAAGTCACTGAATAACTTTTTTTTCCTAATTACATCATAGCAAATTAACAAGTTCATTTGTGAAAATATTCATGTGCTAGACTGTGTCCCACTTGCACATCATCCCCTCACTGTTGACCTACACTGGTTTCCTGTCCTGCAATGTTTCCAAATCTCTGATGACCTTCATTTCCCAACCTGAAACAAAATCTATGGAATGCTGTCCATCAACCCTCCAACTCTCAATTTCTCTATTCCTATTTAAAAATCATTTTAATGTGGGCTTTAGCTTTCATTTCAAATTTCTATCAAACGGCACAGCACCAGTTCATATTATTTTTCTCCCAAATATCTAGAAACATTTAGTATATTAAAGACATAGAACATAGAACACTACAGCACAAACAGGCCCTTCGGCCCACAAGTTGTGCCAAACACATCAAAAACCTACCCAGCCATAGACCTATCTATAACCCCCAATCCCATTGGATCCCATATACTCATCCAGAAGTCTTTTAAAAGACCCCAGCGAGTTCGCCTCGACCACCACCGACGGCAGCCGATTCCATTCACTCACCACCCTCCGAGTGAAAAACTTTCCCCTAGCATCCCCTCTGTACTTGCTTCCCTGCACCTTAAATCTGTGCCCTCTCGTCGCGACCATTTCAGCCCTGGGAAATAGTCTCTGAGAGTCCACCCTATCTATTCCTCTCAACATCTTGTAAACCTCTATCAGGTCGCCTCTCAACCTTCGTCTCTCCAGGGAGAACAGTCCCAGCTCCTTCAACCTGTCTTCATAAGGCATGCCTCCCAATCCAGGCAACATCCTTGTAAATCTCCTCTGCACCCTTTCAATAGCTTCCACGTCCTTCCTATAGTGAGGCGACCAGAACTGCGCACAGTACTCCAAGTGTGGTCTGACAAGGGTCCTATAAAGCTGCAGCATTACTTCCTGACTCCTGAACTCAATCCCTCGATGAATGAAGGCCAGTACACCGTAAGCTTTCTTAACCACATCCTCCACCTGGGAGGCCGATTTGAGAGTCTTATGGACCCGGACCCCAAGATCCCTCTGCTCTTCCACACAGCTAAGACTCCTACCTTTGATAGTGTACTCATTCATCCCGTTGGATCTGCCAAAATGGACCACAACACATTTATCCGCGTTGAAGTCCATCTGCCACTTCTCCGCCCAGTCTTGCATCCTGTCGATGTCATGCTGCAACTTCTGACATCCCTCCAGACCATCCACAACACCACCGACCTTCGTGTCATCAGCGAACTTACTCACCCATCCCTCCACTTCCTCATCCAGGTCATTTATGAAAATGACAAACAGCAAGGGTCCTAGAACAGATCCCTGGGGCACTCCACTGGTGACCGACCTCCATGCAGAAAAAGAGCCATCCACAACCACCCTCTGCCTTCTGCAGGCAAGCCAGTTCTGGATCCACAAGGCCAAAGCCCCTTGGATCCCATGGCCTCTCACCTTCTCAAGAAGTCTTGCATGTGGGACCTTGTCAAATGCCTTGCTGAAGTCCATGTACACCACGTCCACTGCTCTTCCTTCGTCAATGTGTTCAGTCACATTTTCGAAGAACTCAATTAAGCTCGTAAGGCACGACCTGCCTTTTACAAAACATGTTGACTATTTCTAATCAACCTAAACTTCTCCTAATGCTTGTAAATCTTGTCCCTCGGAAGCCTTTCCATCTGCTTACCAACCACTGAGGTCAGACTCACCGGTCGGTAATTTCCAGGACTATCCCTGTTCCCTTTCTTGAAAATAGGGACCACATCCGCAATCCTCCAATCCTCCGGAACCTCTCCCGTCTCCGTCGACGACGCAAAGATCATCGCCAGGGGCTCTGCAATGACATCCCTCACCTCCCACAATAACCTGGGGTACATCCCATCTGGTCCCGGAGACTTGTCTATCTTGATAGCATTTAAAAGTTCTAACACATCTGCTTCCTTAATATCTACATACTCAATCTTTTCAGTCTGCCGCAAACTTGTAGTGCATCCTCCCAGATCACTTTCCACTGTGAATACTGAGGCAAAGTACTCATTAAGCACCTCTGCCATTTCTTCCGGTTCCATACAGACTTTTCCCCCTTCACCTTTTATAGGTCCTATCCCTTCTCTTCTCAACCTTTTACTTTTCACATATTTGTAGAAGACCTTGGGATTCTCCTTAATCCTACCAGCCAAGGCCTTCTCATGACCCCTTCTGGCTCTCCTAATTTCCTTTTTAAGACATGTACAAATGCATTTCGTTGTTAAGAAACCCATGGTGTTTTGAACACTTTCAACCCTGTTACTTTTGCATTTCTGCCCTCTTTAGTCAGGTTGAAAGTTATTGCTTGCAACAAGGAGCTTTGAATTAATTTTTCATTTTTAATCTCATGGGATTGATTTTCAACTGATTTCTCATGTGTAGAAAATAGAAAGAAAGAGTGAAAACTTGCCAAAAAATGGCGATGTATTCGTTCCAGCATGAAAAATATAGGCTGGGATTCTCCCCGAAAAATTCTAAGTCATCAATTTACATGAAAACAGAAGTAAGCCCCCCACCAATCTTTTGAGCATAATTTTCTGATTGAATCTCCCACATTCTGAACACTACAGAGTGCCCTGGTACAATTCCGTCTGAAAATCAGGGCAGGGACTATTCCCACTGGAGAGGTTGCAACACAGCGCTAAGCAGGTCACTGCACATGCGTCAATCTGTAAGTGCCGAGATTGACGCCTGCACAGCGGCCCCACATCATCGCCTTCCTGATCACTGGTCAGACCTGCAAACCCCATTGCTGGCCTCCTACCCCTCCGATCTAATTTCTAGCCTCCTGGAGGTGTTCGGAACAGCCCTGATGTCCCACCTGCCCCAGAGCCAACCCCAGTCTTCCCAAGCTCCAGACCTGATATCCCTGACCAACCCCACCACCCGCCACCTCCCCTCCCCCCAACCCCCACCACTCCTCATCAGCATTCCTGACCTCTTCCCACCACTACTGGTTCCCCCACCTCTGCTGCTGCTGGCAACAACTCCAACTCTGAAGCTCCAACTCCCTGACACCCCCTGTTTGCCAGCCTGATGGCTAAGCCCGATCATCATCCTCCTTTCCTCTGCCCATGATCCGAGTGCAGACTGGCAGCAAGTCCCTCCCTCCTCTACTGAATGTCCCTCAATAGACCGTTGGGCAGTACCAGGGGGCCTAAGGGTCACTCCCGATGGCTCTCGTCACTCCAGCAGGGTTGGGCCATCTGATTCCCAGTTATGTAGGAGCTGTTGTAAACTCTGCTGGAGTGAAACACTCCCAGCAGAGTAAGGGGAGCAGCTACCGTATCCAGACATTTTAATCCCAGGCTACTAATCATATGGAAATCCCAATTCCTGATTTTGTTATTGGTGTCGATTTCCAGTAAGATGCTTTTTTCAGTGCAGACCTGATGGGCCAAATGGACTCCTTCTGCACTGTAATGATTCCATGGTTCTCAGTAAGGGTGACAACGTAACTATCACTGATTGTCAGAAAAACCTATTTGGTTCATTAACGTCCTTCAGGGAAGGAAATCTGCTACCCTAACCTGGTCTGGCTTACATGTGATTCCAGATCCACAGCAATGTGGGTGCCTCTGAGTAGCTTAGCAAGTCACTCAGTTTAAGGCCAATGAGGGATGGGTAACAAATGCTGACCTAGCATTGCCCACATCCATGAAAGAGTAAAGAAAAAGAAAACAATAATCTCTATACAGAGAAGGGTGTCAATGATCAATTGTGCACAATGGCTCATTGCTGGTAATGAGCAGCCAATCCACAAAACCAGTTTTCTACACTGCTGATAAGATGATAATAGTGAAATGCCAGAAATAAATGGAAAAACAACTAATTCTAATTGCCAGTATCCAAGCCTGAACACAGTTAGTGAAATAATGTTAAGTAAAATTGTAGTAACTAGTGGCTTTATAATTGCATACCAAGCCCAAGATCAGCCTGTCCTAAATTGGCCGAGTAACCTAAGACAGCAAAGGTATTAATTCCAATATTAAGTTGCAAAGCTTTAAATCATCATCACACCAGTATACTGAAATGGAAATCACTGACCATTATGATGGTAACTTAGCATTTCATTTCTGGAATGGAACAGTGAAGACAGTATAATGAAAGTTCTTGGAATGTGCCTAATGGGGAATTTAGTAAAATTTAGATTTTAGCATGAGAAGAGTTGAAGAAAACAGGATCTTATATTTTGAATCGGCACATTGGATATATAGAAGGCAATAGGGATAAAAATGTTGTACCTCAGGATTCCGAAAGCAAGGATTTCTCTGCACTAACCGCTGGTTTTACTGACCCTGTTGGGATTTATAAGCTCAGGCAATTGGAATAGAATGGGTAGCTATCTCTGCTGGTATTGGTGCAGCTAAAGGTGCAGTAAGGGGAGGAGATGGCCTAGTGATATTATTGCTAAACTTTAATCCAGAAACTAAGCTAATGTTCTAGGGACCCACATTCGAATCCACCATGGTAGATGGTAGAATTTAAATTCAATAAAAAATATCTAGAATTAAGAATCTACCATGAAACCATTGTTGATTGTTGGAAAAACCCATCTAGTTCACTAATGTCTGTTAGGGAAGAAAATCTGCTGTTCTTACCTAGTCTAGCTTTCATATGACTCCAGAGCCACAACAATATGGTTGACTTTCATCTGCCCTGTGAGATGGCCTAGCAAGCTACTCAGTTGTATCAATTGCGACAAAGTCTCAACAAAGAAATGAAACTGGTACTGATTTAGGCACTTGCAAAGACAATGGCAAAACAAACAGCCCTGTCGAACCTGCAAAGTCCTGCTTACTAACATCTGGGGGCAAATGCCAAAATTGGGAGAGCTGTCTTACAGACTAGTCAAACAACAACCTGACATAATCATACTTACTGAATTATATCTTACAGATAACACCCCAGACACCATCATTACCATGCCTGGATATGTCTTGTCTCAATGGCAAAACAGATTTTTGACACAGTGGTATGCAGTCAGAAGGGAGTTTCACTGGGAATCCTCAACATCAACTCCATCAACTTCAGGTTAAACATAGGCAAGAAAACCTCTTACTGGTTAATGCATACTGTCCTCCTTTGACTTTTAAATGAGTGCTCCTCCATGTCCCTCCTTGGAGGAAGTACTGAGGATAGCAAGGGCACAAAAATTACTCTGGGTGAGGGATTTCAATGTCCACCACCAACTCTGGTTCAGCAGCAGCATTGAAATTCTGATTCAGTTGGTCAGGTCTTAAAGAATATAGAAGAGTGACACAGTGACACAATGGTTAGCACTGCTGCCTCACAATACCAGGGACCCAGGTTTGATTCCCAGGTTGGTCACTGTCTGCACATTCTTCTCATGTCTGCGTGAATTTCCTCCAGATGCTCCAGTTTCTTCCCACAGTTTGAAAGATGTGCTGGTTAAGTGCATCGGCGATGCTAAATCCTGCACCCAAAACAAATGCAGGAATGTGGTGATTGGGGCGATTTTCACGGTAACTTAATTGCAGTGTTAATATAAGCCTACTTGTGACACTAATAAATAATCTTTGGGATAGTACGATGCACAGTTGTTAGCACTGCTGCCTCATAGCGCTAGGGCCCCAAGTTCAATTCCTTGACAACATTTCAGCAAAAGTACTGGAACTTGTGCTCTAGACATGCCACTCCCCCAATCAAGCTCTCCCAGTACAGTTACAACACTGGCATTTACTCGACAATGTGAAAAATTGCCCAGGTATGTCCTGTGCATATAAAGCAAGACAAATCCAACCCAGCCAATTATAGCACAGTCTACTCTCGATCAACAACAAAGTGGCGGAAGGAATTATCAACAGTACCAACAAGCAGCACCTGATTAGTGATGCCTAGTTTGAGTTTACATAGAGCCCATTTGGCCTATCAAGTCTGCACCAAAAACAATTCCACCCAGGCCCTATCCCCATATTTACCCACTAATCCCTCTATCCTATGCATCCCAGGGCACTGAGGGGCAATGTAGCACGGCCAATCCACCTAACCCGCACATCTTTGGACTGTGGGAGGAAACTGGAGTACCTGGATGAAACCCACGTAGACAGGGGCAGAATGTGCAAACTCTGCTGGGAGTCGAATCCAGTTCCCTGGAACTATGAAGCAGCAGTGTTAACCACTATGCTACCATGCCGCTTGTGGAATCAATGGATATCAAGGGGCAAACTCCTCACTGCTTGGAGTCACACCTGATACAAAGGAAGATGGCTGTGGTTGTGGAGGGCCAGTCAACTCAGCTCCATGACATCTCTGCAGGAGTCCCTCAGAGTTGTGTCATAGGCTCAACAATCTTCAGCTGTGTCATCAATGATCTTCCCTCTGCCATAAGGTCAGAAGTGGGGATGTTCGCCAATGATTGCACAATGTTCAGCACTATTCACAGATCCTCAGATACAGAATCAGTCCACGTTCAAATGCAACAAGATTTGGACAATATCCAGGCTTGGGCTGACAAGTAGCAAATTACATCCGCACCATACAAATGCCAGGCAATGACTATCACCAATAAGAAACACTCTAACCATCGTCCCTTGACATTCAATGGTGTTACCCTCACTGAGTCCCCACTGTGAACATCCTTGGGGTTACCATTGACCAGAAACTCAACTGGACTTAACACATAAACACAATGGCTACAAGAGCAGGTCAGAGGCTAGGAATACTATGGCAAGTAATTCATCTTCTATTCCCCAAACCCTATCCACTATTTACAAGACACAAGTCAGGAGTGTGATGTAAAACTCCCTACTTGTCTGGATGGATGCAGCTCCAATAACACTCAAAAAGCTTAATACCTGCTTGATTGGCACTACATCCAGAAATACCCACTCCCACTACTTTCTCAGTAGCAGCAGTGTGTACTATCTACAAGATACATTGCAGCAATTCATTAAAGATCCTCGGACAGCACCCTTCAAACCCATGACCCGTCCATTTAGAAAGACAAGGGCAGCAGATAAATGGGAACACCACCCTCTGCAAGTTCCCCTCCAAGCCACTTGCTATCCTGAAATTCCCTCCCTAATGGCATTGTGGGCCAACCCCCAAGACATGGAATGCAGCAATTCAAGAAGGCAGCCCACCACCACATTCTCAATGATGGGCAATAAATGTGGCCAGTCAGTGATGCCCCGTGTCTCATGAATGAATTAAAAAAAGCTGAAGTGTTAGCTTTTATCTATAGGGTATATCTTGAAATCAGCAGAACTGGCTGCAGAACCTTTATGGGAAGATCGGTCGCTCCCTGTTTCAAAGGAGGCCTCTTTCCATATCCTTTGTGATCCTTCGCTATTATGAATATGGACTTTACTTGGCCATTTCCATTGCAGGATCACACTTTGTGTCTATTTCATATGATTGTCCAGTCCGTCATGCAAACCAGCCTCCCATCTATTGAGTCTGTCTAAATTCCCTGCAGCCTCAGAAAAGCAGCCAAAATAATTAAGGCCTCTACCACCCCAGACATTTTCTCTTCCATTTCTGTCAGGAAAAAGATACAAAAGTCTGAAGTCAGGTACCAACCGACTCAAGAACAGCTTCTTCCTTGCTGTGTCAGACTTTTGAATAGACTTACTTCACATTAATTTGGTCTTTTCCTACACCCTAGCTATGACTGTAACACTACATTCTGTACTCTGCCATTTCTTTCTCTATGAATGTATGCTTATCTATTTGGTGTGCAAAAAACAATACTTTTCACCGTATGCTAATATATGTGACAATAATAAATCAAATCAAAGTTTGGTCGGCTCTCTGGAGGCATGATTAAATGGCATTCAGGTGGGTGATGCCAGCCAGTCAATCCCACCTTTTTTTTCTGATAAGAGAAGTTGTCTATCTCGATTCCTCTTCAAGTGCCAGTGCTGATCTAATGGGATAGCAATGAAGAACGATTGGGATTTCATTACCCCAATTTTGACTACGCAATTTCTGACCTGCTCACTTATTTTAAGCTCTGAACCTGCCTTAGACATGGTCTAGTATTTGGGGGACAATATCTACCATAAACAGTCCCCGTAACAACCTTCAAAAATGTAGAAATATTGAATGTACTAACCTGGTGCAAAGCGCCAATGATTTTACGTGCCTCTTGGTAGATGGTTTCTGAATTCCAGTGAGGGTTTATCTTGTATAAGGCTTTTGCTAAACGATTATGTTCACGCATCCATAATGTGTGCATTGAAGCAAGAGTAAGCACTTCATTTGCTCGACTTTCTCCTGCCAGGAAACATTCTATTCTTTCATTCTGAGTAACATTAGGCTCTTGTACACATGGAGATGGTACCTGATCAACAAAAGGCAACAGTTCATGGTTGCCATCCTTGTATTTTGTGTTGGTGAGAAGGAGGCCCTCCTTACTTGAATGATCCCTTAGTTTTTTCTCATGGCCCGGAGTGCTCCCATAGACAGTTGAGGCATCAATAAAAGAAGTTACTCCATTAATCTGTTGCCGCGAGATCAGACCTGACAGAGTTTCAAAGGCCATTCCTTGATCTCCATTTCCACAAGTAGGTGAGGAACGATAGAATGTCATACATTCATTTGTTTTGAAACGGGGATCACTTTGAAGTACCTGATGAATATTAAAATATGACAAGATTAAAAATATCATCTCTACTCCACTTTTATAGCTTCCAGTCAATAAATCAAAGAAGTTGCAACATCATATACTGAGGGTCTATATTTAAAGATCACCTTTTATGTCCTCTGTCTATCTACCAGATTTCCTAAGCTGGAATTTTGACAGAATCACAAATAATTTACAATGCAGAAGGAGGACATTCACCCTTTGTAGCTGTAGTTTGCAAAAGCAATCAAAAACCAATCATGTAGCCTTACTGGAGCCCCATTAACCTGTATTTTCCTCTGCATCAAATGTTTACCCACTCTTTTAAAAGTTATGATGCTGCTGCATTAAAGAGCCATTGTGGTAAAGAAAAATCATGCTCAAACAATTCACTGCATGAACACGTTCTCCTTATTCTATTCTCATACGCTTAGTGAAAATGTTAATAAGATGTTGACTGACATTCTCCACTCCACAGAGGGCATTTTTTCCATAAAAATCTTTCATAATCGCAAATACACCTATTAAATCAGCTCTGTTCTTGTTGAAATATTCCAGTATTTCAATTCTTTACTCTTAACTAGACTTTCTTATACTTAGAATGACCTTTGGTACATGTTCTCTATTCCTTAAATTTTATGTCCTTTTTATAATGGGCACTCAAAATTGCACTTAGTACTTCAGATGTGGTTGAATCATTGTCTTGTACAGGTAGTAAGTGAGCAGCTTCAATTTAAACACATATTTAGAGACACTTGGCTAAAAACATCATTGAAATTCCGCCTTTGAGGCTGTGAAAGGGGATTTCTAACTAGCCAGTAAGATTGATAGGCAGAATATAGTCTCTTAGAGGACAAGAAATCAGTTAAGAACTAAGTGATTATTGGGCAAGCTAACGCAAACAGCTCACACGTATGTGAATGCAGCAAATGAATCAAAACAAATAATTATGATTGTAAAAGATATATGCTGATATTTTAAATGTACTTCAATGTAATATATGCTTTAGTTAAGCAAAGTTACCAAAAGGCATGGTGGTCAGAGTTAATAGTTTAAAACTAAAGATCTGGGAACAGGTTAGTCAGCAAGTCTAATCAAGTAGCTTTCCTAGAAGAGAGTATATTATGCAATATTATAAATAGATCCCAGACACAAAATAGATATGAGCCTGGACACAGGAATATATGTCTATTCAACTTCGCAGTGGGCCGGTGGAAACATGCATTGAAGTAGTGTATACCATTACCAAGTGACAGGGAGTTAGTTAGTGCCAAAGGGGAGATTATGTCTGGAATCAGTTGAATGAATAAGATATATAAGAACAAGATAGGCGTGGCGTGATGGCTCAGTGGTTGGCACTGCTACCTCATAATGCCAGGAACCCAAGTTCAATTCTGGCCTTAGGTCACTATCTGTGTAAAGTTTGCAAATTCTCGTTGTGTTTTCTCCAGGTGCTCAGATTTCCTCCCACAGTCCAAAAGATGTGCTGTCATGTGTTTTGACCGTGATAAATTGATCCTAGCATCAGGGGGACCAGTAGGTAAATGTGTGCATTTATGGGAATAGGGCCTGGATAGGATTGTTATTGGTGCAGGCTTGATGGGCCAAATGGCCTCCTTCTGTACTGTAGGGATTCTATGATTATACATGTTATTAAGTATTTTATAATTGAGGTACGTGACAGAGATTTGTATTGATATATAACTGTTAAATGGAATTGATTTTAAGCTAATGAAAGGTGGAATTATTGATTATGAAAATGTATAATTGATCTTTATTTGACTTTACAATTCAGTTCTTTTGGAGGAGTTCTGTCACCCTTTCCTTAGAGCTATTTAACCCTTTATAAGACTCTGGTTGGCTGTATGTTTGTATTGTATTGTCTTGTGTGTTCATGTTCTATATTAAATAAATTGGTTACGTTTTTTGCAGAGATAGTTGCCTTGCGAGTTTTGAATTGTCTTAGTTTAAGACATAAATTGATCAACTCTTGAAATTTCCCCACGTCAGAGGCCCTTTAATGCAAAAAAAATCTGGTATTGATGATGCTAAATAATTATTTTCTCTATCCCTTAACTGTGCTAGAAGACAGGACTGTAGGGAATCATTGAGGTCAGCAATCACTGGAAGAGGGGAGACTTGAAATGATTCTGCAGTTCAAAGTAAAAGCCATAGGGAATGTTTTCTTCAAGCCTATCCAAAATCTTTATTTCAAAAATGCTTAAGAAGGCATTAAGGATTCGGACAGTGATATCGTAGGTCCAAATCCACGGTCAAATCTCAAATAACCAAAGAAATCTCGAAAATCAAATATTTCTTGATTGTTGCCCATTATCTAAAAGCATGAAATGGTCTGTTAAAATTCCACAATACCTTTATTGGAAAACAAGGATTCAGATTCTGGCAGATATTTCGACAGTCAACTCCTCCCATGAAAGTTGCTTGACTGGTGCTCTGAGGTGTGAATGCAAAATCATGGTCAATATATTGACCCCATTCAACTAGGATATGCGAATACAGATGATCTTCTGTCATATTTGTCTTACTGGATGAACGTAGAATTCTGTTGGTTATATCTCGCACCTGTCAGAGAAATAAACTGTTTAATATAGAGACTGATATACATACGCTGCGCATAGGTTTACCACTGGCATAAAATGGCTGATAAAATGTGCTTTATATGAAATGGATTGAGCCTGAGTTCAAAGCTCAGGCAGGCACTTTACTTAAACAGGTTACCAAAATAAAAATGATGAAATACTTCTCAGAATAAGCTTGTTTGAACTTTTGGAAGAGACCATTATCCTTCTCCAAGTAGAATTTGTTGTTGCAAAGCAAGTCTGGAAAGAGATGTGACTTCTTTTGTTGAGGATCATCCCGAACAGTTCTGTGATGCAGGACTCTTGTCTATGGGCTGTCCCCAGGGACACACTTTGAGACAAATATCAGCTTTTGGAGGATGATCAACTCACGAAGAGATACTCTTTGGTTTGCCTGAAACATGTTGGTTTATTGGTGTGAAGAATTGGTTTCAACCAAAGATTGCAGACTGGCACATTCCAAAGCCCATTACTACATGCTGAGGAATGCACTAAAGCTTGGGGCAGCCACTGCAGACTCACAATGGAAAAGGTTGCTAAGTCATTTCAGCATTAGTGAACAGAAGGGAGGGGAACTGTATAGAACCCTTCAGGCTGTACAGCTCATGTTGAATGTAATACAATAAATATCACATTTATATTGAAGCACCTCAGAGTCCAACTTGAATACACCTGCATCATTTGAAATGTCTGTAATATTTCCTTGATTGTATTGAAGCACCTCAAAGTGCAACATGATGTATGTAAGGAATATTGCACTTTGTATGATGGCCGCTTTGAAACATTTGTAATTTTCTTTCAGGTATCTTCCAAATGAAGTAAATTTTTTGCAATAAAAAAGTGATATGAGGAGAAAAACTGGGGTTGTCTGTCATGAAACAAAATAGATGCTTAAAACAGAATGAGTAGCAGGATAGATTAGATTGTAATGCACAATATGATTGTGAGACTGTAAGAATTAATATGATTAGCAGTGGTCTCATGAGGTGAGGGATACTGAGGAAAATACAAAGGTGGAGTAATTAAATGTTGCAAGGTATCAAGGGGTGTATCATTAAGAGAAGATCCAGTTATGGCTAACTTCTCATCAACAGTGGCACTGAACGTCAAGAAGGGTCAAGTTTCATCGCTGCAATTCTATTTGGTATATAAAGTGAGAGCAATCCATTATAGGTTAGGAGTTTAGGTTCAGGACCTTGAAGATTAATTCCAAAGCGCCTCAAGTTCCATCCACTGGGTTGTCCAGATGGAAACAACATGAATATTTGCTGTTGCTTAAACTGAATCTTGCACTTCATTACACAGTATTAAATCTTTTGCAACTAGATACCCTCACACTTAGTAATTAATAAGACAAGATGTTGACAAAGGATTTGCTTCCAGGAACTACCCCTTACATTATATTATAAAGCCAATTTAATACAAACAAATTGGGAATTGATATTCTTCTTGTTCAAACAAAATTAAAACCCACATTGATTGTTTTAGTAAAAATTCTCCCAATATTGAATTTGAACCATATTTATGTATGAACTGGAATAGTAAAGAATTGAAGAATCCACTCAATGCCCCTTAAGATGATTAATACATCTGCTTAGTAGAGGAGACTTCTCCCCAACATTTATTACCCAATTAACGTCTTTTAATCCTTTCAGCTGTTGAAGACTCAAGCTATAAAATGGTTTCAGAGGTCTTATCCCTCCACCCAAGCAAGTGATCACTTCTCACACACAAATTTTATCAGTGAAAGTCTTTGAGCATTTGAGCAAGGTGAGGTGGAGTCAAGTGAGGGGGCCATTACAGTCAAATATAATTGCTGTTCTCATTTGAACGCACACTTTTTAGCAAGAATCTCCAGATAGTGACCATGAAGGGAATATTCTTGTCTGATTATCACCTCCTCTGCATGTGGGTTTACCGAGGCTGACAATCATTCTTTTGTCTCCATCTTAACTGAGGTCAGCAAACTTAATGAAGTCAAAGGTCACATCACAGCTCAGTCCTGTTCATTGTGGAGCTTTCACTCAAACGTTTGCAGCGGATAGCCCAACGCTGCAAATCTCTGACTGCATTCTCCGCTGGGATTGTCTAGTGCAGCTGCAACAAAGGAGTTTTGACTGAGCACCAAATTCTCCATTCTTGGTCACAGAATCCCATCCCAATTCGTTACACATAATCCTCCTAAAGTACAAAATGGGCATTTTCCATGAAGACACAGTGATTGCCCTTTACAAAGTACCGAGTTTTGAGATGGGATGCACTACTTTCCAATACATTATTATTTTGTTTGATTGTGCAACTAAAATGAGAGCATTGAAGAATGAAATTATACCCTGTCTGCTTTAACACAAGAATTGAACATTAAAATTCTTAATGTTGGCAGGCACTCGTGCTCTGTGTCTGTCAGTTCCACTGATGATGCAGAATTAATATCCAGGCCCGAAAGCTACACTTAGCCCTGCCAGATTTATGGATTCACTTGCTGATGCAGACCACTGAGGTGGGCTAAACTGAATTGCCATGCCATCCAGCAGACTGAATCACTCATTCCAGTAACCATCACTGTGGCTCTGAAATTAATATGAAAGCCTCTTTCCAGCAAGTTGTGGGATTGGGTGGTGCACGGTGGGTGCTGAATGGAATTACTGGGAAGAGAGGGAAGGGACTTATAGTCAATTCGGGAAGTGATCCATACTCAATTATATCAATGCATTTTGACTTGCAAGATTCACATTGCTGATCTTTGCAGTGAGTGGGGTAGTGTGCCTGTGTGACTCAATCTCAGCTTTATTTAAAGTGACACTGCACACATGGAGATACTCAGGACATATGGTTGGAATACAGCAAGGATGCTCCCCAGATTCAGTGATGCTTTGCTGGAATTACTGCAAGAGGAGAAGGATCTTATCTTTCCCCAGGACTGCGAGGAAGAGACCGACAGCTGTCACAAGGAGGCATGCTGGAAGTTAAGTGAGGAAGTGAACAGTGGGACTATTATGCTCTAAGTATGGATGCAGCCAAAGAAGAAATTTAAAGACCTAATCAGGTTAGGAACAGATACTAAAAGAGAAAATGTTGGAAAATCTCAGTAGGTCTGGCAGCATTTGTAAGGAGAGAAAAGAGCTGATGTTTTGAATTTCTTTGTCAGAACTAAGTGTTCTGACAAAGTTACTGCTTCACCTAATCCCATGATCAAAGCTCTGCCCTTTCATTGCATCTTGCTAAGTCACGACATCACTCCTCACATCCATTCAGCTTTCAGCAGCAGTCAGACCAGCTTCTCGTTCTATGCACATCCTACCTCCTCACGTATCCAGCCTCCATTCTCACTCACTCCACTCCTTACACAGGAACGTCCTTTCACTGACTGCACTATACTCAGTAGGTCAAATCTTATCTACACTCATTCACACATCTGTAACTGTACCTCATATAAGAGAAGGCAGTACAAATGCAAGACTGAAGGGGGAGAGCAGGTATGGAGCACCTCAAATTGTTGAGCAAATCAATGTAAAACAATGATTAATTGATCTATTATGCATTGGCAGCTCTTTGCCACTTCCCCAAACTAATGATTGGAGTCACCCTGAGAAAGTTTAGGAACGCAGTCAGAACTCAATGGCTCAAACTTCCTTTGACAGAATCCTCCTCAACGCATGCAAATCAGTTTCAGGACAATAATATGCCATTATTGGTGCCTGAAGGTTACATTTACTTAACAGAGCAAAAGTTTGGCATGTTTGCCAGTGAGCAACCTTCAGGGTCTTTGCACACAAATGTGAATCGCTGATGCAGAATATTAGACAATGCTATCTGCCAATTTGAGTTTCAGTGTGTGACTTAATGCAGGCATTGATCACACCCGGAAATAAATAGCACATAAGTAACCAGAAATTGAACTGAACTAACCATTTTTGTTTACTCATTTACAGGATGTGGGCATCGTTGGTTAGGTCAGCTTTTATCACCCATCCCTAGTTGCCCTTCAGAATATGGTGGTGAACTGACTTCTTGAACAGCTGCAGTCCCTGTGAATGTACATAGTATACTTACATTAACACTGCAATGAAATTATTGTGAAACTCCGCCGCATTCCCATATGAGGATTCAGCATGGCCAATGCATCTAGCCATCACATCTTTCTGACTGCGTGGAATCTGCAGCACCTAGAGAAAATGTAAGCAGCCATAGGAGAACATGCAGACTCTGCACGGACAATGACCCAAGCCGGGAATTGAACCCACGTCTATGCTGTGAGGCAGCAGTGCTTTTATCTCCATTTCCTTGGTCACACCCCAATGCAATAGTAAACTTAGACTACCATAATGATATTTTCCAGGAGGCTTTATTGGTAGTTTGTTTACAAGAACTTTGCACGAGTGCATGCTTGCATCTAACCCATAGCAAAACCGACACGAAGGAAAAACTCATTCCCTTGGAGAGATTGCTCACTCGAGATCTTGATTGCTTGTTCAGACCTTGTGAGCCTTACTCTGTTCTGTTGCTCTTAAGGGGACAATTACCACAGCTACACACAGTTATTTTGGTGCAAAGCAGAGGCAATTTGCAAAGACACTACTAACATCTCCTGAGGATGTTAATTGCATCAATATCTACCCGACTGCCTGTAATAATTAAATCATTGATTTTTGCTGAGTCAATTTCTCGTTGGCACCTAAATGTGCTTCCATTAAATCCGAAGTGGACACAATGGAACTGGACTGAGATCTTGATTAAGTATTTATTTTAATTACTCTCTTGTCTGCTCCCCACCCATCAGTTCTTGGTGGTTGAAATTCTGCATTTCCCACCCCCAATATATCAATCTAGGGAAATAACTTGCATTTGAAAGTAGTTTCCAAACGATAAAATTTCCCTTTAGTTTCACAATATTTAACTACTTAACATGTAAATGCTGCTGACATAATTGGGCAGAATTGACCTGGTAGAGTTATCAAGCCTAATGGGTATGAGGGAACTGCATACACATTGCTGCTTAAATGGGATCTCTAAAGCACTGTGTGATCAATGCCTGCATTAAGTCATGCACTGAAACTCAAAATGGCAGATGGCATTGTATAATATTCTGCATCACTAATATCCTGTTACACATGTGTGTGCAAAGACCCTGAAGGTTGCTCACCGGCAGACATGCCAAACTTTTACTCCATCAAGTAAATGTAACCTTCAGGCACCAATATCACTGGTACATTGCTGTCTTGGAACTGATTTGCATCCATTGAGGAGGACTCTGTCAAAGGAAGTTTAGTAAAAATAGCAGAGCCATTGAGTTCTGACAGCCTCCCTGAATTTTCTCAGATGATCCCAATTATTAGATTGGGCAAGTGGCAAACAGCTGCCCAATGCATCTCAGTGACGGATCAATTAATCATTGGATGTTTAATATCCGATTGTTAAGGCCTATATTAGGTTTGCTGTGCATGTATGAGAATGCACAGAGTGTGGTAACCAAAGTTGGTAAGCTGCAGGCATAGAGAATTATGATGATGTGGCCATGATAGAGACCTGGCTCAAAAAGAAGCCTTTCTGTTGTCGTGAAAATGGCGAAACGGCCCCAAATCCAGGAGTCCCAACCCCAAACATGACATCTAAAGTTTCTGCAAGGGAGGGAACTGACCCAGGTCGGGATTCGTGCATCTTGGAGGCATCTGCTTTCACTCATGTATGATTTTGGGTTAGGAGTTCCAGAAAGCTGATATGTGTAGACCTGGTAGGAGTAGGTCTGAAATTTTTGATTTATTTGGGCAGGTCAGGCTGGTTGGGGGATGGGTGGAGAGGAAGTTTGGAGGGAGTCAGAGAGTCTGGAAGAGGAGTGTTGAAGAATACGGGGTCTGAGGACTGGGGGGAGTCGGAGATTGGATATGTGAGTGTGGATGTTTTATTCCTATCTGACATTCATGCGAGTCAGAACTATCCAAAGTCCCTAACTGTAATTCAGTGTTGGAGATTTTATCTGAGGTTTCCAGATGCAAAGAAATTATCCTCAGAATTTGAAACTGGAGTCCTTGTATTGGGAGTTTTGAAGGGTCTACACTGCCTCATCAGGGATGCCTCTGGGAAATGACCACTTGAAGACCAGAAGATCTGGGCCATGCTTTCAGGAATGATGGTCTTCAGGTACATGAACTAATTGGAGAGGCCAGGGCTGTTCTCCGAGAAAAGATCGAGAAGAGATATAAGATGTTCAAAATTATGAGAGATCTTGCCGGAGTAGACAAAGAAATTCTTTCTTTGGCCGAAGGATCGTGAATCAGAGTTCACTGATTTAAGGTAGTTGGCACATTATGAGGTGAAGAAAAATCATTTTATGTAGTGAGTGGTTAGGATTAGAAATTTTCTGGCCCTTCCTGCCAGTGGGATTTTCCAGTCCTGTCTGTAGTAAACCCTTCACAGTGACTTTCCCAATGACAGAGGATGCACTGAGTGTGCAAAACCCTGTTGGCGTCAGCAGAACTGGAAGATCTCATCGCTGGCTAATGCAGGCTATCTCCACCATTAGAAAATACTCCACTGGGCTGGAAAATCCTGTCCACTGTCTGAGAGTATGTCAGAAGCAGATTGAATCAAGGCCTGCAAAAGTAAATTGAATAATTTTTTGAAGATAAAAAAGAAATGGCAGGCTGCAAGTAAAGAGAAGGATGGAGAGGGAGTAATTTATTGTTAGACAGAACCTGCATACTCATAGCTGTGCTTTAACTATTCTATGATTCTGATAGGTATGAGTAATGAATACAAAAGTGAGACAAGAATGATTATGGTGATAGAACAATGATAGTAGGTGTGGAGGAAGAGATGGATTGCCTGACAGGTGATAGTTTTATCTTCCATGATTCTATGACATGTGGTCCAGCACATAAAGCTTCCACTATAGATGCTGAAAACCTAAGTTTACCCCAAAGTAAATTGGAAAATAACTTAGAAATCTCTTGAATAGTAAAGATAAACTAACATATAAAGTGAAATGTGCCTTCAATGTACATAGAACCATGGAACCCCTACAATGCAGAAAAACGTAATCCAGCCTGTTAAATCTGTACTGACTCTCCAAAAGAGCAATCCACCCAAGATCTCCCCTCCATACTATCCCCATAACCTCATTCATTTATAATGGCCAATCCTGCACTGTTTAGACTGTGGGAGGAAACCAGAACATCTGGAGGAAATCCACACAGAGCATATTATAAATATATGTTAGCACCCTCAGCTCAAGTACAATTTTTGTGTGGAATTACAAGATTCAGATAATATCTGCAAAAAATCTCCTGAAATAGCCAGTTGGGCAAGTAGTTTACAAATCCTGCTGGCTGCTTGTTTGATAATGAACTATTCCCAAGTTAAAACAGAAACAAAATTCACTCTGAGCTTGCTGTCAATGTTGACGAAAACATAAGTACTTTCTGCATTACTGCAAGCTGCACTCACTGTATCTGGACAGTGATTTTCCCATGACAAGAATAATAGAATAGGAAGTCAACTATTTCACTTAGCTTCCTTAATGCATTTTTCCTTTGGTAATTTTTCTCTGCTGACAAGTGTAATAAATAATTATCCCCATGCACTGTTAGATCAGTTAAAGAAATTAGCCATGGCAACTGTTGATAAGGACAGTGGCCTTTTACAGGAGCTGTAATAATTGTGTAGATTGGAGAAGATCAGCTATCAATGTCAGCTCAACTGTATTTTATGATTAAAAGCCGTAAGATTTTGAGGGTTTGCCTTTTTATTGCCATAAATCTTGCAAATTAAGCTGGTTGAATAATTTGAACAAACTTTATCTATGAGAGAAATAGAACATTATTTTATTGATATAAATGAAATTCCCAGTACATATATGTTCAGCAGTAAAGATCAGTTGAAAAACTAATAAAACAGAACAATTACCTACATCAAATTTTTATTTAATTCCAGAAAAGATTTTTTCTGTTTTTGAGTTATTTCAGCTGTGATCTACGCACTTGCCCTTTACATCTTATATGGAACCCTAGGTTACCATGGTCACTAGGAATAAAAGGTCATACACTTCACCATTTTTCAAAGGCTGTCTTTGCCCATTCTCTCAAAAGTAACCTTTGCTAAAAGCATTTTAACCATTTAATTACTGAATCCTGGACTACATTTTTCAACACTCTTGATTTGATTTCTTTTTGTATCCTGTGCATCCTGAATATATGAAACCACACCAGATTCCAAATGGTCCAGTTTCCTCCTTCATTTCAAACACCTTCCCCTGTAACACATCTCACACTGATGATCAAATAAAAGCAACAGCAAGATCTCAGTGTTCTTAACTTCCATTCTTCTTGTAATGCAAATCTTGACAGAGAATTTCATCAAGATCCTTGAAAGACCAAATGGAACAACAAGGGCAGCAAGTGCATGAGAACATCACCACCTGGAAGTTCCCTTCCACACTACGCACCATCCTGACCATCAAATATATCGCCGCTCCTTCACTGTTGCTGGGTCAAATTCCTGAAACTTGTTCCCTAACAGCACTGTGGGTATATGTACATCACATGGATTGCAGCATTTCGAGAAGGCAGCTCACCACCACCTTTAAATAGAGATTGGCAATAAACGCTGGCCAAGACAGTGAAGCTCACATCTCTCAAATGAAGTTTTTTTTTAAAATTAGTTTCGCCTGAACATTACTCCCAACTTTCTTCCTTAATCTCTTCAACTTTGGAATTATCCCATCATGCTCCTATATGTGTAGCAGGATTTTCTGGCCATGCTCACCCCAAGATCGGAAAATCCCACTTGAGGTCAACGGAACTTTGCATGGTCCACTCTCGCCCTCTATGATTCCTGGGGCAGGTAGGACAAGAAAATTCTACCCTTAGTCTTTCACATTGGTTTTTAAGTGAAAAATTTAGTTTTTGTCTGTATTTTTAGTAATGGACCAGAAATTGAATATCGGATCTTAAAAGGTACTGGTTAATATTGGTATCCCATTATTGGTATTTCTCAGTGCAACATCGAGGGTCAAAGGGCCTGTACTGCGCTGTAATGTTCTATGTTTTACTAAGAGCAAGAGTGAGTCAGCAGATCTAAACCTTATTGATCATCTTCACATTTTGCTATGGATACAGAGAGCTGGACAATTACTGTGACATTACAGCCACTTTTTATAATGGAATCAACCATTACGTTGACTATTGTTGGCAGGAGATGACTGGAAAATTTTAAGATCACAAGAAGAACTGTCTTATAATGAGGCAATTGGTATTATGGGGGTGATTCTTCCAGCTGGGAGAGATAAGGGAGACCATTTAGCAAGTTCTCTGTCTTCAGAGACAGGATTTCCGAAGTCATCAACACTACATCGGATTAGCCGCAGAGCTGATTGAGATATTAAAGTTTGGATTTTAATATCATTAACAGGCCTGGAAATGAATTCTTCAGGCCTGCGAGTCTCTTCTCTTTTTCTTCCTCCCCCACCCTCCACACTCTGTCAGGAGTGCGGGGGGAGGGGGGGTGCGGCAGGGAGAGAACTCCAGCAAGGTGTACAACAACTCTCACTAATCTCACTAATGGAGAACAAGCAGCCCGACTCCGCTGGAGTGAAGGGAGGCCATTGATGTCCTCTCAGGAGGTTGGAATGGGGTGGGGGCGGGTTGACCCTGGAGAATTGCCAGCCTGTTAGTGCCAGTCTGGCTCCTTGCACTGCTCAAAGGAGCATCTTGGTACTGCCCACTAGACATTGGCAGTGCCAAGGGGGTGGAGCCTATTGGAGCAGGGTCTATCTGGACAGTTTTAATTAGTACTGATGTGAAGTGTTTCACAATAACACTTTTGTATAGAAGCTTCTGAACAGTCAACACTTAAAATAGTGTGAATGAAAATTAATGATAGACTCTCTTCGATGTTGTTGTTGGACCTGAACATTGAAAGTCCTAAACTAGAAATCTATAGTGGGTGATTCTGCCAAAACAATTTGAAGTGCCAAATTATTGGGAGTAATGGGAAAATGGAAGTAATTTCCACTGTTTTTATAGTGGGATTTTCAAACGAGTCTTCATTGCTCTGTGCATCACAGAGTGATTCACACTGAAAATCTGGAGGCAGTGTCTATTCTTACTGCGAGGCTGGCAGGGTAGGGCTGGGATCAGTGGATTGTGGGTAGAGGGAGAAAAATGAATGATCAGGGGCTGGTGGGGGGGAGAGACATTGTGGTTGGGCAGGAGATCAGAGACTGGGGAGTGGAAGATACCAGGAAGCCAGTGATAATGGGGTTGCAGGGCTGGTCCACGATTCGACTGAGACCAGTAGTGTGGGGCTACCATTCATGCGGAGATTTCTGCGCTGACAGATAGGCACATGCACAGTGGCCCACTCAGCACTATGCTGCCAGCCTCCCAGTGAGAATAGACACTGCCTGCAGATTTTCAGTGTGAATCACTCTAAGGCACTCTGTGATGCACAGAGCATGGGAGACTCATTTTGAAAATCCCACTATAAAAACAGTGGGAATGATTCCCATTTTTATGCAAATTCAGCACTTAGGATTATTTTGGCAGAATCACCCACCATAGATTTCTAGCTTAGAATTTTCAGACTTCAGGTCCAACAACAACACCCAAGAGAGTCTATCATTAACTTCCATTAACACTGTTTTAAGTGTTGAGTATTCAGAAGCTTTTGTACAAAAGTGTTATTGTGAAACAATTCACATCAGTACTAATTAAAAACAAAATTACAGCTCGTGCAGAAGTGATCTCTACTTTAGCTAATGCTGGGTATTTCAGTGAATGTGTCACTTTACAATTTCTGCCTCATCACTGAGAATATGATGCTCTTTCAAACAGAAAACATTTTTATTTTTTGATCAGTCTTTCCTGAGCTAAGCAGAGTTTGTTGAACAGGACAGTACTTACAAGGGGTAACTTGAACCCTCTGTACAAGTGTTCAGGATTCCATCCTTTAGGTTGGCTGAATCCATCTTCATAATCTGGGGGAAGCCATCGTGCAAGAGCAACATTTGAAGCTCCCCACCTGGGATTATTTCTAAAAGAGAATGCAGAAAATGTTGACTAATTTGTGAGGGTACAGGTCATTTTTATAACAATCAAATAATTTATTCTCAAAGGATTCCTGGTTATTTATGGAGGTAACCTTGTTCCAGCCACTAAACTGCATTATAAGTGCTTTCACTGAGAATAGAAATATTGCAAAGGGAGTGATGAAACTGTGCATTCAGTCAGTGGTAGATTTTCTGGTTTCGTCACTATACTTAGTTGAGTATCAACATCACTGTGAATTACCAAAGCTGTTGTGAACAAACAAGAACAAAGAAAAGTACAGCACAGGAACAGGTCCTTTGGCATTCCAAGCCCATGCCAATCATGATGCCCTAATTAAACTAAAAAAAAGCCTTCTGCCTTTACTCAGACCACATCCTTCTATTCATGTATCGATACAGGTGCCTCTTAAATATTGCTGCCTGCTTCCATCACTTCCTTTGGTAGTGCATTCCAGGCACCCACCACTCTCATAAAGGAGATGGCACTCCTTTTTACAAAGTATTTTTTAATCTTAAATCTTGTCAGATGGAAGATGTTTGTATTGTAGGACATCACCAAAGAGCAAGATAAAAAGGTAATTTAAGGACCAGTAATTAGATGATATCAGTTTCAGGGAAAAGGACGTGCATTGTAATTGGATGTGGTAAGGCAATAGTTATGCTTCTGAGCTAGAATCTGGAAGGCTAAATTAACCGAGTTCAAACACTACCATGGCAGTTTGAGAATTTGAATTCAGTTTTCTAAAAAAAAACCTGGATGTAAAAAACTAATACCAGTAAAGTGGTCAGAAAGCTGTTAGACTGTCGTAAAAACAGGTAAAAAAGAAACCTACCATTTTAGTCTACATGTGATTCCTGTCCCGCACCAGAAGTTCAAGGTGGGCACTCTTTGACAGTTATGATGATGTGCACATTTCCCAATTTTTGGCACCACAATCTTCACTTGTTTGCTCAAATACTTGTTTTTTTTGAATTGTTATTTCAGAGTCTTGTTAATCAAATGCAAATTCTTTGGACAGAACTTCATGCTTCCCCTCCTTGCCCCACCTCCCTGATGGTTATGAGGTGGCAAGAGAGGGGATGACACTGGGGCACCTTCCTCTTAAGGCACAGTGACCTCTGAACCATAGTTCCTCCATCAGCCTATCTCCCAAGACCCCAACTGCTGCCATTGCGATCAGATTATTCCCTCCTAACCCAGGAAACCCTGCCACTTATCTGTCCTCCAGGTCCTGAGGTATAGTTCCAGGCAGCTCCCAGGAGTGCCTCTCCTAGCCACTGCTGAGCTGGTTTTGGTGGAACTGGGGAGCTGCCAGTCAACCAGTTAGTCAATACTTCTCCAAGGTTATAGTTTCAAGAAAGGGCAAGAAGTGATCCCCACCAACTATCCCAGATCCCGCCTTGTTCCAACCATTTTGCTAGTATTAGGGCTGAAGTGATCACTTGTACTTCTCCTCAGCTAAACTCTTGATAGATGTCCATTTCAATACTTCTAGTTCCAGTTAATTCAATTTTTCAATGCATTAATTGCTTAATTTTGCCTCAGATTTGTAATTATAACACACTTGCTATTTTGTTATAGATTATGTCAATTATATTCTCTCTGCTATTTTCTCCAATCCTCACCTGAAGTCAGTGGGGGAAGGAGGCGGTGCAGAGGAAATAATAACAAGGAAGCTAAACTGTGCATCCCTCATATTCAAATCATATTCCATTACTGTGTGTATTAGTCAGTTTGTTCACTATAAGTGAACACCATAGCTTGGATTTCATAGAGATGATCTCATTTAATGGATTGGTTCATTCTTTTGGGTTTCTTTCTGGGATGAGGTAGCAGACTTGGCCAAGTCTTCAAGATTTATTTAGTTGTTAGGCTAAAATGAGTCAAATTGTTTTGGAATCTTTGTGTAAAGGAGACTGCTGGTGACACTTGGATAGATGATCAACAAATAAAAATCGATACCTTCTGCAAAAACATTTATGGATTTGATTTACTCTTCTGACAGAATGGTACTTACATGCACAGATACATGACAGGTGAGGTTTGAAAAAAAAAATACTTGCAGGGAATTGAGGTAGAAAAGAAGAGGAAGATAGAATAAACCTGTTAGCGTGAACTTGTCTAAAGCTATCGGGATCTGTGAGACAAGCAGCAAAGTAGGCTGACATCAGGTCTATGTTTATCTGGATCTTAACAGATTGCAATCTACTTTTCTAGTCTATCTTTTGCTCAATGCTGCTCTGCTGTAAATGTTGACTCCAGGATGGAGTTAAGTTCTATAGGAATTGATGGCTTCTAGTACTTTCAAGTGACCGTAGGAGCAAAGAATGTTAGCAGACTATCAGCAATTCATTAAGCTATTACTATTCTTCTGGGTGCACATTGAATATACAGGTGGCAAAACTGAGCTATCAATAAAATAGATTGCATTACTGCATGTGCATTGTCAACAAGCCCACTGAACAAAATTAGATGCATTATCTCTGTTATTGGCTGAAAGTTGAACCCAAAACGCTGCTTACCTTACATAGTTGTCCCAATCAGGATAACTTGCAGAGGAGAACAATGTTACATTTTTTTCTGACATTCTTTTTCTTCAATTCAGCCAAACTAAGTGGGTAAGTGAACATAAGGAAAATGGATTTCCCAAAATGTAATGCAATCCATTTTATTGATAGCTCAGCACTGCCATCTGTATATCCAATGTGCGTCCAAAGGAATAGCAATAACTGAATGAAGTGTTGATCATTGTCATTTTGTGGGTGTTCTGTAGAAATCAAAGCAATTTAAATAACCTACAATTGTGCCCCTGAATTTGCTAGCAGCTTTTACAAATATAGCGTTTTTTTCCCGCTATTGAATGCTCTGCATTGTTAACAACCAAAGGTAAGATTGTTGGATTTATTTAAAAACAATGCCTTTCAGAGGCCCCGGGACATTCCAAAGTGTTTTACAACAATTAAGTGCTTTTGAAATGTAGTTGGTGTTGGAATGCAGGAAGCAGAGCAGCCAATCTGCACACAGCAATATGTGCCCTCTGCAGAATGGAGATAAATGACCACATAATTTGATTTACTGATATTTGTTGAGGGAGAGCCAGAGGGTGGTGAATCTATGGAATTCATTATCATTGAGAGCTGTGGGGGCCAGGTCATTGAGTGCATTTAAGACAGAGATAGATAGGTTTTTAATTGGTAAAAGGATCAAAGATTATGGGAAAAAGGTGGGAGAGTGGGGTTCAAAAACTTGTCAGCCATGATTGAATGATGTAGCAGACTTGATGGGCCAAATAATCAAGTTCTGCTTTTATATTTTATGCTCTAGTGGATAAATATTGGAAAAGGTGGGGGAGACAACTAAAGTAATGCCATGGAATCTTGTACATCTACCGAGAGTGATGCTTGATTTAAATTTGCAGACAGTGGCTTTGATTATGCAGCACGCATTTCGCACTGCACTGCAACATTAGCTTCAATGTTGTGCTCATTTCTCTGGAGCAAGGTTTGAACTAACAATCATCTGATTTATTGCGCCACATCTGACATCCTAAAAACATTGCAACTAATTTGAGTTTCACTTCTGGATGCTTTTTTATTTTCTGTCTTACTGGTGGCTTCCCTCATTAAACCACCTTTAATCACAATAATGTAAAGAAAAAAAAAATAATGGTGGCTAATTTTTTGTGGTCCAGTGACATTAGTGTTGGGTCTTCTATTGTGAATGCTTTCTACCATCAAAAAAATCACCATATTTTGGATTGTGAGGACCAAGAGATAGGTTAAGATATTTAATTTTAATGACAAGGGTGTAAGATGGTACAGCACTGGAATAGTCAGCACTGCTGCCTCACAATGCAAGGGACCTGGGTTCAATTCCCGACTTGGGACACTGACTTTGCAGAATCTGCACATTCTCCCTGTGTCTATGTGAGTTTCCTTCAGGTGCTCCTGTTTTCTTCCACAGTCCAAAAGATATGCAGGGTAGGTGCACTGGCCATGCATTAGGGGATTTTCACAATAATCTCATTGCAATGTTAATGTAAGCCTGCTTGTGACACTAATAAATAAACTTTAAAATATATTTGTAAACCCAACTGCAAGAGTTAGACACCTGGAGCATTAGAATTCTAAATTGCAAATAATGTGCTATTCTGTCAATGAAAACATCCAAACAGAATAATAAACTAAGTCAACAATTTCAGTAAATGAAGATGTTTCCAGTAACCTGTTGTTGCAGGTCCCATTAATCAATCTGTATTTTTTAGCCAAACAATTGTTGGAGCAGGTTAGAGGCTGCATGTGACGTGTACACCCTGATGTGGTTGCGAGAGCATTCAAGACTTCTGGTGAAAGGAGATCTAAGACAAAATGGAAATTTAAAAAAATACTGTAAATAAATGATTCATGAGAACATGAAATCAATAACATTTCTTGTTAGATAACGAGGGCAAATTCCCATTGGGAAAATAAAGAGGCCTCATTTTGCATGTTTACTGGCAAAATGCCTTTGGACAGATATATTGAAGTTTTGCTAATATGTTTCCTTCAGCTTTCTATAACTAAGATACTGAATTTTGAGCAGATTTTTGGGAGACAGTTCTTTCAGAAGATGAACCTGTCTGGAAAATGATTATCATGTTGTAGAGATGCTAGTGTTGGACTGGGATATATTCAGTAAGAAGTCTCACAACACCAGGTTAGAATCCAACCAGTTTATTTGATAGTAATCCCATAAGTTTTCAGAAATGGTGTTTCTTCATCAGGTATGTAAAAAGATTCTGGATATGCCTTCCACATACCTGACGAAGAAACACTGTTTCCAAAAGCTTGTACAATTACTATCAAATAAACTGGTTGGACTCTAACCTGGTGTTGTGACATTTCTTACTGTAGAAAATGATAGGCTAGAAAACTGACAACACCATGCAGATGTTCAGATGCCTAACAATGAAGCCTCAAATATATATTTATGTGAACTGCACATTCATTATGACTGGAAATGCATTCATGGAATCATTGAATTGCTTCCGTGCAGAAGGAGGCCATTTGGTCCAAAACACTGTACCAACAACAATCCCACCCAGGCCCTATCCCCCATCCCATGTATTTACCCGGCTAATCCCCCTGACACTAAAGGCAGAAATTTATGAGACTGATTCTAAATGTTCAACCAGCATGAAAATGGGAGAGTTCCTGGTCCATTTTTTGGGTGGATTTTCACATCCAATCTTACGTAGTTAGCCTTTGAAAAAAATGGTGCAGACTGTTGAGCTGGTGCAGAGAGTGGGTTGGGTTTAATTCACCAGCCAGCCTGTAGAGGCAGCTACTGTGCCTTTGTAGACCTTTGATGTTGCACATGTGCAATTGTAACAGCAGGGGCCTAACAAACAGAGAGAGAATTGTCAGGCCCCTGCTGCTGCAAGCAGCCTCAACCATCTACTCCCTCCCCACTGCAATTGTGGGGGCCTGCAGCCGATTGCAAGTCCAACAATGCACAGGTATCTAACCACCACTGCTCTACCTGCCACCCAAACTGAACGGGATCTCCCTCCCATCCCAATTCATTCCCACTGCACAGTGGCAGTGGGCCTCCTCAATCAGGCTGCCTTCTTCATGCCCTGCCCTCATAAGCTCCAACCCATAGGCCCTGCCCCCTTTCATGCACCACCCTATAAGCCTCACCCCTTCAGATCCCACTCCCATAGGCCCCACCCTTCAGCCCCCATCCCCATAAGCCCTGCATCCTGCCATTGTCTAGAAGTCCAGTATGCATTCCCAAGTACTAGACTGGCATTGCTCAAGGGGCACCCTCTTTTGCCCTTTGCCTCCCTGGGGCCCTCAATGTCCTTTGGCTCCACCGACAAGGACAACATACCTGTTTCCTATTCATGGCAAGTAGCTGTTTTCCTCACCAAAGAGTACCTCTCCTGGGTAGGCCTTAAAGCAAGTAAGCCTGGATGATTGAACTCAACACTTCAAAAATAGAATTCAAATATATTTAAGTTTATTATTCAGCCTCACTGGAAATCTAGCTCTCGTAAAGTCATGAGAACTGAGAAATCAGGCGTGAACCTGATGTTTCAGCTCTTGTGTGATTTTATTGGCTTGCTCCACCCATTGGTCAGAGAATTCATGATCCATTTTTATGGCCCAGTTTTACACACTTAGTTATTGAAAACAATGGAGCAGACTGTTTCTCGCATAAATGCCAATTTAGCATGGTCAATCCATCTAACCTGCAGATCTTTGGAGGAAGCCCACACAATCACAGGGCGAACGTGCGAACTCCACACATGTCACCCATGGCCAGAATTGAATGCAGGTCCTTGGTGCTGTGAGGTAGCAATGTTAACTACTGTGTCACCCTCCCACTTTGGTATAGATAAAAAAAACACAGGGTATTTAAACTAAATCCAGTGCCTGAAACAGAAAATGGTAAGTTTGCACATGAAAAAATAATGGGCCTAATATCTGTTTGAGACCATGTCTGTTGTATTGGGTTTTCTGAAACAGACAATACTGATGACAACTGCCTTCAGAAAATGCATGTTTATAAAGACACTGCTGGAGAGTGCCATCCAAAAGAATTCCTTGAATATGGGACTGAGGTGGGGGGGGGTAAGATCTGATGAGGAATATGATCATTACCCTCCCTGTCCCTCTGCATATCTTCTAACCGCTCACTTTACCTGCACTGTTGGAATCTCCGACATTAAATGTCCACAACTCCGCACTTCGACCTCGTTGAGGCCTGGGGTCTAACATTAAGGGCATGTTGAGCCTCGCCATTCAGGTACCTGGGTTGTCACCTTTGCTTGCTGGTTGCCCCTTTTGGGAAGGGGGTCAACTTATATTCTCTGAAGTGCACATAACAGAGCTAATGCAATTCATATAGCTCAATACAGAAACCTTTCCGGCACACTCTTATTGCTAAAGTAGCAAGGCTAATTGCAGCCAGAGCAACAATATATGTTTGTAAGAAAAAGGTTCACGTTTGGATGCAAGACTGGGCGGAGAAGTGGCAGATGGACTGCAATGCAGATAAATGTGTTCTGGTCCATTTGGGCAGATCCAACGGGATGAATGAGTACACTATCAAAGGTAGGAGTTTTAGCTGTGTGGAAGAGCAGAGGGATCTTGGGGTCCGGGTCCATAAGACTCTCAAATTGGCCTCCCAGGTGGAGGATGTGGTTAAGAAAGCTTACGGTGTACTGACCTTCATTCATTGAGGGATTGAGTTCAAGAGTCAGGAGGTAATGCTGCAGCTTTATAGGACCCTTGTCAGACCACACTTGGAGTACTGTGCGCAGTTCTGGTCGCCTCACTATAGGAAGGACGTGGAAGCTATTGAAAGGGTGCAGAGGAGATTTACAAGGATGTTGCCTGGATTGGGAGGCATGCCTTATGAAGACAGGTTGAGGGAGCTGGGACTGTTCTCCCTGGAGAGACGAAGGTTGAGAGGCGACCTGATAGAGGTTTACAAGATGTTGAGAGGAATAGATAGGGTGGACTCTCAGAGACTATTTCCCAGGGCTGAAATGGTCGCGACGAGAGGGCACAGATTTAAGGTGCAGGGAAGCAAGTACAGAGGGGATGCTAGGGGAAAGTTTTTCACTCAGAGGGTGGTGAGTGAATGGAATCGGCTGCCGTCGGTGGTGGTCGAGGCGAACTCGCTGGGGTCTTTTAAAAGACTTCTGGATGAGTATATGGGATCCAATGGGATTGGGGGTTATAGATAGATCTATGGCTGGGTAGGTTTTGATGTGTTCGGCACAACTTGTGGGCCGAAGGGCCTGTTTGTGCTGTAGTGTTCTATGTTCTAATTCACTCCAAATATTATAAACGCTGTATTATTTACCATCAACACAATTAACAATGACTATTTCTCCTGTTTTCCGGTATACCATTCATCCAAACTCTGAGTGTGAATATATGGTTCACAGTTGATGAATTACTCTATTTCAGTTGTCAGCAGCAACAAATTGCAGAATACTGACCATAACAATGAGCAACCTTTCAGCTGTGTCCTCATTCTAATAAATCTATCAGTCTTTCCAACTGGAATGAGGACAAGTAACTAATTACAGTTGATGCGATTCTATTCAACCCTTACAAACTGCACTCATTACAGACGAAGTATGCTCCAGGTAATAGTGTTTAAGAGTTTGTGTAGCACTGGGTAGGCATGATCGACTGCCAAGAATGGAAACTCTGTTATTCATTAATACCTGCTATCTTGGGGGATCAGATTTATTGATAGCAATAATCTATCTACTAATTGGACTTAGATACTGTCAAGGATGGTGCAGATTAATATAAAGTACATGATTAGCAATGGTACATTCAGATCTTGGTGTAATGCTATGTAATAAAACCCTTTGATGTTTTCCCATCAGTAAACTACCTGCAGCACAGTTACACTAGCAGAATTATTATTGCTGATAATAGAGATTTGATGAGATTCTACAACTGCCCAATATAAGTGATAAATCATTTGGTCACTCTCAAGTAATCAACCGTACCAATGCTGTCAACCTGTTGGCAAATATATTTCCAAATAACTTTGCAGTGAAAATAACTAACCCACAGGAGAATCGACAGGGAATTGGAAGGGACATTTAAATAGGTAGTGCACTTTTTAAATACTCTGGCACTTTTTCCAATGGTTTGTTTAATGGAGTTTTTAAAGATTTTGCTACATTTTATTAAATGAACTGACAGAGTAGATGTGGCACATGATCCTCAGAAGAACCACAGAATTGTTGCTGTGCCGAAGGAAGCCATATAGTGTTTGGCTCTCTGAATGAGCAATCTATCCAATACAGTTCCCCTGCCTTCTCCCCATATCCCCTGCTCAATCTTCCTTTTCAGATAATAGTCCAATTCCATCCTGAATGCTTCAATTGATTGGACCTTCTCCACACACTCAGGCAGAAGCTTCTAGACCTTAATCACTCACAATGTGAAGAAGATTGGCCCCACTTTGCTTTTGCTTTTTTTTTTGCCAATTACTTTAAAGCCCTGCCCTTTCAATCCTTTCACCAGTGGGAATAGTTTCACCCCTGTGTTTTGCTTTGTTCTGACCATTCGTGATTTTGAAGACATCTAACAAATCTCTTCTCCAAGGAAAACAATCCCAACTCCTCCAATCTAGCTTCCCAACAGAAGTTCTTTATCCTGGAACTATTCACCTCTGGAAGCTAGGTTTGTAGTGATTGATAGGGTGAAAGCTGTTTCTTTCTGCTGGCAGTATTGTTTTGTCAAGTAAAAATCCAGTTCCAGACTAGTCAATATCAGGTCCAGAAATCTGGTAGTTTAGAGGTGTTGTTATTTGATAACTGATCCATATGTGAGACAAATGATCCAGGAACTGCGAGCTGGAACCTCACTGGAGCAGTCTGAATTCAGCTTCAAAATTCTGGAACCACAAAGATGAAGTGACCTTGAATCAGTCAGGTTGTTGTAAAAGGCCAACAGATTCACTGATGCCCTTACCTACTTCAGGCTTTCATGTGACTCCAGTCCAACAACAACATGGTTGATTCTCAACCATTCTCTAGGTTGACCTAACTCAGTCCTACTCCTGTCTTCTTTGAGGAATTAGAGGTGTGCATTAAATGCCAGCCTTGTCAATCATGTCCAGAGCTCAGCTTCTTTGTCAATGTTTGGACAAAGGCTGCAATGAGGTCAGGAACTGAGTGGCTCTGGCAGAACGCCAAACTTGATCATCAGCGAGTACTAGATAATAACATTGGTAACAAAATAGATCCTGACTCAGCAACCTGAGACTCAAATCCCCACATCCACACATATCCTTTTGATGCTGTTGATAAACAAGAGCCACTTACCTGTCGCATTGGTTGATCTCCTGTATTTTTGATGCACTTTCTTTTGGATCAGATACAATGACATTTCCATGATTTCAGCTGCTGTTGAAATCTTCTTGCTCTCAGTTTGCGGCCTCTTGAAAAAGGAGAGCAACTCGATGGAAGAAGACAGTTTACCAACGTCAATTTCTCTGATAAATAAAGATAAAGAAAAAGGAATGCCATGACTGAAATGGAAAGGCATTGCTTCAAATCATATCCAGTCTTTCTTTACTGTGTTTTGTAAAAGATACGAAAAATAAAAAAAGTTACAAGGAGACTTGAATCTGTCTTTTCTCATTTTCAATGTGTTAACCCGATTGTTAGTCAATTATACTTTGAATGAGGTTGATTGTGAAACATATGGGGTGATTTTATTATTTTGATTCTAAGTGCTGAATCTGGGCACAATTCAGATCCAATTTTTAAACCCCGTTCTCAGGCAGTCCAATATGCAGTTAGCCTAAAAAAAAGTGACAAATCTGAATTGCACTGTGGGCAGGGCTTATCGTACCAAAACGCTGCTGCTCTGATCAGAGCTTTGAACTGGGCATGGGCAGTAACGAAAATTGAAAAGCACTTCCCTGCCACATTGCACCTGGGTGGATTAAGGCCTCCTCTTAGCCTCTGTAGATATTGCCCCTCACAACATAATAGATCCAGTTATCCTCCAACCACCCCCGCACCCAGACTGATCATGGCCCCTCCCTTCCCTTCCCTTCCCGCCACTGATCTTAGACAGAGTGGCAATGGATCCCTCCCTTCCTCCTCACTCATTGCAGGCTGAGAGATCCATCCTACCCTACCCTACTCTACAGATATCTGACAGGGCAATCTCCTTCACCCCTTCCCTGGACCCTCCCACACAAAGCCCCCATCTCCTCCAGACGCTGATGGCAGTGTGACACCTCCCTCTCTTTCTCCCCTGCTCCAATCATTGAGGCATTGATCCACCACTCATCCTCCCCTCCCCAAAGGCATACCTACAAGTGCTCACTTGCCTTCCCCTCAATGCTAACAAGCAAACTGTATGGAATTTGCTGGAATGTTCTGTTAAACTGCCTGCAGCTGATCTGCCCTAACGAGGAGCAGCTCCATTCAGAACTCTGACTGCCTGCAGGGGAAGGCAGGCATTCATGCACAAAACGTGTGCACGACCAACTCCCTGATTCTTTAAGGGCAACCCGGGGAAGCTACTGAATGCATCAGAAGCTCGGCGAGGCAGGACACTATTTTCTCTCGGGAGGGCACAGACCCAGGAGGGCTGATGGAAATGCAGCCTGGGAGGAAGTCACCATCTCGGTCAGTGCCAGGGCAGTGGCCCTTCGAAAATGGGAAGCAGTGCCAGAAAAAACTCAATGAATTCATCTGTGCAGCAAGGATGAGTGCTGAACCCCATCTTGCGTCTTCCCCCAAATCGCCTGCAGATCCTTCCATTCCCAGGGCCCTGCATTCTTCCAGCTCCTGAACCCCAAGCAGCAGCTTCTCTTCCCCCCGATGAACCCCAGTGTGCTGCCCTCTAAGGGTCAGCACCTGATACTCTGCAGGAGTCATGCCACCATTTCTTTCATGGTTCCTTTTGTCTCACAGAAGAAGACAAAACGCAACGTGTGTGAGGGAGTGAAGACAGAGGGTGGTGAAGCAGACATCTGGATCCTCACTCTCTTTGAGGAGCAGGAGATGGAGCTCCCCAGCGAATGGGAGATGCATGGTTTGGCTGCCTTCAAGATGTGAGCACCTGTCATTCTTCCACTTGCTTTGAGGCAACTTCTGGGGGGAGGGGCACAAGTTTTGGGTGCAAGGGACAAGCTTTAAAGGAGATGTATGAGGCATGTTTATCTGCACAGAGAAGGTTGTGTTTGTCTGGAACCCTCTGTCGGGGGGGTCGTGAATGCAGATATAATAGTGACATTTAAGGGACATCTCTACAGCGATGTGAATGGGACCAGAATAGAGGCATATTGTCCCCAGAAGAGTAGAGACCAATAAATCAAATGGGAAGCCTGGTCATTATATGCTTGGAGGGCCGAAGAGTCTGTTCATGTGATGTAATTTTGTTCATGCTTTGTCGTATGTTCAACGGAGAAATGTGAAGCATGTGTCTGGCATCCCAGATTCCTCTCCCCTTCCCTTGCACTTAACCTCGTGTCCTGTATTGCAGGAACAGATCCGAACACACGGGAGCCTTCGGGATTCCAGGCCCCTGCTTTCTGCCTATCCTGTCGAGATGCCTGCTTCGGACCGGAGTAAAACAGAAAGAAACTCCCAGGCACCTGACGAAGGGACAGGCTGTCCTGAAAGCTTCCAGCTTTTGCTACAAATAAACCTGTTTGGACTTTAAAGTTGTGTTGTGGGATTTCTTTCTGTTTTATCCTGGTCAAAACACATCAGACAAATCCTTGAGTCCTCACCCCATTTGAGGAGCAGGTACTAGAGCTCTCCAGAGATACGGGCTGTCGGTGACAGCATGGTCAGACTGCCGTCAAGACTTGAGCACCTGTCTTTCCTATACTCACTTGAGGCAACTTCATGAGTTTTTGGTGTAAGGGGTAAGGTTTAAAGAGAAGTACAAGGAACCTCTGAAGGTGACACTGTTTTGGCATCAGCTTCCATCCAACAACTCACATCCCAGGGTTTTGACATGGCGGTTGGTCCAGTTAGTGATGAGGTTTCCGGTGAGCATGACACATCTGATAATATGGTGAAGGAGAGAATTCCAAGCCTTCTGGCACATGGGGGCCTACCAGAGGCAAGGACTCAGCTGGCCCCAGGCAACATGCTGGGTCTCGGACATCACTTCTCCCTCAGCTGCTGGAGATGCAGCAACAGAGCCAGGGAGTGCAGGAAGAGCTGACGGCCACACTGTTGGGAGGAGTCCCAGAGCTTTCAGACAGACCAGGTATGCCTGTCTTGCGTGCTTCCCAGGCCAATACTGCAGTGGAAAGCCTGGGGCAGGGAATCCTCATTAAGAGTAGCAGGCTCCAAGCATTGGCCGAGTTACAGCGAGCCACAGCTGAGGGATTGAACAAGCTTTTTGAGATTCTGCAGCCCATTGCTGAGAGGCTCAAGAGCTTGCAGGAGACCCAGCAGGACAGCACTGAGATGCAGCAAGCTATAGCAGCAGCCGTTGAGAACGTGGCCCAGTCTCAGAGGGTCATGACTGAAAGCTTGCACAGCATAGCCCAGGCTCAGAGGGTCACTGCTGAGGGCTTGCAGAGTGTGCGCCTGTCCCAGAGGGCACTTGCTGCGGCCATTGAGAGATGGCTTCCGACTTAAGTGGCTATCGCAGAGAACTCGCACCATGGGTAGGATGCAGGTGGTCCTCCAGGACAGGCAGTGCCAGGTGAGCCAGCAGCACCGCAAGACCTGAGGTCAATGCTGAGACTGGGGTCCATGCTGCAAATTGGACATCGGAGACCCCGCTGAGCAACAACCCCCCTGTACCCCTATACACTTGCAGAGCCACCACCGACTCGAGAAGGAAAATGACCATAACAATAGGACACCCGTGAACAGCAGAGAGCTGTCAGATGCCATGAACTTACCTGCTCTCCAACCCTCACGGGTGAAGCTCCCGAATCAGACTGATGTTGAGCCTGTTTCACACCGATTCGGGATTGTTGGACATGGTGGGAAAGGAGGAAGTGCTGGTAAAGTTGGGTGGGCAGCCCATTAATTCAATTTAAATGCATTTAAATTGCTGTTGCACCTGTTTTGGGCACAGTGCCAATCGCGACCATTTTTGGGCCTTGGTAAAGGGGTATTCGGCACAGACGGGTGTGAATCGTGCTATTTACCTCAGGCCTAACTTTATCAATTTTTCACGCCTGAAAGTGAGGTCAATATAAAATTGGGACCACAGTATGAATTACCCGTTTAGAAGTCTTAGTTTATAACAGACAATAGAAGCTAAACATCTCAACTTTGCCTTTGGTCACATTTTTGATGATGAAGTCAAATATTTTCCTTTCAGATTTTATCAACCTAAACAATCTCTTAAGTATTTGATAGAATTAAAGGAACTTTAGTTTGGATTAAAATTCAACTTAAGATCATGAATACGCAGGCAGTGGGCGTGGAGGAATGGATTTTCTGGATGTCCCACAGCGTGTTTTTCGTGGCAGGAAGTAGCATGCCATTTGCCAGTGGCAGGATCTTCTGGTCCTGCTGCTGTCAGTGGGATTTCCCATTTCCCTGCCAGGAAACCGGCAGTGGGAATGCATCTTCAGTGGGACCAGAAGACCCACTCGCACAAACAAGAAAATTACGGCCATAAAATTCACCTAAGCTAAATTTCAAATATGTTTCCTCAATTATATAAAATCTTTTATCTTGCATTCATTAATGAGAAAGTGTCATTACACTGTGACAAGTTTACAGAAAGTGTTCCCATTATAAATGTGACATAGAGATTGATAATAGAAAATAAAAGGACAAAGAATCCCAAGTTCCTTATCATCCCAATTGATGCCATTTTGGCAGTGTGTAGCTAAGGCGAACCAGGAAAGAGAGGTTTGAAGATGGAGATAAATTCATCCTTGGGTCTCCTCAGAATAAATTGCCCCATAGTTCACCTGTGGAATTTTTCCAAGTGTGGGCTTGCACATCAGTTTTCAGTTGAGGTGGAGGGAGGTGATTGAGAGGGAACAGGGATTGCAGTCCATAGTTGTTAAAATCCCAGAAACTTTTCAAGCTTTTGGCACTTTTTTCATCTCCTTGCAGCTGTCCCTTTAAGGAATGCTGGTCGGTTAGTCCAAGATTGGGAAATGCTCCTAAGAGCTTGCTTATTGCAAGGTTGAAATAGATCAAATAAATTCAGGAATCTAATTTCTGCTGATCTCGTCAAAATCACAGCAGGGGTTCACATCAACGTTTGTGGAAATTCAGGAACCCTCTGTGCAAGGCCACAAGAGAACTATTCATCAAACTTAAATTTTAATAACAATATTTAAAATAGGTTTTCTAGTCTTCGTGTTGTTCTTACCTTTTCATTGTTTGATGAATTGCACTGTCCACCATCTGCAATCCTTCTTGTACTGCATTAGGTAAAAAAGAGTCACCCAGTTTTCCTAAATGTTCTTCAGAATATAAGGAAAATGCTGAGTTACACAGTCACATCACATATCATTTAGTAAACACTATAAATTATTGACTTATAATGCTAATAACTTTGATTTTTGCTTTACTAGTCCAACTTTCTAATTTTTTTTAGTCGTTTGTGAGATATAGGCATTGCTGGCTGGCCAGCATTTATTGTCCATCACCAGTTGCCCAAGGACAATTGAGAGTTGGTAGATCTGGAGGCACACTTGATATGATTTATTATTGTCACATGTATTAGTAAGCAGTGAAAGGTATTGTTTCTTGCATGTTATAGAGACAAAGCATACGCTCATTAGGAAGGAAAGGAGACAGTGCAGATTGTAGTGTTACAGTCATAAGCAGAGGAAGATCAACTTAACATGAGGTAGGTCCATTCAAAAGTCTGATGGCAGCAGCTATTCTTGTGTCAGTTGGTACGTGATCTGATTTTTGTAGGCCAGACCGGATAAGGATGGTAAATCTGCTGCTCTAAAAAACACAAGTGAACCAGATGGGTTTTTCTGACAATTGGCAATGGTTTCATGGTCACCAGTAGCTTCTTAATTCCAGATTTTTTTAAAAATCAAATTCAAATTCCACCATGGCCGTGGCAAGGTTCGAATGCAAGTCCCCAGAACATTAGCCAAATTTCTAGATTAATAGACTAGTGATAATGCCACCAGGCCACCCCCTCCCAATTATTGAAGGATTAGTATGATTATAACTGAGCTGATGGTAATTTCATTAGTTAAGTGTTCTCATTCCTTTTCATTTTTTCTATTTATCACTTACTGGATCAGCTTCAACTTCCAGAAAGTAATCTTTGCAAATCTACCAATGTATCTATTTTTCCCGCTAACCATCCTGCAGCCGTTCTGAGCAAGGATTGCCTTTATAATGTTGGCCAGTTTGGGACAGAAATTGGATTTTTTTTATAATATTTCTTTATTCTTGCCTGAGGTTTTGAGTTGGGCAAAGAATTGATGTGAAATTTTCACAAGTGCATTCATAGACAAATTTTCCTTTGGGCACCAGCATGAAGATTCCTATTTTTCACCTAGTCTGTCTGAATACATTGAGGCAAGTTTGGTCAGTGACTCCTGAAAGTGTACCAAAAGTAACATCCTACTGATATTCTGGGACTGTTGTCTGGATACAATGCCTTTTTAAAAAAATTTTTCTTGGGCGATGGAAAAAAGCCATATTAATTGCCTGTAAATAGTTGCCCTGAAAAGCTCTTAGTCGTCCTTCTTGAACTTGCCAAAGCAGTTTCGTACAATAGATCCCCCCCCACCTTTTTTGATTCATTCATGGGATATGGGCGTCATTGGCTGGCCAGCTTTTATTGCCTATTCCTAGTTGCCCTTGAGAAAATGGTGGTGCCTTCTTGAATCGCTGCAGTCCATGTGCTGTGGATTGACCCACAATGACGTCAGAGAGGGAAGTCCAGGATTTTGACCTAGTGACTGCAAAAGAATGGCAATGCATTTCCAAGTCAGGATGATGAGGGGAACTTGCAGGTGGTGGTATTCTCACGTATCTGCTGCTCTTGCCTTTCTAGAAGTGGTCATGGGTGGAGGATACCGTCTAAGGATATTTGATGAATTGCTGCAGTGCATCGTGTAGATAGTACTCACTGCTGCTACTGAGCGTCAGTGGTGGAGGGAGTGGATTTTCATAGATGCTGTGCCAATCAAGAAGGCTGCTTTATCCTGGGTGGTGTCGAGCTTCTTGAGTGTTATTGGAGCCACACCTATTCAGGCAAGTGGGGAGTATTCCATCACACTCTTGACTTGTTCCTTGTAAATGGTGGATAATCTTTGGGAACTTAGGAGTAATTTGCTCACTGTAGTATTCCCAGACTCTGACCTGCTGTTGTAGCCACTGTGTTTATGTGAAGACTTTCTGGTCAATGGTAAGCCCAAGGATTTTGACAGTGGGGGATTCAATGATAGTAACACCATTGAATGTCAAAGGATGGTTTGAGTGTTTCTTATTGATGATGGTCATTGCCTGGCATTTGTGTGGCACAAATGTTGCATGCCACTTGTCAGCCCAACCCTGAATATTGTCCAGATCTTGTTGTATTTAAACATGGACTGCTTCAGTAGCTGAAGAGTGACAAATGATGCTGAACATTGTGTCATTATTGGCAAACATCCCCACTTTTGACCTTATGATGGATGGAAGGTCATTGATAAAGCCAGTGAAGATGGTCGAGCTTAGGACACTACCCCAAGGGACTCCTGTAGAGGTATCCTGGAGCTGAGATGACTGACCCTCCACAACCATCTTCCTTTGTAGCAGGTATGACTCCAATCAGTGGAAAGTTTGCCCTTGCTACCCAATGATTCCCCCCCTAAGAGGGGAATTAAGAACTAATCACATCCAGGCTAGACCAGTAAAGGTTTTCTGTCATAAAGGACATTTCAGACTAGCAGATTTTACATTCCATTCCAATAGCTTTATGGTCACTTTTACTGAGAACAACTTTTTAATTCCAAATTCTTTTTAAAACCGAGCTTATGTTCTCAAACCATCATAATGAGAATTGAAAATCAATTTCTCTTAATTAATGATTTTTTGGATGTAATCTTTAGCATGAGATTTTCATTTTGCTAGGGTTGGAACAGAAAATAATTTAACAGCTTAATAGTTTGCTGATGCTATACTAAGTACACTAATAATTTTCTGGCATTGTAAGCTGTTTGGAGCTGCTCCAACATTATAATGGTGACAGATATGCTAACCTTAGTGGAGAAGATTCATTATCATCCACTGTTTATGGGATCCTGTTTTGCACAAATTGGCTGCCAAGTTTCCAACATTATGACAATGACTACAGGTCAAAAAAACTTCATTGGTTGTAAAGTGCTTTGGGACATCTTGAAATAATGAAAGGAACTATATAAATGCAAGTCCTTTTTTTATTGGTAGGATCAACTAAAGGTCAATGTATTAAATGTGACCATCATAAACAACAGCATGTGTAGATCCTCAAAGAGCAAAGTCCATAAAGCTGTTTGATGCATCTTTTCTTGTTAGTAATGAATTATCTTGCTTATTTCTCAATCACAGTCAATGTGGGAAATGCTGCAATTGAATTCCTGCAATGAAATCATCAGCAAAAGCAAGTTAAAGAGTGTAATAATTTCAATCAGGCCATTGGAAAATGAATTCCCTGATTAAGTAGTGAATTGGGCCAATCAGGGAGTCTTTCCATTATATTTAACCAGGAATGTCAGTTCCTCTGGCACTCCCAAAGGTAGACTGTTGACTGATAACATTCTGTGTTCTGTTGTTGAAATTGTAAATAAAGGAATTTTGATTATGGGATTTCTGCCTTCGAAGACTTATTACAAAGTGCACAAAGCCCAGGATGAGGTCATGCTGTGTGAGATGAACATGCAAATACTGACATATAATGGCATTTCAATCTTACTCCAGCTGGTGTTTCCATAAAAAGAACAGGGCAAGGGAATTTCAGAAAAACGTATTGAGATATTATGCTAATATTGCAAAGTATGATTTCATCCCAATGTTATTTTGGGTGACATGTTTATTCATATGTGATTACATACATTCAAATAACATAGGTGTAACTCAGGAAGTAACACTGGGCTAAAGTAAGTTAGGAATGAACTGGTATGTAAGAAAATGTGTGAAATGAGCAAAGAATACAGAATAATAATCAAAGAGGATTTCATCCACCCCAAACAAGTTGGCAAATACAGATATCAACAGAGATTTTGCAATGTTTGCCCTTTCTTATAATCCTTTCATACCCAGGATATACAAAATCCAACAAAAGAGGGAGCTCTGGCAGATCTAATAATAGAAACAAATTAGAACAAAAGTAAGGAATAAAATGAAAAAAAAGGAATAATAAAATATTATTCATTCACATAAAAGACAATGAAAAATCAGGTTAGTGATGGGGCAAATAAAGTTTATATATGACTAACCCACAGATAATGACAGCAAAATGGCAGTAATATTAAATAATTTGTTTGCTCTGGTATTTACCAGAGAAAATAACATTGTGGTTACTACAATAGAAGAAGAAATAAAAAAGTTACAGGGCAAGTTTTCAGCCTCATGCATGGTGGGACCTATCACAAATGAGAACAAACATTTCGTATTCTCACCAAAACTCCATTCATTTTCAGCAGCACTGGAAAATCCCAGTCATAAACCAAGACAGACAATGTCCAAAAAGACATTTAAGATAAAAAGCAGCGAGATAATTGATAAACTAAACAAACTTAAAGAGGTCAAAACCTCTGGTCTGGATAGATTGTACTTGCACATATAAATAAAGGTTAAGGGAGAGATAGCACAAGTGATGTTATATATTAGCGATTAATTAGAAATGGAATAATGCCAGAGGATTGAAAGACAGCCAATGCGATTCCTTGATGTGAAATAGGAGATGGAACAAGCTTAGGACTGTTTCAACCAATTTGCTTAACACTGATGATTGGAAAGATAATAAAATCTTTCACCAAAATGTAATTGTAAATCATCCAGAAATTGAAAAGATGGTTGATCAGCTTTTATCATTTTATGTTGAAGTAACAGAATGGCTAGATAAGGGTAGTAGACATCATGGGCTGATTTTACTGAATAGCTCGAAGTCCCAATCTGGGAATCTTTTATGGATCACATGGCCATAAAGGATGTGGTGAGACATCTTTATTGATCTTTCATTAACGCAGGCCAGTAGGAGATCTGGTCAATAATGACTAGCTGGCAGGAGCTACCGCTGTCAGGGATGTTATTGGTGCAATTTTCAAAAGCCTGTATGTTGCCTTCATATTAACAGTGATGTGGAGATGCCGGCGTTGGACTGGGGTAAACAAAATAAGAAGTCTCACAACACCAGGTTAAAGTCCAACTGTGGGATTTCGAAATTCCACTCACCTGATGAAGGAGCAGTGCTCCAAAAGCTAGTGGCTTGTGCTACCAAATAAACCTGTTGGACATTAACCTGGTGTTATGAGACTTCTTACTTTTCATACTAACTAAACAGAGAGAAGGTATCCAGCAGAAGAAAGCTTGTGGAGTAATGGCTGCAATCAGAGAAAGGAATGCTCCATGCACAGTGATGGCTCACTCGAGATCCTGAAGTTGGCAAAGGAATAGAATGTAGAGGGGAGTTGGGCACCAGCAAATCTCATTAAGAATACCTGGTTTTAAGTGGCCGACATTGTGAGAAGCTGTGCAGTGGGTGTTATAAACAGCTTCAATGATCTTCTGAGGTGTGTCAAGGTAAGTGGCATACATGATGCCGGCATTCCTGTATGTTGTATTTGGCAGACATGAAATGCGAGGCATGTGCTGACCAGTAGACAAGCTCCACAGTGTGCAATGAGCTACAAAGTGGCCTCACATCAGAAAATGATTGCCAGTCAAAAATGATCAGTGAACACTTGAAGAGGGTCTAGTGACAAGACAAGGGTAATTTAAAGTAGCACAGCCTGATGAGCACAGTTGGGCCAGGAGAGTTTTGTGATACTTGGTATTTATGTTGTTACAAGTGAAGTGAGCACATGATTCCAGACAGTGGAGATGACATGTGATCTTCATTGCTGTAATATTGCAGCAGAAGTGGGAATTAAATGATGGAGCTTGGACGTATAGCAGCAGATTAGCCTGCTGTAGAGGGCAAGGTTAGTATGGAGCCCACAGAATGTGAGAAAAGCAATGGTCAGAATCACCAAACCTTCTCATTACTTTATAAAGTGGCAATTTTGTTACCTGTGATGACCACGTGAAGATCTAGTCCATGGACAGGCAAGAGAAATTGGGTGATCATTGTTGACTGTACCTTGCTAACACTACTCTTGTCATTCCAAAAGGACCAGGAAGGGTTTGTCAAAAATGGTAGTGGAGCCACCTGAGTCAAGATTCACCACGTGTGGAGGCGAATCCTCCAGCGCTGCAAGTACTCGCAGATCTATAGGCGTTGACATCCATTTAAAACAGGTGGCACTTGCTGCTGAGTGTGGTAAAGGCTCCCAGGAACAGGTAACAGAGTCAGTTACTCCTAGTCCTCATCAGTGTTTGCGAACAGGCCAGCAATGCGCAATGTCATGCAGCTGGTGAGTCTTGGGAGTTACCAGTGAAAATGAAAGATTTTGAAGCAGTGTGAAATTTGTGGATATCTGACAGAGTATGCAGAGCCTTTTGAGGCACTGGTGCTCTGACATTTCCAAGAGGTATTTACAACCTTTACCCTATGTGCCACACTTGATTGACCTTTTGCACCGATACACATTCTACGTCAGCATCCCACTTCAGTGTGCGCTGCTGGTATTTCTCTGATCACCTGCACTCTTAGTGCCCAGTGCAAGCACCCAGCTCCTTTCATGGCTATCATTCCCAAAATGTTGCCTTTACTTGCTGCAAGTGAGAAGAGAGAAATCTGTTCACTTACTTCTCTCCTCACTAATCTTTCAAATAGAAAGTCTTTGAAAGGGTCCTGCCTTCCAGTCTTGACCCCCTGGTTGCAAATGTAGCAAAACCAAATGACTTAAGCTCTCTCAGCTCTCACCTCTTGACAATTGAAGCTCCACACACCCAGGGAAAACTCTGAATGCAATGGAATACTGTTATCATCATAGGATCCTATGCTACGGAAGGAGGCCAGTCTGCCCATCAGGTCTGTACTGACCATGATCCCACCCAAGTCCTCTTCCTGTAACCTACGCTAATCCTCTTGATACTAGAGTCAATTTAGCATGGCCAATCAACCTAACCTAAACATCTTTGGACTGTGGAAGGAATCTGGAGCACTTGGAGGAAACCCACACAGACACAGGGAGAATGTGCAAACTCCACACAGGCAGTGACTCGGGGCCGGAATTTAACCCAGGATTCTGGTGCTATGAGGCAGCAATGCTAATCATTCTGCCATGTCTTCAGTTGACAGTCTAAAAGGATCAATTGAATGCCAGCTGCAAGATATAACGTAGCCTTCTATATTTCTTTATTTCCAGGGGTAAGAGGGTTATTCTATGCCAGGCATAGGGTTGGCACACTCTGCCAAATAAATGGTGAGTGTCCCTCTGCTTGGCTGACTTATTACATTCACTTGAGATGAGTTTTCCACCCACATCAGGGAGGAAATCCCACCTCTGACAACTGCTGGACAATCAAATAATCAACAGTTCTTTGCCCCTGGAGCACCACCAGGAATGGTGACCATTGCTGAAGGAGTTGGCATTAAAAGTCGTCCAGAGTCTTGCCAGGGCTAAGCCTGGTGCCCAAGTGAGGGGTGTGACAGGTGGTGATTGAGGGTGAGGCAGGATAGTGTCCAGGATCATCTGCATGGTGGGGGTGAGATAGATTGGGTGGAGGGGTAGAGGGTGGTGAAGGAGGAGAAGAGAATTATCTTTGAGGAGGTTTCTGATGTGCACACAGGGCCCAATCGGGGGCATCACTTCCATTGTACAGTCAATAGGGTGAGCTTGGTGGCTGCCTCTCCATTGTGAGAAAAATCTCAGCACCAGCAGAAAGAGGCCCCTAAATGGCTACTTGAGGGCCTCAATGTCCCATCAATAAATGTCATATGAATGATAAGGAATCTAATTTGATTCATTATGACTTTATTTATATGATATTAAATTAGCAATAAATTAGTGAATGGTTGAATTGTCAGCAAAGGACTTGCCCGAAAATGCATTGACCTGGTTGCTAGATAGCACAGATTCCAAAATAGCAAGAACACCAATTAAAAATCAACATCTGAGAAAAGATGTTTTAACATTCATGCACTGGGAAAATATTAATATGATACAATATTTATGTATCCCATGGCAAACAAATTAGATATTTATACGACTTGCGGAACCAATCAAACATAACAACTTCTCATTTTATATCAGGTAAATAATAATAATAGAAAAAATGCTTATCGATAGATAATGTAAAAACAAGAAAAATCAATATTCAATGAGGCACTATTAAGAGATTTCATTAAATTGCCTTGGACTTAATATTCTATCAAAAATAAATTGCAACAGTTAGGTTGCATTTCTCATTGCTAATTATTTCTTCACTTTCCTTCTCTTTTAGGGGCACTGGAATAGAAATTGGTCTTGAATGATTTTTAGATGTCCCAGGTGGCATATAGTTCCTTGCGTTTGTTACAGAGGAGATTAACACCATAAGGACCCTCCAGCAAGTTAGGGCTGAGTGAAATAGGTTGCATTGTTCAAGCTTTGCTGAATTTTCAGCAGCTGAGCCAGCATTTTGTCCTTATCTTTCTGTGCGATCAGGATGAGCAGGAGTGCTGCTCCTTGGCTGCAAAGCACGACTGAAGACCACTGCTGACTCGACATTGCCCTCTTTGCATCCTAACTGATGCCCTCTAAGCCCCCACTCTTTGCTTCCTGAAGAGTAGAACACAAGCTGCAGTTGAATTTCCTGGAATTTAGAAAGTCTAAGAGGTGATTTGGCCAAGCTTTTCAAGATATTAAAGAAAACTGACAGGCTTTTTAGAGATATATTTCCACTGCTTGGAAAATCCAGGATTAGAGAACATGGCCCAAAGATTAGAGCCAAATTTTCAGGAGTCAAATTACATGTAAAAGTGAGAAAAGTTGTATCTCTGCCATAAACATCAGTTGGTGCAAAATCAGTTGTTAATTTTAACTCCTGAGGTTAATAAGATTTTTGTGGAATTGAAGGATTATGAGACAATGCGTAAGCTATCATGTCAGTCATGATCTTATCAAATGATGGAACATGAGGAGCCACATGGCCTACTCCTGTTCCAGTGTTCCTCTGATTTACCTGAGGGCTGCTGCTAATGGGGCAGGCAACCCAAATTGGATGCTGTGATTGGAGAAGCTGCCTTTAGAGGCACAAGTAGAGGGGGAACTGACCTCCACCATTAAAGTGAGGCCCAAAGACAACTTCACATGAGCTTTGGTCCTGCTGCTTCTGGCATTTGCTAGCAGCACCTTCATTAATGGACTCATTCGCATTTCTATCCCACAGTCTCACACTGATACATTGATCCATTGCTGGGTTACCTTCCAGCACTTTGCATTATTGACCACAGCTCATTTACTAAATTCGATATTACTGTTAAAAGTTCATTTTAACATTGTTATCATAATCCTCCCTTTACCTGCTGTCCATAGATGTGCATGCCAGCAAGGGGTCCATTACAGGGCAACCAAGAGCAAGAAGTGTGGCTGATGCTTCCCTTCCTAACTCAGAGGTGCCATAGTCTGTTGTAACACCAGGATTTCCACCCCAGCTGAGTTCAGTTAACTCGGAAAGTAACTTGTGACCTTTTTTGGTTGATATGGTTTAGTCAATGAGCAGGAGAACTTATTCATATTTACTTAACTTGACTTCCAATTTTCTCAAATAATGCAGACATTTATTTCTACCAGATGAAAATACGTCTTAAATTTTTATGCTTAGTGATCCCACAAACATATAGTTAAGAACATCCTCTGAAAAGTAACTTTGGATATAATTTTTGGTACATAGATGCTCACTATAACTTCCAAAATAAGTTTTTTTTTTAAATGCAAATAGCACTTGCACACTAATAATAAATTGAAAACTTACCGGTCACAATCATTTCACTTTCCTTATTAAAAGGGAATAGTATACCTACACAGAAGGTCATGACTACAATCCCAAGAATGGTCATTAATTTCATTCCGAAGGATGAGATCAAACCTAGTCATATGGAGAAAAACATAGTAACACAGGCTGCAAACATTTCAAATGAGTTATCTAATTAGGCAAGGAAGTTAAGGGCATGCCAAAGACCTCTATTAACACAGAAGCAGGTCCATGAATATAGCTCTGGTAATTGTCTTCTATGTTGATCAATAACGTTATTGGGGGCTCAACCAGCGCAGTGGATGGGAGACATCAGTAAGGGCTATTTTGCAGGCTCCATGCTGGACATTACGGTCTCTAAGAGTTTCCAAGACTAAGATTTCTAGCATAACCAGTGGTGCGGAGCTGATTCCAATATGGAAATTGGCCTCTGCATCCAATTAGCAGGCGTGGGACTGAAGCCTGCAGGCCTGCTAGTGTTTTCTCCCACCTCCAGCAATGATTCACTCCAGTGGATTTACTCCTGTTCCCCACTAACAGGGAATAAGCGGTCCAACCCCACTGGAGAGAAGACAGGCCATTGAGGATCTCCCAGGAGGTCAGGGGTAAGTGGGGTGCCCCCTAGAACAGAATCAGCCTGGTCCCCTGGCAGTGCCCAAGAGGTAAACTAGCACTGTCAATTCAGGGATTAAATGTTATTTTGCTGGGAAACAAAAGGAAAGCAAGTTATTGAGAAATAAGTATATCTTGGGAGTGGGTCCAGAGGAATGAAATGTCCATTTAAAGGACAATATAATGTGAGGCAACGACGTTGGGATTTTCAGTTGGTTAGAAGTTAATAAGAAATATGTTGTTTGTAGTTTATTTGCCTACTAGATACTATTTAGTGAATATTGCTTTTTGTTTGCTTTTTACAATAAAAGTCTTAAGATTTAAAGTCTTGTTGAACAGTTACTTTAAGTCCAAATTGGGTAGGGAGTGGGGTGTTGGTGTTGGGGGGAGTGGAAGGAGGAAGGGTGGTCACCTGGTATAAAATTCATAGGCTGAAATCCAATACACAGGGATTTTAAACAATGATTTAAATGAATTAGTTTGCATACTTACTTCTTCTACATTCATTGAAAATGTAAATCATATCCCTCAATATTCCAGCAGAATAGAAAGGCGTTCTGATACAGATACCAATAACAGTTTCAGCAAACATAGTAATCAATTTGCATAAAGTAAATTTGCATAAACTATTAATTAAGTGGAGTTTGCTTTTTATTTGAGTTTCAAGGGTTACTGCTTAAACATTTTTAAAAATTCTCTTGAATGATCTTCTGGAGGTTATCTTATTCTTTCAGAAAACATGGATTGTACAAACATTCTATAACACATTAAAGCACTGTTAGAATCCAATACTCTTGTAAGGCTATTTATTTTGTTGATATCATAAATTATCCCCCTCAAATAATTGATACCTGTTCATGAATTATTTGTGTCTCTTGAAATTGTAGTTTAAAATATACATGTGAGAGAGTTTCTGCTTTGGACATAATCATGGTTTCAAATTGTGCTTAAAATTGTGTTGTCTTTTGAATTGTTTTTATTTATTTGTATATCAACAAACAGATAATCATCACAATGGGATTGTGCTTATGAACATTATTTTTAAAAAATGTTTCAAATTGATAATGTTTAATCTGCTGCAGTTTTCGGAATACAGTTGAAAATGGATTTATTGCAAAAAATAATCAGAGCATAGATTTCTGTGGGTTAGTTGCTTTTAAATAACTGAAAATGACTTTAAAAAGCTACAAAGAAATAGTTGCTTGTTAGATGATGTACGCTAATCAGTTTTAATAAATATGAATTTATTTAATATATTAGATTTCTACAGGCATGTACAGTATATATATTTATAAGCTTATACATTTAGTCTCATTGCACCTCAAAAATGTTTTAAGACTCACATCAAAGGCCCATAAACAGCTGTGATTAAAAGCGACTCACGATTATGATTAAATTGGTCAAGAGCAGTGAGGCTGACAGCGCAACTATTTTTAAACCAGTGCAAAAGATCACAGACAGTGGGCCCGATTCTCCCGTCCTGGCACATATGTTTTTTGGCGCATCAAGTTGAGAGATGTGTTATCAGCCATTTCAAGGGATTCGCGACGGATTCCTGACACATGCGCGTCTCCCACAGCTGAGAGCAGGCGTAGTAGGGATCACTTTAGAAACCAATAGGAAGGGAGGTAAGTGATTTAAGTCTGTTTTTAATGTTACCTAAATGTCATTATTGGGCCTGGGACTGAATTCTCCCACCCCGCCTGAAGTGTTTCATTCCAGTGCGGTTTAGAGTAGTTCCCCACTTGCAGGGAATGAGTGAGAGATCCCACTGGCATGAAGGGAGGGCAATTGGGGCCCCCCGGGGAGGTTGGGCATTGGGACATAATGCCCCGTTGGTCATGGGCACTCTGGCTGTGCAAGACTGTGCCCCTGGCATAACAGAAAGAAATCCCACAACACCAGTTTAAAGTTCAAACAGGTTTATTTGTAGCAAAAACCACAAGCTTTCGGGACAGCCTGTTAACTCCCAGCCACCTGATGAAGGGACAGGCTATCCCGAAAGCTTGAGGCTTTTGCTACAAATAAACCTGTTTGTACTTTAAACTGGTGTTGTGGGATTTATTTCTGTTTCACCCCAGTGCAACACCGGCATCTCCACATCATGACGCTTGGCACAACCCAAGGGGCGGTGTCCATGCCCAGGGTCCATTGGCACTGCCCATAGGCATCAGGCAATGCCAAGGGATGGGCAAGGGAGCAGGACCTATTCTGCGTGGGGCCAATGGGGAATCAGTAGGGGTGGGGTGGGGGGTGGTGGGACCCCACTGCCACTCTGCAGATTGGATCGGTCAAGGCTGGAGGGAGGCCATATAGGGCATTCGGGGTGAGCTGGGGGAGGGGGTATTCTGCCAGAAGGATCGGATCTCGCCTCCTGGGGGGGTAGGGGGCACCATTGCTAGGGGAGGGGGGGACTGGAAATTGCAGCGCTTTCGCATTGGGGGAGAGCATACTGGGGCTGGCCTAGGGATGCTTGTTTGGGCTGTGATCAAGTTGGCCAGCAAACTGCAGTCTAACAGATCGGGGCCTCTGCACACGAGCAGAGTTCCAGAACTGTCCGACTCTGACGTGAATAGGCCCCACCTTCCTGAGCTTTTAATGATATTCACAGTTGGGACTTCTGCATTGCACAGAATGAGAGATTCAAATCTGAAGTGCCACTGAAAAACAATCGTAAATTACACCATTTTCCTTGCCAATTCCACACTTAGAATTTGTTTGGTGAAATCAGGCCCATGGTTTCTGCTGAATATAATTTAGCATTAGAATCCCTTGAATTGTTTGGATTGATTTGGCTAAATTACATTAGAGAAACAGATTTAACTAATGGGAATTCCTGTCTGCCTTAGAATTCCCCTTTTTCCATTCATTCATAGGCTGTGAGTTATGGATCCTTAGTCAACTTTTCTGCAGCTGTTTGATACAAGACTTGGCTTGCAAGAGCATGTCAGAGGATAGTTGACACTCAACTGCATTGCTGCTGTCTTTTTTGTTCATTTCTAGGACGTGGGCTGTCTAGGCCGGCATTTATGGGCCATCCCTAATTGCCCTTAAGAAGGTGGTGGTGAGCTGCCTTCTTGAACTGTTGAGCTCTATGTGGTGTAGAAATAGTCAGCATGCTGTTAGGGTGGGGGGGGGGGGGGGGGGGGGGGGAGTTTCAGGATTTTGCCCAGTGACAGTAAAGGAAAAGCTGGTGTTGGAGTCGCACGCAGGCCTTCCCTGAAGGACATCAGTAAATAATTATTGAGATCACTGCTTTTCAAAAACTGATTGCAAGTACTTTCAAATGGTTGCTTACAAAGCAGCATGAAGGGAGAGCTGATTGTCTTTCTTGTCCATCCACTGAAAATTTTCCATATAAAAATGGAAATTTTAAAGGGAAAAACATCAACAACCTTGAGCGAATGCAGTTCACTTAAGATTTCAATACCAGCACAAACACAGGGTGAACTTTACACATTCTCAGTGGCAGGTTTGGAGATGAAGTGGCATGAAAAATCCAGCAGGTGGTCTTCCAACCACCTATCCCTCCCATCCCAGCTTGTTTGAAGTTTCATAGGGCTTGAGGAAGATGTTGGGCATGCCACTCACCCTCGAGTCTAAAAATCCCAAAGTGGCAATGGTCACTTATGGGGTTCAACCTGCTTCACCAGTATTTTACCAATGGCGAAGGGAGCATATGCCACATAATATTAGCTACAACACTGGGGTTGGGCAAGTGAGGGAAACCTCCTTAACAGGCTTCCTGGGCCCATCAGAGACACCCCTCCATTCAAAGTCATTCTTTATCCCTGTCTCCAACCTTTTGAACTCAGCCCTTCAATCCCCTCACCAAGACCCTCTCACCTCGGATTTAAATGAGTTCCTCATCTTGGTGAGATTGCTTGTAATTCCATCAGTGGCCACTGCTCCTGGTTGGTGCTGCTGAGACTACAGAGTTGTCAGTCATCTGATTAACTGGGAGATATTCAGGTGGACATTCTGACCAAGATATCAGTGGAATTCATTCCTCAAAATAATGAACTCTGCTCCCAATACTAACTTGTTGCAAGGCAGCAGTCAAGATTGTGGGGTGGACTCCCCCAACTTTTTAACTGTGGCCGGTGGAGACCACAGTGCCCTCTGTAGTCTAGCCCAATGCCTTTATTTACTGAATATATAATTTGAACTAGAATCATTTTTCTTGGCCTTGAGGAACATTAAGTTGAATTTAATTTGCTTAATGACAATCAAAACAGTAATTAAAATTTGGATTCAGTGATGGCATAGTAGCACAGTGGTTAGCACGGCTGCTTCATAGCTCCACAGACCTGGGTTCGATTCCTGGCTTGGGTCACTGTCTGTGTGAAGTTTGCACATTCTCCTCGTGTCTGCTTGGGTTTCCTCCGGGTGCTCCAGTTTCCTCCCACAATCCAAAGATGTGTTAGGTTGATTGACTATGCTAAAACTGCCGCTTAGTGTTCTGAAATGCTTAGGTTAGAGGGATTAGTGGATAAATACGTAGGGATATGGGGATAGGGCCTGGGTGGGATTGTGGTTGATGCAGACTCAATGGGCCAAATGGCTACTTTCTGCACTTTAGGGGATCCATGATCTATGACAGCATGCAGATTTGTTGCTCATTTATTTGAATTCTATCCCCAGTATTTTAACAAAGACATTAGCTCCTCAATTTTAATTCTGTTAACATCTCTGTTAAAACTATAGGCAGAAGAATTTTATATGAATACTTTATTGTATAGTGCAATTTGAAATTTAATGCTTGAATTTATTTTTCAGGCACAAAAAGTACCAATCCATTCCCAAACATAAAATATTCTTTATAGTGTTAGCTACTCTCAGTTGAAATGTTATTGAGCTGGAATGAGCTAGAAAAACAATGGCACGGTTAATGGAGTTTGCTGTTCGCATTGTGTAGATTACCTAGCAACTCGCTTCTCAGCCTTTTGGCTAAGATGAAGCATAGGATCAAACACAAGAGCAAATGTAATAACTATTCCTGTCAGCTTGGATCTATGATGTCTCTTTTGTGGGGAGCATGAATTCAATTCAATTTGAATTGGTTTTTGAATCAAGCGAGGAAATGGAATAAGGGTTTACCCCATCCACTCTAAGCGTTAGTTTTGTAACTTAAGAAAATTAAAAAAAAACCCATGGGGATGAAGAGCTTTGCTGTGAATTGTGAACTTCCACAAATTACTGGATGATGCGCTCCACTATTAGCCATGCAAAAATAACAGCTCCTCCTCAAGTTTAAGAAATTGCTGCATTTGTGCTTTAAGTTCACTACAGAAATTTAAGTCTAGTAGTTAGCAGTGTATGTACTCTCTTAATGATAAGATTCATACTTTATTCCATCTCTTTGACTCAGAAAAAGAACAATTGAAATGATGGAATCTTATTCTAACAGGCAATAAGTTGTTAATGGTAATTATAAAATTAATTTTTCATTCGGTTCTTTTTCCCTCTCTTAATCCAATGTTTCTTTTCCTCTCTTTACTTCTTTTCATTGTACCTGATTTCAGTCTCATTCCACTCCCCTTCCATTTCCTTTCCCATTTCTTCCTTTCTTTCTCAATTGTTAAATCTCAGTGATGAAGGAGATTGACTGTTGGTCCCATCTTTTGCCAAGGTGTACTATTGTTCATGCAGATCTATCAGCACACACTAACCTCAAGTTACAGTGTGGATAGATTTGGAGTTGGAGGGCGAGGGAAAAATCTAATTAATGGAACATGCCGCAAGATTGCTGTACTCCAGATAATTTGTTATTGCCAATGGTTTGTACAACAGTTTACTTCCAGGACAAGCAAAAGTTATCCGATAAATAGAGCACTGCGTGAGTTAAAGTTCTTTCACCGTTATTCTGGTCTTTTCACAGATGACAAAGAACATCCATGCTCCAGAGTTGCTGAGAAATCAATCTTCATATTCAGAAGTGAGTAATTGGGGATATTGAAAAGGGAAGAAATATATAGGGAACATATTGACCCATTTTCTTTTTCACTATGTCGGTCAATTCAAGAAATCATTAGTGAAAAATAGATGTTTACTTTAAAAGATGTTCACATAGCATTTAAAATGAGATGAGATGATTGTGTTTACAATTCCACCATCTTCATTACAATCTTGTGTGATAAAGCCATTTATCACATGAAAGTTTTGAAAATATCCCATAATTTTAAGTAGCAGATGTAGGGATTTAGGATCAAAAATATGAATGAGTTGCCAGATAATTTGAATTAAGTGTAGTTGGATTTAACTACATATATGTCTAAATAAAAGCTTTTAGTAAAAATAGCAAGCTTTTAATAACATTATAAACCATGTTGATATTGTTAAACATTAGAAATAATACAATCTACTAGAAGCAAAATATGAACTTAGATTCCAAAATAATACTAACCAGATTGCAAATCAACGACTCTCCTTTAAAATGTTTGGATTCCTTTGGCTTTTTCTGCAGTTGTGGTTCTCGCAAATTTAAGCCTGATATTCTTTGAGTTGCCCTTTCATGTTGCCTAAATGTCTTGACTTTTTAAACACCCTTCATGCTTTGTTACCCGAGCTTTTCAGGAAGCATTGTCAAAGTGTCATGAGTGCTCATATAGACCCTTCAAACCGAAGTCAGAGTAGACTCCTTGTCGCAACTGACGTCAAGAAAGAGCAGTGTAGTCAAAATGAGCATCTTAAAACATAATAATGGTTGAAAGTGTTCTTTATACCTTGTGGTTTTTGTGTAGCTTTCTAACTTTTTAATTTGTCTGGTTCAACTGGCTCATCAAGAGGTATTTTTTCAACGTAGATCAGCCTCTTTCCATGTTGTTTGAATATTGTGCTCATGATTCCCAACTCAGTCTAACCATTTATACCCAGGCCTGCTTCAAACTCCTGAAAATATATCACCTTTCCACTCCATAGACAATTCATTTTGCTCCAGGGCCTTACAGGAGAGCAAAGAAATGTTCCAAAATTGGAGTTATGTGTCCCTTCACACCGATGCTATAGTCAAGAAAGTCCACCAATGCTGCTATCTTCTCAGGAGACAAAGGAAATTTGGCATGTCCACTATATTCATGTTCACCAATTTTTACAGATGCACTGTAGAAAGCATTTGTTCTGATTCTATCACAATTTGGCAAGGCTCCTGCTCTACTAAAGACTGCAAGAAACTACAAAGTGTTGTGAATACAGCCCAGTCTATCATGCAAACCAGCCTCTCATCCATTGACCCCATCTACACTTCCCACTGCCTCAGAAAAGCAGCCGGAGTAAAAAAAGACCCCAAGTATCCTGGACGTACGTTCTTTCACTTTTTGCCACAGGGTAAAAGATTCAAGAGTCTAAAAACATGTATAGACTCAAGAGCAGCTTCTTCCATATATTAAACTGATCTTTCTCTTCACCCTCCCTGTAATTGCATTTCCTTCTCCTCTGTGTTCTCTATGAACAGTATGTTTTGACTGTATAACACACAAAAAACAATGCTTTATCATTGTATCCCAATACACATGACAACAATAAATCAAATCAAATCAAATCCTTTAAGTTCCATTCTCAAATCCCATCCTTTTCAACTCTCATTCTAGATTTGATTAGGAGTTTCTAGGATTCAAAACTGAAGCCATGGACTCAACTATCTTTCTTTATATGATAATTATTTGACAGTCATTTCTCAAATTATAAATCAATGCAGTGATTGTCACAATGTACTTCAACATAGAACATATGAAGTGTTAATATGCAGAGCCATGTAAAGAAACAGGTAATGTCTTACTGCATGTAATGAGAATTAGAAAAGAAAACAATGAAGAACTTGCATCTTAATAGCACCTTTCAGAATCCCTGGACCATCTGTTATCTTCAATAGTGGGTGAGTGATCGTGGGCACCTTTTCAATTAACACTCAAAACACTCAGTTACGTAATTAATGGTTTGGAAGATTTGGCATGTTTTCACGAGAAATCCTCCACATTCCTACCCGTACAATGAAACTTGGTCCCCAGTTGCAAGAATTTCAACATAAGTCTTTATTAACTGTCTAGTAAAGTGTACAAGTTAGGAATTGTTTCCATGCTTAGGTTAATACACATTTCTGCTCTCATTAACCCTAAATTAATAGATATGCTCATCTTTCATTCCCTCACCATGCAGTATAAATAGCTCCCACTTTTATGCCTTTTAGCTTTGATAAAGGATCATTTGGACTCGAAATATCCGCTCTTTTCTCTCCTTACAGATGCTGCCAGCCTTTTTGAGATTTTCCAGCACTTTCTCATTTGGTTTTAGATTCTAGCATGTGCAGTCATTTGTTTTTAACCCTATATTAACCCTCTGTGTGCCAGACCCTTATATTACAGCTGTCAGTTTGTACAAGACCAAGGCAGTAATAAACAGATGATCTATGGCGAGTGTTGAATATTGTCCGAGGCACCAGGGAAAGCTCTTCTGTTCCTTTTAAAATAGCATCACAGAATTGTTCATCTTCTCCCCAAAAGGACAGATGGGTCCTCTGTTTAACATCAAGTTTCTACTAGGAACACAGTTGGGTAAATGAGCCAGAACATATGGTGCAATCTATTCTAGTATTAGTGAGATGAAGTTATCCTCCAATTGCTGTTCAAACTCATCAGCATAAGCCCAAATGTAACATTGCCCTTGAATCAGCACAACTGAGCAGCCATGGTCAACATAATTGGTTTGTGACTGGAACGTGCTGATACAGCCTAATGCGGTTAGCATGAGCTGATATAAAAGATAATGAAATTAGAAGTTTCTTTCAGAATGAGGATGAAGATCATAAGTAAGACACTTCTCTCTTTCCCTCTGCAAACTTTTTCCAACTTTTATATTTTAAATATTTGCCAAAGAAAGACATGAGACATTTGCAATAACAGGCCCTATAGTTAGAATTATTGCTATTCACTGAGTAAATTAGTTAGAACAAGACATTTGACTGCTGGGTGGTAAGGGCAAATAAATAGACTGAAGTTAAACTAGTTTAAAGTTAATTAGTTCAAACATTTGTGGCAGCTAAATAATGGGTTTGTAGACTGATTTACTGGTTAGTCAGGTGATGATAGCTGGATTTACATGATTGTGGGACCTGTCCAAGTCTGTTTCTCTTCCTTGACCAAATAAATTAAATCAACAAACTGTGGGACAACTTAAAAATGCGGTTCCTTAGAGGGATATTTCATCAAAGTGAACAGAATTGCAAAGGACACTTGAAGCTTCAAAACAATATGTCCACGTGTGTGGGCACAATGAGACAACATTTCTGAACGGGCCTAATCGGTGGAATATCTCCTCTTCAGCCTGGCAACACGCCCAGTTTTGTATCTGGGAGTGCCTCCAGTGAAGGGATTTTTGACCTGGCATTTAAAATCACAGTTACTCATTTGCAAAGTGGTTACGGCCATAACTAAGCTATGCTTAAAATCTGACAATGTCCTATTTCAGCTCATTCTTCTGAGAAAAAGGTGCCCACAATCACTTGCACGTGCAATTGCCAGTGGAATTCATGAAGAACCCCAGACTCTCATCTGCTATTTAAGCTGTGTTCAAGCCTCAGAACTGGGAATTGATAAAAATAGGACCACATCAAAGAAAGACACTTGATTCTAGTCTCAGTAGTTAACTTATTAATCTTTGTGAAAATATTTTGAAAATGCTATGCTCAATTTTCCAGAAACCTCTGATGAAGATCTGAAATGTTAACTTTGTTTCTCACCCACAGATCTGTGCAGTGTTTACAGCATTTTCTGTTTTTAATATGCATTTCCATCAATTGCAGTACTTAAGTTATTTTATAAAAACTTTATGTCCCTTGAGGGATGGAAACTGTTTTTTTATTTCTTTATATGTTCACAACCTGAGTTCTGCTGAAAATGCGTGTCCCACTGCTATGAGACACAAGGCCTACCTGCTATTGGTCCTCAGGCCTTTTAACATTTTTCACAGCAGTGGTAGTGCCTCTTCACAGGCAGTTCACGCATTTGACATTGTTAAATATTAGGCTGCTTTTCTTGTTGAATGTGACCAAAGAACAAAGAAAATTGCAACACAGAAATGTCCCTTCAGCTCTCCAAGTCTGCACCGACCATGCCACCCAAATGAACTAAAGCCCCTTACCCTTCCAGTGACCATACCTTTTATTCCTTTCCTACTCATGTATTTGTCAAGATGCACCGTAAAAATCACCACTGTATCGGTTTCCACTACACCCTCTTGATAGCAAGTTCCAGGCACCCATCACCCTCTGTGTAAAGAACTTGCCTCGTACATCTCCTTTAAACCTTGCCTTTGCACCTTAAACTTATGCCCCCTAGTAATTGACTCTTCCACCGTAATTTCTGGGGAAAGTTTGCAACAAAAATGTGCAACAAAAATGTGCTGGATTAATAATCAGGACAATGTAAAATGCTGCTGTCCTGTGTCTGTTGCAATTGTTTTTAAATGGCCAGACAGGTTGCTAGCAAAGAAGACTCGGAGACTGAGTTTCTGTGACTCAGCAGCACTCCTTAAGCAGGCTTTTAAAATGAGGAAGAGGGGTGGTCAGGAGTGAGAAAGAACCTGCAGTTTATCAGGAAGCAAAGCGGTTGTTGTCATTGCAGATTGTGATCAGTTTCAGAGGAAATATGCTTGGATTGGGAATGAAAGTGATTGGGAAAGAAGAAAGGAGTGAGAGAAATGAAGTCATGCTGTAGGAAAGGCTGTCAGAACAGGAGGAAGAAAAAGTTCATCAGGTTGGCAGGGAAGAGAGGAAAATGTTCCGTCAGGTTTGGAAGACAGATGGTGATCAGTGAGGGTAGTTAGTGATCAGGGAAACTTGGTTGATAGTTAAGTGATGCAGAGGTTGTGACCTGGTGCAGATTTTACTGTTCCTAGCACTTGAATGTTGCTGCTTCCTTTAAAGTCAGCATTTCCCCCAGATCCTCCTGCCCTTCAGGAATTTATGGCCAATACTACAGCTCCAGATTTGCTCAAATTTCACTTCTTCCATGATAGTGAAGGTTTTCATCCCTGAAACATGGCATCCCACTTTTGACTGCATGCCAGTGTAAACTTCATTGTAAAATACTGCTGATGTGAATCTGAAACAAAGACAGAAATGTTGGAAAATCTCATTGGATTTGATTTCTAAATCTTACTTTCATTTGGTTTCATCTACCACGTTCCTCAGTTTGTCCTTCAACACATTCCAATCTCTTAACAGACATTATTAGCACCATCCTCAGCCTTTGCAATCACCATTTACGTTCCCTTTGTCCTTTTGTCAATGACATCTTGGGCAAATACAGAAACCATACCCCTCCCCGCTCTTCCCTCCGCTCCTTGCCTCCACACTTACAGTATAAATCTCATCCTATTTTCTTTGTCTTTAGTTCAGATTAGGGGTCATCACTCTATTAGCCCTCCATAGATGGTCTCAGACCTGCTAAGATTTTCCAGTGTTTTCTGTTTTTGTTGTAAATTTACCTTCTACTCACCTCAAATTCTCTATGCTTAGGAATCCCTGCCAAATAAAATTGCTTTGCAATAACAAATTTTTTTTTTGCATCATATTCTGTCCATGGAATGAGTATAAATGAGTTGGGCCTCAGTATTAATCTTTCTTTCAAGTGGAAGCTAGTTGTTTCTAAATAAATCATATTGCAAAGGAGGGATTTCAAAGTACTGACCATTACCTTTAACATTGTAAAATATTGAGAATGGAGCAGAGACGAAAGGAAAGCTCAGTTTATTATCTAGATGAGAAGCTGTTAAAGGCCAGCAGATGAAATCCTAAGTTAGTTTTGTCTGTCTTCCCATGAGGCGAATGAGGTGGATTTTTCTGTTTGTGTGATTGGGTGTTATATTTTGTATTACATGTAACAATGATATAATGTTCCATTTTCAGGAGATGTTGGTCCCTTTGTGCTCTAAGATCCTTCCTAGCCACAGGAGCCATTGTGTGAGCAGACCTGCTAATACGTTCTATGGATCTTATGAAATACCTGGTAATGGCTGAGTGAGTCTCAATGGGAACTTAGTCTCAGCTGGGCTGCTGCACGAAATGCCAATGATTAGTTGTGATGACTGGAAATGGGAAAAAGATTTTTTAATACAAATACACAATGTTCCTGTGTCCATTGGGTGCTAACCAGCAAGTGCACTAAAAGTATAATAGCATTGAGTCAGGAAGACGTCTCTTGTTTTATCTACTCAGATCACCTGCACTTCGGAAGATAACTTTCTTTGATGAAGGACATATTATTTTGATCAGAGTTGTAATTACTTTTACAGAGAATGTTAAAACTAAAAAGTGTAATGGTGGAATTTTACAGACGTTGGACATGAGTCTGATGTTGAGTATTTAAGTTAGCCTCTTTCGACATGCTACTGGGAGAATCAGGCTGGGTGCTGACTGCTGATTCTTTCCAATGAGCAGTGTATGTGAACATTGAGTGAGATCTGGGCTTATAAAATTTCAGCTCCAGTTGTGTGAAAGTTTTATAGCTGTTTGCTTTGTTCAAAGAATAAGCAGAAGGCAAGCACGATTCAAGAGTTGCCTCCTAATTTCCTGCTGAAGGACCACAGAAGTTATTTGGTCACAGTGGGTATAAATTATTATACAATTTGCCCATGTCATGGGTATAAAATGTGCACAGCCGAAGCTAATGCCTGGGTATGAGTTCAGGCATCAGATCTGTACAGCAACATATTCAATTTCATTTATATAAAAGGATGGAGTTTGCGTTGGTTTTTGGCATCATTAGATCAATTTGAATATTCAAAAATTGTTTTTGTGCCTGTTTGAGGACTCTTCAGCAAAATGCATGAGAAACTACATGCAGCATGTGCAAATCAAGCTCCAACTAAATTTATTTTTGTTGTTTTACAGTGGCCTGAACAGCAGTGCGTAAAGGGACAACTGAAGACAGCTGTAACAAGGTTAAGGGAATGACTACTTGTCCTTCTGTGGAACATGGAAAAGCAAAAACCTGTATTGCTGTTCCACCGCATTGCTGCCAGGCAGTGCTGACCTAGACTCACCATCCTGCATCTCAATACCTTCATGTATTGGAGCTCATGATATAAAATCAGTTTGTGCAGTTACCCATGTGTGACAAGAATCCTTGGTTTGCATTTTGTCTTGTCAGCACATTTCCCATGTTTCACATCATTAACACTCTGAGTTCTGCTGGAAACACTCAGAATCAGACTCTGTCCATCCCATTCCCCAATACGCTAACAAAGAACAAAGAAAATTACAGCACAGAAACAGGCTTTTTGGCCCTCCAAGTCTGCACCGACCATGCTGCCCGACTGAACTAAAACCCCCTATCCTTCTGGGGACCATATCCCTCCATTCCCATCCCATTCATTTGTCAACGCGCCCCTTAAAAGTCATTATCGTATCTGCTTTCCTACCTCACCCAGCAGCGAGTTCCAGGCACCCATAAACTTCTAGGCAAAAACTCTGTCACCACTTGCACCCTGTCCCCCCCAAAAACAGTAAGAAGTCTCACAACACTAGGTTAAAGTCCAACAGGTTTATTTGGTAGCTTAAGCCACTAGCTTTCGAAGCGCTGCTCCTTTGTCAGGTAAGTGGGAGTTCTGTTCATAAAAAGACCATATAAAAAACACAAGATCAATTTACAGAATAAATTAAAATTAAAATAATGGTTTGGAATGTGAGTCTTTACAGGTAATCAAATCTTAAAAGGTAGAGGCAATGTGATTGGAGAGAGGGTTAAGCACAGGTTAAAGGGATGTGTATTGTCTCCAGCTGGGACAATTAGTGAGATTTTGCAAGCGCAGGCAAATCATGGGGGTTACAGATAGTGGGATATGAATTCAAGATCTTGGTTGTGGCTGTCCTTAGCCACTTGGCTATCAGTCTCTGCTCAGAAACTCCATGTTGTCATGTGTGGTGAAGGCCATCCTGGAGAACGCTTACCTGAAGATCAGAGGCCAAATGCCCAAGATCGCTGAAGTGTTCTCCAGCAGGATTCTTCACTCTCCGCACTTCTGATGTGCGTTTCCCAACAGCGTGGGATGCAGTCAATAAGAATTCCAGTTGGCTGCAGTGAGACCAGAAGGTCGTGCTGCCAGTGAATAGCACACCACCTTCTGGCATGAGAAACACACTGCGAGAAAGCCAGAGAATTCACCCTACCCAATGTCCTTTACCTTTGTCTCATTTTCCTGTGGTGTAGATACGTTAGAAATTTTTATTGAATTTTGAAGTACTTAGTATTGAGATGCAGAGAAGATTATTGGAGTCAATACAGATTTCAGATCATGCTTGGCAAACCTAATGAGAGTTCTATGGAGGGGGGGGGGAGGAATATATTTATAAATGGGGAAAATTCAGTGCATGCGAGATTTCAAGAAATCTTTGACAAGATATATTGCAAACAAATGGAGGAGATCAAGGGATTCTGGATTTGGGAGAGGAGAAAATTGGATTAAAAACTGATTTGGTGGTTGGAAGCAGAGTTTGAGGGCAATTGTAACTCCTGGATAGTTGGCCGGTAGAATGAAGTCCAGATAAACTAGAAGGTGCAGACGGGAATGTACATTATTTTAATAGCTGGACCTTGCTTTTAAAGCCTGCAAGTTTCCCCTGAATAGAGACCTTCTGGTGAGTTCCAGAAACAGGGAAAGATCTGGAGTGATAGTAGTCCAAACAATTTTAATCAAGTCTGGAGGACCAATTTCAGTCCTCCTGCTCCCACAAAAGTACTTACGTGTATTTTTCAATTCATGGTTAGTTCTAAACTTTGCAAGTTTAAAAAACTGAGAAGTTTTTATTGGCACTATCGATATTTTCACTCTACTTATAGTTAATCTCAAATCAAGTAACATTCTAGTATGGATCTGAATCCTTTTAGAATCATAGAATCAAATAATAATAATAATTAGCACATAAAAAGTCCATGTTGACTTACTGGAAGATCAACGCAGCTATTCCACTGCCCTATCTTTTCCACACAGGACTGCATGTTTCTTCCATGCATGTGCTTACTCAATTCCATTTGAAGCCAGATTAAATTACTTCCATCGTACTCTCAGGCAATGCAACCAGATCCTAATCACTCACAACATAATTGCCAATCACTTTAAATCTAAATCATCTAGTTTGTGATCCATTTGACAAGGTGAACACTTTCTCTCCATTTACTTTGCCTGATTTTGAATGCAATGAAATTTCCTCTCAGCCTTCGCTGCTCTGAGGATAACAACTCCAGCTTCTCAAAGAATACACTTAACTAAAGACCTTCATTCTTGGGACCATTCCCGAAAAACAGCACTTCCTTTAAAACCTCCATTTCTCATTAAAGTGCAACACTCTGAATTGGACAGAATTCTCCACTGAAGCAAAATACAGTTGCCTTTCTACTCTGTGGGTTAGTTTTTCTATCTTGGGAATCAGCCAAATTTTGCCCAATCACATCCTGCCCAAGTCCGCAAATATAAAATAGGATTTGATGACACCGGGTTGACAATGCAATGTTATCACACTAGTCTCTGAAATTACGGAAGACATGATGTGGAGATGCCACATCATGATGTGGAGTGTTGGAATGGAGTAATTAAAGTTAGAAGTCTCACAATATTGTAACCTGGTATACAGTATATAGATAAAAAACGATTAAAATAATTGCTTGAAAGAGCTAAGTATTAAAAGGTATGAGGATGGAACAAGTAGGAATTTGATTGGATAAGGTGATCTGGGTGGAAACGATGTCAAAAGACATGAAGGGCAGAATCTTTAATAAAATTAGCTTACTAAATTAAAAAGAAAATCCTAACTGGGCTACGTCAGTGGAATCATTATGTAATAAGAAACCAATTAGTCTTATGTTAGTTTGAATTGTTGCTACACTGTAATCATTCATTGTTCTTACCATTTTGTGTGGATATAGTCACTTAATTGACAAGAGAATTTTCTCTTTGACTTATAAATGTACAATAGAATGGGGAAAACTTGATTAACAATTTTTTTTTTTAAATCATTGAAAAGCAGTACTTCATCTCAAACAGGGATTTGAAATCAAAGTAAGAGAACAAAAACTCAAAACTCTTCATTCAAAATCAATAGTTTTCTTTTTAAACTTAAAAAGTCACTTATGCATTCGATAAATACTTTGCCAATGGTGCTTTCGATTAAAAAGTGTTCTGTAAAATGACATGATGTTTTATCTTGGATATCAGCTACCTTTTCTTACTGTTTTGTTTCCTTTAATGGACTTTGCTGATGGAATGATAGGAACTAGATGTGGACAACTGTTGAAAGAAGATCTGCAATCATATTAAATTGTAACATCATCACATTTAATGACTCTTAACCTGCATATGTAAGGATCTTTGGAGGGACAGTGGATTGACAGCACTTGGACACTAGAGATAAGTTCTGAGCAATGCACAGCTGTCAAAGTTGGCATTTCACATAAAATCTGAATGAAACACATCAACTTGAGATAACTAAGCTCTGATTAAAATTAAGCCCCAGGACTTTGGCTACTGAAGAAACAGACTCTTGCATAGTTTACTGAAATAAATTTGAAATAGAAACATTTGAAATTATGGCAAAGCCACTGTTGAAGATCCTTTTTTATAATTAAATGGGTAGTATGATTAAGTATAGTAGATCTTTGTCTGGTGTGTTCTTGCAATTCATTATAGAAGGGTTCAAATGCACACTGGTAATGACGATTCATACTTTCAATCAGCCAAGCTTTCAGTGAAAGCTGGAGACTTAGGTAAAGAAAGTAAGCTCTCCTTCGCTTTTTTGGTATTAACCAGTTGATGAACTCACCATGCATCATTGTTTTTATGACTGTCAGATTAATTGTCTAATTTATCTCTGGTTCATGCTATAGTCTAATGATAGACCCTAAATTAGCCCTGATCATCTGCTGTAACTTCAGCAGCCGATAGACATCAATCCCCCGAGAAACAATGCAATGGCCACTTGCATTACTTGCTATGGATCTCCAATGGATGAGTCCCAAAGGTGTGACAGGAGAACCCTGCAGAAATCCAGTAATTTCTGGAATTCAAATAAAAACCATCTTTTACCTGGTGGGCATTAAAACCTCTTCTGGTGATGGTTGGTTATTTGGTGGCACCCAACCATAAGAATATGGCTTTTCCATTTTTGAGCATGGCAATTTATGAGCTGTAAATTAAGCTATCTATGCAATGGGACATAATGAAACAGCTGCAGCACTGAATTGAGGCCTTTGATCTTTGTTAATGAGTTTAATCACTGACAGAAGATAGGGGATGAAAACACACAGGAGAATAACTCCCAGACAGGAAGAAGGCTTTAAATATTTAATAAAATATTTCATTACAAGGAAGTTCTTTGAAGCAAGTGAGAATCAAAACGTCTGGCAGTAAACACAAAAAGATGCAGAAGACACCTCAATAACCTTAAAAGGTGAAGCATTATTAGGACAAAATCAGAACTGTTGCTGTGGAGAGTGGAAGTGAAAGTACCAGTGCTTTGTCAGGTTATAATTAAGTAATGCGAAGGCTATTTTCCAATTTTGTGTGCCTGCTTGCAAATTGGAATCTTCAACACACTGAGCAAACCGAATGGAAAACCTCTTTGCGCCTTGCACTTGTACCTCAGATAGAAGCTATCAAACGTCTCCATTAAAAATCTGAAGTTGGCAGATAATCCGTTAAGATCAGACATGTGTTTGCTAGTCAGTTATTGCTTTACATGATAAGTTATTTTTACCGTGTTAAGGGTCGTTAGCTTTTATCAATGTTTCAGAAAATTCTGTAAGCAAGCATAGATAATGTTTCACACGCCAGTTACATTGAATGTACGACAGGGAGATATGCCAGTCAGATCGCTTGGTATCTGTATTAATGCTCCAAGTAAATCTTCTCCCAGCTGACTTCATATCAATATATCTCGCTATTCATCTCTTATCTTACTTCCGTTAAATACAACTATGTTTGTATTATCATTAAAAGTTCTCCTCCATTAACTCAAGTTGACATCGGGTATGTAGAGCACATATCAAACCTATGATTTATGAGTCAATATATTTAAAAAACCCTCAAAATGTTATAAATCTAAAATCCAAACAGAAAGTGCTGGAAATACAGAACAAATCAATTAGCATTTGAAAACAAAACATCAGTATCATTTTTAAATATTATGCTCCAACAGAAATATCACACTTTGCAGATGTACATTTTGTATTTTTTTTTCCAAATGCTGCCTAACTTGTTGTGCGTCGCACTGGGACAGATATTGTGAGTTATTCTCTCAATGTTGCCAGAAGATTACAACTATTTTTGACACTGTACATATTGCTTTCTAAAATGGTTTCAGAGGGATGTTACAGGATTGATATCAGTACAGTAGGATGATAAAAGTAGCTGTGCAGGCCCTGAGGGAAGATCCAATTAATAGATAAACCAAATGTATCTAACCTTCCCTTATTTGAAGTTCTTATATTTCGAGAGTTAATGGAAAATATTTTTCAGCAGCTTTTTAAACCATTCTACTTTCAACCCTTTTATTTATTTAGACTTTCAAGAAACATTGTACCTTGGTCTTGCATCATTCATAAACATTTACAAACAGTATTAAATAATACACATTTTTCAGATTTTATTAAAGTGTATACAATAATCAACTGATTAATGGCAAGAAAGGGATTTGCATTTATGTAGTGCATTTCATAATCGCTGAACATTTGAAAGTGTCTTACAGCCAGTGAAGGACTATATTGCAAAGACGTAGAAAACATAACAATTGATTTACATATGGCAAACTCTCACAAAAATCAATGTGATAATGTCTGCATAATTTGTTTTACATAAAAACATAGAGGATAGAAATAGGAGTTTGGCTCTTCAAGCCTCCTCCGCCAATCTTTCTGATCATAGTGATCATCAAATTCAATGGTGCCGAATGGGATCTCATCCATTGGCTATACTCCTACATTGACTTTTTCTTGCAAGGCCTGCTACATCCTGTGTTAATCAAGTACTTGATAGGCCTTTCCACTGGATGAAGGGTCAAGGCTTAATTGTCTTAGGGCCTTATTTGGTGATGCATGGGAAGGCTTTCCACAGTCTTTCTTGCCATTGACTAATGGAGGTGGAGGTGGGAAAATTGTGCAATCCTTAGCTATTACCCTCCTGCCTGATTAAATATCCTTCTGCCAGTGGACTCACTATGGAGGACGACACAAGATTTTGCCCTTGAATTTTATACTCAAGTTCTCGAATGGGACTTGAACCCAGCAACTCATGATTCAGAGGTAAGAATCCTATCAATTGAGCTATGACTTCTATTGAAAATGATAAAACTATGGAGAAATGTTACACTCATTGTTTCATAATGCTTTATGGATTTATGATAAATGTTAATATGGATGCTTTCAGCTACAGAGAAAGAGTGGTCCCTAACAGAGAGGAATGTTACACTCAGTAATATCATTTGTCTTCGAAAAAGGTAAGTGCAAATTCCTTTCCGATTCTCCTGATACAGAGCTGTATCCACTACAAGCAGAGGTTGAGGATGTCAGCTTTGAACTGGTGGTAGCACCCTCACTTCTGAGCCAGATAGTTCAAGCCTCAGATGAGGCACTTGAGCATATAATTTAAACTGACACTTGAGCGCAAACATGTTTGAGCTGTTGGCTTTCACCAGCAATGTTATACTGAGTAACTGTCTGTCTTCTCATTTGGACGTAAGTGATCTAATTGATACCTTTTAAAGAGGAGAAAGAAGTTCTCCTAGTGCAAAATACTGGAAATTGAAAATAAAAAGTGGAATTGCTCAGAGTTAATGTTGGATGTATCAGGAACATTGGACTGGTAAATTTACTGACAATTTGAAACATATCTCAATATTGGCTTCATCTGTGTCTTTTAATTGTGGAATGATGTTCAGGTGATTTTTAGCTTTCTGCATTACCTCTATGATGGATGAATAAATCCAACTATCAGAAAACCAGAGTTGCCTGAAAATGGTACATTTTTATAAGCCACTGTGCACCAATTTTAATTGTTATTAACTGGGACAATTTGGCTGGGTGCCACATTGACACAATAATATGCCTGACTGATTACTGGCTTCATATTGCCAATCTTTTCCCACATCTTGAGTGGTTTGAGCGATCCTTGATGTTGCCCAACCTGACTTCACTGGTATGTTTGTACTCTGAATCAGGCTCAGCTTGCAAGTAACCCTTATTCAGTATGTTATTTAAATAATTTTTAAAAGTTATTTCTTCACTATTATGTGTTCTCTTCTTCATACTTTAATAAAAAGAAACTTTTTCTGTAATTTCCCTGGAAAAGCAAACAGAAGCAAATTGCCATTATAAGTACAATTGCTTACACTAAATTGCTTTTGTGTCTGTCTCATCTGATCCTTTATCTCTGGCCAGGTGAAATCCAAGTAGGGCAACAGTCTCTGAGGCCTACATTTGAAGTCCAGCTCCATTGGATTGAAGAGGAAAATACCCATTTATCTACAATAATTACCATATATCAGATAGGTTTAAAGATCCCATTGAAATTCACAGGCAGGTGCACGCAAGTGTCTAACATTAAATAGATAGGATTTGAGGTGGGATGGGATCAGATGTCCAGGGTGATTTTGGGTGGTAGATCAGAGGTCTGTGCTGGCAGGTGATGGAATCCTGGGGTGGGGGAGCAGTTAGACCTTGGGGAGATGGATGAATAAATCCAATTATCAGAGCTTCTAATCTTTGGATAAGCAGTTCCAAAGCTGCCTTCACGGCACACGACAATATAGAGTCGCTGAGCAGAAACTGATAGCCAAGTTCCGCACATGAAGATGGCCTCAATCAGATCATGCCACGCTATCTGTAACCTCCACAACTTACCTGGGCTTGCAAAATTTCACTAACTGTCCTAGGTGGAGACAATATACACTTTGACCTGTGTTTAACACTCTCCACTCACATTATCTGTTTCTTTAAGACTTGATTATCTGTAAAGACTCACATTCCAACCGTTATTTTTGTGTCTTTATATGCCCTGTTCGCGAATAGAAATCGCAATTACCTGACGAAGGAGCAGTGCTCTGATAGCTAGTGGCTTTTGCTACCAAAGAAATCTGTTGGACTTCAACCTCGTGTTCTGAGACTCCTTACCTGAATGCTTACCTCAGTCCAATGCCAGCATCTCCACATCAAGTGAGAAAAATCCAGTGCTGGAGTTGGGGGTATATTGTTGAGAAGCAGTGATTCAGGAGAGTGGGAATATTCCCTGGGCAAACTGGGGTTGCAGAGATCCATGGGGAGTCCTGTGTGACAGCCAATCTGGAATTCAGAGGTTTTAAGCCTTCAGTTTTGAGTATGTATTAATCTAACAAAGTGGGAATCATTTGACATTTGAGATTAAAATTGCATTTTCAGGAGCAAGGCAATTGTCTGGAGGAAGTTTGTGCTTCTGGGCTATTGCTATGCAAATGCTTATTTGTTCTGAAAGGGATTCCTCAGCTTATCTTTGTCGTACCCTCCACGTCTGACACTGAGATGATCAGAAGTTACAGGCTGACACCTTGATATCACGTGCCCTACATAAATTGAATGAAGATTCTGATTTTTGTCTCTTGAAAGCTAGCAAGCTCCAAAATCGACACTCCTGAAGTTGCTCTTTGTACCTGTAACTTATAATTGAGTTTGAAATGCACGTAGAGAGATGGAGATGTGTTTTGTGTTTATTATCATTCAAACGTTTACAGAAAAAGTTGTCCAACACACAGATGAGAGAAGAGGTTTTAAAAATATTGGTTAAGCTATAACTTCCATGCTGTTGCTAGGTGGAGCTGTTCCTCTTAAGATCATTCACACTATTCATGCCCAAGCAAGGAGTTAACTGGAGTTAGGGTAGTGAACAGGAACCAATATGAAATTAATCCAGATGTATCAACATTCAAATCACAGATGGTGAGGTTGAATTTTTAAAAAAGGAATGTGACTACTAGAGATCTGAAATTTAAAAGAAACAGTAAATTCTGGAAATAAGCAGTCAGTTAATCAGAAATCATGAGAAGGAATTCTTTGGATGGCAGAATTTCTCTACACCCAACACAAAAAGTCACCCGCAGCTATTTAATGCTCTGTGAACTCTGGGGATTAAAGAGTGAACTAATGTTGTGGAGGGAATGGTCTTTTTGTATTATGGAGGACAGGGGAAGGTGGCTTTGTTGATACAGAGGTGGCAAAAATGGCAAATGATGACCTGTGGAATATGGAGGCTAACTGGCTGAGAGGAGAGAGCAAGGGGAATTCTGTCAATGGCTCT